>JALAZF010000195.1:10000000-10710864 GCA_022829125.1 Lathyrus tuberosus | reverse complement strand
TGAAAACAATATCAAAAAATAAAATATAAAATATTTGAACTAGGGTGCCACGGCTATAGTTTCCATTTGAAAACACGCACGAAGCACTTCATCTTCAACCTTCAGCTTGATTTCTGCAAATCCATGAACTCGTGTTTTTTAGCATGAATCAAAGTAAAATTAAATTACTAATACGATATATAAATTCTAGGTAGTTGAGGGCTTTTAATCAGTGAATCAAGACGAACACACTGGTAACTTGTTTGCTTAGAAATTTTACTCGTAGTTACCTTTTCAGTTGGAGCTCTGAAGGTCAACAATGGTGGATTTAAGTTTAATGTTGTAGGAAATTTCAATCCACGACACTGCTTCAGTTAGCTTCAGAGGAGGTCGGTGAGTGATATTGGGCAAAGATTTGAAGTTTAAACGAGCTTGGTTTGATGAAACAGTTAACTGGATTTTGGTGGTTTCGAGCTCAAGTTGTAGCAGAGGTTTTTTGGCTTTCTAAATCTTGCAAGTGAAGGCAAATCAACCCTCTATTTATAGGGAAAGTGTTATTGAGCTCACACATGTGAAATGGATCTGAAATACATGTGAACTAAGTTGAAATTTGTTGATTTGTAATCCGTGTGAGGGCAAGGGTGAAATGTGTGATTCAATTATGAAATTTGGTCGTAGAGCACTTGTTTGCACGCGTTTTGCTTATACAAAACGTTCACACATGTGGAGGTCGTCCCAAATTGAGAATTGGCAAGAAAATCATGACCTAAAACAGACCAAGAAGCAGAGCTCAAGGTACGATGTTTGAAGTTAGGTCAAATGAAATTCACTAGTGCGTTTTGAGATTTTCTTTTTGCCAAATAATCTTCTCATTACAAATAATCAAATGCAAAAAGAATCACGTCAAAAGGTTGGTTGGTGTAAACACCATATAATAATACATGCATCAAATCATATATTATACATGAATTTCACTTTTGGTACTGAACATAATAAGTTCCTAGTTAACACATTGTACACATAAATGCCTCTAATACAAAACACCTAAAAGTCTAAGGCATTACATATACAAGATGTTCCCAAAATGATAAAAACTAAGAACTAGATCAAAACAATGATCTCAAAACATAACGCCATAGCGGAAGCCATGCCATCACAAAACCACGATCCGTAAGGAAAGTCAAATAACCTTGTCCTTACCCTTCGCCGAACCTGCAGAACCTGTGATGTAAACAACAACAGTGGGGTGAGATACATCAAATCTCAGTGAGTTCCCTATCTTAAAGTCCTCTCGGCTTTACAAGGTTCTAACAAAGTCCTAACTCATGTCCAAGGGGAAAGGGGAAAGACCGTGAGTACACACACACAAGTAACCGCCACGGTGAGTCTGTAAACTCACACTAGTACCGAAGTACCTCTTGAGCCTGTAAACTCAAGGATTCACAAAGTACCGAAGTACGTTCTGAGTCCGTACACTCAAGAACTCACATATCAATAACCAATACCAAGGTATCCCCTTTTCCCGTACCCTTCTACGTCTAGAAGGCGATCCGAGTCATGGATCCTTGTAGCTACTTGGCATACGATTGGATTCGGGATCACCGGTCCGTACAACCGTGATCCGTCACTTCTCACGGCCCGTACACCGTCACAAGTCTCTTTACCCGTAGGCTCCAACCGTACTTAACACGGGACTCAAACCTGCCAAGTAGTTGTGTATAACGTTCAGAGGAGGTGCTCGAGTCCTCATGAACTACACCGCACAACTGTGGTTATTGATAAACAGAAATGCATACGCCTCGGCCTTTCATGCACGAGCGTTGCCACACATGGAACAATCACACTTCCGACACAGTTTTGGTAATAATCCTCACCCTGCCTAGTCCACATTTTAACATGCATACATTGCCAATAATAGTTACACACAATTAACAGATAAAAAAGCGATAAAACGACACAATTTCAGAAATCCCGACTTAATTAAATCGGCCGACGATCTTAAAGCCCTTTAATAAGGAAGTACATTTTATTATCTTTCCAACGATATCAAAATTGTTCCAATCCGAGTTACGTACAAAAAGTTACGGCATTGTAAACAATCGATCGGAAAAATAAATCACAACAGCAGGATTCTGTAACTCTCCTGGCCGTACGCGTATTGGCACTCCCCGTACGCGTATTGCCCAAATTCTCGCCCAGCCATATGCGTATTGCCCCAAGAGATACGCGTATTGCTCAAAATGCCCGGCCATCCATACGCGTATTGCCCTTGCCGTACGTGTATTGACCAGCTCCATACGCGTATTGACATGCTCCATACGCGTATGGGCAGAGAAAAAATGCAGAAGTTCCTGCAGAATTTTCTGCTACGGGTTGATCCAAAATCAACCCCAAATCCCATTTTCATCAATCAAAATGCATCAAAACATGTTATAACATCACAACCAGTATAACATATAATCAAGCATTGCATTTAGCAGTTAGATTCACGAATTTTGTGCAAAAAGATTCAATTTTCACAATTTCTAATCTAACTCTAAACTCAAAATAATCCTACTCTAAAGAGTCTAACTAGAACCCACCTGGATTACTAGACGAGGAGGTTGATACTGAGACGAGTAAACGAAGAACAGATGAATTGATGATGATTTCTTGAGCTTTTGGAAAATTTCTCTTCTTCCTCTTTCTTTTCCTTTCCTTCCTTCCCTTTTTCCTTTTCTTTCTTTCTCTTTAGCTTTGTTTGGTTTTCCAAGGAAAAAGAAAAGAAAAAAATAGATAGTATAGAACTACCATTTTTAGTAACACTACTAAATGTCCTAAATTAGCTCAAATACATCAAATTATAAAAACTCAACGTTAAATACTATTAATTTAATCGACTCTGAGTTCGTCAGTTTACTCTAATTATTTTATCAAATAATTACTCAGAGTACTCCGGAACCCAGTTGATCATAATAATATTAACCAGAGCGTTTATAAATTTACGGGGTATTACAGTTGGATTGGAAATGGCATAATTTGGGGTCGTGGCCTGAAATGGCAAAAGTGCTAAAGATGATCAGATGATCATTCATTAACATGTTTGAATTAAGGAAGGTTGAATCAACCAAAGGGTCATCAATCAAGGACTTGAGATGTTGAAAATATGTTCAACCAAGCAATCATCCCGAGCAAGAATTAAGACATTCCAAAAATTTGAACAAAATCAAAAATAAAAAGGATTAGAAATGAATTAAAATGGAAATTGAAAGGAAAATTCAAAAGACGCATCAAATAAATATTTGAGAAAATTATGAGAAGTCAGAAATATTGTAAATAAAGAGATCTCAAAAGTTGGAGTGAAGATTTTTTAAAATGATTAAAAATAAAAATGCAAAATGAAAATTAAATGAAAAATAAAGGAAAATATCAATTAAATTCAAAATGATTTTAAAAATTATGAAAATCATATATGTGATATAAAATATGTTTTATGATTTATGAAAAAAATTGGAGTTAAAAATAATAAAGGAGCTATTTCAAATAAATCAGAAAATAAAAAGAAAATAAAATGAAAAAATAAAATATAAAATATTTGAACTAGGGTTCCAACGGCAATAGTTTCCATTTGAAAACACGCACGAAGCGCTTCATCTTCAACCTTCAGCTTGATTTCTGCAAATCCATGAACTCGTGTTTTTAGCATGAATCAAAGTAAAATTAAATTACTAATACGAAATATAAATTCTAGGTAGTTGAGCGCTTTTAATCAGTGAATCAAGACGAACACACTGGTAACTTGTTTGCTTAGAAATTTTACTCGCAGTTACCTTTTCAATTGGAGCTTCGAAGGTCACCAATGGTGGATTTAGGTTTAATGTTGTATGAAATTTCAATCCACGGCACTGCTTCAGTTAGCTTCAGAGGAGGTCGGTGAGTGATATTGGGCAAAGATTTGAAGTTAAACGAGCTTGGTTTGATGAAACAGTCAACTAGATTTTGGTGGTTTCGAGCTCAAGTGTAGCAGAGGTTTTTTGGATTTCTAAATCTTGCAAGTAACGGCAAATCAACCCTCTATTTATAGGGAAAGTGTTATTGAGCTCACACATGTGAAATGGATCTGAAATACATGTGAACTAAGTTGAAATTTGTTGATTTGTAATCCGTGTGAGGGCAAGGGTGAAATGTGTGATTCAATCATGAAATTTGGTCGTAGAGCACATGTTTGCACGCGTTTTGGTTGTACAAAAATTTTACACATGTGCAGGTCGTCCCAAATTGAGAATTGGCATGAAATTCATGACCTTAAACAGACCAAGAAGCAGAGCTCAAGGTACGATGTTTGAAGCTAGGTCAAATGAAATTCACTAGTGCGTTTTGAGATTTTCTTTTTGCCAAATAATCTTCTCATTACAAATAATCAAATGCAAAAAGAATCACGTCAAAAGGATGCTTGGATTGGAAATGGCATAAGTTGGGGTCGTGGCCTGAAATGGAAAAAGTGCTAAACATGATCAGATGATCATTCATTAACATGTTTGAATTAAGGAAGGTTGAATCAACCAAAGGGTCATCAATCAAGGACTTGAGATGTTGAAAATATGTTCAACCAAGCAATCATCCCGAGCAAGAATTAAGACATTCCAAAAATTAGAACAAAATCAAAAATAAAAAGGATTAGAAATGAATTAAAATGGAAATTGAAAGGAAAATTCAAAAGACGCATCAAATAAATATTTGAGAAAATTATGAGAAGTCAGAAATATTGTAAATAAAGAGATCTCAAAAGTTGGAGTGAAAATTTTTTAAAATGATTAAAAATAAAAATGCAAAATGAAAATTAAATGAAAAATAAAGGAAAATATCAATTAAATTCAAAATGATTTTAAAAATTATGAAAATCATATATGTGATATAAAATATGTTTTATGATTTATGAAAAAAATTGGAGTTAAAAATAATAAAGGAGCTATTTCAAATAAATCAGAAAATAAAAAGAAAATAAAATGAAAAAATAAAATATAAAATATTTGAACTAGGGTTCCAACGGCTATAGTTTCCATTTGAAAACACGCACGAAGCGCTTCATCTTCAACCTTCAGCTTGATTTCTACAAATCCATGAACTCGTGTTTTTAGCATGAATCAGAGTAAAATTAAATTACTAATACGAAATATAAATTCTAGGTAGTTGAGCGCTTTTAATCAGTGAATCAAGACGAACACACTGGTAACTTGTTTGCTTAGAAATTTTACTCGCAGTTACCTTTTCAATTGGAGCTTCGAAGGTCACCAATGGTGGATTTAGGTTTAATGTTGTATGAAATTTCAATCCACGGCACTGCTTCAGTTAGCTTCAGAGGAGGTCGGTGAGTGATATTGGGCAAAGATTTGAAGTTAAACGAGCTTGGTTTGATGAAACAGTTAACTAAATTTTGGTGGTTTCGAGCTCAAGTGTAGCAGAGGTTTTTTGGATTTCTAAATCTTGCAAGTGACGGCAAATCAACCCTCTATTTATAGGGAAAGTGTTATTGAGCTCACACATGTGAAATGGATCTGAAATACATGTGAACTAAGTTGAAATTTGTTGATTTGTAATCCGTGTGAGGGCAAGGGTGAAATGTGTGATTCAATCATGAAATTTGGTCGTAGAGCACATGTTTGCACGCGTTTTGGTTGTACAAAAATTTTACACATGTGCAGGTCGTCCCAAATTGAGAATTGGCATGAAAATCATGACCTTAAACAGACCAAGAAGCAGAGCTCAAGGTACGATGTTTGAAGCTAGGTCAAATGAAATTCACTAGTGCGTTTTGAGATTTTCTTTTTGCCAAATAATCTTCTCATTACAAATAATCAAATGCAAAAAGAATCACGTCAAAAGGATGCTTGGATTGGAAATGGCATAAGTTGGGGTCGTGGCCTGAAATGGCAAAAGTGCTAAAGATGATCAGATGATCATTCATTAACATGTTTGAATTAAGGAAGGTTGAATCAACCAAAGGGTCATCAATCAAGGACTTGAGATGTTGAAAATATGTTCAACCAAGCAATCATCCCGAGCAAGAATTAAGACATTCCAAAAATTAGAACAAAATCAAAAATAAAAAGGATTAGAAATGAATTAAAATGGAAATTGAAAGGAAAATTCAAAAGACGCATCAAATAAATATTTGAGAAAATTATGAGAAGTCAGAAATATTGTAAATAAAGAGATCTCAAAAGTTGGAGTGAAAATTTTTTAAAATGATTAAAAATAAAAATGCAGAATGAAAATTAAATGAAAAATAAAGGAAAATATCAATTAAATTCAAAATGATTTTAAAAATTATGAAAATCATATATGTGATATAAAATATGTTTTATGATTTATGAAAAAAATTGGAGTTAAAAATAATAAAGGAGCTATTTCAAATAAATCAGAAAATAAAAAGAAAATAAAATGAAAAAATAAAATATAAAATATTTGAACTAGGGTTCCAACGGCTATAGTTTCCATTTGAAAACACGCACGAAGCGCTTCATCTTCAACCTTCAGCTTGATTTCTGCAAATCCATGAACTCGTGTTTTTAGCATGAATCAGAGTAAAATTAAATTACTAATACGAAATATAAATTCTAGGTAGTTGAGCGCTTTTAATCAGTGAATCAAGACGAACACACTGGTAACTTGTTTGCTTAGAAATTTTACTCGCAGTTACCTTTTCAATTGGAGCTTCGAAGGTCACCAATGGTGGATTTAGGTTTAATGTTGTATGAAATTTCAATCCACGGCACTGCTTCAGTTAGCTTCAGAGGAGGTCGGTGAGTGATATTGGGCAAAGATTTGAAGTTAAACGAGCTTGGTTTGATGAAACAGTTAACTAGATTTTGGTGGTTTCGAGCTCAAGTGTAGCAGAGGTTTTTTGGATTTCTAAATCTTGCAAGTGACGGCAAATCAACCCTCTATTTATAGGGAAAGTGTTATTGAGCTCACACATGTGAAATGGATCTGAAATACATGTGAACTAAGTTGAAATTTGTTGATTTGTAATCCGTGTGAGGGCAAGGGTGAAATGTGTGATTCAATCATGAAATTTGGTCGTAGAGCACATGTTTGCACGCGTTTTGGTTGTACAAAAATTTTACACATGTGCAGGTCGTCCCAAATTGAGAATTGGCATGAAAATCATGACCTTAAACAGACCAAGAAGCAGAGCTCAAGGTACGATGTTTGAAGCTAGGTCAAATGAAATTCACTAGTGCGTTTTGAGATTTTCTTTTTGCCAAATAATCTTCTCATTACAAATAATCAAATGCAAAAAGAATCACGTCAAAAGGATGCTTGGATTGGAAATGGCATAAGTTGGGGTCGTGGCCTGAAATGGCAAAAGTGCTAAACATGATCAGATGATCATTCATTAACATGTTTGAATTAAGGAAGGTTGAATCAACCAAAGGGTCATCAATCAAGGACTTGAGATGTTGAAAATATGTTCAACCAAGCAATCATCCCGAGCAAGAATTAAGACATTCCAAAAATTAGAACAAAATCAAAAATAAAAAGGATTAGAAATGAATTAAAATGGAAATTGAAAGGAAAATTCAAAAGACGCATCAAATAAATATTTGAGAAAATTATGAGAAGTCAGAAATATTGTAAATAAAGAGATCTCAAAAGTTGGAGTGAAAATTTTTTAAAATGATTAAAAATAAAAATGCAAAATGAAAATTAAATGAAAAATAAAGGAAAATATCAATTAAATTCAAAATGATTTTAAAAATTATGAAAATCATATATGTGATATAAAATATGTTTTATGATTTATGAAAAAAATTGGAGTTAAAATTAATAAAGGAGCTATTTCAAATAAATCAGAAAATAAAAAGAAAATAAAATGAAAAAATAAAATATAAAATATTTGAACTAGTGTTCCAACGGCTATAGTTTCCATTTGAAAACACGCACGAAGCGCTTCATCTTCAACCTTCAGCTTGATTTCTGCAAATCCATGAACTCGTGTTTTTAGCATGAATCAAAGTAAAATTAAATTACTAATACGAAATATAAATTCTAGGTAGTTGAGCGCTTTTAATCAGTGAATCAAGACGAACACACTGGTAACTTGTTTGCTTAGAAATTTTACTCGCAGTTACCTTTTCAATTGGAGCTTCGAAGGTCAACAATGGTGGATTTAGGTTTAATGTTGTATGAAATTTCAATCCACGACACTGCTTCAGTTAGCTTCAGAGGAGGTCGGTGAGTGATATTGGGCAAAGATTTGAAGTTAAACGAGCTTGGTTTGATGAAACAGTTAACTAGATTTTGGTGGTTTCGAGCTCAAGTGTGGCAGAGGTTTTTTGGCTTTCTAAATCTTGCAAGTGAAGGCAAATCAACCCTCTATTTATAGGGAAAGTGTTATTGAGCTGACACATGTGAAATGGATCTGAAATACATGTGAACTAAGTTGAAATTTGTTGATTTGTAATCCGTGTGAGGGCAAGGGTGAAATGTGTGATTCAATCATGAAATTTGGTCGTAGAGCACATGTTTGCACGCGTTTTGATTGTACAAAAAGTTTACACATGTGCAGGTCATCCCAAATTGAGAATTGGCATGAAAATCATGACCTTAAACAGACCAAGAAGCAGAGCTCAAGGTACGATGTTTGAAGCTAGGTCAAATGAAATTCACTAATGCGTTTTGAGATTTTCTTTTTGCCAAATAATCTTCTCATTACAAATAATCAAATGCAAAAAGAATCACGTCAAAAGGTTGGTTGGATTGGAAATGGCATAAGTTGGGGTCGTGGCCTGAAATGGCAAAAGTGCTAAAGATGATCAGATGATCATTCATTAACATGTTTGAATTAAGGAAGGTTGAATCAACTAAAGGGTCATCAATCAAGGACTTGAGATGTTGAAAATATGTTCAACCAAGCAATCATCCCGAGCAAGAATTAAGACATTCCAAAAATTTGAACAAAATCAAAAATAAAAAGGATTAGAAATGAATTAAAATGGAAATTGAAAGGAAAATTCAAAAGACGCATCAAATAAATATTTGAGAAAATTATGAGAAGTCAGAAATATTGTAAATAAAGAGATCTCAAAAGTTGGAGTGAAAATTTTTTAAAATGATTAAAAATAAAAATGCAAAATGAAAATTAAATGAAAAATAAAGGAAAATATCAATTAAATTCAAAATGATTTTAAAAATTATGAAAATCATATATGTGATATAAAATATGTTTTATGATTAATGAAAAAAATTAGAGTTAAAAATAATAAAGGAGCTATTTCAAATAAATCAGAAAATAAAAAGAAAATAAAATGAAAAAATAAAATATAAAATATTTGAACTAGGGTTCCAACGGCAATAGTTTCCATTTGAAAACACGCACGAAGCGCTTCATCTTCAACCTTCAGCTTGATTTCTGCAAATCCATGAACTCGTGTTTTTAGCATGAATCAAAGTAAAATTAAATTACTAATACGAAATATAAATTCTAGGTAGTTGAGCGCTTTTAATCAGTGAATCAAGACGAACACACTGGTAACTTGTTTGCTTAGAAATTTTACTCGCAGTTACCTTTTCAATTGGAGCTTCGAAGGTCACCAATGGTGGATTTAGGTTTAATGTTGTATGAAATTTCAATCCACGGCACTGCTTCAGTTAGCTTCAGAGGAGGTCGGTGAGTGATATTGGGCAAAGATTTGAAGTTAAACGAGCTTGGTTTGATGAAACAGTTAACTAGATTTTGGTGGTTTCGAGCTCAAGTGTAGCAGAGGTTTTTTGGCTTTCTAAATCTTGCAAGTGAAGGCAAATCAACCCTCTATTTATAGGGAAAGTGTTATTGAGCTGACACATGTGAAATGGATCTGAAATACATGTGAACTAAGTTGAAATTTGTTGATTTGTAATCCGTGTGAGGGCAAGGGTGAAATGTGTGATTCAATCATGAAATTTGGTCGTAGAGCACATGTTTGCACGCGTTTTGATTGTACAAAAAGTTTACACATGTGCAGGTCATCCCAAATTGAGAATTGGCATGAAAATCATGACCTTAAACAGACCAAGAAGCAGAGCTCAAGGTACGATGTTTGAAGCTAGGTCAAATGAAATTCACTAATGCGTTTTGAGATTTTCTTTTTGCCAAATAATCTTCTCATTACAAATAATCAAATGCAAAAAGAATCACGTCAAAAGGTTGGTTGGATTGGAAATGGCATAAGTTGGGGTCGTGGCCTGAAATGGCAAAAGTGCTAAAGATGATCAGATGATCATTCATTAACATGTTTGAATTAAGGAAGGTTGAATCAACTAAAGGGTCATCAATCAAGGACTTGAGATGTTGAAAATATGTTCAACCAAGCAATCATCCCGAGCAAGAATTAAGACATTCCAAAAATTTGAACAAAATCAAAAATAAAAAGGATTAGAAATGAATTAAAATGGAAATTGAAAGGAAAATTCAAAAGACGCATCAAATAAATATTTGAGAAAATTATGAGAAGTCAGAAATATTGTAAATAAAGAGATCTCAAAAGTTGGAGTGAAAATTTTTTAAAATGATTAAAAATAAAAATGCAAAATGAAAATTAAATGAAAAATAAAGGAAAATATCAATTAAATTCAAAATGATTTTAAAAATTATGAAAATCATATATGTGATATAAAATATGTTTTATGATTAATGAAAAAAATTAGAGTTAAAAATAATAAAGGAGCTATTTCAAATAAATCAGAAAATAAAAAGAAAATAAAATGAAAAAATAAAATATAAAATATTTGAACTAGGGTTCCAACGGCAATAGTTTCCATTTGAAAACACGCACGAAGCGCTTCATCTTCAACCTTCAGCTTGATTTTTGCAAATCCATGAACTCGTGTTTTTAGCATGAATCAAAGTAAAATTAAATTACTAATACGAAATATAAATTCTAGGTAGTTGAGCGCTTTTAATCAGTGAATCAAGACGAACACACTGGTAACTTGTTTGCTTAGAAATTTTACTCGCAGTTACCTTTTCAATTGGAGCTTCGAAGGTCACCAATGGTGGATTTAGGTTTAATGTTGTATGAAATTTCAATCCACGGCACTGCTTCAGTTAGCTTCAGAGGAGGTCGGTGAGTGATATTGGGCAAAGATTTGAAGTTAAACGAGCTTGGTTTGATGAAACAGTTAACTAGATTTTGGTGGTTTCGAGCTCAAGTGTAGCAGAGGTTTTTTGGATTTCTAAATCTTGCAAGTGACGGCAAATCAACCCTCTATTTATAGGGAAAGTGTTATTGAGCTCACACATGTGAAATGGATCTGAAATACATGTGAACTAAGTTGAAATTTGTTGATTTGTAATCCGTGTGAGGGCAAGGGTGAAATGTGTGATTCAATCATGAAATTTGGTCGTAGAGCACATGTTTGCACGCGTTTTGGTTGTACAAAAATTTTACACATGTGCAGGTCGTCCCAAATTGAGAATTGGCATGAAAATCATGACCTTAAACAGACCAAGAAGCAGAGCTCAAGGTCTGATGTTTTAAGCTAGGTCAAATGAAATTCACTAGTGCGTTTTGAGATTTTCTTTTTGCCAAATAATCTTCTCATTACAAATAATCAAATGCAAAAAGATTCACGTCAAAAGGTTGGTTGGATTGGAAATGGCATAAGTTGGGGTCGTGGCCTGAAATGGCAAAAGTGCTAAAGATGATCAGATGATCATTCATTAACATGTTTGAATTAAGGAAGGTTGAATCAACCAAAGGGTCATCAATCAAGGACTTGAGATGTTGAAAATATGTTCTACCAAGCAATCATCCCGAGCAAGAATTAAGACATTCCAAAAATTTGAACAAAATCAAAAATAAAAAGGATTAGCAATGAATTAAAATGGAAATTGAAAGGAAAATTCAAAAGACGCATCAAATAAATATTTGAGAAAATTATGAGAAGTCATAAATATTGTAAATAAAGAGATCTCAAAAGTTGGGGTGAAAATTTTTTTAAATGATTAAAAATAAAAATGCAAAATGAAAATTAAATGAAAAATAAAGGAAAATATCAATTAAATTCAAAATGATTTTTAAAATTATGAAAATCATATATGTGATATAAAATATGTTTTATGATTTATGAAAAAAATTGGAGTTAAAAATAATAAAGGAGCTATTTCAAATAAATCAGAAAATAAAAAGAAAATAAAATGAAAAAATAAAATATAAAATATTTGAACTAGGGTTCCAACGGCTATAGTTTCCATTTGAAAACACGCATGAAGCGCTTCATCTTCAACCTTCAGCTTGATTTCTGCAAATCCATGAACTCGTGTTTTTAGCATGAATCAAAGTAAAATTAAATTACTAATACGAAATATAAATTCTAGGTAGTTGAGCGCTTTTAATCAGTGAATCAAGACGAACACACTGGTAACTTGTTTGCTTAGAAATTTTACTCGCAGTTACCTTTTCAATTGGAGCTTCGAAGGTCAACAATGGTGGATTTAGGTTTAATGTTGTATGAAATTTCAATCCACGGCACTGCTTCAGTTAGCTTCAGAGGAGGTCGGTGAGTGATATTGGGCAAAGATTTGAAGTTAAACGAGCTTGGTTTGATGAAACAATTAACTAGATTTTGGTGGTTTCGAGCTCAAGTGTAGCAGAGGTTTTTTGGCTTTCTAAATCTTGCAAGTGAAGGCAAATCAACCCTCTATTTATAAGGAAAGTGTTATTGAGCTCACACATGTGAAATGGATCTGAAATACATGTGAACTAAGTTGAAATTTGTTGATTTGTAATCCGTGTGAGGGCAAGGGTGAAATGTGTGATTCAATCATGAAATTTGGTCGTAGAGCACTTGTTTGTACGCGTTTTGGTTGTACAAAAATTTCACACATGTGCAGGTCGTCCCAAATTGAGAATTGGCATGAAAATCATGACCTTAAACAGACCAAGAAGCATAGCTCAAGGTACGATGTTTGAAGCTAGGTCAAATGAAATTCACTAGTGCGTTTTGAGATTTTCTTTTTGCCAAATAATCTTCTCATTACAAATAATCAAATGCAAAAAGAATCAAGTCAAAAGGATGCCTGGATTGGAAATGGCATAAGTTGGGGTCGTGGCCTGAAATGGCAAAAGTGCTAAACATGATCAGATGATCATTCATTAACATGTTTGAATTAAGGAAGATTGAATCAACCAAAGGGTCATCAATCAAGGACTTGAGATGTTGAAAATATGTTCAACCAAGCAATCATCCCGAGCAAGAATTAAGACATTCCAAAAATTAGAACAAAATCAAAAATAAAAAGGATTAGAAATGAATTAAAATGGAAATTGAAAGGAAAATTCAAAAGACGCATCAAATAAATATTTGAGAAAATTATGAGAAGTCAGAAATATTGTAAATAAAGAGATCTCAAAAGTTGGAGTGAAAATTTTTTAAAATGATTAAAAATAAAAATGCAAAATGAAAATTAAATGAAAAATAAAGGAAAATATCAATTAAATTCAAAATGATTTTAAAAATTATGAAAATCATATATGTGATATAAAGTATGTTTTATGATTTATGAAAAAAATTGGAGTTAAAAATAATAAAGGAGCTATTTCAAATAAATCAGAAAATAAAAAGAAAATAAAATGAAAAAATAAAATATAAAATATTTGAACTAGGGTTCCAACGGCTATAGTTTCCATTTGAAAACACGCACGAAGCGCTTCATCTTCAACCTTCAGCTTGATTTCTGCAAATCCATGAACTCGAGTTTTTAGCATGAATCAAAGTAAAATTAAATTACTAATACGAAATATAAATTCTAGGTAGTTGAGCGCTTTTAATCAGTGAATCAAGACGAACACACTGGTAACTTGTTTGCTTAGAAATTTTACTCGCAGTTACCTTTTCAATTGGAGCTTCGAAGGTCAACAATGGTGGATTTAGGTTTAATGTTGTATGAAATTTCAATCCACGACACTGCTTCAGTTAGCTTCAGAGGAGGTCGGTGAGTGATATTGGGCAAAGATTTGAAGTTAAACGAGCTTGGTTTGATGAAACAGTTAACTAGATTTTGGTGGTTTCGAGCTCAAGTGTAGCAGAGGTTTTTTGGCTTTCTAAATCTTGCAAGTGAAGGCAAATCAACCCTCTATTTATAGGGAAAGTGTTATTGAGCTCACACATGTGAAATGGATCTGAAATACATGTGAACTAAGTTGAAATTTGTTGATTTGTAATCCGTGTGAGGGCAAGGGTGAAATGTGTGATTCAATCATGAAATTTGGTCGTAGAGCACATGTTTGCACGCGTTTTGGTTGTACAAAAATTTTACACATGTGCAGGTCGTCCCAAATTGAGAATTGGCATGAAAATCATGACCTTAAACAGACCAAGAAGCAGAGCTCAAGGTACGATGTTTGAAGCTAGGTCAAATGAAATTCACTAGTGCGTTTTGAGATTTTCTTTTTGCCAAATAATCTTCTCATTACAAATAATCAAATGCAAAAAGAATCACGTCAAAAGGTTGGTTGGATTGGAAATGGCATAAGTTGGGGTCGTGGCCTGAAATGGCAAAAGTGCTAAAGATGATCAGATGATCATTCATTAACATGTTTGAATTAAGGAAGGTTGAATCAACCAAAGGGTCATCAATCAAGGACTTGAGATGTTGAAAATATCTTCAACCAAGCAATCATCCCGAGCAAGAATTAAGACATTCCAAAAATTTGAACAAAATCAAAAATAAAAAGGATTAGAAATGAATTAAAATGGAAATTGAAAGGAAAATTCAAAAGACGCATCAAATAAATATTTGAGAAAATTATGAGAAGTCAGAAATATTGTAAATAAAGAGATCTCAAAAGTTGGAGTGAAAATTTTTTAAAATGATTAAAAATAAAAATTCAAAATGCAAATTAAATGAAAAATAAAGGAAAATATCAATTAAATTCAAAATGATTTTAAAAATTATGAAAATCATATATGTGATATAAAATATGTTTTATGATTTATGAAAAAAATTGGAGTTAAAAATAATAAAGGAGCTATTTCAAATAAATCAGAAAATAAAAAGAAAATAAAATGAAAAAATAAAATATAAAATATTTGAACTAGGGTTCCAACGGCTATAGTTTCCATTTGAAAACACGCACGAAGCGCTTCATCTTCAACCTTCAGCTTGATTTCTGCAAATCCATGAACTCGTGTTTTTAGCATGAATCAGAGTAAAATTAAATTACTAATACGAAATATAAATTCTAGGTAGTTGAGCGCTTTTAATCAGTGAATCAAGACGAACACACTGGTAACTTGTTTGCTTAGAAATTTTACTCGCAGTTACCTTTTCAATTGGAGCTTCGAAGGTCACCAATGGTGGATTTAGGTTTAATGTTGTATGAAATTTCAATCCACGGCACTGCTTCAGTTAGCTTCAGAGGAGGTCGGTGAGTGATATTGGGCAAAGATTTGAAGTTAAACGAGCTTGGTTTGATGAAACAGTTAACTAGATTTTGGTGGTTTCGAGCTCAAGTGTAGCAGAGGTTTTTTGGATTTCTAAATCTTGCAAGTGACGGCAAATCAACCCTCTATTTATAGGGAAAGTGTTATTGAGCTCACACATGTGAAATGGATCTGAAATACATGTGAACTAAGTTGAAATTTGTTGATTTGTAATCCGTGTGAGGGCAAGGGTGAAATGTGTGATTCAATCATGAAATTTGGTCGTAGAGCACATGTTTGCACGCGTTTTGGTTGTACAAAAATTTTACACATGTGCAGGTCGTCCCAAATTGAGAATTGGCATGAAAATCATGACCTTAAACAGACCAAGAAGCAGAGCTCAAGGTACGATGTTTTAAGCTAGGTCAAATGAAATTCACTAGTGCGTTTTGAGATTTTCTTTTTGCCAAATAATCTTCTCATTACAAATAATCAAATGCAAAAAGAATCACGTCAAAAGGTTGGTTGGATTGGAAATGGCATAAGTTGGGGTCGTGGCCTGAAATGGCAAAAGTGCTAAAGATGATCAGATGATCATTCATTAACATGTTTGAATTAAGGAAGGTTGAATCAACCAAAGGGTCATCAATCAAGGACTTGAGATGTTGAAAATATCTTCAACCAAGCAATCATCCCGAGCAAGAATTAAGACATTCCAAAAATTTGAACAAAATCAAAAATAAAAAGGATTAGAAATGAATTAAAATGGAAATTGAAAGGAAAATTCAAAAGACGCATCAAATAAATATTTGAGAAAATTATGAGAAGTCAGAAATATTGTAAATAAAGAGATCTCAAAAGTTGGAGTGAAAATTTTTTAAAATGATTAAAAATAAAAATTCAAAATGCAAATTAAATGAAAAATAAAGGAAAATATCAATTAAATTCAAAATGATTTTAAAAATTATGAAAATCATATATGTGATATAAAATATGTTTTATGATTTATGAAAAAAATTGGAGTTAAATATAATAAAGGAGCTATTTCAAATAAATCAGAAAATAAAAAGAAAATAAAATGAAAAAATAAAATATAAAATATTTGAACTAGGGTTCCAACGGCTATAGTTTCCATTTGAAAACACGCACGAAGCGCTTCATCTTCAACCTTCAGCTTGATTTCTGCAAATCCATGAACTCGTGTTTTTAGCATGAATCAAAGTAAAATTAAATTACTAATACGAAATATAAATTCTAGGTAGTTGAGCGCTTTTAATCAGTGAATCAAGACGAACACACTGGTAACTTGTTTGCTTAGAAATTTTACTCGCAGTTACCTTTTCAATTGGAGCTTCGAAGGTCACCAATGGTGGATTTAGGTTTAATGTTGTATGAAATTTCAATCCACGGCACTGCTTCAGTTAGCTTCAGAGGAGGTCGGTGAGTGATATTGGGCAAAGATTTGAAGTTAAACGAGCTTGGTTTGATGAAACAGTTAACTAGATTTTGGTGGTTTCGAGCTCAAGTGTAGCAGAGGTTTTTTGGATTTCTAAATCTTGCAAGTGACGGCAAATCAACCCTCTATTTATAGGGAAAGTGTTATTGAGCTCACACATGTGAAATGGATCTGAAATACATGTGAACTAAGTTGAAATTTGTTGATTTGTAATCCGTGTGAGGGCAAGGGTGAAATGTGTGATTCAATCATGAAATTTGGTCGTAGAGCACATGTTTGCACGCGTTTTGGTT
The DNA here is from genome assembly GCA_022829125.1 of Lathyrus tuberosus. Lineage (NCBI taxonomy): Eukaryota > Viridiplantae > Streptophyta > Magnoliopsida > Fabales > Fabaceae > Lathyrus > Lathyrus tuberosus. The sequence continues at coordinate 10,693,749 of JALAZF010000195.1, read as the reverse complement.
GTACAAAAATTTTACACATGTGCAGGTCGTCCCAAATTGAGAATTGGCATGAAAATCATGACCTTAAACAGACCAAGAAGCAGAGCTCAAGGTACGATGTTTTAAGCTAGGTCAAATGAAATTCACTAGTGCGTTTTGAGATTTTCTTTTTGCCAAATAATCTTCTCATTACAAATAATCAAATGCAAAAAGATTCACGTCAAAAGGTTGGTTGGATTGGAAATGGCATAAGTTGGGGTCGTGGCCTGAAATGGCAAAAGTGCTAAAGATGATCAGATGATCATTCATTAAAATGTTTGAATTAAGGAAGGTTGAATCAACCAAAGGGTCATCAATCAAGGACTTGAGATGTTGAAAATATGTTCTACCAAGCAATCATCCCGAGCAAGAATTAAGACATTCCAAAAATTTGAACAAAATCAAAAATAAAAAGGATTAGAAATGAATTAAAATGGAAATTGAAAGGAAAATTCAAAAGACGCATCAAATAAATATTTGAGAAAATTATGAGAAGTCAGAAATATTGTAAATAAAGAGATCTCAAAAGTTGGAGTGAAAATTTTTTTAAATGATTAAAAATAAAAATGCAAAATGAAAATTAAATGAAAAATAAAGGAAAATATCAATTAAATTCAAAATGATTTTAAAAATTATGAAAATCATATATGTGATATAAAATATGTTTTATGGAGTTAAAAATAATAAAGGAGCTATTTCAAATAAATCAGAAAATAAAAAGAAAATAAAATGAAAAAATAAAATATAAAATATTTGAACTAGGGTTCCAACGGCTATAGTTTCCATTTGAAAACACGCACGAAGCGCTTCATCTTCAACCTTCAGCTTGATTTCTGCAAATCCATGAACTCGTGTTTTTAGCATGAATCAAAGTAAAATTAAATTACTAATACGAAATATAAATTCTTGGTAGTTGAGCGCTTTTAATCAGTGAATCAAGACGAACACACTGGTAACTTGTTTGCTTAGAAATTTTACTCGCAATTACCTTTTCAGTTGGAGCTTCGAAGGTCAACAATGGTGGATTTAAGTTTAATGTTGTATGAAATTTCAATCCACGGCACTGCTTCAGTTAGCTTCAGAGGAGGTCGGTGAGTGATATTGGGCAAAGATTTGAAGTTAAACGAGCTTGGTTTGATGAAACAGTTAACTGGATTTTGGTGGTTTCGAGCTCAAGTGTAGCAGCGGTTTTTTGGCTTTCTAAATCTTACAAGTGAAGGCAAATCAACCCTCTATTTATAGGGAAAGTGTTATTGAGCTCTCACATGTGAAATGGATCTGAAATACATGTGAACTAAGTTGAAATTTGTTGATTTGTAATCCGTGTGAGGCCAAGGGTGAAATGTGTGATTCAATCATGAAATTTGGTCGTAGAGCACATGTTTGCACGCGTTTTGGTTGTACAAAAATTTTACACATGTGCAGGTCGTCCCAAATTGAGAATTGGCATGAAAATCATGACCTTAAACAGACCAAGAAGCAGAGCTCAAGGTACGATGTTTGAAGCTAGGTCAAATGAAATTCACTAGTGCGTTTTGAGATTTTCATTTTGCCAAATAATCTTCTCATTACACATAATCAAATGCAAAAAGATTCACGTCAAAAGGTTGGTTGGATTGGAAATGACATAAGTTGGGGTCGTGGCCTGAAATGGCAAAAGTGCTAAAGATGATCAGATGATCATTCATCAACATGTTTGAATTAAGGAAGGTTGAATCAACCAAAGGGTCATCAATCAAGGACTTAAGATGTTGAAAATATGTTCTACCAAGCAATCATCCCGAGCAAGAATTAAGACATTCCAAAAATTTGAACAAAATCAAAAATAAAAAGGATTAGAAATGAATTAAAATGGAAATTGAAAGGAAAATTCAAAAGACGCATCAAATAAATATTTGAGAAAATTATGAGAAGTCAGAAATATTGTAAATAAAGAGATCTCAAAAGTTGGAGTGAAAATTTTTTAAAATGATTAAAAATAAAAATGCAAAATGAAAATTAAATGAAAAATAAAGGAAAATATCAATTAAATTCAAAATGATTTTAAAAATTATGAAAATCATATATGTGATATAAAATATGTTTTATGATTTATGAAAAAAATTGGAGTTAAAAATAATAAAGGAGCTATTTCAAATAAATCAGAAAATAAAAAGAAAATAAAATGAAAAAATAAAATATAAAATATTTGAACTAGGGTTCCAACGGCTATAGTTTCCATTTGAAAACACGCACGAAGCGCTTCATCTTCAACCTTCAGCTTGATTTCTGCAAATCCATGAACTCGAGTTTTTAGCATGAATCAAAGTAAAATTAAATTACTAATACGAAATATAAATTCTAGGTAGTTGAGCGCTTTTAATCAGTGAATCAAGACGAACACACTGGTAACTTGTTTGCTTAGAAATTTTACTCGCAGTTACCTTTTCAATTGGAGCTTCGAAGGTCAACAATGGTGGATTTAGGTTTAATGTTGTATGAAATTTCAATCCACGACACTGCTTCAGTTAGCTTCAGAGGAGGTCGGTGAGTGATATTGGGCAAAGATTTGAAGTTAAACGAGCTTGGTTTGATGAAACAGTTAACTAGATTTTGGTGGTTTCGAGCTCAAGTGTAGCAGAGGTTTTTTGGCTTTCTAAATCTTGCAAGTGAAGGCAAATCAACCCTCTATTTATAGGGAAAGTGTTATTGAGCTCACACATGTGAAATGGATCTGAAATACATGTGAACTAAGTTGAAATTTGTTGATTTGTAATCCGTGTGAGGGCAAGGGTGAAATGTGTGATTCAATCATGAAATTTGGTCGTAGAGCACATGTTTGCACGCGTTTTGGTTGTACAAAAATTTTACACATGTGCAGGTCGTCCCAAATTGAGAATTGGCATGAAAATCATGACCTTAAACAGACCAAGAAGCAGAGCTCAAGGTACGATGTTTGAAGCTAGGTCAAATGAAATTCACTAGTGCGTTTTGAGATTTTCTTTTTGCCAAATAATCTTCTCATTACAAATAATCAAATGCAAAAAGAATCACGTCAAAAGGTTGGTTGGATTGGAAATGGCATAAGTTGGGGTCGTGGCCTGAAATGGCAAAAGTGCTAAAGATGATCAGATGATCATTCATTAACATGTTTGAATTAAGGAAGGTTGAATCAACCAAAGGGTCATCAATCAAGGACTTGAGATGTTGAAAATATCTTCAACCAAGCAATCATCCCGAGCAAGAATTAAGACATTCCAAAAATTTGAACAAAATCAAAAATAAAAAGGATTAGAAATGAATTAAAATGGAAATTGAAAGGAAAATTCAAAAGACGCATCAAATAAATATTTGAGAAAATTATGAGAAGTCAGAAATATTGTAAATAAATAGATCTCAAAAGTTGGAGTGAAAATTTTTTAAAATGATTAAAAATAAAAATTCAAAATGAAAATTAAATGAAAAATAAAGGAAAATATCAATTAAATTCAAAATGATTTTAAAAATTATGAAAATCATATATGTGATATAAAATATGTTTTATGATTTATGAAAAAAATTGGAGTTAAAAATAATAAAGGAGCTATTTCAAATAAATCAGAAAATAAAAAGAAAATAAAATGAAAAAATAAAATATAAAATATTTGAACTAGGGTTCCAACGGCTATAGTTTCCATTTGAAAACACGCACGAAGCGCTTCATCTTCAACCTTCAGCTTGATTTCTGCAAATCCATGAACTCGTGTTTTTAGCATGAATCAAAGTAAAATTAAATTACTAATACGAAATATAAATTCTAGGTAGTTGAGCGCTTTTAATCAGTGAATCAAGACGAACACACTGGTAACTTGTTTGCTTAGAAATTTTACTCGCAGTTACCTTTTCAATTGGAGCTTCGAAGGTCACCAATGGTGGATTTAGGTTTAATGTTGTATGAAATTTCAATCCACGGCACTGCTTTAGTTAGCTTCAGAGGAGGTCGGTGAGTGATATTGGGCAAAGATTTGAAGTTAAACGAGCTTGGTTTGATGAAACAGTTAACTAGATTTTGGTGGTTTCGAGCTCAAGTGTAGCAGAGGTTTTTTGGATTTCTAAATCTTGCAAGTGACGGCAAATCAACCCTCTATTTATAGGGAAAGTGTTATTGAGCTCACACATGTGAAATGGATCTGAAATACATGTGAACTAAGTTAAAATTTGTTGATTTGTAATCCGTGTGAGGGCAAGGGTGAAATGTGTGATTCAATCATGAAATTTGGTCGTAGAGCACATGTTTGCACGCGTTTTGGTTGTACAAAAATTTTACACATGTGCAGGTCGTCCCAAATTGAGAATTGGCATGAAAATCATGACCTTAAACAGACCAAGAAGCAGAGCTCAAGGTACGATGTTTGAAGCTAGGTCAAATGAAATTCACTAGTGCGTTTTGAGATTTTCTTTTTGCCAAATAATCTTCTAATTACAAATAATCAAATGCAAAAAGAATCACGTCAAAAGGTTGGTTGGATTGGAAATGGCATAAGTTGGGGTCGTGGCCTGAAATGGCAAAAGTGCTAAAGATGATCAGATGATCATTCATTAACATGTTTGAATTAAGGAAGGTTGAATCAACCAAAGGGTCATCAATCAAGGACTTGAGATGTTGAAAATATCTTCAACCAAGCAATCATCCCGAGCAAGAATTAAGACATTCCAAAAATTTGAACAAAATCAAAAATAAAAAGGATTAGAAATGAATTAAAATGGAAATTGAAAGGAAAATTCAAAAGACGCATCAAATAAATATTTGAGAAAATTATGAGAAGTCAGAAATATTGTAAATAAATAGATCTCAAAAGTTGGAGTGAAAATTTTTTAAAATGATTAAAAATAAAAATTCAAAATGAAAATTAAATGAAAAATAAAGGAAAATATCAATTAAATTCAAAATGATTTTAAAAATTATGAAAATCATATATGTGATATAAAATATGTTTTATGATTTATGAAAAAAATTGGAGTTAAAAATAATAAAGGAGCTATTTCAAATAAATCAGAAAATAAAAAGAAAATAAAATGAAAAAATAAAATATAAAATATTTGAACTAGGGTTCCAACGGCTATAGTTTCCATTTGAAAACACGCACGAAGCGCTTCATCTTCAACCTTCAGCTTGATTTCTGCAAATCCATGAACTCGTGTTTTTAGCATGAATCAAAGTAAAATTAAATTACTAATACGAAATATAAATTCTAGGTAGTTGAGCGCTTTTAATCAGTGAATCAAGACGAACACACTGGTAACTTGTTTGCTTAGAAATTTTACTCGCAGTTACCTTTTCAATTGGAGCTTCGAAGGTCACCAATGGTGGATTTAGGTTTAATGTTGTATGAAATTTCAATCCACGGCACTGCTTCAGTTAGCTTCAGAGGAGGTCGGTGAGTGATATTGGGCAAAGATTTGAAGTTAAACGAGCTTGGTTTGATGAAACAGTTAACTAGATTTTGGTGGTTTCGAGCTCAAGTGTAGCAGAGGTTTTTTGGATTTCTAAATCTTGCAAGTGACGGCAAATCAACCCTCTATTTATAGGGAAAGTGTTATTGAGCTCACACATGTGAAATGGATCTGAAATACATGTGAACTAAGTTGAAATTTGTTGATTTGTAATCCGTGTGAGGGCAAGGGTGAAATGTGTGATTCAATCATGAAATTTGGTCGTAGAGCACATGTTTGCACGCGTTTTGGTTGTACAAAAATTTTACACATGTGCAGGTCGTCCCAAATTGAGAATTGGCATGAAAATCATGACCTTAAACAGACCAAGAAGCAGAGCTCAAGGTACGATGTTTGAAGCTAGGTCAAATGAAATTCACTAGTGCGTTTTGAGATTTTCTTTTTGCCAAATAATCTTCTAATTACAAATAATCAAATGCAAAAAGAATCACGTCAAAAGGTTGGTTGGATTGGAAATGGCATAAGTTGGGGTCGTGGCCTGAAATGGCAAAAGTGCTAAAGATGATCAGATGATCATTCATTAACATGTTTGAATTAAGGAAGGTTGAATCAACCAAAGGGTCATCAATCAAGGACTTGAGATGTTGAAAATATCTTCAACCAAGCAATCATCCCGAGCAAGAATTAAGACATTCCAAAAATTTGAACAAAATCAAAAATAAAAAGGATTAGAAATGAATTAAAATGGAAATTGAAAGGAAAATTCAAAAGACGCATCAAATAAATATTTGAGAAAATTATGAGAAGTCAGAAATATTGTAAATAAATAGATCTCAAAAGTTGGAGTGAAAATTTTTTAAAATGATTAAAAATAAAAATTCAAAATGAAAATTAAATGAAAAATAAAGGAAAATATCAATTAAATTCAAAATGATTTTAAAAATTATGAAAATCATATATGTGATATAAAATATGTTTTATGATTTATGAAAAAAATTGGAGTTAAAAATAATAAAGGAGCTATTTCAAATAAATCAGAAAATAAAAAGAAAATAAAATGAAAAAATAAAATATAAAATATTTGAACTAGGGTTCCAACGGCTATAGTTTCCATTTGAAAACACGCACGAAGCGCTTCATCTTCAACCTTCAGCTTGATTTCTGCAAATCCATGAACTCGTGTTTTTAGCATGAATCAAAGTAAAATTAAATTACTAATACGAAATATAAATTCTAGGTAGTTGAGCGCTTTTAATCAGTGAATCAAGACGAACACACTGGTAACTTGTTTGCTTAGAAATTTTACTCGCAGTTACCTTTTCAATTGGAGCTTCGAAGGTCACCAATGGTGGATTTAGGTTTAATGTTGTATGAAATTTCAATCCACGGCACTGCTTCAGTTAGCTTCAGAGGAGGTCGGTGAGTGATATTGGGCAAAGATTTGAAGTTAAACGAGCTTGGTTTGATGAAACAGTTAACTAGATTTTGGTGGTTTCGAGCTCAAGTGTAGCAGAGGTTTTTTGGATTTCTAAATCTTGCAAGTGACGGCAAATCAACCCTCTATTTATAGGGAAAGTGTTATTGAGCTCACACATGTGAAATGGATCTGAAATACATGTGAACTAAGTTGAAATTTGTTGATTTGTAATCCGTGTGAGGGCAAGGGTGAAATGTGTGATTCAATCATGAAATTTGGTCGTAGAGCACATGTTTGCACGCGTTTTGGTTGTACAAAAATTTTACACATGTGCAGGTCGTCCCAAATTGAGAATTGGCATGAAAATCATGACCTTAAACAGACCAAGAAGCAGAGCTCAAGGTACGATGTTTTAAGCTAGGTCAAATGAAATTCACTAGTGCGTTTTGAGATTTTCTTTTTGCCAAATAATCTTCTCATTACAAATAATCAAATGCAAAAAGATTCACGTCAAAAGGTTGGTTGGATTGGAAATGGCATAAGTTGGGGTCGTGGCCTGAAATGGCAAAAGTGCTAAAGATGATCAGATGATCATTCATTAAAATGTTTGAATTAAGGAAGGTTGAATCAACCAAAGGGTCATCAATCAAGGACTTGAGATGTTGAAAATATGTTCTACCAAGCAATCATCCCGAGCAAGAATTAAGACATTCCAAAAATTTGAACAAAATCAAAAATAAAAAGGATTAGAAATGAATTAAAATGGAAATTGAAAGGAAAATTCAAAAGACGCATCAAATAAATATTTGAGAAAATTATGAGAAGTCAGAAATATTGTAAATAAAGAGATCTCAAAAGTTGGAGTGAAAATTTTTTTAAATGATTAAAAATAAAAATGCAAAATGAAAATTAAATGAAAAATAAAGGAAAATATCAATTAAATTCAAATTGATTTTAAAAATTATGAAAATCATATATGTGATATAAAATATGTTTTATGATTTATGAAAAAAATTGGAGTTAAAAATAATAAAGGAGCTATTTCAAATATATCAGAAAATAAAAAGAAAATAAAATGAAAAAATAAAATATAAAATATTTGAACTAGGGTTCCAACGGCTATAGTTTCCATTTGAAAACACGCACGAAGCGCTTCATCTTCAACCTTCAGCTTGATTTCTGCAAATCCATGAACTCGTGTTTTTAGCATGAATCAAAGTAAAATTAAATTACTAATACGAAATATAAATTCTAGGTAGTTGAGCGCTTTTAATCAGTGAATCAAGACGAACACACTGGTAACTTGTTTGCTTAGAAATTTTACTCGCAATTACCTTTTCAGTTGGAGCTTCGAAGGTCAACAATGGTGGATTTAAGTTTAATGTTGTATGAAATTTCAATCCACGGCACTGCTTCAGTTAGCTTCAGAGGAGGTCGGTGAGTGATATTGGGCAAAGATTTGAAGTTAAACGAGCTTGGTTTGATGAAACAGTTAACTGGATTTTGGTGGTTTCGAGCTCAAGTGTAGCAGCGGTTTTTTGGCTTTCTAAATCTTACAAGTGAAGGCAAATCAACCCTCTATTTATAGGGAAAGTGTTATTGAGCTCTCACATGTGAAATGGATCTGAAATACATGTGAACTAAGTTGAAATTTGTTGATTTGTAATCCGTGTGAGGCCAAGGGTGAAATGTGTGATTCAATCATGAAATTTGGTCGTAGAGCACATGTTTGCACGCGTTTTGGTTGTACAAAAATTTTACACATGTGCAGGTCGTCCCAAATTGAGAATTGGCATGAAAATCATGACCTTAAACAGACCAAGAAGCAGAGCTCAAGGTACGATGTTTGAAGCTAGGTCAAATGAAATTCACTAGTGCGTTTTGAGATTTTCTTTTTGCCAAATAATCTTCTCATTACAAATAATCAAATGCAAAAAGAATCACGTCAAAAGGTTGGTTGGATTGGAAATGGCATAAGTTGGGGTCGTGGCCTGAAATGGCAAAAGTGCTAAAGATGATCAGATGATCATTCATTAACATGTTTGAATTAAGGAAGGTTGAATCAGCCAAAGGGTCATCAATCAAGGACTTGAGATGTTGAAAATATCTTCAACCAAGCAATCATCCCGAGCAAGAATTAAGACATTCCAAAAATTTGAACAAAATCAAAAATAAAAAGGATTAGAAATGAATTAAAATGGAAATTGAAAGGAAAATTCAAAAGACGCATCAAATAAATATTTGAGAAAATTATGAGAAGTCAGAAATATTGTAAATAAATAGATCTCAAAAGTTGGAGTGAAAATTTTTTAAAATGATTAAAAATAAAAATTCAAAATGAAAATTAAATGAAAAATAAAGGAAAATATCAATTAAATTCAAAATGATTTTAAAAATTATGAAAATCATATATGTGATATAAAATATGTTTTATGATTTATGAAAAAAATTGGAGTTAAAAATAATAAAGGAGCTATTTCAAATAAATCAGAAAATAAAAAGAAAATAAAATGAAAAAATAAAATATAAAATATTTGAACTAGGGTTCCAACGGCTATAGTTTCCATTTGAAAACACGCACGAAGCGCTTCATCTTCAACCTTCAGCTTGATTTCTGCAAATCCATGAACTCGTGTTTTTAGCATGAATCAAAGTAAAATTAAATTACTAATACGAAATATAAATTCTAGGTAGTTGAGCGCTTTTAATCAGTGAATCAAGACGAACACACTGGTAACTTGTTTGCTTAGAAATTTTACTCGCAGTTACCTTTTCAATTGGAGCTTCGAAGGTCACCAATGGTGGATTTAGGTTTAATGTTGTATGAAATTTCAATCCACGGCACTGCTTTAGTTAGCTTCAGAGGAGGTCGGTGAGTGATATTGGGCAAAGATTTGAAGTTAAACGAGCTTGGTTTGATGAAACAGTTAACTAGATTTTGGTGGTTTCGAGCTCAAGTGTAGCAGAGGTTTTTTGGATTTCTAAATCTTGCAAGTGACGGCAAATCAACCCTCTATTTATAGGGAAAGTGTTATTGAGCTCACACATGTGAAATGGATCTGAAATACATGTGAACTAAGTTAAAATTTGTTGATTTGTAATCCGTGTGAGGGCAAGGGTGAAATGTGTGATTCAATCATGAAATTTGGTCGTAGAGCACATGTTTGCACGCGTTTTGGTTGTACAAAAATTTTACACATGTGCAGGTCGTCCCAAATTGAGAATTGGCATGAAAATCATGACCTTAAACAGACCAAGAAGCAGAGCTCAAGGTACGATGTTTTAAGCTAGGTCAAATGAAATTCACTAGTGCGTTTTGAGATTTTCTTTTTGCCAAATAATCTTCTAATTACAAATAATCAAATGCAAAAAGAATCACGTCAAAAGGTTGGTTGGATTGGAAATGGCATAAGTTGGGGTCGTGGCCTGAAATGGCAAAAGTGCTAAAGATGATCAGATGATCATTCATTAACATGTTTGAATTAAGGAAGGTTGAATCAACCAAAGGGTCATCAATCAAGGACTTGAGATGTTGAAAATATCTTCAACCAAGCAATCATCCCGAGCAAGAATTAAGACATTCCAAAAATTTGAACAAAATCAAAAATAAAAAGGATTAGAAATGAATTAAAATGGAAATTGAAAGGAAAATTCAAAAGACGCATCAAATAAATATTTGAGAAAATTATGAGAAGTCAGAAATATTGTAAATAAATAGATCTCAAAAGTTGGAGTGAAAATTTTTTAAAATGATTAAAAATAAAAATTCAAAATGAAAATTAAATGAAAAATAAAGGAAAATATCAATTAAATTCAAAATGATTTTAAAAATTATGAAAATCATATATGTGATATAAAATATGTTTTATGATTTATGAAAAAAATTGGAGTTAAAAATAATAAAGGAGCTATTTCAAATAAATCAGAAAATAAAAAGAAAATAAAATGAAAAAATAAAATATAAAATATTTGAACTAGGGTTCCAACGGCTATAGTTTCCATTTGAAAACACGCACGAAGCGCTTCATCTTCAACCTTCAGCTTGATTTCTGCAAATCCATGAACTCGTGTTTTTAGCATGAATCAAAGTAAAATTAAATTACTAATACGAAATATAAATTCTAGGTAGTTGAGCGCTTTTAATCAGTGAATCAAGACGAACACACTGGTAACTTGTTTGCTTAGAAATTTTACTCGCAGTTACCTTTTCAATTGGAGCTTCGAAGGTCACCAATGGTGGATTTAGGTTTAATGTTGTATGAAATTTCAATCCACGGCACTGCTTCAGTTAGCTTCAGAGGAGGTCGGTGAGTGATATTGGGCAAAGATTTGAAGTTAAACGAGCTTGGTTTGATGAAACAGTTAACTAGATTTTGGTGGTTTCGAGCTCAAGTGTAGCAGAGGTTTTTTGGATTTCTAAATCTTGCAAGTGACGGCAAATCAACCCTCTATTTATAGGGAAAGTGTTATTGAGCTCACACATGTGAAATGGATCTGAAATACATGTGAACTAAGTTGAAATTTGTTGATTTGTAATCCGTGTGAGGGCAAGGGTGAAATGTGTGATTCAATCATGAAATTTGGTCGTAGAGCACATGTTTGCACGCGTTTTGGTTGTACAAAAATTTTACACATGTGCAGGTCGTCCCAAATTGAGAATTGGCATGAAAATCATGACCTTAAACAGACCAAGAAGCAGAGCTCAAGGTACGATGTTTTAAGCTAGGTCAAATGAAATTCACTAGTGCGTTTTGAGATTTTCTTTTTGCCAAATAATCTTCTCATTACAAATAATCAAATGCAAAAAGATTCACGTCAAAAGGTTGGTTGGATTGGAAATGGCATAAGTTGGGGTCGTGGCCTGAAATGGCAAAAGTGCTAAAGATGATCAGATGATCATTCATTAAAATGTTTGAATTAAGGAAGGTTGAATCAACCAAAGGGTCATCAATCAAGGACTTGAGATGTTGAAAATATGTTCTACCAAGCAATCATCCCGAGCAAGAATTAAGACATTCCAAAAATTTGAACAAAATCAAAAATAAAAAGGATTAGAAATGAATTAAAATGGAAATTGAAAGGAAAATTCAAAAGACGCATCAAATAAATATTTGAGAAAATTATGAGAAGTCAGAAATATTGTAAATAAAGAGATCTCAAAAGTTGGAGTGAAAATTTTTTTAAATGATTAAAAATAAAAATGCAAAATGAAAATTAAATGAAAAATAAAGGAAAATATCAATTAAATTCAAATTGATTTTAAAAATTATGAAAATCATATATGTGATATAAAATATGTTTTATGATTTATGAAAAAAATTGGAGTTAAAAATAATAAAGGAGCTATTTCAAATATATCAGAAAATAAAAAGAAAATAAAATGAAAAAATAAAATATAAAATATTTGAACTAGGGTTCCAACGGCTATAGTTTCCATTTGAAAACACGCACGAAGCGCTTCATCTTCAACCTTCAGCTTGATTTCTGCAAATCCATGAACTCGTGTTTTTAGCATGAATCAAAGTAAAATTAAATTACTAATACGAAATATAAATTCTAGGTAGTTGAGCGCTTTTAATCAGTGAATCAAGACGAACACACTGGTAACTTGTTTGCTTAGAAATTTTACTCGCAATTACCTTTTCAGTTGGAGCTTCGAAGGTCAACAATGGTGGATTTAAGTTTAATGTTGTATGAAATTTCAATCCACGGCACTGCTTCAGTTAGCTTCAGAGGAGGTCGGTGAGTGATATTGGGCAAAGATTTGAAGTTAAACGAGCTTGGTTTGATGAAACAGTTAACTGGATTTTGGTGGTTTCGAGCTCAAGTGTAGCAGCGGTTTTTTGGCTTTCTAAATCTTACAAGTGAAGGCAAATCAACCCTCTATTTATAGGGAAAGTGTTATTGAGCTCTCACATGTGAAATGGATCTGAAATACATGTGAACTAAGTTGAAATTTGTTGATTTGTAATCCGTGTGAGGCCAAGGGTGAAATGTGTGATTCAATCATGAAATTTGGTCGTAGAGCACATGTTTGCACGCGTTTTGGTTGTACAAAAATTTTACACATGTGCAGGTCGTCCCAAATTGAGAATGTGCATGAAAATCATGACCTTAAACAGACCAAGAAGCAGAGCTCAAGGTACGATGTTTGAAGCTAGGTCAAATGAAATTCACTAGTGCGTTTTGAGATTTTCATTTTGCCAAATAATCTTCTCATTACACATAATCAAATGCAAAAAGATTCACGTCAAAAGGTTGGTTGGATTGGAAATGGCATAAGTTGGGGTCGTGGCCTGAAATGGCAAAAGTGCTAAAGATGATCAGATGATCATTCATCAACATGTTTGAATTAAGGAAGGTTGAATCAACCAAAGGGTCATCAATCAAGGACTTAAGATGTTGAAAATATGTTCTACCAAGCAATCATCCCGAGCAAGAATTAAGACATTCCAAAAATTTGAACAAAATCAAAAATAAAAAGGATTAGAAATGAATTAAAATGGAAATTGAAAGGAAAATTCAAAAGACGCATCAAATAAATATTTGAGAAAATTATGAGAAGTCAGAAATATTGTAAATAAAGAGATCTCAAAAGTTGGAGTGAAAATTTTTTTAAATGATTAAAAATAAAAATGCAAAATGAAAATTAAATGAAAAATAAAGGAAAATATCAATTAAATTCAAAATGATTTTAAAAATTATGAAAATCATATATGTGATATAAAATATGTTTTATGATTTATGAAAAAAATTGGAGTTAAAAATAATAAAGGAGCTATTTCAAATAAATCAGAAAATAAAAAGAAAATAAAATGAAAAAATAAAATATAAAATATTTGAACTAGGGTTCCAACGGCTATAGTTTCCATTTGAAAACACGCACGAAGCGCTTCATCTTCAACCTTCAGCTTGATTTCTGCAAATCCATGAACTCGTGTTTTTAGCATGAATCAAAGTAAAATTAAATTACTAATACGAAATATAAATTCTAGGTAGTTGAGCGCTTTTAATCAGTGAATCAAGACGAACACACTGGTAACTTGTTTGCTTAGAAATTTTACTCGCAATTACCTTTTCAGTTGGAGCTTCGAAGGTCTACAATGGTGGATTTAAGTTTAATGTTGTATGAAATTTCAATCCACGGCACTGCTTCAGTTAGCTTCAGAGGAGGTCGGTGAGTGATATTGGGCAAAGATTTGAAGTTAAACGAGCTTGGTTTGATGAAACAGTTAACTGGATTTTGGTGGTTTCGAGCTCAAGTGTAGCAGCGGTTTTTTGGCTTTCTAAATCTTGCAAGTGAAGGCAAATCAACCCTCTATTTATAGGGAAAGTGTTATTGAGCTCTCACATGTGAAATGGATCTGAAATACATGTGAACTAAGTTGAAATTTGTTGATTTGTAATCCGTGTGAGGGCAAGGGTGAAATGTGTGATTCAATCATGAAATTTGGTCGTAGAGCAGTTGTTTGTACGCGTTTTGGTTGTACAAAAATTTTACACATGTGCAGGTCGTCCCAAATTGAGAATTGGCATGAAAATCATGACCTTAAACAGACCAAGAAGCAGAGGTCAAGGTACGATGTTTGAAGCTAGGTCAAATGAAATTCACTAGTGCGTTTTGATATTTTCTCTTTGCCAAATAATCTTCTCATTACAAATAATCAAATGCAAAAAGAATCACGTCAAAAGGATGCTTGGATTGGAAATGGCATAAGTTGGGGTCGTGGCCTGGCTTGAAATGGCAAAAGTGCTAAAGATGATCAGATGATCATTCATTAACATGTTTGAATTAAGGAAGGTTGAATCAACCAAAGGGTCATCAATCAAGGACTTGAGATGTTGAAAATATGTTCAACCAAGCAATCATCCCGAGCAAGAATTAAGACATTCCAAAAATTTGAACAAAATCAAAAATAAAAAGGATTAGAAATGAATTAAAATGGAAATTGAAAGGAAAATTCAAAAGACGCATCAAATAAATATTTGAGAAAATTATGAGAAGTCAGAAATATTGTAAATAAAGAGATCTCAAAAGTTGGAGTGAAAATTTTTTAAAATGATTAAAAATAAAAATGCAAAATTAAAATTAAATGGAAAATAAAGGAAAATATCAATTAAATTCAAAATGATTTTAAAAATTATGAAAATCATATATGTGATATAAAATATTTTTTTATGATTTATGAAAAAAAATTGGAGTAAAAAATAATAAAGGAGCTATTTAAAATAAATCAGAAAATAAAAAGAAAATAAAATATAAAATATTTGAACTAGGGTGCCAACGGCTATAGTTTCCATTCGAAAACACGCACGAAGCACTTCATCTTCAACCTTCAGCTTGTTTTCTGCAAATCCATGAACTCGTGTTTTTAGCATGAATCAAAGTAAAATTAAATTACTAATACGAAATATAAATTCTAGGTAGTTGAGCGCTTTTAATCAGTGAATCAAGACGAACACACTGGTAACTTGTTTGCTTAGAAATTTTACTCGCAGTTACCTTTTCAATTGGAGCTTCGAAGGTCACCAATGGTGGATTTAGGTTTAATGTTGTATGAAATTTCAATCCACGACACTGCTTCAGTTAGGTTCAGAGGAGGTCAGTGAGTGATATTGGGCAAATATTTGAAGTTAAACGAGCTTGGTTTGATGAAACAGTTAACTGGATTTTGGTGGTTTCGAGCTCAAGTGTAGCAGAGGTTTTTTGGCTTTCTAAATCTTGCAAGTGAAGGCAAATCAACCCTCTATTTATATGGAAAGTGTTATTGAGCTCACACATGTGAAATGGATCTGAAATACATGTGAACTAATTTGAAATTTGTTGATTTGTAATCCGTGTGAGGGCAAGGGTGAAATGTGTGATTCAATCATGAAATTTGGTCGTAGAGCACTTGTTTGCACGCGTTTTGGTTATACAAAAGGTTCACACATGTGAAGGTCGTCGCAAATTGAGAATTGGCATGAAAATCATGACCTAAAACAGACCAAGAAGCAGAGCTCAAGGTACGATGTTTGAAGCTAGGTCAAATGAAATTCACTTGTGCATTATGAGATTTTCTTTTTGCCAAATAATCTTCTCATTACAAATAATCAAATGCAAAAAGAATCACGTCAAAAGGATACTTGGATTGGAAATGGCAAAAGTTGGAGTCGTGGCCTGAAATGGCAAAAGTGCTAAAGATGATCAGATGATCATTCATTAACATGTTTGAATTAAGGAAGGTTGAATCAACCAAATGGTCATCAATCAAGGACTTGAGATGTTGAAAATATGTTCAACCAAGCAATCATCCCGAGCAAGAATTAAGACATTCCAAAAATTTGAACAAAATAAAAAATAAAAAGGATTAAAAATGAATTAAAATGGAAATTGAAAGGAAAATTCAAAAGGCGCATCAAATAAATATTTGAGAAAATTATGAGAAGTCAGAAATATTGTAAATAAAGAGATCTCAAAAGTTGGAGTGAAAATTTTTTAAAATGATTAAAAATAAAAATGCAAAATGAAAATTAAATGAAAAATAAAGGAAAATATCAATTAAATTCAAAATAATTTTAAAAATTATGAAAATCATATATGTGATATAAAATATTTTTTATGATTTATGAAAAAAATTGGAGTAAAAAATAATAAAGGAGCTATTTAAAATAAATCAGAAAATAAAAAGAAAATAAAATGAAAAAATAAAAAATAAAATATTTGAACTAGGGTGCCAACAGCTATAGGTTCCATTTGAAAACACGCACGAAGCACTTCATCTTCAACCTTCAGCTTGATTTATGCAAATCCATGAACTCGTGTTTTTAGCATGAATCAAAGTAAAATTAAATTACTAATACGAAATATAAATTCTAGGTAGTTAAGGGCTTTTAATCAGTGAATCAAGACGAACACACTGGTAACTTGTTTGCTTAGAAAATTTACTCGTAGTTACCTCTTCAGTTGGAGCTTTGAAGGTCAACAATGGTGGATTTAAGTTTAATGTTGTAGGAAATCGCAATCCACGGCACTGCATCAGTTAGCTTCAGAGGAAGTCGGTGAGTGATATTGGGCAAAGATTTGAAGTTAAACGAGCTTGGTTTGATGAAACAGTTAACTAGATTTTGGTGGTTTCGAGCTCAAGTGTAGCAGGGGTTTTTTGGCTTTCTAAATCTTGCAAGTGAAGGTAAATCAACCCTCTATTTATATGGAAAGTGTTATTGAGCTCACACATGTGAAATGGATCTGAAATACATGTGAACTAAGTTGAAATTTATTGATTTGTAATCCGTGTGAGGGCAAGGGTGAAATGTGTGATTTAATAATGAAATTTGGTCGTAGAGCACTTGTTTGCACGCGTTTTGGTTGTACAAAAGGTTCACACATGTGCAGGTCGTCCCAAATTGAGAATTGGCATGAAAATCATGACCTAAAACAGACCAAGAAGCAGAGCTCAAGGTACGATGTTTGAAGCTAGGTCAAATGAAATTCACTAGTGCGTTTTGATATTTTCTTTTTGCCAAATAATCTTCTCATTACAAATAATCAAATGCAAAAAGAATCACGTCAAAAGGATGCTTGGATTGGAAATGGCATAAGTTGGGGTCGTGGCCTGGCTTGAAATGGCAAAAGTGCCAAAGATGATCAGATGATCATTCATTAACATGTTTGAATTAAGGAAGGTTGAATCAACCAAAGGGTCATCAATCAAGTACTTGAGATGTTGAAAATATCTTCAACCAAGCAATCATCCCGAGCAAGAATTAAGACATTCCAAAAATTTGAACAAAATCAAAAATAAAAAGGATTAAAAATGAATTAAAATGGAAATTGAAAGGAAAATTCAAAAGACGCATCAAATAAATATTTGAGAAAATTATGAGAAGTCAGAAATATTGTAAATAAAGAGATCTCAAAAGTTGGAGTGAAAATTTTTTAAAATGATTAAAAATAAAAATGCAAAATGAAAATTAAATGAAAAATAAAGGAAAATATCAATTAAATTCAAAATAATTTTAAAAATTATGAAAATCATATATGTGATATAAAATATTTTTTATGATTTATGAAAAAAATTGGAGTAAAAAATAATAAAGGAGCTATTTAAAATAAATCAGAAAATAAAAAGAAAATAAAATGAAAAAATAAAAAATAAAATATTTGAACTAGGGTGCCAACAGCTATAGTTTCCATTTGAAAACACGCACGAAACACTTCATCTTCAACCTTCAGCTTGATTTATGCAAGTCCATGAACTCGTGTTTTTAGCATGAATCAAAGTAAAATTAAATTACTAATACGAAATATAAATTCTAGGTAGTTGAGGGCTTTTAATCAGTGAATCAAGACGAACACACTGGTAACTTGTTTGCTTAAAAAATTTACTCGTAGTTAACCTCTTCAGTTGGAGCTTCGAAGGTCAACAATGGTGGATTTAAGTTTAATGTTGTAGGAAATCGCAATCCACGGCACTGCTTCAGTTAGCTTCAGAGGAGGTCGGTGAGTGATATTGGGCAAAGATTTGAAGTTAAACGAGCTTGGTTTGATGAAACAGTTAACTGGAATTTGGTGGTTTCGAGCTCAAGTGTAGCAGGGGTTTTTTGGCTTTCTAAATCTTGCAAGTGAAGGCAAATCAACCCTCTATTTATAGAGAAAGTGTTATTGAGCTCACACATGTGAAATGGATCTGAAATACATGTGAACTAAATTGAAATTTGTTGATTTGTAATCCGTGTGAGGGCAAGGGTGAAATGTGTGATTTAATAATGAAATTTGGTCGTAGAGCACTTGTTTGCACGCACTTTGGTTGTACAAAAGGTTCACACATGTTCAGGTCGTCCCAAATTGAGAATTGGCATGAAAATCATGACCTAAACCAGACCAAGAAGCAGACCTCAAGGTACGATGTTTGAATCTAGGTCAAATGAAATTCACTAGTGCGTTTTAATATTTTCTTTTTGCTAAATAATCTTCTCATTACAAATAATCAAATGCAAAAAGATTCACGTCAAAAGGATGTTTGGATTTGAAATGGCATAAGTTGGGGTCGTGGCCTGGCTTGAAATGGAAAAAGTGCTAAAGATGATCAGATGATCATTCATTAACATGTTTGAATTAAGGAAGGTTGAATCAACCAAAGGGTCATCAATCAAGGACTTGAGACGTTGAAAATATGTTCAACCAAGCAATCATCCCGAGTAAGAATTAAGACATTCCAAAAATTTGAACAAAATCAAAAATAAAAAGGATTATAAATGAATTAAAATGGAAATTGAAAGGGAAATTCAAAAGACGCATCAAATAAATATTTCAGAAAATTATGAGAAGTCAGAAATATTGTAAATAAAGAGATCTCAAAAGTTGGAGTGAAAATTTTTTAAAATGATTAAAAATAAAAATGCAAAATGAAAATTAAATGAAAAATAAAGGAAAATATCAATTAAATTCAAAATGATTTTAAAAATTATGAAAATCATATATGTGATAAAAATTATTTTTTATGATTTATGAAAAAAAATTGGAGTAAAAAATAATAAAGGAGCTATTTAAAATAAATCAGAAAATAAAAAGAAAATAAAATATAAAATATTTGAACTAGGGTGCCAACGGCTATAGTTTCCATTCGAAAACACGCACGAAGCACTTCATCTTCAACCTTCAGCTTGTTTTCTGCAAATCCATGAACTCATATTTTTAGCATGAATCAAAGTAAAATTAAATTACTAATACGAAATATAAATTCTAGGTAGTTGAGGGCTTTTAATCAGTGAATCAAGACGAACACACTGGTAACTTGTTTGCTTAGAAATTTTACTCGTAGTTACCTTTTCAGTTGGAGCTTCGAAGGTCAACAATGGTGGATTTAAGTTTAATGTTGTAGGAAATTTCAATCCACGACACTGCTTCAGTTAGCTTCAGAGGAGGTCAGTGAGTGATATTGGGTAAAGATTTGAAGTTAAACGAACTTGGTTTGATGAAACAGTTAACTGGATTTTGGTGGTTTCGAGCTCAAGTGTAGCAGAGGTTTTTTGGCTTTCTAAATCTTGCAAGTGAAGGCAAATCAACCCTCTATTTATAGAGAAAGTGTTATTGAGCTCACACATGTGAAATGGATCTGAAATACATGTGAACTAAGTTGAAATTTGTTGATTTGTAATCCGTGTGAGGGCAAGGGTGAAATGTGTGATTTAATAATGAAATTTGGTCGTAGAGCACTTGTTTACACGCGCTTTGGTTGTACAAAAGGTTCACACATGTTCAGGTCGTCCCAAATTGAGAATTGGCATGAAAATCATGACCTAAACCAGACCAAGAAGCAGAGCTCAAGGTACGATGTTTGAAGCTAGGTCAAATGAAATTCACTAGTGCGTTTTGATATTTTCTTTTTGCTAAATAATCTTCTCATTACAAATAATCAAATGCAAAAAGATTCACGTCAAAAGGATGCTTGGATTTGAAATGGCATAAGTTGGGGTCGTGGCCTGGCTTGAAATGGCAAAAGTGCTAAAGATGATCAGATGATCATTCATTAACATGTTTGAATTAAGGAAGGTTGAATCAACCAAAGGGTCATCAATCAAGGACTTGAGATGTTGAAAATATGTTCAACCAAGCAATCATCCCGAGCAAGAATTAAGACATTCCAAAAATTTGAACAAAATCAAAAATAAAAAGGATTAGAAATGAATTAAAATGGAAATTGAAAGGAAAATTCGAAAGACGCATCAAATAAATATTTGAGAAAATTATGAGAAGTCAGAAATATTGTAAATAAAGAGATCTCAAAAGTTGGAGTGAAAATTTTTTAAAATGATTAAAAATAAAAATGCAAAATTAAAATTAAATGGAAAATAAAGGAAAATATCAATTAAATTCAAAATGATTTTAAAAATTATGAAAATCATATATGTGATATAAAATATTTTTTATGATTTATGAAAAAAAATTGGAGTAATAAATAATAAAGGAGCTATTTAAAATAAATCAGAAAATAAAAAGAAAATAAAATATAAAATATTTGAACTAGGGTGCCAACGGCTATAGTTTCCATTCGAAAACACGCACGAAGCACTTCATCTTCAACCTTCAGCTTGTTTTCTGCAAATCCATGAACTCGTGTTTTTAGCATGAATCAAAGTAAAATTAAATTACTAATACGAAATATAAATTCTAGGTAGTTGAGCGCTTTTAATCAGTGAATCAAGACGAACACACTGGTAACTTGTTTGCTTAGAAATTTTACTCGTAGTTACCTTTTCAATTGGAGCTTCGAAGGTCAACAATGGTGGATTTAGGTTTAATGTTGTATGAAATTTCAATCCACGGCACTGCTTCAGTTAGCTTCAGAGGAGGTCGGTGAGTGATATTGGGCAAAGATTTGAAGTTAAACGAGCTTGGTTTGATGAAACAGTTAACTAGATTTTGGTGGTTTCGAGCTCAAGTGTAGCAGAGGTTTTTTGGCTTTCTAAATCTTGCAAGTGAAGGCAAATCAACCCTCTATTTATATGGAAAGTGTTATTGAGCTCACACATGTGAAATGGATCTGAAATACATGTGAACTAATTTGAAATTTATTGATTTGTAATCCGTGTGAGGGCAAGGGTGAAATGTGTGATTCAATCATGAAATTTGGTCGTAGAGCACTTGTTTGCACGCGTTTTGGTTATACAAAAGGTTCACACATGTGAAGGTCGTCCCAAATTGAGAATTGGCATGATAATCATGACCTAAAACAGACCAAGAAGCAGAGCTCAAGGTACGATGTTTGAAGCTAGGTCAAATGAAATTCACTTGTGCATTATGAGATTTTCTTTTTGCCAAATAATCTTCTCATTACAAATAATCAAATGCAAAAAGAATCACGTCAAAAGGATGCTTGGATTGGAAATGGCATAAGTTGGAGTCGTGGCCTGAAATGGCAAAAGTGCTAAAGATGATCAGATGATCATTCATTAACATGTTTGAATTAAGGAAGGTTGAATCAACCAAAGGGTCATCAATCAAGGACTTGAGATGTTGAAAATATGTTCAACCAATCAATCATCCCGAGCAAGAATTAAGACATTCCAAAAATTTGAACAAAATCAAAAATAAAAAGGATTAAAAATGAATTAAAATGGAAATTGAAAGGAAAATTCAAAAGGCGCATCAAATAAATATTTGAGAAAATTATGAGAAGTCAGAAATATTGTAAATAAAGAGATCTCAAAAGTTGGAGTGAAAATTTTTTAAAATGATTAAAAATAAAAATGCAAAATGAAAATTAAATGAAAAATAAAGGAAAATATCAATTAAATTCAAAATAATTTTAAAAATTATGAAAATCATATATGTGATATAAAATATTTTTTATGATTTATGAAAAAAATTGGAGTAAAAAATAATAAAGGAGCTATTTAAAATAAATTAGAAAATAAAAAGAAAATAAAATGAAAAAATAAAAAATAAAATATTTGAACTAGGGTGCCAACAGCTATAGTTTCCATTTGAAAACACGCACGAAGCACTTCATCTTCAACCTTCAGCTTGATTTATGCAAATCCATGAACTCGTGTTTTTAGCATGAATCAAAGTAAAATTAAATTACTAATACGAAATATAAATTCTAGGTAGTTAAGGGCTTTTAATCAGTGAATCAAGACGAACACACTGGTAACTTGTTTGCTTAGAAAATTTACTCGTAGTTACCTCTTCAGTTGGAGCTTCGAAGGTCAACAATGGTGGATTTAAGTTTAATGTTGTAGGAAATCGCAAAACACGGCACTGCATCAGTTAGCTTCAGAGGAAGTCGGTGAGTGATATTGGGCAAAGATTTGAAGTTAAACGAGCTTGGTTTGATGAAACAGTTAACTAGATTTTGGTGGTTTCGAGCCCAAGTGTAGCAGGGGTTTTTTGGCTTTCTAAATCTTGCAAGTGAAGGCAAATCAACCCTCTATTTATAGGGAAAGTGTTATTGAGCTCACACATGTGAAATGGATCTGAAATACATGTGAACTAAGTTGAAATTTATTGATTTGTAATCCGTGTGAGGGCAAGGGTGAAATGTGTGATTTAATAATGAAATTTGGTCGTAGAGCACTTGTTTGCACGCGTTTTGGTTGTACAAAAGGTTCACACATGTGCAGGTCATCCCAAATTGAGAATTGGCATGAAAATCATGACCTAAAACAGACCAAGAAGCAGAGCTCAAGGTACGATGTTTGAAGCTAGGTCAAATGAAATTCACTAGTGCGTTTTGATATTTTCTTTTTGCCAAATAATCTTCTCATTACAAATAATCAAATGCAAAAAGAATCACGTCAAAAGGATGCTTGGATTGGAAATGGCATAAGTTGGGGTCGTGGCCTGGCTTGAAATGGCAAAAGTGCCAAAGATGATCAGATGATCATTCATTAACATGTTTGAATTAAGGAAGGTTGAATCAACCAAAGTGTCATCAATCAAGGACTTGAGATGTTGAAAATATGTTCAACCAAGCAATCATCCCGAGCAAGAATTAAGACATTCCAAAAATTTGAACAAAATCAAAAATAAAAAGGATTAAAAATGAATTAAAATGGAAATTGAAAGGAAAATTCAAAAGACGCATCAAATAAATATTTGAGAAAATTATGAGAAGTCAGAAATATTGTAAATAAAGAGATCTCAAAAGTTGGAGTGAAAATTTTTTAAAATGATTAAAAATAAAAATGCAAAATGAAAATTAAATGAAAAATAAAGGAAAATATCAATTAAATTCAAAATAATTTTAAAAATTATGAAAATCATATATGTGATATAAAATATTTTTTATGATTTATGAAAAAAATTGGAGTAAAAAATAATAAAGGAGCTATTTAAAATAAATCAGAAAATAAAAAGAAAATAAAATGAAAAAATAAAAAATAAAAAATAAAATATTTGAACTAGGGTGCCAACAGCTATAGTTTCCATTTGAAAACACGCACGAAACACTTCATCTTCAACCTTCAGCTTGATTTATGCAAGTCCATGAACTCGTGTTTTTAGCATGAATCAAAGTAAAATTAAATTACTAATACGAAATATAAATTCTAGGTAGTTGAGGGCTTTTAATCAGTGAATCAAGACGAACACACTGGTAACTTGTTTGCTTAGAAAATTTACTCGTAGTTACCTCTTCAGTTGGAGCTTCGAAGGTCAACAATGGTGGATTTAAGTTTAATGTTGTAGGAAATCGCAATCCACGGCACTGCTTCAGTTAGCTTCAGAGGAGGTCAGTGAGTGATATTGGGCAAAGATTTGAAGTTAAACGAGCTTGGTTTGATGAAACAGTTAACTGGATTTTGGTGGTTTCGAGCTCAAGTGTAGCAGGGGTTTTTTGGCTTTCTAAATCTTGCAAGTGAAGGCAAATCAACCCTCTATTTATAGAGAAAGTGTTATTGAGCTCACACGTGTGAAATGGATCTGAAATACATGTGAACTAAGTTGAAATTTGTTGATTTGTAATCCGTGTGAGGGCAAGGGTGAAATGTGTGATTTAATAATGAAATTTGGTCGTAGAGCACTTGTTTGCACGCGCTTTGGTTGTACAAAAGGTTCACACATGTTCAGGTCGTCCCAAATTGAGAATTGGCATGAAAATCATGACCTAAACCAGACCAAGAAGCAGAGCTCAAGGTACGATGTTTGAA
This sequence comes from Lathyrus tuberosus, assembly GCA_022829125.1. NCBI lineage: Eukaryota > Viridiplantae > Streptophyta > Magnoliopsida > Fabales > Fabaceae > Lathyrus > Lathyrus tuberosus. The sequence continues at coordinate 10,669,268 of JALAZF010000195.1, read as the reverse complement.
ACTAGGTCAAATGAAATTCACTAGTGCGTTTTGATATTTTCTTTTTGCTAAATAATCTTCTCATTACAAATAATCAAATGCAAAAAGATTCACGTCAAAAGGATGCTTGGATTTGAAATGGCATAAGTTGGGGTCGTGGCCTGGCTTGAAATGGCAAAAGTGCTAAAGATGATCAGATGATCATTCATTAACATGTTTGAATTAAGGAAGGTTGAATCAACCAAAGGGTCATCAATCAAGGACTTGAGACGTTGAAAATATGTTCAACCAAGCAATCATCCCGAGCAAGAATTAAGACATTCCAAAAATTTGAACAAAATAAAAAATAAAAAGGATTATAAATGAATTAAAATGGAAATTGAAAGGAAAATTCAAAAGACGCATCAAATAAATATTTCAGAAAATTATGAGAAGTCAGAAATATTGTAAATAAAGAGATCTCAAAAGTTGGAGTGAAAATTTTTTAAAATGATTAAAAATAAAAATGCAAAATGAAAATTAAATGAAAAATAAAGGAAAATATCAATTAAATTCAAAATGATTTTAAAAATTATGAAAATCATATATGTGATAAAAATTATTTTTTATGATTTATGAAAAAAAATTGGAGTAAAAAATAATAAAGGAGCTATTTAAAATAAATCAGAAAATAAAAAGAAAATAAAATATAAAATATTTGAACTAGGGTGCCAACGGCTATAGTTTCCATTCGAAAACACGCACGAAGCACTTCATCTTCAACCTTCAGCTTGTTTTCTGCAAATCCATGAACTCATGTTTTTAGCGTGAATCAAAGTAAAATTAAATTACTAATACGAAATATAAATTCTAGGTAATTGAGGGCTTTTAATCAGTGAATCAAGACGAACACACTGGTAACTTGTTTGCTTAGAAATTTTACTCGTAGTTACCTTTTCAGTTGGAGCTTCGAAGGTCAACAATGGTGGATTTAAGTTTAATGTTGTAGGAAATTTCAATCCACGACACTGCTTCAGTTAGCTTCAGAGGAGGTCAGTGAGTGATATTGGGTAAAGATTTGAAGTTAAACGAACTTGGTTTGATGAAACAGTTAACCGGATTTTGGTGGTTTCGAGCTCAAGTGTAGCAGAGGTTTTTTGGCTTTCTAAATCTTGCAAGTGAAGGCAAATCAACCCTCTATTTATAGGGAAAGTGTTATTGAGCTCACACATGTGAAATGGATCTGAAATACATGTAAACTAAGTTGAAATTTGTTGATTTGTAATCCGTGTGAGGGCAAGGGTGAAATGTGTGATTCAATCATGAAATTTGGTCGTAGAGCACTTGTTTGCACGCGTTTTGGTTGTACAAAAGGTTCACACATGTGCAGGTCGTCCTAAATTGAGAATTGGCATGAAAATCATGACCTAAAACAGACCAAGAAGCAGAGGTCAAGGTACGATGTTTGAAGCTAGGTCAAATGAAATTCACTAGTGCATTTTGAGATTTTCTTTTTGCCCAATAATCTTCTCATTACAAATAATCAAATACAAAAAGATTCACGTCAAAAGGATGCTTGGATTGGAAATGGCATAAGTTGGGGTCGTGGCCTGAAATGGTAAAAGTGCTAAAGATGATCAGATGATCATTCATTAACATGTTTGAATTAAGGAAGGTTGAATCAACCAAAGGGTCATCAATCAAGGACTTGAGATGTTGAAAATATGTTCAACCAAGAAATCATCCCGAGCAAGAATTAAGACATTCCAAAAATTTGAACAAAATCAAAAATAAAAAGGATTAGAAATGAATTAAAATGGAAATTGAAAGGAAAATTCAAAAGACGCATCAAATAAATATTTGAGAAAATTATGAGAAGTCAGAAATATTGTAAATAAAGAGATCTCAAAAGTTGGAGTGAAAATTTTTTAAAATGATTAAAAATAAAAATGCAAAATGAAAATTAAATGAATAATAAAAGAAAATATCAATTAAATTCAAAATGATTTTAAAAATTATGAAAATCATATATGTGATATAAAATATTTTTTATGATTTATGAAAAAAATTGGAGTAAAAAATAATAAAGGATCTATTTAAAATAAATCAGAAAATAAAAAGAAAATAAAATGAAAAAATAAAAAATAAAATATTTGAACTAGCGTGCCAACGGCTATAGTTTCCATTTGAAAACACGGACGAAGCACTTCATCTTCAACCTTCAGCTTGATTTCTCCAAATCCATGAACTCGTGTTTTTAGCATGAATCAAAGTAAAATTAAATTACTAATATGAAATATAAATTCTAGGTAGTTGAGGGCTTTTAATCAGTGAATCAAGACGAACACACTGGTAACTTGTTTGCTTAGAAATTTTACTCGTAGTTACCTCTTCAGTTGGAGCTTCGAAGGTCAACAATGGTGGATTTAAGTTTAATGTTGTAGGAAATTGCAATCCACGACACTGCTTCAGTTAGCTTCAGATGAGGTCGGTGAGTGATATTGGGCAAAGATTTGAAGTTAAATGAGCTTGGTTTGATGAAACAGTTAACTGGATTTTGGTGGTTTCGAGCTCAAGTGTAGCAGGGGTTTTTTGGCTTTCTAAATCTTGCAAGTGAAGGCAAATCAACCCTCTATTTATAGGGAAAGTGTTATTGAGCTCACACATGTGAAATGGATCTGAAATACATGTGAACTAAGTTGAAATTTGTTAATTTGTAATCCGTGTGAGGGCAAGGGTGAAATGTGTGATTCAATCATGAAATTTAGTTGTAGAGCACTTGTTTGCACGCGTTTTGGTTATACAAAACGTTCACACATGTGGAGGTCGTCCCAAATTGAGAATTGGCAAGAAAATCATGACCTAAAACAGACCAAGAAGCAGAGCTCAAGGTACGATGTTTGAAGCTAGGTCAAATGAAATTCACTAGTGCGTTTTGAGATTTTCTTTTTGCCAAATAATCTTCTCATTAAAAATAATCCAATGCAAAAAGAATCACGTCAAAAGGATGCTTGGATTGGAAATGGCATAAGTTGGGGTCGTGGCCTGAAATGGCAAAAGTGTTAAAGATGATCAGATGATCATTCACTAACATGTTTGAATTAAAGAAGGTTGAATCAACCAAAGGGTCATCAATCAAGGACTTGAGATGTTGAAAATATGTTCAACCAAGCAATCATCCTGAGCAAGAATTAAGACATTCCAAAAATTTGAACAAAATAAAAAATAAAAAGGATTAAAAATGAAATAAAATGGAAGTTGAAAGGAAAATTCAAAAGACGCATCAAATAAATATTTGAGAAAATTATGAGAAGTCAGAAATATTGTAAATAAAGAGATCTCAAAAGTTGGAGTGAAATTTTTTTTTAAATTATTAAAAATAAAAATGCAAAATGAAAATTAAATGAAAAATAAAGGAAAATATCAATTAAATTCAAAATGATTTTAAAAATTATGAAAAACATATATGTGATATAAAATATTTTTTATGATTTATGAAAAAAATTGGAGTAAAATATATTAAAGGAGTTATTTAAAATAAATTAGAAAAGAAAAAGAAAATAAAATGAAAAAAGAAAATATAAAATATTTGAACTAGGGTGCCAACGGCTATAGTTTCCATTTGAAAACACGCACGAAGCACTTCATCTTCAACCTTCAGCTTGATTTCTGCAAATCCATGAACTTGTGTTTTTAGCATGAATAAAAGTAAAATTAAATTACTAATACGAAATATAAATTTTAGGTAGTTGAGGGCTTTTAATAAGTGAATCAAGACGAACACACTGGTAACTTGTTTGCTTAGAAATTTTACTCGTAGTTACCTCTTCAGTTGGAGCTTCGAAGGTCAACAATGGTGGATTTAAGTTTAATGTTGTAGGAAATTGCAATCCACGACACTGCTTCAGTTAGCTTTAGATGAGGTCGGTGAGTGATATTGGGCAAAGATTTGAAGTTAAATGAGCTTGGTTTGATGAAACAGTTAACTGGATTTTGGTGGTTTCGAGCTCAAGTGTAGCAGGGGTTTTTTGGCTTTCTAAATCTTGCAAGTGAAGGCAAATCAACCCTCTATTTATAGGGAAAGTGTTATTGAGCTCACACATGTGAAATGGATCTGAAATACATGTGAACTAAGTTGAAATTTGTTAATTTGTAATCCGTGTGAGGGCAAGGGTGAAATGTGTGATTCAATCATGAAATTTAGTTGTAGAGCACTTGTTTGCACGCGTTTTGGTTATACAAAACGTTCACACATGTGGAGGTCGTCCCAAATTGAGAATTGGCAAGAAAATCATGACCTAAAACAGACCAAGAAGCAGAGCTCAAGGTACGATGTTTGAAGTTAGGTCAAATGAAATTCACTAGTGCGTTTTGAGATTTTCTTTTTGCTAAATAATCTTCTCATTACAAATAATCCAATGCAAAAAGAATCACGTCAAAAGGATGCTTAGATTGGAAATGGCATAAGTTGGGGTCGTGGCCTGAAATGGCAAAAGTGCTAAAGATGATCAGATGATCATTCACTAACATGTTTGAATTAAAGAAGGTTGAATCAACCAAACGGTCATCAATCAAGGACTTGAGATGTTGAAAATATGTTCAACCAAGCAATCATCATGAGCAAGAATTAAGACATTCCAAAAATTTGAACAAAATCAAAAATAAAAAGGATTAAAAATGAAATAAAATGGAAGTTGAAAGGAAAATTCAAAAGACGCATCAAATAAATATTTGAGAAAATTATGAGAAGTCAGAAATATTGTAAATAAAGAGATCTCAAAAGTTGGAGTGAAATTTTTTTTTAAATTATTAAAAATAAAAATGCAAAATGAAAATTAAATGAAAAATAAAGGAAAATATCAATTAAATTCAAAATGATTTTAAAAATTATGAAAAACATATATGTGATATAAAATATTTTTTATGATTTATGAAAAAAATTGGAGTAAAAAATATTAAAGGAGCTATTTAAAATAAATTATAAAAGAAAAAGAAAATAAAATGAAAAAAGAAAATATAAAATATTTGAACTAGGGTGCCAACGGCTATAGTTTCCATTTGAAAACACGCACGAAGCACTTCATCTTCAACCTTCAGCTTGATTTCTACAAATCCATGAACTCGTGTTTTTAGCATGAATAAAAGTAAAATTAAATTACTAATACGAAATATAAATTCTAGGTAGTTGAGGGCTTTTAATAAGTGAATCAAGACGAACACACTGGTAACTTGTTTGCTTAGAAATTTTACTCGTAGTTACCTCTTCAGTTGGAGCTTCGAAGGTCAACAATGGTGGATTTAAGTTTAATGTTGTAGGAAATTGCAATCCACGACACTGCTTCAGTTAGCTTCAGAGGAGGTCGGTGAGTGATATTGGGCAAAGATTTGAAGTTAAACGAGCTTGGTTTGATGAAACAGTTAACTGGATTTTGGTGGTTTCGAGCTCAAGTGTAGCAGAGGTTTTTTGGCTTTCTAAATCTTGCAAGTGAAGGCAAATCAACCCTCTATTTATAGGGAAAGTGTTATTGAGCTCACACATGTGAAATGGATCTGAAATACATGTGAACTAAGTTGAAATTTGTTGATTTGTAATCCGTGTGAGGGCAAGGGTGAAATGTGTGATTCAATCATGAAATTTGGTTGTAGAGCACTTGTTTGCACGCGTTTTGGTTATACAAAACGTTCACACATGTGCAGGTCGTCCCAAATTGAGAATTGGCAAGAAAATCATGACTCAAAACAGACCAAGAAGCAGAGCTCAAGGTACGATGTTTGAAGCTAGGTCAAATGAAATTCACTATTGCATTGTGAGATTTTCTTTTTGCCAAATAATCTTCTCATTACAAATAATCAAATGCAAAAAGAATCACGTCAAAAGGATGCTTGGATTGAAAATGGCATAAGTTGGGGTCGTGACCTGAAATGGCAAAAGTGCTAAAGATGATCAGATGATCATTCACTAACATGTTTGAATTAAAGAAGGTTGAATCAACCAAAGGGTCATCAATCATGGACTTGAGATGTTGAAAATATGTTCAACCAAGCAATCATCCTGAGCAAGAATTAAGACATTCCAAAAATTTGAACAAAATCAAAAATAAAAAGGATTAAAAATGAAATAAAATGGAAGTTGAAAGGAAAATTCAAAAGACGCATCAAATAAATATTTGAGAAAATTATGAGAAGTCAGAAATATTCTAAATAAAGAGATCTCAAAAGTTGGAGTGAAATTTTTTTTTATATTATTAAAAATAAAAATGCAAAATGAAAATTAAATGAAAAATAAAGGAAAATATCAATTAAATTCAAAATGATTTTAAAAATTATGAAAATCATATATGTGATATAAAATATTTTTTATAATTTACGAAAAAAATTGGGGTAAAATATAATCAAGGAGCTATTTAAAATAAATCAGAAAATAAAAAGAAAATAAAATGAAAAAATAAAAAATAAAATATTTGAACTAGTGTGCCAACGGCTATAGTTTCCATTTGAAAACACACACGAAGCACTTCATCTTCAACCTTCAGCTTGATTTCTGCAAATCCATGAACTCGTGTTTTTAGCATGAATCAAAGTAAAATTAAATTACTAATACGAAATATAAATTCTAGGTAGTTAAGGGCTTTTAATCAGTGAATCAAGACGAACACACTGGTAACTTGTTTGCTTAGAAAATTTACTCGTAGTTACCTCTTCAGTTGGAGCTTCGAAGGTCAACAATGGTGGATTTAAGTTTAATGTTGTAGGAAATCGCAATCCACGGCACTGCATCAGTTAGCTTCAGAGGAAGTCGGTGAGTGATATTGGGCAAAGATTTGAAGTTAAACGAGCTTGGTTTGATGAAACAGTTAACTAGATTTTGGTGGTTTCGAGCCCAAGTGTAGCAGGGGTTTTTTGGCTTTCTAAATCTTGCAAGTGAAGGCAAATCAACCCTCTATTTATAGGGAAAGTGTTATTGAGCTCACACATGTGAAATGGATCTGAAATACATGTGAACTAAGTTGAAATTTATTGATTTGTAATCCGTGTGAGGGCAAGGGTGAAATGTGTGATTTAATAATGAAATTTGGTCGTAGAGCACTTGTTTGCACGCGTTTTGGTTGTACAAAAGGTTCACACATGTTCAGGTCATCCCAAATTGAGAATTGGCATGAAAATCATGACCTAAAACAGACCAAGAAGCAGAGCTCAAGGTACGATGTTTGAAGCTAGGTCAAATGAAATTCACTAGTGCGTTTTGATATTTTCTTTTTGCCAAATAATCTTCTCATTACAAATAATCAAATGCAAAAAGAATCACGTCAAAAGGATGCTTGGATTGGAAATGGCATAAGTTGGGGTCGTGGCCTGGCTTGAAATGGCAAAAGTGCCAAAGATGATCAGATGATCATTCATTAACATGTTTGAATTAAGGAAGGTTGAATCAACCAAAGTGTCATCAATCAAGGACTTGAGATGTTGAAAATATGTTCAACCAAGCAATCATCCCGAGCAAGAATTAAGACATTCCAAAAATTTGAACAAAATCAAAAATAAAAAGGATTAAAAATGAATTAAAATGGAAATTGAAAGGAAAATTCAAAAGACGCATCAAATAAATATTTGAGAAAATTATGAGAAGTCAGAAATATTGTAAATAAAGAGATCTCAAAAGTTGGAGTGAAAATTTTTTAAAATGATTAAAAATAAAAATGCAAAATGAAAATTAAATGAAAAATAAAGGAAAATATCAATTAAATTCAAAATAATTTTAAAAATTATGAAAATCATATATGTGATATAAAATATTTTTTATGATTTATGAAAAAAATTGGAGTAAAAAATAATAAAGGAGCTATTTAAAATAAATCAGAAAATAAAAAGAAAATAAAATGAAAAAATAAAAAATAAAATATTTGAACTAGGGTGCCAACAGCTATAGTTTCCATTTGAAAACACGCACGAAACACTTCATCTTCAACCTTCAGCTTGATTTATGCAAGTCCATGAACTCGTGTTTTTAGCATGAATCAAAGTAAAATTAAATTACTAATACGAAATATAAATTCTAGGTAGTTGAGGGCTTTTAATCAGTGAATCAAGACGAACACACTGGTAACTTGTTTGCTTAGAAAATTTACTCGTAGTTACCTCTTCAGTTGGAGCTTCGAAGGTCAACAATGGTGGATTTAAGTTTAATGTTGTAGGAAATCGCAATCCACGGCACTGCTTCAGTTAGCTTCAGAGGAGGTCAGTGAGTGATATTGGGCAAAGATTTGAAGTTAAACGAGCTTGGTTTGATGAAACAGTTAACTGGATTTTGGTGGTTTCGAGCTCAAGTGTAGCAGGGGTTTTTTGGCTTTCTAAATCTTGCAAGTGAAGGCAAATCAACCCTCTATTTATAGAGAAAGTGTTATTGAGCTCACACGTGTGAAATGGATCTGAAATACATGTGAACTAAGTTGAAATTTGTTGATTTGTAATCCGTGTGAGGGCAAGGGTGAAATGTGTGATTTAATAATGAAATTTGGTCGTAGAGCACTTGTTTGCACGCGCTTTGGTTGTACAAAAGGTTCACACATGTTCAGGTCGTCCCAAATTGAGAATTGGCATGAAAATCATGACCTAAACCAGACCAAGAAGCAGAGCTCAAGGTACGATGTTTGAAACTAGGTCAAATGAAATTCACTAGTGCATTTTGATATTTTCTTTTTGCTAAATAATCTTCTCATTACAAATAATCAAATGCAAAAAGATTCACGTCAAAAGGATGCTTGGATTTGAAATGGCATAAGTTGGGGTCGTGGCCTGGCTTGAAATGGCAAAAGTGCTAAAGATGATCAGATGATCATTCATTAACATGTTTGAATTAAGGAAGGTTGAATCAACCAAAGGGTCATCAATCAAGGACTTGAGACGTTGAAAATATGTTCAACCAAGCAATCATCCCGAGCAAGAATTAAGACATTCCAAAAATTTGAACAAAATAAAAAATAAAAAGGATTATAAATGAATTAAAATGGAAATTGAAAGGAAAATTCAAAAGACGCATCAAATAAATATTTCAGAAAATTATGAGAAGTCAGAAATATTGTAAATAAAGAGATCTCAAAAGTTGGAGTGAAAATTTTTTAAAATGATTAAAAATAAAAATGCAAAATGAAAATTAAATGAAAAATAAAGGAAAATATCAATTAAATTCAAAATGATTTTAAAAATTATGAAAATCATATATGTGATAAAAATTATTTTTTATGATTTATGAAAAAAAATTGGAGTAAAAAATAATAAAGGAGCTATTTAAAATAAATCAGAAAATAAAAAGAAAATAAAATATAAAATATTTGAACTAGGGTGCCAACGGCTATAGTTTCCATTCGAAAACACGCACGAAGCACTTCATCTTCAACCTTCAGCTTGTTTTCTGCAAATCCATGAACTCATGTTTTTAGCATGAATCAAAGTAAAATTAAATTACTAATACGAAATATAAATTCTAGGTAATTGAGGGCTTTTAATCAGTGAATCAAGACAAACACACTGGTAACTTGTTTGCTTAGAAATTTTACTCGTAGTTACCTTTTCAGTTGGAGCTTCGAAGGTCAACAATGGTGGATTTAAGTTTAATGCTGTAGGAAATTTCAATCCACGACACTGCTTCAGTTAGCTTCAGAGGAGGTCAGTGAGTGATATTGGGTAAAGATTTGAAGTTAAACGAACTTGGTTTGATGAAACAGTTAACCGGATTTTGGTGGTTTCGAGCTCAAGTGTAGCAGAGGTTTTTTGGCTTTCTAAATCTTGCAAGTGAAGGCAAATCAACCCTCTATTTATAGGGAAAGTGTTATTGAGCTCACACATGTGAAATGGATCTGAAATACATGTAAACTAAGTTGAAATTTGTTGATTTGTAATCCGTGTGAGGGCAAGGGTGAAATGTGTGATTCAATCATGAAATTTGGTCGTAGAGCACTTGTTTGCACGCGTTTTGGTTGTACAAAAGGTTCACACATGTGCAGGTCGTCCTAAATTGAGAATTGGCATGAAAATCATGACCTAAAACAGACCAAGAAGCAGAGGTCAAGGTACGATGTTTGAAGCTAGGTCAAATGAAATTCACTAGTGCATTTTGAGATTTTCTTTTTGCCCAATAATCTTCTCATTACAAATAATCAAATACAAAAAGAATCACGTCAAAAGGATGCTTGGATTGGAAATGGCATAAGTTGGGGTCGTGGCCTGAAATGGTAAAAGTGCTAAAGATGATCAGATGATCATTCATTAACATGTTTGAATTAAGGAAGGTTGAATCAACCAAAGGGTCATCAATCAAGGACTTGAGATGTTGAAAATATGTTCAACCAAGAAATCATCCCGAGCAAGAATTAAGACATTCCAAAAATTTGAACAAAATCAAAAATAAAAAGGATTAGAAATGAATTAAAATGGAAATTGAAAGGAAAATTCAAAAGACGCATCAAATAAATATTTGAGAAAATTATGAGAAGTCAGAAATATTGTAAATAAAGAGATCTCAAAAGTTGGAGTGAAAATTTTTTAAAATGATTAAAAATAAAAATGCAAAATGAAAATTAAATGAATAATAAAAGAAAATATCAATTAAATTCAAAATGATTTTAAAAATTATGAAAATCATATATGTGATATAAAATATTTTTTATGATTTATGAAAAAAATTGGAGTAAAAAATAATAAAGGATGTATTTAAAATAAATCAGAAAATAAAAAGAAAATAATATGAAAAAATAAAAAATAAAATATTTGAACTAGCGTGCCAACGGCTATAGTTTCCATTTGAAAACACGGACGAAGCACTTCATCTTCAACCTTCAGCTTGATTTCTCCAAATCCATGAACTCGTGTTTTTAGCATGAATCAAAGTAAAATTAAATTACTAATATGAAATATAAATTCTAGGTAGTTGAGGGCTTTTAATCAGTGAATCAAGACGAACACACTGGTAACTTGTTTGCTTAGAAATTTTACTCGTAGTTACCTCTTCAGTTGGAGCTTCGAAGGTCAACAATGGTGGATTTAAGTTTAATGTTGTAGGAAATTGCAATCCACGACACTGCTTCAGTTAGCTTCAGATGAGGTCGGTGAGTGATATTGGGCAAAGATTTGAAGTTAAATGAGCTTGGTTTGATGAAACAGTTAACTGGATTTTGGTGGTTTCGAGCTCAAGTGTAGCAGGGGTTTTTTGGCTTTCTAAATCTTGCAAGTGAAGGCAAATCAACCCTCTATTTATAGGGAAAGTGTTATTGAGCTCACACATGTGAAATGGATCTGAAATACATGTGAACTAAGTTGAAATTTGTTAATTTGTAATCCGTGTGAGGGCAAGGGTGAAATGTGTGATTCAATCATGAAATTTAGTTGTAGAGCACTTGTTTGCACGCGTTTTGGTTATACAAAACGTTCACACATGTGGAGGTCGTCCCAAATTGAGAATTGGCAAGAAAATCATGACCTAAAACAGACCAAGAAGCAGAGCTCAAGGTACGATGTTTGAAGCTAGGTCAAATGAAATTCACTAGTGCGTTTTGAGATTTTCTTTTTGCCAAATAATCTTCTCATTAAAAATAATCCAATGCAAAAAGAATCACGTCAAAAGGATGCTTGGATTGGAAATGGCATAAGTTGGGGTCGTGGCCTGAAATGGCAAAAGTGTTAAAGATGATCAGATGATCATTCACTAACATGTTTGAATTAAAGAAGGTTGAATCAACCGAAGGTTGAATCAACCAAAGGGTCATCAATCAAGGACTTGAGATGTTGAAAATATGTTCAACCAAGCAATCATCCTGAGCAAGAATTAAGACATTCCAAAAATTTGAACAAAATAAAAAATAAAAAGGATTAAAAATGAAATAAAATGGAAGTTGAAAGGAAAATTCAAAAGACGCATCAAATAAATATTTGAGAAAATTATGACAAGTCAGAAATATTGTAAATAAAGAGATCTCAAAAGTTGGAGTGAAATTTTTTTTTAAATTATTAAAAATAAAAATGCAAAATGAAAATTAAATGAAAAATAAAGGAAAATATCAATTAAATTCAAAATGATTTTAAAAATTATGAAAAACATATATGTGATATAAAATATTTTTTATGATTTATGAAAAAAATTGGAGTAAAAAATATTAAAGGAGTTATTTAAAATAAATTAGAAAAGAAAAAGAAAATAAAATGAAAAAAGAAAATATAAAATATTTGAACTAGGGTGCCAACGGCTATAGTTTCCATTTGAAAACACGCACGAAGCACTTCATCTTCAACCTTCAGCTTGATTTCTGCAAATCCATGAACTCGTGTTTTTAGCATGAATAAAAGTAAAATTAAATTACTAATACGAAATATAAATTTTAGGTAGTTGAGGGCTTTTAATAAGTGAATCAAGACGAACACACTGGTAACTTGTTTGCTTAGAAATTTTACTCGTAGTTACCTCTTCAGTTGGAGCTTCGAAGGTCAACAATGGTGGATTTAAGTTTAATGTTGTAGGAAATTGCAATCCACGACACTGCTTCAGTTAGCTTCAGATGAGGTCGGTGAGTGATATTGGGCAAATATTTGAAGTTAAACGAGCTTGGTTTGATGAAACAGTTAACTGGATTTTGGTGGTTTCGAGCTCAAGTGTAGCAGAGGTTTTTTTGCTTTCTTAATCTTGCAAGTGAAGGCAAATCAACCCTCTATATAAAGGGAAAGTGTTATTGAGCTCACACATGTGAAATGGATCTGAAATACATGTGAACTAAGTTGAAATTTGTTAATTTGTAATCCGTGTGAGGGCAAGGGTGAAATGTGTGATTCAATCATGAAATTTAGTTGTAGAGCACTTGTTTGCACGCGTTTTGCTTATACAAAACGTTCATACATGTGGAGGTCGTCCCAAATTGAGAATTGGCAAGAAAATCATGACCTAAAACAGACCAAGAAGCAGAGCTCAAGGTACGATGTTTGAAGTTAGGTCAAATGAAATTCACTAGTGCGTTTTGAGATTTTCTTTTTGCCAAATAATCTTCTCATTACAAATAATCCAATGCAAAAAGAATCACGTCAAAAGGATGCTTAGATTGGAAATGGCATAAGTTGGGGTCGTGGCCTGAAATGGCAAAAGTGCTAAAGATGATCAGATGATCATTCACTAACATGTTTGAATTAAAGAAGGTTGAATCAACCAAACGGTCATCAATCAAGGACTTGAGATGTTGAAAATATGTTCAACCAAGCAATCATCATGAGCAAGAATTAAGACATTCCAAAAATTTGAACAAAATCAAAAATAAAAAGGATTAAAAATGAAATAAAATGGAAGTTGAAAGGAAAATTCAAAAGACGCATCAAATAAATATTTGAGAAAATTATGAGAAGTCAGAAATATTGTAAATAAAGAGATCTCAAAAGTTGGAGTGAAATTTTTTTTTAAATTATTAAAAATAAAAATGCAAAATGAAAATTAAATGAAAAATAAAGGAAAATATCAATTAAATTCAAAATGATTTTAAAAATTATGAAAAACATATATGTGATATAAAATATTTTTTATGATTTATGAAAAAAATTGGAGTAAAAAATATTAAAGGAGCTATTTAAAATAAATTATAAAAGAAAAAGAAAATAAAATGAAAAAAGAAAATATAAAATATTTGAACTAGGGTGCCAACGGCTATAGTTTCCATTTGAAAACACGCACGAAGCACTTCATCTTCAACCTTCAGCTTGATTTCTACAAATCCATGAACTCGTGTTTTTAGCATGAATAAAAGTAAAATTAAATTACTAATACGAAATATAAATTCTAGGTAGTTGAGGGCTTTTAATAAGTGAATCAAGACGAACACACTGGTAACTTGTTTGCTTAGAAATTTTACTCGTAGTTACCTCTTCAGTTGGAGCTTCGAAGGTCAACAATGGTGGATTTAAGTTTAATGTTGTAGGAAATTGCAATCCACGACACTGCTTCAGTTAGCTTCAGAGGAGGTCGGTGAGTGATATTGGGCAAAGATTTGAAGTTAAACGAGCTTGGTTTGATGAAACAGTTAACTGGATTTTGGTGGTTTCGAGCTCAAGTGTAGCAGAGGTTTTTTGGCTTTCTAAATCTTGCAAGTGAAGGCAAATCAACCCTCTATTTATAGGGAAAGTGTTATTGAGCTCACACATGTGAAATGGATCTGAAATACATGTGAACTAAGTTGAAATTTGTTGATTTGTAATCCGTGTGAGGGCAAGGGTGAAATGTGTGATTCAATCATGAAATTTGGTTGTAGAGCACTTGTTTGCACGCGTTTTGGTTATACAAAACGTTCACACATGTGCAGGTCGTCCCAAATTGAGAATTGGCAAGAAAATCATGACTTAAAACAGACCAAGAAGCAGAGCTCAAGGTACGATGTTTGAAGCTAGGTCAAATGAAATTCACTATTGCATTGTGAGATTTTCTTTTTGCCAATTAATCTTCTCATTACAAATAATCAAATGCAAAAAGAATCACGTCAAAAGGATGCTTGGATTGAAAATGGCATAAGTTGGGGTCGTGACCTGAAAGGGCAAAAGTGCTAAAGATGATCAGATGATCATTCACTAACATGTTTGAATTAAAGAAGGTTGAATCAACCAAAGGGTCATCAATCATGGACTTGAGATGTTGAAAATATGTTCAACCAAGCAATCATCCTGAGCAAGAATTAAGACATTCCAAAAATTTGAACAAAATCAAAAATAAAAAGGATTAAAAATGAAATAAAATGGAAGTTGAAAGGAAAATTCAAAAGACGCATCAAATAAATATTTGAGAAAATTATGAGAAGTCAGAAATATTCTAAATAAAGAGATCTCAAAAGTTGGAGTGAAATTTTTTTTTATATTATTAAAAATAAAAATGCAAAATGAAAATTAAATGAAAAATAAAGGAAAATATCAATTAAATTCAAAATGATTTTAAAAATTATGAAAATCATATATGTGATATAAAATATTTTTTATGATTTACGAAAAAAATTGGGGTAAAATATAATCAAGGAGCTATTTAAAATAAATCAGAAAATAAAAAGAAAATAAAATGAAAAAATAAAAAATAAAATATTTGAACTAGTGTGCCAACGGCTATAGTTTCCATTTGAAAACACACACGAAGCACTTCATCTTCAACCTTCAGCTTGATTTCTGCAAATCCATGAACTCGTGTTTTTAGCATGAATCAAAGTAAAATTAAATTACTAATATGAAATATAAATTCTAGGTAGTTGAGGGCTTTTAATCAGTGAATCAAGACGAACACACTGGTAACTTGTTTGCTTAGAAATTTTACTCGTAGTTACCTCTTCAGTTGGAGCTTCGAAGGTCAACAATGGTGGATTTAAGTTTAATGTTGTAGAAAATTGCAATCCACGACACTGCTTCAGTTAGCTTCAGAGGAGGTCGGTGAGTGATATTGGGCAAAGATTTGAAGTTAAACGAGCTTGGTTTGATGAAACAGTTAACTGGATTTTGGTGGTTTCGAGCTCAAGTGTAGCAGAGGTTTTTTGGCTTTCTAAATCTTGCAAGTGAAGGCAAATCAACCCTCTATTTATAGGGAAAGTGTTATTGAGCTCACACATGTGAAATGGATCTGAAATACATGTGAACTAAGTTGAAATTTGTTGATTTGTAATCCGTGTGAGGGCAAGGGTGAAATGTGTGATTCAATCATGAAATTTGGTTGTAGAGCACTTGTTTGCACGCGTTTTGGTTATACAAAACGTTCACACATGTGGAGGTCGTCCCAAATTGAGAATTGGTAAGAAAATCATGACCTAAAACAGACCAAGAAGCAGAGCTCAAGGTACGATGTTTGAAGCTAGGTCAAATGAAATTCACTAGTGCGTTTTGAGATTTTCTTTTTGCCAAATAATCTTCTCATTGCAAATAATCCAATGCAAAAAGAATCACGTCAAAAGGATGCTTTGATTGGAAATGGCATAAGTTGGGGTCGTGGCCTGAAATGGCAAAAGTGCTAAAGATGATCAGATGATCATTCACTAACATGTTTGAATTAAAGAAGGTTGAATCAACCAAAGGGTCATCAATCAAGGACTTGAGATGTTGAAAATATGTTCAACCAAGCAATCATCCTGAACAAGAATTAAGACATTCCAAAAATTTGAACAAAATCAAAAATAAAAAGGATTAAAAATGAAATAAAATGGAAGTTGAAAGGAAAATTCAAAAGACGCATCAAATAAATATTTGAGAAAATTATGAGAAGTCAGAAATATTGTAAATAAAGAGATCTCAAAAGTTGGAGTGAAATTTTTTTTTTTAATTATTAAAAATAAAAATGCAAAATGAAAATTAAATGAAAAATAAAGGAAAATATCAATTAAATTCAAAATGATTTTAAAAATTATGAAAAACATATATGTGATATAAAATATTTTTTATGATTTATGAAAAAAATTGGAGTAAAAAATATTAAAGGAGCAATTTAAAATAAATTAGAATAGAAAAAGAAAATAAAATGAAAAAAGAAAATATAAAATATTTGAACTAGGGTGCCAACGGCTATAGTTTCCATTTGAAAACACGCACGAAGCACTTCATCTTCAACGTTCAGCTTGATTTCTGTAAATCCATGAACTCGTGTTTTTAGCATGAATAAAAGTAAAATTAAATTACTAATACGAAATATAAATTCTAGGTAGTTGAGGGCTTTTAATAAGTGAATCAAGACGAACACACTGGTAACTTGTTTGCTTAGAAATTTTACTCGTAGTTACCTCTTCAGTTGGAGCTTCGAAGGTCAACAATGGTGGATTTAAGTTTAATGTTGTAGGAAATTGCAATCCACGGCACTGCTTCAGTTAGCTTCAGAGGAGGTCGGTGAGTGATATTGGGCAAAGATTTGAAGTTAAACGAGCTTGGTTTGATGAAACAGTTAACTGGATTTTGGTGGTTTCGAGCTCAAGTGTAGCAGAGGTTTTTTGGCTTTCTAAATCTTGCAAGTGAAGGCAAATCAACCCTCTATTTATAGGGAAAGTGTTATTGAGCTCACACATGTGAAATGGATCTGAAATACATGTGAACTAAGTTGAAATTTGTTGATTTGTAATCCGTGTGAGGGCAAGGGTGAAATGTGTGATTCAATCATGAAATTTGGTTGTAGAGCACTTGTTTGCACGCGTTTTGGTTATACAAAACGTTCACACATGTGGAGGTCGTCCCAAATTGAGAATTGGCAAGAAAATCATGACCTAAAACAGACCAAGAAGCAGAGCTCAAGGTACGATGTTTGAAGCTAGGTCAAATGAAATTCACTATTGCATTTTGAGATTTTCTTTTTGCCAAATAATCTTCTCATTACAAATAATCAAATGCAAAAAGAATCACGTCAAAAGGATGCTTGGATTGAAAATGGCATAAGTTGGGGTCGTGGCCTGAAATGGCAAAAGTACTAAAGATGATTAGATGATCAGTCACTAACATGTTTGAATTAAAGAAGGTTGAATAAACCAAAGGGTCATCAATCATGGACTTGAGATGTTGAAAATATGTTCAACCAAGCAATCATCCTGAGCAAGAATTAAGACATTCCAAAAATTTGAACAAAATCAAAAATAAAAAGGATTAAAAATGAAATAAAATGGAAGTTGAAAGGAAAATTCAAAAGACGCATCAAATAAATATTTGAGAAAATTATGAGAAGTCAGAAATATTCTAAATAAAGAGATCTCAAAAGTTGGAGTGAAATTTTTTTTTAAATTATTAAAAATAAAAATGCAAAATGAAAATTAAATGAAAAATAAAGGAAAATATCAATTAAATTCAAAATGATTTTAAAAATTATGAAAATCATATATGTGATATAAAATATTTTTTATGATTTACGAAAAAAATTGGGGTAAAATATAATAAAGGAGCTATTTAAAATAAATTAGAAAATAAAAAGAAAATAAAATGAAAAAATAAAAAATAAAATATTTGAACTAGTGTGCCAACGGCTATAGTTTCCATTTGAAAACACACACGAAGCACTTCATCTTCAACCTTCAGCTTGATTTCTGCAAATCCATGAACTCGTGTTTTTAGCATGAATCAAAGTAAAATTAAATTACTAATATGAAATATAAATTCTAGGTAGTTGAGGGCTTTTAATCAGTGAATCAAGACGAACACACTGGTAACTTGTTTGCTTAGAAATTTTACTCGTAGTTACCTCTTCAGTTGGAGCTTCGAAGGTCAACAATGGTGGATTTAAGTTTAATGTTGTAGGAAATTGCAATCCACGGCACTGCTTCAGTTAGCTTCAGAGGAGGTCGGTGAGTGATATTGGGCAAAGATTTGAAGTTAAACGAGCTTGGTTTGATGAAACAGTTAACTGGATTTTGGTGGTTTCGAGCTCAAGTGTAGCAGAGGTTTTTTGGCTTTCTAAATCTTGCAAGTGAAGGCAAATCAACCCTCTATTTATAGGGAAAGTGTTATTGAGCTCACACATGTGAAATGGATCTGAAATACATGTGAACTAAGTTGAAATTTGTTGATTTGTAATCCGTGTGAGGGCAAGGGTGAAATGTGTGATTCAATCATGAAATTTGGTTGTAGAGCACTTGTTTGCACGCGTTTTGGTTATACAAAACGTTTACACATGTGGAGGTCGTCCCAAATTGAGAATTGGCAAGAAAATCATGACCTAAAACAGACCAAGAAGCAGAGCTCAAGGTATGATGTTTGAAGCTAGGTCAAATGAAATTCACTAGTGCGTTTTGAGATTTTCTTTTTGCCAAATAATCTTCTCATTACAAATAATCCAATGCAAAAAGAATCACGTCAAAAGGATGCTTTGATTGGAAATGGCATAAGTTGGGGTCGTGGCCTGAAATGGCAAAAGTGCTAAAGATGATCAGATGATCATTCACTAACATGTTTGAATTAAAGAAGGTTGAATCAACCAAAGGTTCATCAATCAAGGACTTGAGATGTTGAAAATATGTTCAACCAAGCAATCATCCTGAGCAAGAATTAAGACATTCCAAAAATTTGAACAAAATCAAAAATAAAAAGGATTAAAAATGAAATAAAATGGAAGTTGAAAGGAAAATTCAAAAGACGCATCAAATAAATATTTGAGAAAATTATGAGAAGTCAGAAATATTGTAAATAAAGAGATCTCAAAAGTTGGAGTGAAATTTTTTTTTAAATTATTAAAAATAAAAATGCAAAATGAAAATTAAATGAAAAATAAAGGAAAATATCAATTAAATTCAAAATGATTTTAAAAATTATGAAAAACATATATGTGATATAAAATATTTTTTATGATTTATGAAAAAAATTGGAGTAAAAAATATTAAAGGAGCTATTTAAAATAAATTAGAAAAGAAAAAGAAAATAAAATGAAAAAAGAAAATATAAAATATTTGAACTAGGGTGCCAACGGCTATAGTTTCCATTTGAAAACACGCACGAAGCACTTCATCTTCAACCTTCAGCTTGATTTCTGTAAATCCATGAACTCGTGTTTTTAGCATGAATAAAAGTAAAATTAAATTACTAATACGAAATATAAATTCTAGGTAGTTGAGGGCTTTTAATAAGTGAATCAAGACGAACACACTGGTAACTTGTTTGCTTAGAAATTTTACTCGTAGTTACCTCTTCAGTTGGAGCTTCGAAGGTCAACAATGGTGGATTTAAGTTTAATGTTGTAGGAAATTGCAATCCACGGCACTGCTTCAGTTAGCTTCAGAGGAGGTCGGTGAGTGATATTGGGCAAAGATTTGAAGTTAAACGAGCTTGGTTTGATGAAAAAGTTAACTGGATTTTGGTGGTTTCGAGCTCAAGTGTAGCAGAGGTTTTTTGGCTTTCTAAATCTTGCAAGTGAAGGCAAATCAACCCTCTATTTATAGGGAAAGTGTTATTGAGCTCACACATGTGAAATGGATCTGAAATACATGTGAACTAAGTTGAAATTTGTTGATTTGTAATCCGTGTGAGGGCAAGGGTGAAATGTGTGATTCAATCATGAAATTTGGTTGTAGAGCACTTGTTTGCACGCGTTTTGGTTATACAAAACGTTCACACATGTGGAGGTCGTCCCAAATTGAGAATTGGTAAGAAAATCATGACCTAAAACAGACCAAGAAGCAGAGCTCAAGGTACGATGTTTGAAGCTAGGTCAAATGAAATTCACTAGTGCGTTTTGAGATTTTCTTTTTGCCAAATAATCTTCTCATTGCAAATAATCCAATGCAAAAAGAATCACGTCAAAAGGATGCTTTGATTGGAAATGGCATAAGTTGGGGTCGTGGCCTGAAATGGCAAAAGTGATAAAGATGATCAGATGATCATTCACTAACATGTTTGAATTAAAGAAGGTTGAATCAACCAAAGGGTCATCAATCAAGGACTTGAGATGTTGAAAATATGTTCAACCAAGCAATCATCCTGAGCAAGAATTAAGACATTCCAAAAATTTGAACAAAATCAAAAATAAAAAGGATTAAAAATGAAATAAAATGGAAGTTGAAAGGAAAATTCAAAAGACGCATCAAATAAATATTTGAGAAAATTATGAGAAGTCAGAAATATTGTAAATAAAGAGATCTCAAAAGTTGGAGTGAAATTTTTTTTTAAATTATTAAAAATAAAAATGCAAAATGAAAATTAAATGAAAAATAAAGGAAAATATCAATTAAATTCAAAATGATTTTTAAAATTATGAAAAACATATATGTGATATAAAATATTTTTTATGATTTATGAAAAAAATTGGAGTAAAAAATATTAAAGGAGCTATTTAAAATAAATTAGAAAAGAAAAAGAAAATAAAATGAAAAAAGAAAATATAAAATATTTGAACTAGGGTGCCAACGGCTATAGTTTCCATTTGAAAACACGCACGAAGCACTTCATCTTCAACCTTCAGCTTGATTTCTGTAAATCCATGAACTCGTGTTTTTAGCATGAATAAAAGTAAAATTAAATTACTAATACGAAATATAAATTCTAGGTAGTTGAGGGCTTTTAATAAGTGAATCAAGACGAACACACTGGTAACTTGTTTGCTTAGAAATTTTACTCGTAGTTACCTCTTCAGTTGGAGCTTCGAAGGTCAACAATGGTGGATTTAAGTTTAATGTTGTAGGAAATTGCAATCCACGGCACTGCTTCAGTTAGCTTCAGAGGAGGTCGGTGAGTGATATTGGGCAAAGATTTGAAGTTAAACGAGCTTGGTTTGATGAAAAAGTTAACTGGATTTTGGTGGTTTCGAGCTCAAGTGTAGCAGAGGTTTTTTGGCTTTCTAAATCTTGCAAGTGAAGGCAAATCAACCCTCTATTTATAGGGAAAGTGTTATTGAGCTCACACATGTGAAATGGATCTGAAATACATGTGAACTAAGTTGAAATTTGTTGATTTGTAATCCGTGTGAGGGCAAGGGTGAAATGTGTGATTCAATCATGAAATTTGGTTGTAGAGCACTTGTTTGCACGCGTTTTGGTTATACAAAACGTTCACACATGTGGAGGTCGTCCCAAATTGAGAATTGGTAAGAAAATCATGACCTAAAACAGACCAAGAAGCAGAGCTCAAGGTACGATGTTTGAAGCTAGGTCAAATGAAATTCACTAGTGCGTTTTGAGATTTTCTTTTTGCCAAATAATCTTCTCATTGCAAATAATCCAATGCAAAAAGAATCACGTCAAAAGGATGCTTTGATTGGAAATGGCATAAGTTGGGGTCGTGGCCTGAAATGGCAAAAGTGATAAAGATGATCAGATGATCATTCACTAACATGTTTGAATTAAAGAAGGTTGAATCAACCAAAGGGTCATCAATCAAGGACTTGAGATGTTGAAAATATGTTCAACCAAGCAATCATCCTGAGCAAGAATTAAGACATTCCAAAAATTTGAACAAAATCAAAAATAAAAAGGATTAAAAATGAAATAAAATGGAAGTTGAAAGGAAAATTCAAAAGACGCATCAAATAAATATTTGAGAAAATTATGAGAAGTCAGAAATATTGTAAATAAAGAGATCTCAAAAGTTGGAGTGAAATTTTTTTTTAAATTATTAAAAATAAAAATGCAAAATGAAAATTAAATGAAAAATAAAGGAAAATATCAATTAAATTCAAAATGATTTTTAAAATTATGAAAAACATATATGTGATATAAAATATTTTTTATGATTTATGAAAAAAATTGGAGTAAAAAATATTAAAGGAGCTATTTAAAATAAATTAGAAAAGAAAAAGAAAATAAAATGAAAAAAGAAAATATAAAATATTTGAACTAGGGTGCCAACGGCTATAGTTTCCATTTGAAAACACGCACGAAGCACTTCATCTTCAACCTTCAGCTTGATTTCTGTAAATCCATGAACTCGTGTTTTTAGCATGAATAAAAGTAAAATTAAATTACTAATAAGAAATATAAATTCTAGGTAGTTGAGGGCTTTTAATAAGTGAATCAAGACGAACACACTGGTAACTTGTTTGCTTAGAAATTTTACTCGTAGTTACCTCTTCAGTTGGAGCTTCGAAGGTCAACAATGGTGGATTTAAGTTTAATGTTTTAGGAAATTGCAATCCACGGCACTGCTTCAGTTAGCTTCAGAGGAGGTCGGTGAGTGATATTGGGCAAAGATTTGAAGTTAAACGAGCTTGGTTTGATGAAAAAGTTAACTGGATTTTGGTGGTTTTGAGCTCAAGTGTAGCAGAGGTTTTTTGGCTTTCTAAATCTTGCAAGTGAAGGCAAATCAACCCTCTATTTATAGGGAAAGTGTTATTGAGCTCACACATGTGAAATGGATCTGAAATACATGTGAACTAAGTTGAAATTTGTTGATTTGTAATCCGTGTGAGGGCAAGGGTGAAATGTGTGATTCAATCATGAAATTTGGTTGTAGAGCACTTGTTTGCACGCGTTTTGGTTATACAAAACGTTCACACATGTGGAGGTCGTCCCAAATTGAGAATTGGCAAGAAAATCATGACCTAAAACAGACCAAGAAGCAGAGCTCAAGGTACGATGTTTGAAGCTAGGTCAAATGAAATTCACTAGTGCGTTTTGAGATTTTCTTTTTGCCAAATAATCTTCTCATTGCAAATAATCCAATGCAAAAAGAATCACGTCAAAAGGATGCTTTGATTGGAAATGGCATAAGTTGGGGTCGTGGCCTGAAATGGCAAAAGTGATAAAGATGATCAGATGATCATTCACTAACATGTTTGAATTAAAGAAGGTTGAATCAACCAAAGGGTCATCAATCAAGGACTTGAGATGTTGAAAATATGTTCAACCAAGCAATCATCCTGAGCAAGAATTAAGACATTCCAAAAATTTGAACAAAATCAAAAATAAAAAGGATTAAAAATGAAATAAAATGGAAGTTGAAAGGAAAATTCAAAAGACGCATCAAATAAATATTTGAGAAAATTATGAGAAGTCAGAAATATTGTAAATAAAGAGATCTCAAAAGTTGGAGTGAAATTTTTTTTTAAATTATTAAAAATAAAAATGCAAAATGAAAATTAAATGAAAAATAAAGGAAAATATCAATTAAATTCAAAATGATTTTTAAAATTATGAAAAACATATATGTGATATAAAATATTTTTTATGATTTATGAAAAAAATTGGAGTAAAAAATATTAAAGGAGCTATTTAAAATAAATTAGAAAAGAAAAAGAAAATAAAATGAAAAAAGAAAATATAAAATATTTGAACTAGGGTGCCAACGGCTATAGTTTCCATTTGAAAACACGCACGAAGCACTTCATCTTCAACCTTCAGCTTGATTTCTGTAAATCCATGAACTCGTGTTTTTAGCATGAATAAAAGTAAAATTAAATTACTAATAAGAAATATAAATTCTAGGTAGTTGAGGGCTTTTAATAAGTGAATCAAGACGAACACACTGGTAACTTGTTTGCTTAGAAATTTTACTCGTAGTTACCTCTTCAGTTGGAGCTTCGAAGGTCAACAATGGTGGATTTAAGTTTAATGTTTTAGGAAATTGCAATCCACGGCACTGCTTCAGTTAGCTTCAGAGGAGGTCGGTGAGTGATATTGGGCAAAGATTTGAAGTTAAACGAGCTTGGTTTGATGAAACAGTTAACTGGATTTTGGTGGTTTCGAGCTCAAGTGTAGCAGAGGTTTTTTGGCTTTCTAAATCTTGCAAGTGAAGGCAAATCAACCCTCTATTTATAGGGAAAGTGTTATTGAGCTCACACATGTGAAATGGATCTGAAATACATGTGAACTAAGTTGAAATTTGTTGATTTGTAATCCGTGTGAGGGCAAGGGTGAAATGTGTGATTCAATCATGAAATTTGGTTGTAGAGCACTTGTTTGCACGCGTTTTGGTTATACAAAACGTTCACACATGTGGAGGTCGTCCCAAATTGAGAATTGGCAAGAAAATCATGACCTAAAACAGACCAAGAAGCAGAGCTCAAGGTACGATGTTTGAAGCTAGGTCAAATGAAATTCACTAGTGCGTTTTGAGATTTTCTTTTTGCCAAATAATCTTCTCATTACAAATAATCCAATGCAAAAAGAATCACGTCAAAAGGATGCTTTGATTGGAAAGGGCATAAGTTGGGGTCGTGGCCTGAAATGGCAAAAGTGCTAAAGATGATCAGATGATCATTCACTAACATGTTTGAATTAAAGAAGGTTGAATCAACCAAAGGGTCATCAATCAAGGACTTGAGATGTTGAAAATATGTTCAACCAAGCAATCATCCTGAGCAAGAATTAAGACATTCCAAAAATTTGAACAAAATCAAAAATAAAAAGGATTAAAAATGAAATAAAATGGAAGTTGAAAGGAAAATTCAAAAGACGCATCAAATAAATATTTGAGAAAATTATGAGAAGTCAGAAATATTGTAAATAAAGAGATCTAAAAAGTTGGAGTGAAATTTTTTTTTAAATTATTAAAAATAAAAATGCAAAATGAAAATTAAATGAAAAATAAAGGAAAATATCAATTAAATTCAAAATGATTTTAAAAATTATGAAAAACATATATGTGATATAAAATATTTTTTATGATTTATGAAAAAAATTGGAGTAAAAAATATTAAAGGAGCTATTTAAAATAAATTAGAAAAGAAAAAGAAAATAAAATGAAAAAAGAAAATATAAAATATTTGAACTAGGGTGCCAACGGCTATAGTTTCCATTTGAAAACACGCACGAAGCACTTCATCTTCAACCTTCAGCTTGATTTCTGTAAATCCATGAACTCGTGTTTTTAGCATGAATAAAAGTAAAATTAAATTACTAATACGAAATATAAATTCTAGGTAGTTGAGGGCTTTTAATAAGTGAATCAAGACGAACACACTGGTAACTTGTTTGCTTAGAAATTTTACTCGTAGTTACCTCTTCAGTTGGAGCTTCGAAGGTCAACAATGGTGGATTTAAGTTTAATGTTGTAGGAAATTGCAATCCACGGCACTGCTTCAGTTAGCTTCAGAGGAGGTCGGTGAGTGATATTGGGCAAAGATTTGAAGTTAAACGAGCTTGGTTTGATGAAACAGTTAACTGGATTTTGGTGGTTTCGAGCTCAAGTGTAGCAGACGTTTTTTGGCTTTCTAAATCTTGCAAGTGAAGGCAAATCAACCCTCTATTTATAGGGAAAGTGTGATTGAGCTCACACATGTGAAATGGATCTGAAATACATGTGAACTAAGTTGAAATTTGTTGATTTGTAATCCGTGTGAGGGCAAGGGTGAAATGTGTGATTCAATCATGAAATTTGGTTGTAGAGCACTTGTTTGCACGCGTTTTGGTTATACAAAACGTTCACACATGTGGAGGTCGTCCCAAATTGAGAATTGGCAAGAAAATCATGACCTAAAACAGACCAAGAAGCAGAGCTCAAGGTACGATGTTTGAAGCTAGGTCAAATGAAATTCACTAGTGCGTTTTGAGATTTTCTTTTTGCCAAGTAATCTTCTCATTACAAATAATCCAATGCAAAAAGAATCACGTCAAAAGGATGCTTTGATTGGAAATGGCATAAGTTGGGGTCGTGGCCTGAAATGGCAAAAGTGCTAAAGATGATCAGATGATCATTCACTAACATGTTTGAATTAAAGAAGGTTGAATCAACCAAAGGGTCATCAATCAAGGACTTGAGATGTTGAAAATATGTTCAACCAAGCAATCATCCTGAGCAAGAATTAAGACATTCCAAAAATTTGAACAAAATCAAAAATAAAAAGGATTAAAAATGAAATAAAATGGAAGTTGAAAGGAAAATTCAAAAGACGCATCAAATAAATATTTGAGAAAATTATGAGAAGTCAGAAATATTGTAAATAAAGAGATCTCAAAAGTTGGAGTGAATTTTTTTTTTAAATTATTAAAAATAAAAATGCGAAATGAAAATTAAATGAAAAATAAAGGAAAATATCAATTAAATTCAAAATGATTTTAAAAATTATGAAAATCATATATGCGATATAAAATATTTTTTATGATTTATGAAAAAAATTGGAGTAAAAAATAATAAAGGAGCTATTTAAAATAAATCAGAAAATAAAAAGAAAATAAAATGAAAATATAAAAAATAAAATATTTGAACTAGTGTGCCAACGGCTATAGTTTCCATTTGAAAACACGCACGAAGCACTTCATCTTCAACCTTCAGCTTGATTTCTGCAAATCCATGAACTCGTGTTTTTAGCATGAATCAAAGTAAAATTAAATTACTAATATGAAATATAAATTCTAGGTAGTTGAGGGCTTTTAATCAGTGAATCAAGACGAACACACTGGTAACTTGTTTGCTTAGAAATTTTACTCGTAGTTACCTCTTCAGTTGGAGCTTCGAAGGTCAACAATGGTGGATTTAAGTTTAATGTTGTAGGAAATTGCAATCCACGGCACTGCTTCAGTTAGCTTCAGAGGAGGTCGGTGAGTGATATTGGGCAAAGATTTGAAGTTAAACGAGCTTGGTTTGATGAAACAGTTAACTGGATTTTGGTGGTTTCGAGCTCAAGTGTAGCAGAGGTTTTTTGGCTTTCTAAATCTTACAAGTGAAGGCAAATCAACCATCTATTTATAGGGAAAGTGTTATTGAGCTCACACATGTGAAATGGATCTGAAATACATGTGAACTAAGTTGAAATTTGTTGATTTGTAATCCGTGTGAGGGCAAGGGTGAAATGTGTGATTCAATCATGAAATTTGGTTGTAGAGCACTTGTTTGCACGCGTTTTGGTTATACAAAACGTTCACACATGTGGAGGTCGTCCCAAATTGAGAATTGGCAAGAAAATCATGACCTAAAACAGACCAAGAAGCAGAGCTCAAGGTACGATGTTTGAAGCTAGGTCAAATGAAATTCACTAGTGCGTTTTGAGATTTTCTTTTTGCCAAATAATCTTCTCATTACAAATAATCCAATGCAAAAAGAATCACGTCAAAAGGATGCTTTGATTGGAAAGGGCATAAGTTGGGGTCGTGGCCTGAAATGGCAAAAGTGCTAAAGATGATCAGATGATCATTCACTAACATGTTTGAATTAAAGAAGGTTGAATCAACCAAAGGGTCATCAATCAAGGACTTGAGATGTTGAAAATATGTTCAACCAAGCAATCATCCTGAGCAAGAATTAAGACATTCCAAAAATTTGAACAAAATCAAAAATAAAAAGGATTAAAAATGAAATAAAATGGAAGTTGAAAGGAAAATTCAAAAGACGCATCAAATAAATATTTGAGAAAATTATGAGAAGTCAGAAATATTGTCAATAAAGAGATCTAAAAAGTTGGAGTGAAATTTTTTTTTAAATTATTAAAAATAAAAATGCAAAATGAAAATTAAATGAAAAATAAAGGAAAATATCAATTAAATTCAAAATGATTTTAAAAATTATGAAAAACATATATGTGATATAAAATATTTTTTATGATTTATGAAAAAATTGGAGTAAAAAATATTAAAGGAGCTATTTAAAATAAATTAGAAAAGAAAAAGAAAATAAAATGAAAAAAGAAAATATAAAATATTTGAACTAGGGTGCCAACGGCTATAGTTTCCATTTGAAAACACGCACGAAGCACTTCATCTTCAACCTTCAGCTTGATTTCTGTAAATCCATGAACTCGTGTTTTTAGCATGAATAAAAGTAAAATTAAATTACTAATACGAAATATAAATTCTAGGTAGTTGAGGGCTTTTAATAAGTGAATCAAGACGAACACACTGGTAACTTGTTTGCTTAGAAATTTTACTCGTAGTTACCTCTTCAGTTGGAGCTTCGAAGGTCAACAATGGTGGATTTAAGTTTAATGTTGTAGGAAATTGCAATCCACGGCACTGCTTCAGTTAGCTTCAGAGGAGGTCGGTGAGTGATATTGGGCAAAGATTTGAAGTTAAACGAGCTTGGTTTGATGAAACAGTTAACTGGATTTTGGTGGTTTCGAGCTCAAGTGTAGCAGACGTTTTTTGGCTTTCTAAATCTTGCAAGTGAAGGCAAATCAACCCTCTATTTATAGGGAAAGTGTGATTGAGCTCACACATGTGAAATGGATCTGAAATACATGTGAACTAAGTTGAAATTTGTTGATTTGTAATCCGTGTGAGGGCAAGGGTGAAATGTGTGATTCAATCATGAAATTTGGTTGTAGAGCACTTGTTTGCACGCGTTTTGGTTATACAAAACGTTCACACATGTGGAGGTCGTCCCAAATTGAGAATTGGCAAGAAAATCATGACCTAAAACAGACCAAGAAGCAGAGCTCAAGGTACGATGTTTGAAGCTAGGTCAAATGAAATTCACTAGTGCGTTTTGAGATTTTCTTTTTGCCAAATAATCTTCTCATTGCAAATAATCCAATGCAAAAAGAATCACGTCAAAAGGATGCTTTGATTGGAAATGGCATAAGTTGGGGTCGTGGCCTGAAATGGCAAAAGTGCTAAAGATGATCAGATGATCATTCACTAACATGTTTGAATTAAAGAAGGTTGAATCAACCAAAGGGTCATTAATCAAGGACTTGAGATGTTGAAAATATGTTCAACCAAGCAATCATCCTGAGCAAGAATTAAGACATTCCAAAAATTTGAACAAAATCAAAAATAAAAAGGATTAAAAATGAAATAAAATGGAAGTTGAAAGGAAAATTCAAAAGACGCATCAAATAAATATTTGAGAAAATTATGAGAAGTCAGAAATATTGTAAATAAAGAGATCTCAAAAGTTGGAGTGAATTTTTTTTTTAAATTATTAAAAATAAAAATGCGAAATGAAAATTAAATGAAAAATAAAGGAAAATATCAATTAAATTCAAAATGATTTTAAAAATTATGAAAATCATATATGCGATATAAAATATTTTTTATGATTTATGAAAAAAATTGGAGTAAAAAATAATAAAGGAGCTATTTAAAATAAATCAGAAAATAAAAAGAAAATAAAATGAAAATATAAAAAATAAAATATTTGAACTAGTGTGCCAACGGCTATAGTTTCCATTTGAAAACACGCACGAAGCACTTCATCTTCAACCTTCAGCTTGATTTCTGCAAATCCATGAACTCGTGTTTTTAGCATGAATCAAAGTAAAATTAAATTACTAATATGAAATATAAATTCTAGGTAGTTGAGGGCTTTTAATCAGTGAATCAAGACGAACACACTGGTAACTTGTTTGCTTAGAAATTTTACTCGTAGTTACCTCTTCAGTTGGAGCTTCGAAGGTCAACAATGGTGGATTTAAGTTTAATGTTGTAGGAAATTGCAATCCACGGCACTGCTTCAGTTAGCTTCAGAGGAGGTCGGTGAGTGATATTGGGCAAAGATTTGAAGTTGAACGAGCTTAGTTTGATGAAACAGTTAACTGGATTTTGGTGGTTTCGAGCTCAAGTGTAGCAGAGGTTTTTTGGCTTTCTAAATCTTGCAAGTGAAGGCAAATCAACCCTCTATTTATAGGGAAAGTGTTATTGAGCTCACACATGTGAAATGGATCTGAAATACATGTGAACTAAGTTGAAATTTGTTGATTTGTAATCCGTGTGAGGGCAAGGGTGAAATGTGTGATTCAATCATGAAATTTGGTTGTAGAGCACTTGTTTGCACGCGTTTTGGTTATACAAAACGTTCACACATGTGGAGGTCGTCCCAAATTGAGAATTGGCAAGAAAATCATGACCTAAAACAGACAAAGAAGCAGAGCTCAAGGTACGATGTTTGAAGCTAGGTCAAATGAAATTCACTAGTGCGTTTTGAGATTTTCTTTTTGCCAAATAATCTTCTCATTACAAATAATCAAATTCAAAAAGAATCACGTCAAAAGGATGCTTGGATTGGAAATGGCATAAGTTGGGGTCGTGGCCTGAAATGGCAAAAGTGCTAAAGATGATCAGATGATCATTCACTAACATGTTTGAATTAAAGAAGGTTGAATCAACCAAAGGGTCATCAATCAAGGACTTGAGATGTTGAAAATATGTTCAACCAGCAATCATCCTGAGCAAGAATTAAGACATTCCAAAAATTTGAACAAAATCAAAAATAAAAAGGATTAAAAATGAAATAAAATGGAAGTTGAAAGAAAAATTCAAAAGACGCATCAAATAAATATTTGAGAAAATTATGAGAAGTTGGAAATATTGTAAATAAAGAGATCTCAAAAGTTGGAGTGAATTTTTTTTTTAAAATTATTAAAAATAAAAATGCAAAATGAAAATTAAATGAAAAATAAAGGAAAATATCAATTAAATTCAAAATGATTTTGAAATTTATGAAAATCATATATGTGATATAAAATATTTTTTATGATTTATGAAAAAAATTGGAGTAAAAAATAATAAAGGAGCTATTTAAAATAAATCAGAAAATAAAAAGAAAATAAAATGAAAAAATAAAAAATAAAATATTTGAACTAGTGTGCCAACGGCTATAGTTTCCATTTGAAAACACGCACGAAGCACTTCATCTTCAACCTTCAGCTTGATTTCTGCAAATCCATGAACTCGTGTTTTTAGCATGAATCAAAGTAAAATTAAATTACTAATATGAAATATAAATTCTAGATAGTTGAGGGCTTTTAATCAGTGAATCAAGACGAACACACTAGTAACTTGTTTGCTTAGAAATTTTACTCGTAGTTACCTCTTCAGTTGGAGCTTCGAAGGTCAACAATGGTGGGTTTAAGTTTAATGTTGTAGGAAATTGCAATCCACGGCACTGCTTCAGTTAGCTTTAGAGGAGGTTGGTGAGTGATATTGGGCAAAGATTTGAAGTTAAACGAGCTTGGTTTGATGAAACAGTTAACTGGATTTTGGTGGTTTCGAGCTCAAGTGTAGCAGAGGTTTTTTGGCTTTCTAAATCTTGCAAGTGAAGGCAAATCAACCCTCTATTTATAGGGAAAGTGTTATTGAGCTCACACATGTGAAATGGATCTGAAATACATGTGAACTAAGTTAAAATTTGTTGATTTGTAATCCGTGTGAGGGCAAGGGTGAAATGTGTGATTCAATCATGAAATTTGGTTGTAGAGCACTTGTTTGCACGCGTTTTGGTTATACAAAACGTTCACACATGTGGAGGTCGTCCCAAATTGAGAATTGGCAAGAAAATCATGACCTAAAACAGACCAAGAAGCAGAGCTCAAGGTACGATGTTTGAAGCTAGGTCAAATGAAATTCACTAGTGCGTTTTGAGATTTTATTTTTGCCAAATAATCTTCTCATTACAAATAATCAAATGCAAAAAGAATCACTTCAAAAGGATGCTTGGATTGGAAATGGCATAAGTTGGGGTCGTGGCCTGAAATGGGAATAGTGCTAAAGATGATCAGATGATCATTCATTAACATGTTTGAATTAAAGAAGGTTGAATCAACCAAAGGGTCATCAATCAAGGACTTGAGATGTTGAAAATATGTCCAACCAAGCAATCATCCTGAGCAAGAATTAAGACATTCCAAAAATTTGAACAAAATTAAAAATAAAAAGGATTAAAAATGAATTAAAATGGAAATTGAAAGGAAAATTCAAAAGACGCATCAAATAAATATTTGAGAAAATTATTAGAAACACCTAATCACTTCTAGTGATATTCTCAAGGATGATGTGAAGAAGAAGTTTCTTTGGAAAAGTAAGCTAAAATTTGAAAGCTAAAAGGTTACGAAAGATCCAAATATTCAACTCCCTTTATTTAAAGTAATGACAGCTGACGGATCAAGACCAACTACGAACAAAGACAACAAGATCAACGACTAGATTTCTACTCATGGATAAATACAAACTTGAGTGCACTCAAGTACTCTCTAAATGCGCTAGTTTCTGTAAGAAAAAGATTTGGTTCTGCATCTGGCCTTTTTAATTTTGATGATAACAATACATTTTTTCTTATAGAACAATTTTGAACCCTAATGGTTTTTTGTAGTGTGTAGCTTTTGCTAGCAGGTTTTAACTCTGAAGAATTTGCCTCAGACGACATCAAAATCTAGACTCAACACACTTTGACTCTGAAGAGATACAAATGTGCACTTTACGAAGTATTTGTCAAGTTCTGGAACGCTCTTAGACAACGGTTATGATGAACGTTTATGCAAAATCTTCTGACTGTGACTCTAATGGAAGAGCTTCTGAAGGTTTGTCAAGCTCTCAAGATTATAAAGAACAAGTTATGAAGACCAGGTTTTGAGAAACTGTGTCAAGACTCTGAAGACAAGGTTCTGAAGCTTCTATCAACTAATTTCTTGATCCTTCTAAACATGCTTCAACAAAATTTACTCAAAAGCCTATGAATATTAGAATATAAGATCAAAAGGTTTTACGTGAGAAAAATAGTACACGGTACAAGATCAAATATTCCTTCCACTACGCTAATTTCGTGGATTAAGGATTGTACTATTGTACCATTTTGTTTGCCACCTCTGTAGGCCATTATGCAAGGTGACAACTCATTTATGAAGATACTCATTCTACCCTCCAACAGATCTTTTCATGCCTATATAAGGAAGACTTAGAAGAATGAATGAAGCTGTTAATTCGCGCTACGCTATGCTATCTCACAATATTTTTTTTGAACATATTATTATTGTGAATATAGATAGAAAAGACACATAGAGCTTGTGTTCGTTATTGTGTGATTATTTCATTATACTTAAACTTTGTGTAAACTACTTTTTAAAGCAACTTTGTAAACACAAAATCTTATATCTCTTTGTTTGAGAATGTTTTCCTTGAGAGACTAGGTATTTAGTCAGGATTATCGAGAAGACAAAAACAGGTAGTCTTTGTGTGTCTGTAATCAGGACGATCATAATGGATTAAGTCCTTATGGAGAAGGCAAAATCACCTAGGCGGTTGGACTAGATTAGCTTCATTAACAGTGAACCAGTATAAAAGTATTTGTGTTCATTTATTTTTAATCTTGGTTCTACTTTGAGTGATTAGGTGATAAAAAGTTTTAATCTTGGAAACCCAATTCAAACCCCACTTTCTTGTGTTTCTTGCCACCTTCAGTTTCAAATTACAGTAATAACCGGTATTTTTTTAGTTTTTATTGTTTGTCGATTTGTGTGCATAATGCATTGTTTGATTTATTAAGTGTATGTATTTTATCCATTATATGAATTTATTTTCATTGTTTTTGTAATTCATTTGGAATAATATATTCTATTCATATTGTTCTCTTAGGCTATATTTAGTCTTATGCTTTTGAGAAACCTCTTGATTTATTTGGATTAGTTTTCGTGTCCATGTTTTTGTTCCCCTTTTTAGCCTACCAATTGGTTGTGTATCAATATATTGAGTATTGCTTTAATTACAACTTATAACACTTGAATCAAGGCTGAAAGGATGCATGATTCCTATCATACAAAGTGTTATTCGAATCAAGAAGTCTCATGAAAGCTGGGATTTATCTCAACCTAATTTGAGTCGAATCAAAGCAGAGTGTGATTCAAATCACAACTCTTCTTGACTTGAAACATGAGGTACACATGATATATGGTCTATTTCTCTTATTTCCAAACTTCGATTCAAGCTCATTGTTTCTTTGGTTCGAATCATTATTTAATGATTTGGTAAAATCTCATTGTCTTGGTAGTTTTTAAAGAGAGTAGCATCTTGTAAGAGTGTGTCTACCTCTTGCACCTCTTTTACTCATTTTTCTCCTTCTTTATGTCATAGAGTGAGAGTGTGTCACCCATAAGAGAACATCTCAGAAAGAGTGTGAGGAAATACATCTTTTGGTTGATTATTGTTTCTTCTTAGTGAAGAATAAGAAAGCTTGAGAAAGTGATAAAATTGATCAATCTAGTGATATAATTGATCAATATTAGAAAAATCACCTGTGAACCTAGAAATCCATTTTCACTAAGAACCTCGAGATAACCTGGTGTGAGTTCTTCATTCACCATCCCCTAACTTCTTGTTGATACCTTGTGATTAACCTCATAGAATGTGGATCTTATTAGTTTTAGTTGTGTCTGTGATATTCTTCTGATACTATTCGTCATCTTTAACCTTTGTCAAGAACCATTGTTATGGACCTTCAACTCTAAGGATTGCGTACGTGAGGTAGACCAGAGGTACATTAGGGAATCTAATGTTTTTCCTTGAAGTTGTGTTTTTGTGTATTAGGTGGAAGAATCGCTTCTTGGATATGGATTTTGGTTATGTGTTGTTCACAAAGAGAGAAGAGTGTTTTTATACTCCATTGAAAAATTTGGTGAAAACATGTGAAGGTTGTTGCAGAACAAAGTTAGGAGTTATCCAATTAATTGAGGCAAATGGCATTCACTCAAACAAGTCTTCGTCATATTCGAGGAAATAACGATGATGCAAGGAAGCTTAGAGTAGTTTGTTATGGATATCAAGATTATTGTATCAATATCATGGAGGAACTTGTGTGTAGAAGTTGAGTATTTACATCAACGGAAGGAATTGTCATTGGATTCGTGTGTTGGCCAGTGCGGTGTGGCTATTACCATTTACTTGATGATACTTTGTTGTATCGAAATACTTGTATCTTAAATCTTGAAAATAGTGGAAGACGTGATTATTTTCCTAATGGTTTCAAATCATTGAAGAGCGGAGTAGGAATAGCGAGGCCAGTTGTCAAACCACTATATATCTATGTGTAGTCTCTACCTTTCCCATCTCTCTTATATTTTCGTCATTGTTCATGTAGAAGTTAAATCAACATAATTTTTATGTCATTTAGGTTAGATCATGCCTGCAGTGATAGTTTTATAAATTCATAGGTATGTGTTGCATCAAACCTATAGAATCATGCTTAAGTGGATTGTGTTAACTAACATGTCTATGTTGAGATATTCAATTGCTTATATTTAGTGACTTGAACTATCTTAGTTGACTCAAGTCATTGTTTGATCATACTCTTAGAGATTACATTGAAATACATTGGTATGAATTCATATTGAGTAAATAACATGCTTCTATTCTATCTCATTTTAGCTTCCGCATATTAAACTCTGATTTTTGTATTGAAAGTTTTCAAATTGTTTTTTTAAAAGGGATCGGTCTATTCAACCCCCCCCCCCCCCCCTTCTAGACCTTGTTCATACTTATATTCCCAACCAACAAGTTCTCTCAGAGTTGATCTTTAGATCAAATCTAAGCGACTTCAAAAGTCGAGAATAAAAATTATTTTTTATCCTAAAATTCTTACTTTTGAAACCTTTCCACTACTACAAAACGGCAAAACAACAACGTCAGGTTTACAACGGCATCCTATACACCGTTCTTATACTGCGTACTGGATGCGCGCGCATTATTTTAATTAGAAATCTCAAGGGTATAATAATGGTTTTTATGAAAATCGTGGTGATAAAATCTAGCTATCATGGGTTCGAACCTCATCGTCCTCAAATAGTTTATCCCTTTGATGTAAATGCTCCCTTTTTAAGTTTTATTAATATTTAACTAAAAAATAATAAGGATATCACGACGGATATTTATCAAACCCGTTGTTACAAATTGAAGCTTCTTTTTATGTATTTTAAACACCAAGTATATATATCAATTTATCCATTAAAACAACCCTAACACCAACGCCGTCACCATTGTCGGGAAGAAGACAACAACAACAACAACAACAAAGTGTTTTACTTTAAGGTGTTGCAATGTCACATTTGAAGACAAAATCATCCAAAGGTGTTTCTACGTCTTGTTCCAGTGTAAAATCTCGATCTGGAAATTTGTGTGGTTGTGATGGTCGTATGGTTTCGTATCAATGCAAGAAGGGACAAAATAAAGGAAGGCTTTTTTGGAGATGTCCATTTTGGAGGAGCGACGAAACATGTAATTTGTTCATATGGGATGAAGACGTGGGAGAAAGAGATGAAAATGACGATGAGAGCATTATGAAGTCAGAGTTGGAAGTTGTGGGCTATCTGAAGGTTATGTATGAGGATTTAAAGAAAAAGAACAAGAATTTGAAGAACAAACTGAAATCAGAGATATTTTCTGGAAATATCAAGATGTTATGTTTTTTTTGTCTCCTTTATGTTTAATATTTACTTTGTTATGAAATGTAATAGTTGAATTAGGGTTCGAATTACATTGTTGATGTTTAAACTGTAGATGCATTGTGAATTACATTGTTGATGTTTAAACTGCAGATGCATTAAGTTAGAAGTTAAGGCGCACCTTTTCTTTTTTATTAATTTTAAAATTCATAAATAAAAGGGTTATCACTACGGTTCCTCTGGTTAACCATAGTGATATATTTATAATAAATAAATACCTATGTATACGGTTTTTATTTATTTTAAAATTCACAGATAAAAGGGTTATCACTACGGTTATTCTGGTAAACCGTAGTGATATATTTATAATAAATAAATACATATCTATAAGGTTGTTATTGTTAACCGTTGTGAAATAGTTTACCCATATATAAGCGAAATAACTTTCACTTAATTGACAGTAACGCCTTGCCTTCAAAGTGAAACCCTAGAACCCACTTTTTCTCTTCGTTTTCACCATTAGCCGTGAATCTTGTGCTTCATACATTAAGGTATTCTTCTTCTTCCATCTATTGTTAGATATTTCCCATTATCTCGCTTGTTGCATCTTGTTTTTATTGATTGTTCTCATTTTTTCAGATTCGTTTTCACAACCTTAACAAAGACCATACTTTGGAAACTTCGTAATGTTTGTGTTGCTATGGAAAAATGTATAAGAAGCATGAAGCTATTATGGAAACTTCATCCACCGTGTATTTTTTTTCATAGCATCACGAACAAGTTGTTAGTAAATGAATAAACAACAGTGTAAGCAAACTTTATCTAGTTTTAGAAGCAATGAAAAGAAGTATAAGAAGTATGAAGCTTTTGTGTAAGCTTCTTCCTCCTTATATTTCTTTTTCATGGCTTCCCAAACTAGTTCAACATCATAATTGATTCCTGTTCCGCGATTAGTTTCATTAAAAGGTGCGTTATTCCTGTTCCTCTCTTTACTCATCACTGGATTATGGTTTTAGGGTTTGTTTTCAACTGAGGATGCTCATTTATGAAGTTTGCTTTGTTTCCTTTCAGGTTAAGGGGATGATACAGGGTGATGATGCTGGTGGAAGCAAGCGTATTATATCAGTTTATAATTTCTGGATCTGGTATAGAATGTTGTTTGAGTTTATCATATTCTATTTACATTGTTTGTTTAACTAACCCTCACTTAAAGTTTGCTGGTGGTAGCAAGCGTATTATATGAGTTTATAATATCTGGATCTGGTATAGAATTTTGTTTGAGTTTATTATATTCTCTGTAGATTGTTTGTTTCATTAACCCTCACTTAAAATACATTCAGTTAATTTGACATAGATACTTATAATCTGCAAATTAAGTTGTATTTGAAAACCAACTTAAACAAACCAATGTTGTTTTCTGATTGCATGCCTCTCATCATTTATCTCACGTTCTTTTATATATAGATTATGGTATAATGATCTCGCTCCTTAGATGCATCGCCATCTTCCAATATAGTTAAATCAAAGATGAGGCAAATTATCCAATGTCTTGTTTATCTTATGGAAATTTAACTATAATCGAAGATAGCGATATATCGAAGGAGTCAGATCAATAAACCACAATATATGTAAAAGAGTGTGAAATGCACAATGAGACAAATGCAATCAGAAAACAACGTTGGTTTGTTTAAGTTGGTTTTCAAGAACAATTTAATTTGCAGATTATAGACATCTTCATCAAATTTAATCCATGTATATTTATTTAGTGACGTGTTTGGAAAACAAGCAATCTACATTTAATATAATAAACTTATGGTACTCACAACAACGGTTATATATTGTAACCGATATCATAAGTAATTTATGTTTTATATAAATTCGCTACTGATGGGTTTCGAACCCAGAACTTAAGTGTATGTATCGCAACGGTTTATTATCATAACCGTTGTGATATATGGCGCGCGTCCTGCCTTTCAACAACGGTTTCCAGACCGTTGTAGAAACAACGAACTTACAACGACAATCTACATAACAACGCCTTCGCCCGCGTCATTATATGTCATTCCCAACCGTTGTTAAATGTGTTTTTCGTAGTAGTGTTCTCATCTAAGTGAAAACCAAACATATTTTATTGAAATCCTAATGATTGATTCATCATAAAATATTCAATAAGGAACAATATCAATTAATTCTCTACTAGAATGTTAGTTGATCACAAATTGAATTAAGAGATTCTCTAAGTTTGATTCATCCGGGATTGAACTAACCAAATTTGTTGAGATGTGTACACGAATGACCATAAATATAGCATTATGTTTCTCATATTATATTGATGATTATTCATAAAAGTTAATGATGTACTGTTTATGGGACAATTGTTTTAAATTATGATTGGTCGGGAAATGAAAGAAGAAGCATTTCTATTTACCTACTCTTCCAAGTTGTGAAAGAAGATGAGGACAATTTTTGAATATTAGCAATGTTCATGGTTTGCTAACCAACTATCAAGGGTTCAAAGCATAAAAGATTCATATCACAGTCAAAGTGTTAAAGAAACTATCCTAGATTGTCAAACATTTATCCAGCAATGAAGTAGATAATCATACGCTTATTCTTAAAATGTTAATCAAAGTTGATTAGAACACTTGTTGTACGAGTTCATCTAATGTCTTATGAAGAAGTGTATAACAATGCATCTCAGACGTGCAGAAGAGCCATATCCATTTGTATATGATTGATCTTATTTCACTTATGATATATTTGTTGTTGTTTACTAATGATTTACATGTGCAGTAAATTAAGCAAGATGACGTCAAAATTGGTATGACCGTTTCAATCTCCCTTATCTTTCTTGTAGTATGCTTATTTATTATCAACCTCGTATCTTAAAAGGAATGTTTATGTGAAATGTATTTGTACGTGTTATTTGTGCTATGCATATTTCATTCATCTGAATGCATTGCATCATTGTTATTCCATCTGAACATTTATCATACATTTATGTATCACTCTTTGTTTGTGTATTTCATTATTTTGTATATCATTAAAGTGAATTTCATTATTTGCATTTCATTAAGTTAAATTTCATTAAATTTCATTATACTAAACTTCATTTCATGATTATCATTTCATTAAAACATTTTTTGTTGCATTCATTCAATTTCAAGTTTTTGTAATGGTGACTATGATTTGAATCAAGTGTTAATGTATGTTTAATACATGATTCGAAACACACATGGAAATATCAAATGGTAGTGCACATGTTCCTTTTCCAAAACTCATCTCACATTAAAAACCCATTTTATCTTATTATTCATCATCACAATCATTCATCACCATAATCATCTCTACCCATTTCCCCTTAAACTCATCATCACCATCAACATGAATTCAAGTCAACAGGTGAAACTCTCAGAGAAGCAAAAAGGAAAGAGAAAAGAATCTTTATCTATCCCTCTTTTTCCAATTCTGAAAAAAAAAATAAAGAAAAAAGGTTCAACCAAGCAAAGAGGCACCTGATGTAAGGTTGCCCAATTCTCAAAGCAAAAATTTGAATGGTAGTAGAAGCTCAAACTCTAAAGCATCAGGTCAAGATTTATCCTTCATCTGTCAAAATGTTTGTCACTTGATTCCTGATGACAAACTCAAGAGATATTTGAAATAGTTTCTTAACAAACCTGTTGAATTTGAGTACTTTGTGACTAAGTTTGTTGAGTCATAAGTAGGAGTTAATTTTCTTAAACCTTTAGAGCAGCATAAGATTTTGAAATTCATTTGACTAAATAGGAAATGCAATCTTGATCATGTCAAATCATTTTACTACAATCATAAGGTGTCCATTAAAGGTCTTGAATGTGTCTTTTGTAATCAGATCATTAAGTTTACGTTATATGATTTTAATCATCATTTTGGCTTGGTTTCTAAAGGTAGTGAAGCGTGTATTTCAAATGCATATGGTTTTGATAGAGATGAATTCGTTCAAAGCATATCTAAGTTTAT
This sequence comes from Lathyrus tuberosus, assembly GCA_022829125.1. Lineage (NCBI taxonomy): Eukaryota > Viridiplantae > Streptophyta > Magnoliopsida > Fabales > Fabaceae > Lathyrus > Lathyrus tuberosus. Next base: position 10,628,857 of record JALAZF010000195.1, on the reverse strand, counting down.
TTTAAGGATTGTTTGGATTTGGCTAATTGTTTTGTGCCAGCAAAAGACTTGGAACCCCTTCTCCAAGCCGGCCAAAGGTCTAATGGCACGACGCCCATTAGATAGCCTACTCCGTCAGGCCTAGGGTATAAATACCTCAGTAAAAGGGTTCTCAGGTACATAATTATAATCTTCACTTTCACTTCCACTATCTTGAACCCTAAACTGACTTGGGCATCAGAGTGCTAACCATGCAGGTACTCCTCCCGGGAGTCTTGCATTTTGGAGATAGCAACATCGAATAACGGCAATCCATAAAGACCGGTCTCTTTGATTTAAGAAGAACCATAATCGCAACCTTTGATTCATAGTTTCACATCAGCATAGTGCATTGGTAGCTTCGTTTCACCGTAGTTTCTGAAATCATCTCCATTACTGGTTCAGCAACAAAACAATGGCGATGTCTGTGGGAATCAACTTCTGTTTCCTACGATTTCCATAATTCCATGTTAGATCCTTATATTTGAGCTCTGAAGAGGTTTCCAGCGAAGAAATTGAGGTCTGAAAAAGCCTAAATTTCATATATACGTTATTTGGATCAATTGAACTCCAATTTGACGTCGAACAAATGGTTGCAACAACTCCAAACCTCTGCAAATATGTGCAATCCGTTAAATTCCCTTATTTTTGCATCCTCGCGTCTCTAAAATGATGATGTCCAAAGACAAGTGTAGGAAATCTCCATTAACGATCCAACCAGTCATCGCCTCAGACATCTCTCCACCGGCATGATCCGCAACTCCCTCAACGACTTCGAAGTCGGCGGGCGTCATGGCCTCCAACTTGGCTTTAAACTCACACCAGCACTCTAGACAGAACCTTGAGAAGACTGGGCTTCTGCCCCATTAACCATCAGCATGACGAAGATACCATCATTTTCCACCAAGTTTGGGATGTGGGTAAAGTCGGAATCAAGAAGGTGGCATAAGTTTGTAGTTAATTACACCCATGTGGCACGAACTTGTAGTTAACGTTGGGCGCCGAATAAGTACCGGGGTGCATCCTGTGGATATCATATGATTTCCACTAAAAGTACCCAGGGCTTCCGCCGACCATATAACGATACAGGGAGCCACTAGGGTTATCAAACAGCAGGCACCCCTGATCTCGTAGAATGGAAGACCCTTTGGTACCAACACCCGGATACTGTCTGGCATACTCTTTGGACAAGGTCCGGGTTCTATTCGAGAAGGGGGTGGGCATCATGGAATGATTTATCCCCAAATCTTCCACTTGGACAAATCATTTCAAAGATTCCTAAGAGATTCGAGCCCAAGCAAGCCGAAAACGCACAACAGGGGCCAAACACCAACCCGAGTCAATCATCTAGACCTCCAGATCTACTAAGCATCATGCCACCTGGATACCATATTCGAGGAAAAGCATCAGATAAACACTTACTCTTGATCGTAAAATTTCATTAATGTATTTGTAAATTAATTATATAATAGTGAAATGAAATACATAAATACATTGTTATTATACTCTTATTGTTCTGATTTCTATCTTGACCTCTTTTTAGGACACCTAAACACAAATGCATGTTCTAGAGAATCGAGGAACAACCAATACAGTTGATGTCCATCTTAATAATCTAGGGGTTCTGTCAAATATGCTTCGAGCCCCCGACTACAATAATTAAATCCCCTCATCAATTTGCACACTTCAGAATTCAGAGTGTTGTAGGATAGGCTTCGGGTGCCCAACTATAACAATCAATTTCTCATTGCGCCTCATGCGTCTTCAGAATTCCATGGTGTTTTCGGATACGCGTCGAGCCCTCGACTACAAAAATCAGCTCCCCATAATTCCACGTACGTCTTCATAATTCAGGGGTGTTATCGAATACGCTTAGAGCTCAAGGCTACAATAATAAATTCCCACAGCGCCTCATGCGTCTTCAAAATTCAAGGTTGCTATCAAATATGCTTCGAGCACCTCAATACTTCAATCAATTCCCCACAGTGCCTCATGCGTCTTCAGAATACTAGCGAGCTTTCAGAGATATTTTGCATGTCCAACTAAAACAACCAATTCCCCCATGGGCTATTGGAGACGTTTTGCACGTCCAAATACAACATTCAAATACCCCTTGTCAAAGAACTACACACTTTCATGCGTAGCTGGCGCACCCCTCTAGAGCTAGCCAAATTTAAGGACGATCATGGTGAAGTGGGAAACGTCAACCTCGATCCAAGCTATTGTCTCAGGGGCAGGGATGTAGATCCTCTACCTTTGGTCAGGTAAGATCCTATATGACATGGAACGCAATTCAAAACATGGCCACATCTATACAGTTTCATGTCCCTTATCTGTAAGTATGATTCAAAACACCATCACGATTAAAAAGACTCATACCTTATCCATATAAACATGATTAAGGCATAGCCCCGTCTAGTTTGTATGGCATGAAATACTTACAGTTACAACGAAGAACATAAATGCTTAGAGTCGGGCTCATGTTTCACTCATCTCAATCCATCATACAGATATATCAAATTGTACCAACGTTTCCCCCATGCAAGCACAGTTCGAGCACAACCAAGCGTTGGTACCTCGACATTCTATTGAGATAACGTGTGCATCTTAATGTAACAAGCTTTCGATGAAAAATAACTATACACGTCTCCGCTCAAAACATAAGATCATTTACACTTTAAGCAACTATCATTTAATGCTTTCTACATCAAAAACATTATGCAAATTACAGGGTTTCAAGGCAAGCCCTAGCTCTCATAGGATTCCGATCAGACAATAGCAACGGATACATAAGGAGCAATAATACACCAAAAAGTACAAGCATGCTAAAGGTAATAACTCAAACACATAATTATAAAAAATATTGTTTAAACCGAGGCACAAAGGCCCAGTCAAATATTAAAGGAATAAATATAAAGAAAGAGAACAAAATGACGCTCAGACATCATCCCCCATCTCCTCAGATCCAGGACTGCTTTCGGTGTCCTTCTATAAAGCATCTGATAAAGGGTCCAGTTGGGCGGCGGTGATAGTAAGGTCAAGACAAAACAACCGAGTCTTCTCCGACATTTCTTCCCAAATCCTACACAAGGCCTCTACTGCATGTTGAAGGGATTCCCGAGATTTTTGCTGAGCAATAACTACCTCATCCTTAATATCCTTCAAAGCATTAGCTTGGTCATATTTCTTCTGTTGAATGTCTTTTTGATCCTCTTAGAACTCACGACACGCTTCAACATCATCTTTAGAAACCTTCTTACAACATTTCTCCCCATCAGCAAGGGAGGCCTTCAGCTTCTCTATCTGAGCAGCCAAAATGGACGGTCTGCCGTATTGATCCACCTCTTTCTGAAAATAACTAAGAGCATTAGAATTAACCTAAAGATCATCTGATTCCTTCTCATCATCTGAACTTTTCCACTCAAGGGCTTTTCACTTCATCCTCATCTCATCTCGTTCATTGAAAGCTAGCCAGGACCTAGAACATCGTCATGGCCAGTAGCCACAATTGAAACAAGGGACTCAACCCTGAACAAAGTACAAGAAGCATCTATAATAATGCCTCGCCTATCAGCCATGGAAAACCCCTAAAAGAAATATTGGTCTTCAGCATTCACAACAACATCAAACTCCTCTGAGGTGCTAGGTACACACGAAGAAGAGTAGCAGGAAGCCGGAAGAAAGGAGTCAAAGCATCTTGCTACTACTAGTTAAGGTCCCCGAGTAAATAAATCAGCCACAGTAGTAGCTAGTTTTGACTACCTCTGAGAAAATTACCAGAATAGGAATCCGAGCCTCCAGAATAAAAGTAGAAGCAACAACAGGTGTCGCCAGAATTGAGACAGGCAAGCTTGGGTAAGACCTTGATCATTTGCGAGAGCTAGAGCTTTCCACAATTGACATAACTAATTCATTTGATATGCAAAAGCACAAGTCGTATGATTAAAAGAGAGACATCTGGATCCCCATCCTCATCAAAGAGTTTTTGTTTCTCGGAATGTTCAAACGCATTAATGATAGCATGATTATCTATTCACCTTTTCTTTTGCTGAAAGGAAAGTACTTCATTGGGACCATACACTTCTTCATATCCTTGTCCCTGATACCGGGCATGCAAATCCTCTTTCACTTTCACTTCCTCGGGAGATAAAGAAGTTGGCATTGAGTGATAAAAAGGAATAGGCCGATAGAAATGAATCCTGGAACAATATTTTTGAAAGCCACCTCTACAAGAACGGGCGCTTCTCACCAGATCCAAAGATAATATAAGGCCATATGCACCTCAGAAGTGACGGGTTTCACCAACATGAAACATTCTAGAAAAGCACCCTAATCATAAGTGAAAGAGTTGAACCAAGATACTTCTGGACGCAAGGAGATTAATCCTTGGTGTCGATCATCATCCAACGTAGTATGATCCATAGAGAAATGGTTGAAGAAGATCCCTAATGAAGGTTTCGAAGACTTGTACCCGATGCAAAGATGGAACACCATCATGAAGGCCCAAGATCTAGGATGAAGCTGCAAGGGGGTAACTTTTATATGATTCATCACGACCACCTCAAAATTAGAGTAGGTCAAACGCATCCCCTACTTGGTGAAAACACACTCGTATAGGGGAACCAAGCAACCCTCGAAAGAGACACATACCCTCTCATCCATACCTACTGGTAGAATAGCCCAATCTGGGGAATTGCCAACCGTGATGTATGTATGTGTTACGAATGCCACCCAATGGTACCTATTTGCATTGGCCAAATATATTAATCAAATACCCTTACGGGCGAATAATTCAGCTTTTTGATGATCACCTGGATTAACCCAGGACACAACATTATGCCGCCCTTGCCACTCTATACGACGAGCGGTTTCGGCGTGACTAGGGTCATGACAAGTTGACTCACGATATGTTATAACAAAGCGCCTGGAATGTTCCCTCCTTTGATGAGCAGCCTCTATTTTTTCCTCGGTTAAGACAGGACGATGCATATGTCTCTCAACAAGGTTTTCACCTATCGGATTTCACAAGAAATAGAGATTCTGAAGTATTCATAGAGAGAAATCCGTCTGAAAGAGATTCTCCAAATGACTCATCCATCCTCAGATCATCACTTAAAGTGATGATTAATGATTTAAAAACCCCACTGATATAGGGGAATGAATGCGATTCACTCTCCATTCCCTTTTTCGAAAACGAAAAAATACTACCCTTTGAGTCACTCTCGACATTAATAAGGTTACCACTCATCATAATGAAATTTGATAAAAACTTGAATAAAAGTTGAGGAGAAGAGAAGGTACCGTGAAATCTGAGGGTGAAAATGCTGAAACAAGGAACCAGGTTCAAAGTCGAAAGTTTCAAGCTTTAAAATTGTGAATTTTCCACTACAGTTACTCTGAAAAGTGAGAACTCTTAGATAAGAAGGAGAAACTCAAAGAGATAAGGGAAACTCAACCTAGAAGATGGCTAAAAGTATTTCCACGATCTCTCTCCATCTTTATATATGTGGAGGCAATTGAATGAATCAAATCGAAAGTACATAATAAGGGCAAATCGACGGTTATATTTCATCTAGGGAAGACAACCATACTCAATTGTACTCGAGTACATCGAAAGTTATGTCACGTTATCCCACGCCTATTTTGGTCACACGTCAAAGAAAAAATGGCGAAACGTTTCAATAATGGGATTGCATTTAATGCTCACGACCACTACTAATGAAAGAGTCCCCCGACATCAAATATGCTTGACGAGTCTTAAGGGAAAATGTTTTATGTTGGCCAAAGACCCAAAACCCCTCCTCCAAGCTGGCTAAATGCCCAATGTAACGAGGCTTATTATGTAGCTTACTCTGTCAAGCCTAAGGTATAAATACCTCAGTAAAAGGATTCTCAAGTACACAATCTCTAATCTCCACTTTCACTTCCATTATCATGAACCCTAAACTGACTTGGGCGTTGGAGTGCTAACCACGCAGGTACCCCCTCTGAGTTAATTGTATCGGAGATAGCAACACTAATTAACAACATTGTATCAAGGCCGATCTCTCTGGTTCAAGAAACATTGTGACCACAACCTTTGATCCAAAGTGTCACATCATCGTAGTGCATCGCAAGCTTTGTTTCACAGTAGTTTTTGTAATCATCACCATTTATGGTTCCGCAACTGAACATTAATTTTCAAATTAGTCAAGTCAAGTTTGAAAGGAGGATTTTTCACTAAATTGATGATCATGACTTATACCTAATATGGGTTCTTTTGAAATCTAATCACTGTGATGAGGTTAAGTTTATTATGAGCATGATTGACTATTGCAGAACCTCTCCAAAGAGATCCTTTTTTATCCTCTTTCATTTAGTTCATCTTGAACCCGAATGGTATCTCCTCTACTGATGAATATTTAGTTGAAACACCGAACTGGTTGATTCAATTGTGATTAAGATGATGTGTTACTTTAAAGATGAAAAAGTGGTTTACTATTATTTGGATAATGTTGGTAGATACTACTATGAGGATAGGATTGAGATTCCAGAGGTTTGGAAATAAAAAAGAATAAAAAGAAGAAAACCGCAACAAACTCTGAGCTCATTTGTTCATCTTCGTCTGCTCCGTACCTCTCTTCTGATAGGTTGTTTACCTATTGATGCCAAGGCATACCTTGATGGCTTAGTTAGCAAGATTTTGGATGATTTTCAAGTTAAACAAACTCGTATCCATGCTCATATTGATATGGTTTCTATTGAAGAAAAGAAAAGGGAAGAAAAGATAAGAGAATAGGCAAAAGAATGAGAAGAGAAGATCCTAGTTGAGTTGTTTGTTGTGAAAGGTGTCTCAAATCATCTTAAGTATTCCATTCTTGTGTTCAACCTTAATGATGATACCTCATTTACCTTACCTTAATGATGATACCTCATTTCCCTCACCTTAATGATGATACCCATGCATCATAGTTGTATGCTGCTTTACTTTTAGACTTATTTTGGTATCTTCTACTATTTTGGATTTTATTCTTGATACTGCTAGTTTAATAATTTTGTGGCATTTTATTATTTTTATTCATCTTTTATCTCATATCTCTGATAATTTTTTTAAATTGTGTATGTTTCCTTTATGCATATGTACAAGTTTTTGGTGCTTCAATATTTTTAAATTTATGGCATTGTTTCTAGGCTTTAGGTTTAAAATGGATATTCATGTGTTATTTTTTCTCTCTTTTTGATATTTGTCAAAGGGGGGAGAAGTTGTCGATATATTATTGATATTTATGCGCAATAAGTGTTTAATGCAGGGGGCGTGAATGCTCAAGTATCAAAGTGTATTATATCATCATGTTGTGTTCTTCAATATCTTGTGTTATTCAATTATACTGGATTATGAATCATTCAATACTACCTCAAATAATTGCTCAAATCAAATTACCAATAATATTTCCAAATTTGCCAAAGGGTTAAATATGTTTGTGGACCTCCTATATATCTTAAATTTTGTTTTTAGTACCTCAAAATATTTCCTTCAAAGAGTGGTCCTCCTAAACTTTTTCATCCACACTTTTGGCCATTCCTGCAACTTAGCGACGATATTTACAACTTAGCGACAAAATTAGCGTCAGTTTTAGCGACAGTTTATTGCTTATCAACAGTTTTAGCGAAGGTTTTAGTATAAGGTGTAACGCCCCGATTTGTTTAATTGTATTTACTTATTTCATTTATGTGAATTTTGTGAAATGTGTGAATTTATTGTATTTTACCTGCTAATTAAGTTAATTGACTAATTCCCCTGATAGGTAAAATATTTGCAATAATTTATAATTTCTTTTCAACTTTTATTTTCTGAAATATATTTCATCGGTATGTTTATGTTTTATCGCGTTTTGAGAGCGTTTGCGAGATATTTGGGCTGAGGGGTATTTTGGTCTTTTTGCTTGGTTATTTTCATAAAATAGAAATTAGAGAGAAAATAGAAAGAAGGAAAAAGAGAAGAGAGAAAGGAAGAGAAGGGAAAAGGATAGGAAAAGAGGAAAATCGAGAATTTATCCATTTCAATCGCGATTAATCGGGTAAGGGTGAGAAGTTTCAATTATATCTTGCTTGTGTATGTATATGTGTTGTTTATGTATGTGTTTTGGTTGTTTTTACAATGTTTTCCTTATTGATAAATTGATGAACCATTGTCAGAAATCGGTATAAATCGCGTTGTATGATTACCCTGTGTTTGGGAACAATTGCTGGTACTTGTTTTGCTGTTGAAAATGGATTTGGGGATGAAAAATGGGATTTTTGGGGGAAAATTCACAGAAAAATTATGCAGGAAAAATTATGGGTTTTCGCTGCCCATACGCATATAAGGCAAGGCAATACGCGTATTGGGTTGGGCAATACGCGTATGGCAAGGACGGATTTTAGGCAATACGCGTATGGGAGTGGGCAATACGTGTATGGAGCGAGGCAATACGCGTATTGGATTTTTAGGGGAACTTTTGGGGAAAAATCAGTCTCTGCCCACACGCGTATCACTTTGGGCAATACGCGTATGGACGGGCGAGTGAGCAAGGAAATACGCGTATGGCTCAGGGCAATACGCGTATGGCCAGTAAGAGTGCAGAATGTTGTCTTTTCGTGATTACTTTTCTTTTTACTTCCGTAACTTGTGTTCCGATTATCCGTTTTGAACATTCTTGGTATCGTTGGAAAGCTATTGAGATGTTCTTTCTCATTAAAATGGTTTTAGATTGTTGGCCGATTTAATTATGTCAGGAATTTGGAATTGTGTCGTTTTGTCGACTTTTACTGTTATATTTGTGTGTAATTGATGTGTTATCATGCAATGTGCTTTTGATATATATCGTATGACTTCTGTGATGTTATATGATGTAAATGCATGTGATGAAATGTTGTGATGATGGTTTATGGCCTAAGGGCAAGAAAATGCATTGTAAGGTGTTTGATTGTATATGCATAATTATGGGTGTATATGTGAAGATGCATTTGATTGTCATGAGTCCTTGTATGCCAATGTTCATGATATGCATCTTGTGATGTCGTGTGCCCTAGTGGGTGTGAGCGACGAAATGGTTCCAGAGGGAATCCGCTATAACATCGTGTGCCTTACACAAAGAGGTGTGAGCGATGATTATAGACGATCGTGTGCCTTATACAAAGAGGTGTGAGCGATCGGGTCATGTGCCTTATACAAAGAGGTGTGAGCGATCCATAAATGTCGTGTGCCTTATACAAAGAGGTGTGAGCGACGGGGAACATAGTTTGCCTAACGGGGAGTTACATTAAGTAACAAGCGATGGTTCCAATAGTTCCTGAGTGAACTAGTGATGAGATTGACGGATGGATGGTACCGCATTTGCATAGAGTCGTTGTGTCGGTCTCTTTGCATTTGCATAAACCATGAATGGATTGATTATGTGTGGAAAATCATGAATGGATTGATTATGTGTGGAAAATCGTGAATGGACTGATTATGTGTGGAGAATCATGAATGGATTAATTATGTGTGGAAATTGTGAATTGATTGATGATGTGTTGAGCTTGTGATAGTATTGGTGATTTGATATGCATTTGTGATAAATGCATTGGTTGTGGATAATATGTTTTATGTATAGACATATGCTATGTGATGTGGTGGTGTGTTTCCATATGTTATGACTTGGTATGCCTTATGTACAAATATGTGAGTATGTTGGATAGTTGATATATGCTATGTTGTTGGATTATTAGATATATGTTATGTATATGTGGCATGCTATATGTATTCGTATGGGATGCTTGTGGTGAGAATAACTATGCATGTGAATTTATATGTGTTTGCATATTATTATGCAATCTTGGTTTAGTTGTTATTTCTCACCCTTCTGTTGTGGTTTGTTGCTCTATGAGGCAATTGCAGATTAGTAGTCTTGGAGGCTTTTGTGAAGATTAGTTCTCCATCCGTTTGTCTGTCTGCTCTGATACGTAACACGGGAGTCGGGAATGTTTTTATTATATATGTATACATTTGTTGAATATATTTTGTATTACTTTTGTATGTATATTTTGATGTTATAAAACGATTTATTTTGTAGAACAAGGCAGATATGGATCTTTCCGCTTTATTCCATAATTGAACTTTCCTTTTATATGGAAAAAGTTCTCTTTGAGGTTATTCCATTTTGTGTTATGTATCAAAAATTTATGAGCAGGGATTGTGTTTTCTTTCTTTAAATGTGGCATCCTTGTTTCTGTCGGAAAAATAAATTTTTACTTACTCTGATTTATTTATGTATTATTTATTTGCGATGGGAATTGGGGTGTTACATAAGGGACCAAAAGTATGGATAGAAAAATTTAGGAGGACCATTCATTGAAGGAAATATTTTGAAGGACTAAAACAATTTGAGATATTTAGGAGGACCAAAAACATATTTAACCCTTTTCTAAACATCAAAATGGGGAAGACTTAAATTGCAGTAAACGTTGGTGTTGTTTTAATTTTGATTGTTTGCCAATTTACGCGTATAATGCATTGTTTGATTTATCGTGTGTTTGTACTTTATCCATTATTTGAATTTATTTGCATTATTGTTGTAGCATTGTTGTTGTAATTCATTTGGAATAATATCTTATATTCTTATTCATTCGCTTCGAATATATTTATTCTTGTACCTTTGAGAAACCTCTTGATTCATTGGATTAGTTGTTTCTTCTTAGTGAAAAATAAGAAACCTAAAGAAAGTGAGAAGATTGGTTAATCGATTGATATAATTTATTAATCTAAGAACATTCACACAAGAACCTAGAAATCCATTTTCACCTAGAATCTTGAGAGAACTTATGGTGCGTTCTTCATTCACCATCACCTAACTCCTTGTTTATACCTTATGATTAACCTCATATAATGTGAATCTTGTTAGTTTTAGCTCTATGTGTGTGAGGATCTTCAGATACTATTCATCATCTTCGACCTTTGTCAAGAACCATTATTATGGACCTTCAACTCTAAAGGTTGAGTGTGTGAGGTAGACCAAAGGTACATTAGGGAATCTAATGTTTTTCCTTAAAGTTGTGTTTTTGTGTATCATGTGGAAGAATCATTTCTTGGATATGGATTTTTTTTCAATATTGTTCACTAAGAGATAAGAGTGTCTCTATACTTCATTGAAGACTTTGGTGAAACCGTATGAAGGTTGTCGCAGAACAAAGTTGGGAGTTATCTAATTAATCAAGACTAATAGCAATCACTCAAACAAGTCTTCTTCAGATTTGAGGAAAGAATGTTTATGAAAGGGGGCTTGGAGTATGCTATTGTTGATAGCAAGATCATTGGATCAAGATCATTGAGGATCTTGTGTGTAGTAGTTGAGTATCTGGATCAACAGAAAAATTGTCATTGGATTCATGTGTTGGCTAATTCATTTTAACTATTAGCGTTTGATTGATGATAGTTTTTTGAATGAAAATAATTGTGTATTATACCAATGATTTAAAACCATTAAAGAGTCGAGTAGGTAAAGTCAGGTCGGTTGCCAAACCACTATATATTGTTGGACATGTGACTTCACATACAAGATGGGGCTGAATTGCGTGGTTTGGAAAACATGTTTTTGAAAAACTTTTCGGTTTAATGTCAGAGTTTAAAAATATTTTAACAGTTGTTTTAATGTTGTGCAACAGAAAATAAATTAGGAGAATATATATTATAGAAAAGTAAGGAGTTAAGAGAAGATAGAAACACCAAGAGTTATATAGGTTCAGTCAAGAAATGACTTAGTCTTGTCCCCAATTATTAATCTTGAGAGTATCCAATAAACATTGAGATACTTTTGTAGGTAATCCTTATGAACCCCCTTATACAAGGAAGATGGTTGACTTTCAACCAAACAATAATACTAGGAACTGAGCAGTTTGATTCTTTTCTTCTAAACGGAGGATCAAATCAGATAGTATTATTTCCATGTAGTAGATCAAAGCGGTTAGTTTATTTCCACGAGAATCATGGAGTGGTTACTCTTCAATCTTCTAAAAAAACTTTCTAAGCTTTTATCACGGGCTGAGCTCAGGAACCTTAAACCTTTGTTTTTCACGGGCTAACCAATAACCTGGGACGTTTTAATAGGTAGATAATCTCGAACCTTATCCAAGCTTTTAATACTAGGATAAGCTTTAACCTAAACTTGATTTACCATGGTCTAAACAAAAACCTATGAAAGCTTTTAACACAGGTTGAGCCTTCAAACCTAAACTAGTAACTAACACGTGCGTTCGCACGGGCATGTTTGTTCGAGGGTTTATTGTTATGGACGCATAATTGTTAATCAAATTGAAAAGAAAAATGGTAAAATTATAAAAATCGATATGATTGAAATTTAAAATTTGTATTGGTAAGTATAAGAAAATGTTGTGGCCATTTATAACATGTAGTATTTTTTTCGTATATAAAAAAATTTGAATCAAAATTAAAGTTGTCCCCGTTTATAACAATAGTATTTTTTCGTATATAAAAATATTTGAATCAAAGTTATAGTTGTCCCCGTTTATAACAGTAGTATTTTATATTATATAAAAAAATTGAATCAAAATTAAAGTTGTGCCCGTTTAAAGCAACAATATTTTTTCGTATATAAAAAAATTTGAATCAAAATTAAAGTTGTCCCCATTTATAACAATAGTATTTTTTCGTATATAAAAATATTTGAATCAAAATTATAATTGTCCCCATTTATAACAGTAGTATTTTATCTTATATAAAAAAAATTGAATCAAAATTTAAGTTGTGCCCATTTAAAATAAACATTATTGTTTTCGTATGGTAAAAACATTTTAATCAAAATTCAAGTTGTCCCCGTTTATAACAATAGTATTTTTTTTCGTATATAAAAATATTTGAATCAAAATATATTTAAATATATCTAAATTTAAAATGAGTGATTTAATTATAAATAAACAATGATCATATATATTTAATTGTAGTAAATAATCATATAAAAAAGGATCCCGTGAAATAAATAAAAAATGAATTTTTAATATTTAAAATAAAAATTGTCTCTCAAATAAAGATAATTATTGATTAAAATAAAGTATGTATTGTGTTAATAATGACTCAAGAGATGTTAGTGGTCTTTAAGAGTTATTGAGTATAATTTAATTTGATGAAATAAAATTTTAATATTATTAAAAGTAAAAAATAAGTACACTTGTAAATGTATACAATGTATTTAAAGTAAATTCAAAATGAGTTATTTTATTCTAAAATAAATAATATATATATATATATATATATATATATATATATATATATATATATATATATATATATGTATAACTCTCTTTCATTCCATCATCATACTGATATCTTATGCTCAAGTATGAGTGAACTCAAAATCAATATGAACAAAAGTTCTTTTAATATCTGGAAGCTGTTCTAATTTCTCTTGAAGTCCTTCACCAGTCTTGTGTGCTTGGTTGAGAAGCATCTCTTCTTGCAAAACAATTTCAACTTCCACAAAGTAATATGCACAAAATGTCAACTTCATTTTGGGTAATCACGCCTCAATATGAGAACATTTACAACAACTAATTTTAAATAAAATGAGGCCCGTAAGGTTACTATATGCACACTCTACTTCATGCAAATTTGGTGCAATTAATATAACAATGAGAATACAACAAAATGCATGTGTTTTGGTGGTAAATTTGTTATAGGCAAAACAACTTTTTCATAATTAGATACATAGTTATTAAATGGCACCCGTTGTAACGCCTCGATTTGTTTAATTGTATTTATTTATTTCATTTATCTGAATTTTTTGAGATGTGCGAATTTATTGTATTTTACCAGCTAATTGAGTTAATTGGTTAATTTCCCTGATAGGTAAAATATTTGCAATAAATTATAATTTATTTTCAACTTTTATTTCCCGAAATATATTTCATCGCTGTTTATGTTTTATCGTATTTTGAGAGCGTTTGGGAGATATTTGAGCTGAGGGGTAAAATGGTCATTTTGAGGGGTTAGATATTTTTACATAAGTGGAAATAGAGGGGAAAGAAAAAGAGAAAAGAAGAGAAAGAGAAAGGAAGGGAAAGAAGAGGAGAGAAAAGAGAGGAGAAGAGGAAAATCGAAGAAAACTCCGTTTCAATCACGACTAATCGGGTAAGGGTGAGAAGTTTCGATTATATTTTGCATGTATATGTATATGTATATATTTGTTTGAAGTTTGGTTGAATTGAATAGAGAATTACAACAATTAATATGTTGAGATTGTGAGAATTGGATACAACTTTTGTGTCGGAAATCATGATTTAAGGTTCCTAATTGTTGAAACCTGATATATATAGGTTATTGTGCATTCAATTGGTAGTATGCTGATGTTTAGATGAGATTTGGAGAGAAATTGAGTGGTTTCCGTAGCAGGAATTATGCAGGAAAAATTCTGGGTTTCGCTGCCTATACGCGTAACGGGCAAGGCAATACGCGTATTGGGTAGGGCAATACGCGTATGGCAAAGGCGAATGAGGGCATTACGCGTATGGAAACCCATTTTACACAGCCCTCTGCTGAAATACGTAATGGTACGCGTAAGGGGCAAGGCATTACGCGTAACGAGGGAGGTAATACGCGTACTAGGGGTGGCAAAACGGGCCCGGCCCGTTGGGCATGCCCGTTTTACCCGCACTTTAGTGCGGGGTGGGCCAAGGGTTTAGGCCATCACCCTATAAGGTGTCCGCCCCGCCCCGCCCCATTTTCTTCGCGGGCTTTTGCGGGCACAAGCATTTACATAAAATTTTGCATTTTTAGGCTTAAAAGGTAAAGTGCCCATCGGCTTTCCCCGCCCTGCCCTCACTTTTTTGCGGGGTGGGCCTAGGTTTTAGGCCCACATTCTCAACTATGATCGCCCACCCCCCCCCCCCCCCCCGTTTTTTTGCGGGCATTTGTGGGGCGGGCCTAAACGGGGCGGCCATGCCCGTTTGCCATCCCTAACGCGTACTGGGTTTTTAGTGGAATTTTTGGAGAGAAATCAGTCTCTGCTCATACGCATAGCACTTTGGGCAATACGCGTATGGTTGGGCGAGCGAGCTGGGCAATACGCGTATGGCCCAGGGCAATACGCGTATGACCAGCGAGGGTGCATAATTTTGTCGTTTCGCGATTTCTTTCCCGATTTCGCGTCCGATGTGGTTCCTTTTGATCCGTAACTCGAATCGAGACGTTCTTAGTACCGTTGGAAAGCTAATGAGATGTTCTTTCTTATAAATATGGTTTTGGGATTAGTGGCCGATTTAATTGTGTCGGGAATTTGGAAATGTGTCGTTTTGTCGACTTTTATCGTCGTAATTGTGTGCGATTGATGTGTTATCATGCGATATGTTTTTGGATATATAACGTATGGCTTGTGTGCTGTTATATGATGTGAATGCATGTGATGAAATGTTGTGATGGTGATTTGTGGCCTTAGCGCAAGTAAATGCATGGTGTTGTGTTTGATTGTATATGCATGATTATGGATGTTGAAATGGTTCACATGGTTGTATATGTGTATGCATTTGATTGTCATGAGTCATTGTATGCCAAGCATCATGATCTGCATTCTTGTGATGTCGTGTGCCCTTGTGGGGTGTGAGCGACGAAACGATTCCAGAGGGAATCTGCTGTAACGGTCGTGAGCCTTATATAAAGAGGACCTAAAGCGACGTTATAGACGATCGTGAGCCTTATACAAAGAGGACCTAAAGCGATCGGATCGTGAGCCTTATACAAAGAGGACCTAAAGCGATCCATAAACGTCGTGAGCCTTATACAAAGAGGACCTAAAGCGACGGGGAACATCGTTTCCTGACGGGGAGTTACACTAAGTAACAAGCGATGATTCCAATAATTCTTGAGTGAATTAATGGTGAGAATGATGGATGGATTGGTACCGCATTTGCATAGAGTCGTTGTGTCGGTCTCTTTGCATTTGCATAAATCATGAATGGATTGATTATGTGTGGAAAATCATGAATGGATGGATTGTGTGTGGAAAATTGTGAATTGATTGATTATGTGTTGAGCTCGTGATAGCATTGGTGAATTGATATGCATTTGTGATAAATGTATTAGTTATGGATGATATGTTTTATGTATAGACATATGCCATGTTTTGTGGGGATGTTGTACATCACAATGATTGTATTACTTATCTATGATATGCTATATATGAATATATGTGATGTGGTGGTGTGTTTCCATATGTCATAACTTTGGTATGCATTATGTGTGAATATGTTATTATGTTGGATTATTAGAAATATGTTATGTGTCTGTGGCATGCTATATGTATTAGTATGTGATGCTTGTGGTGAGAATAATTATGCATGTGAATTTATATGTGTCTGCATATTATTATGCAATCTTGATTTAGTTGTTATTTCTCACCCTTCTGCTGTGGTTTGTTGCTCTATGAGGCAATTGCGGATTAGTAGTCTTGGAGGCTTTTGTGAAGATTAGTCCTCCATCCTTTTGTCGGTCTGTCTGCTCTGATACGTAACACGGGAGTCGGGGAACGATTTTGTTATATATGTATACATTCGTTGGATCTATTTTGTATTACCTTTGTATGAATATTTTGATGTTATAAAATAATTTATTTTCTAAAACAAGTTAGTTATGGATCTTTCCGCTTTATTCCATAATTGAACTTTCCTTTTTGTTGGAAAAAGTTTTCCTTTTATGTTTATTCCATTTTGTGTTATGTATCAAATTTATGAGCAGGGATTGTGTTTGCTTTCTTTAAATGTGGTATGCTTGTTTCTGTCTAAGGATAAAATTTTTATTTACTCTGATTTAATTATGTATTATTTAGTGCGATGGGAATTGGGGTGTTACATTAGTGGTATCAGAGCAGGTCGGTCCGTCCGGCCAAGTTATTGAGTCAGTTGGTGTGACAATTAAATATTGTCGATGTTGTTTATTCCTTAGTATGTGATATTTGTGTGAAACACTGTCAGTACTTTCTGGTTTTCTAATCCTTTGTCTTCAGGATTGAGAATGAGATAAGTGGGGGAGAAGCTGGTGCTTCTCCAAGTTGCTTCAGTTGTGGAGTGTTGGTTGCAAGATTGTAAGTGTTGTTTGGACGGTGTTGTTCCCAGTTTCGGAGGGAATGTGGCGGTAAGGTTTATGTCAACTAAGGATTTGTGCTTTAGGTAGTTTTGGGCACAAGATGCAAGAAATGCTATTATAGTTTGGTAAAGACGGTTTATGCCCCATCATGATTGTCGGCTGTCTATTGACAAATTGAGGAACTGATCACCCTTAATCTTTTGTTGATAGTAGACGAAATTATGTCGGATGGAATAAACGTGTCTTTCCGGCTTTGATAGTGTGTGCAATGAATTGTTTGGAATTAATAAAGTGAGTACAGATTGTTTTGTTGAGTCGATGAAGATTCTTATATCGGAAGATGAGGCGGATTAGAGGTTTTTGTATGTTGGTCAAATTAGAATGTCTCTAGGGGAGATTGATTGGGTATTATTAATGGATGCTTCTCAGAGAGTAGAGTGTGAACTCAAATTTGACGAAGGTGAGGATTTGAGGTTTGGATCTGCTAAGTAAGTAGAAGAACTTTTAGGAAGTGAAACTCAGATGTTTGTCATGTTTGTGATGATAGTGTTCAGGAAATTGGCAGGAAAGCCACAGTGATGGACCGTCAGTTATGCATGGTTTTCAGATGTGTTTTTGGATGAAATATTAGTGTGTTGACTTGAAGAGGTCCAGCATGGTTGGTAAAGAAAAGGATGATAGCATGAGGTTGCGTGTTAATCAGTGAGTAGTATGGAAACTTGCGGTTGTGTTCGAGATAGGTTGAGTTTTGAATTGTGACGAATTGCGAACAATTTAAAGTTCCTTGATGGTATTACTTTTCTTATGGGTTGAGATCTCGTGTCAACAGAAACCTTGAGTGAGTTAGAACCCCGTAAGAAAATTTGATATGGAATGTGGTAACCAGAGATTGTTAAGCTATTTTGGATAAATTATTTCGAGCTCAGAATGAGTTTTGAAGATTGTATATGTTATGGTTATGGAGTATATGAATCGTATCTTCCATACTTGTTTGGATAAGTTCATAGTGATGTTTATTGGATGATATTCTGATTTATTTTATATCAAAGGATGAGTATGCAGAGTATTTGAGGATTGAGTTACAAGGGTTGAAAGAGAGGGAGCTTTCTGCTAAATTATCGAGTGAGAATTTTGATTGCAAGAGGTTAGTTTTCGGGGATATGTTATTTCAGATGAGAGTATGGTTAAGGATCCATCAGAAATAGATGCAGTTCTACATTGAGAGATTCCAAAGTCGGTTAAGGAGATTAGAAACTTTTGGGCTTAGTTGGTTGTTACTGCAGGTTATGGAGGATTTTGCGAAGTTAGTGCTTCTGTTATCTCAGTTGACTTGCAAAGGGTAAGTCGTTTGTTTTGGATGTTCGTTGTGAGTAAGTTTTGGTGAGCTGAAGTAGAGATTGACTACGGCTCCAATTTTGATTCTGCCTGATCCTAATAAACTGTTTATGGAATATTGGAATTTGTCTTTGATGAGTTTAGTCAGTGTGTTAATGCAAGAGGGTAAAGTTGTAACACCCCCAATCTATACCCCCAAAATAATAAAAAGCAGTAAGAGAAAATTCGAAATTTCGTCAGAGTATATTTAAATTATCATGGCATAGACCGGAAAGGTCACATCAAATTGAAAACAATTCATACAACACCTGCTCATAAAGATATGCAACAGTGGGGTAGCAATCAACAGAGGAACTCAGTTCCTTACACCCACATTTCAGATTTTAGAATAAAAGCGGAAAATCTAAAACTGAATAACATACATATATATATATATATATATATCACAAAAGTTTGTCATTCATCAAGTTGTACGTGCATCAGCCAAAAGATATACATATACATAATATACAATTATCACAAACGGCCTCCCTAACTACCCGGTGTCACATATCAGAGCCGACCGACAAAAGAATGAAGACGCAAAGCTTCACAAAAATACCTCCAGCAATTCTAATCTGCAATGCCTCATAGAGCATTATAAAACAGGAGAAGGGTGAGAAAAACAACCATAATATAATTGCATATAACTATATACATAACACAAAAATACGCATATATACGGTTCTCACCCCAACTCACGCTATAATTCAAAGCACAAGGCATTACAAGCCACAATACATATTTCCATCACCAACACATATCCATATATCAATTTATCCACAATTTCACACATAAACAACCATAAATGATTTATGCAATGCAAGAGACCGACACAACAACTCTATGCATATGCACATGCGGTACCGACTTCCATTGTTTCTCATCACTAGTTCACTCAGGAACTCTGCTGGAACCATCGCTCGTTACATCACTGTAACTCCCCGTTGGGCCTACGATGTTCCCCACCGCTCACACCCCACACGGGCACATGGTGTTTATGGATCGCTCATACCCCACACGGGCACACGACCCGATCGCTCACACCCCACATGGGCACACGATCGTCTATAATCATCGCTCACACCCCACATGGGCACACGAAGTTATAGCGAATTCCCTCTGGAATCCAAACCATCACTCAGGACGTTCCACAATGCATATCATGATGCTTGGCATACAAGGACCCATGACATTCAATATGCACACACACACATATTCATTTACATCGATAAAATCACACTTTACACTTATGCCCAAAACAATGCATTTAATTTCCATACGGCCACAAATCATCACAACATCATCTAAACACATACATTTACATCATACAACAGCACCTTGCACAATATATATCAATTTCGTACAAGTATAACGACAAAAGTTGACAACCGACACTATTCCCGATTTTCTGACATAATTAAATCGGCTAACAATTCCAAAATCATCATAATAAGAAAGTACAGCACAATAGCTACACAACGATACCAAGAATGTAAAAATCGGACAAACGGATCAAAAGTTACGAACGAAAACGAAAAACGATATTTTGAAAAGTCACATTTTGCAAAAGTCTTGTCCATACGCGTATCACCATGAGCCATACGCGTATGAGCAGAGACTCATTTTTCCCAAAGTTCACGTTGAAATGTCCGTACGCGTAATGCCCAAGCCCGTACGCGTATTGACCTAAAAAGCTACGCGTATCATACGCAAATGGGCAGATGGCCGAGAAAAAAAGCAACCCATACGCGTATTGGCCCTATGGCTCGCCCACCATACGCGTATTGCCAAGGTTCATACGCGTATGAACATGCCCCATACGCGTATGACCTGGAAATCTCAGAAAAATTCTTCTGCATAATTTTCATACGGGTTCTACCCAAAATTCCCCCAAATCTCACCTACACACCAGAAAATTGCCAATACAATGTCCAATAACCAGTATCTATCATGTATCAACAAGAATGAACACTTAACACACAAATTTCTACACATTTAATCAATTTCTACTCAATTTTATCAAAAATGGGTTTACTAAAATATTTCCATTTCAATCCAACAAACATCACAAATATACATACATAATCATATACAAGTATACAATAATTGAATTTCGCACCCTTACCCGATTAAATCGATACTAGAAGTTGATTTTTCTTTGATTTTTCCAAGTTTTCCACTATTTCTCTTCTTCTTCTCTTTTCTCTCCTTTTTCTTTCTTTTCCTTTTCTTTCTTTCTCTTTTTCTCTCTACTATTTTCTATTTTTCTTACTTAATCAAAAATATCCTAAAATGACCAAAATACCTCCACACTCAAATATCTCACAAACGATCCCAACACCCGATAAAATATCACAACATTGAAAAATAACATATTTACAGATAAAAGTCGAAAATAAAATAAAATAATAATATAATAATCAAACGACTCGATTAAATAAAACGCACACGAAAACTGGGTCGTTACAAAAGTCGCAGCTTATGCTTTACGACAATTGAGGATTCATAAAAAGGGTCTATACTATTCAGGATTTGGAATTGGTTGCGGTGGTATTGTGTTGGAAAATTTGGAGGTATTATCTTTATGCTTCTAGGTTCGAAGTGTTTGGTAATCACGAGAATATTGAGTACCTGTTTGGTCGGAAGGAATATAGTATGAGACAACGAGGATGGTTGGAGATAAAGGGGTGAATGGTGACTTTAAAGTGGATGATCGGGGTGTTTTGAGATTCCGTGGAAGAATTTGTATTCCTAATGATTCGGAATTGAAAAAGATGATTTTAGAGGAAGAACAACGGAGTAGTTTGAGTATACATCCGAGAGTTAATAAAATGTATCAAGATTTGAAGGAGATCTTTTGATGGTCAGAGGATTAGAATTATTTGAGCAGTCAGAGACTTGTGTCTGGTGTGTGAGATAACTCAGTGTAGTGTAAGGTTGGGTCTTTTAGAAATGAACTATGCTTTTTCTGGTGAATATTAAGGAGAGTTAGAAGTTGGATACGGAATTGGTGGATTTGATAGTTTCGAGTAATCAGAGTGCGCATCGAAAGTGTGAGGTGGCACATTTCGTATATGCATGTGTGACTTGTAAGAGTTCATAGGTTGAACATTGTAAACATGTAGGATTAATGAGACCGTTGGACGTTTCAGAATGGAAGTGTTAGGTGAAAGGTTTAAATATTATTCATGGGCTACTATGTAGATGGATGTTTTGGTTGTATGTTCGATTGGTGAATCGTAGCATTGTTGTAATAATGTGGTGTGACAAGGATGTTGGTATTGTGGTTATGTAGAGGTTGTTGAAACGATGTTATGTCGTGGGACTTTAGGTTCTTGTCTTTGTTGTTGCCTCGTTTCCATGGTGATGGTTCAAGTGCGAGTAGCTAATTCCTTGTGGGAAATTAGGGGAGTGTTACCTGGGTGTTGGTAACATGGTTTTCTTTGAGTCGTGAGTTAGTCGTCAAGTGCATTGTATGGGCTTTGCATCTTGTCGTTGCAGTTGTCGTCGTTGTCGTGTCGTTGTTGTAGCTGCTGTTAGCAAGGTGGTTTGTCAGTTTGTGTTATTTGTGGTGTGCCTAGTGTTGGCATGTTAGTTGGTTAGTCCGATGCGAGAGTCGTATCCAGAGTTGTTCGTCTCAGTTATATTTTCGAGGACGAAAATTTCTAAGTGGGGGAGAGTTGTAACGCCCTGATTTGTTTAATTGTATTTATTTATTTCATTTATGTAAATTTTGTGAAATGTGTGAATTTATTGTATTTTACCTGCTAATTGAGTTAATTAGTTAAT
The DNA here is from genome assembly GCA_022829125.1 of Lathyrus tuberosus. NCBI lineage: Eukaryota > Viridiplantae > Streptophyta > Magnoliopsida > Fabales > Fabaceae > Lathyrus > Lathyrus tuberosus. The sequence goes on along the minus strand of JALAZF010000195.1, from coordinate 10,606,587 downwards.
TTCCCTAATAGGTAAAATATTTGCAATAAATTATAATTTCTTTTCAACTTTTATTTCCCGAAATATATTTCATCGCTGTTTATGTTTTATCACATTTTGAGAGCGTTTGAGAGATATTTGAGCTGAGGGGTAAAATGTTCATTTTGAGGGGTTAGATATTTTAGAAAAATTAGATATTTTTACATAAGTGGAAATAGAGGGGAAAGAAAAAGAGAAAAGAAGAGAAAGAGAAAGGAAGGGAAAGAAGAGGAGAGAAAAGAGAGGAGAAGAGGAAAATCGATGAAAACTCCGTTTCAATCACGACTAATCGGGTAAGGGTGAGTAGTTTCGATTATATCTTGCTTGTATATGTATATGTATATATTTGTTTGAAGTTTGGTTGAATTGAATAGAGAACTACAACAATTAATATGTTGAGATTGTGAGAATTGGATACAACTTTTGTGTCGGAAATCATGATTTAAGGTTCCTAATTGTTGAAACCTGATAGATATAGGTTGTTGTGCATTCAATTGGTAGTATGCTGATGTTTAGATGAGATTTGGAGAGAAATTGAGTGGTTTCCGTAGCAGGAATTATGCAGGAAAAATTCTGGGTTTCGCTGCCCATACGCGTAACGGGCAAGGCAATACGCGTATTGGGTAGGGAAATACACGTATGGCAAGGGCGAATGAGGGCATTACGCGTATGGAAATCCATTTTACACGGCCCTCTGCTGAAATGCATAATGGTACGCGTAAGGGGCAAGGCATTACGCGTAACGAGGGAGGTAATACGCGTACAGGGATTTTAGTGGAATTTTTAGAGAGAAATCAGTCTCTGCTCATACGCGTAGCACTTTGGGCAATACGCGTATGGTTGGGCGAGCGAGCTGGGCAATACGCGTATTACCCAGGGCAATACGCGTATGACCAGCGAGGGTGCAGAATTTTTCCGTTTCGCGATTTCTTTCCCGATTTCGCGTCTGATGTGGTTCCTTTTGATCCATAACTCGGATCGAGACATTCATATTACCGTTGGAAAGCTAATGAGATTTTATTTCTTATAAAAATGGTTTTGGGATTAGTGGTCAATTTAATTGTGTCGGGAATTTGGAAATGTGTCATTTTGTCGACTTTTATCGTCGTAATTGTGTGCGATTTATGTGTTATCATGCGATATGTTTTTGGATATATAATGTATGGCTTGTGTGCTGTTATACGATGTGAATGCATGTGATGAAATGTTGTGATGGTGGTTTGTGTCCTTAGGGCAATTAAATGCATGGTGTTGTGTTTGATTGTATATGCATGATTATGGATGTTGAAATGGTTCACATGGTTGTATATGTGTATGCATTTGATTGTCAAGAGTCATTGTATGCCAAGCATCATGATATGCATTCTTGTGATGTCGTGTGCCCTTGTTGGGTGTGTGCGACGAAACGATTCCAGAGGGAATCTGTTGTAACGGTCGTGAGCCTTATACAAAGAGGACCTAAAGCGACGTGATAGACGATCGTGAGCCTTATACAAAGAGGACCTAAAGCGATCGGATCGTGAGCCTTATACAAAGAGGACCTAAAGCGATCCATAAACGTTGTGAGCCTTATACAAAGAGGACCTAAAGCGATGAGGAACATCGTTTGCCCGACGGGGAGTTACACTAAGTAACAAGCGATGATTCCAATAATTCCTGAGTGAATTAATGATGAGAATGATGGATGGATTGGTACCGCATTTGCATAGAGTCGTTGTGTCGGTCTCTTTGTATTTGCATAAATCATGAATGGATTGATTATGTGTGGAAAATCATGAATCGATGGATTTTGTGTGGAAAATTGTGAATTGATTGATTATGTGTTGAGCTCGTGATAGCATTGGTGAATTGATATGCATTTGTGATAAATGTATTGGTTATGGATGATATGTTTTATGTACAGACATATGCCATGTTTTGTGGGGATGTTACACATCACAAAGATTTTATTACTTATCTATGATATGCTATATATGAATATATGTGATGTGGTGGTGTGTTTCCATATGTCATAACTTTGGTATGCATTATGTGTGAATATGTTATTATGTTGGATTATTAGAAATATGTTATGTGTCTGTGGCATGCTATATGTATTAGTATGTGATGCTTGTGGTGAGAATAATTATGCATGTGAATTTATATGTGTCTGCATATTATTATGCAATCTTGATTTAGTTGTTATTTCTCACCCTTCTGCTGTGGTTTGTTGCTCTATGAGGCAATTGCTAATTAGTAGTCTTGGAGGCTTTTGTGAAGATTAGTCCTCCGTCCTTTTGTCGGTCTGTCTGCTCTGATACGTAACACGGGAGTCGGGGAACGCTTTTGTTATATATGTATACATTCGTTGGATCTATTTTGTATTACCTTTGTATGAATATTTTGATGTTATAAAATAATTTATTTTGTAAATCAAGTCAGTTATGGATCTTTCCGCTTTATTCCATAATTGAACTTTCCTTTTTGTTGGAAAAAGTTTCACTTTTATGTTTATTCAATTTTGTATTATGTATCAAATTTATGAGCAGGGATTGTGTTTGCTTTCTTTAAATGTGGCATCCTTGTTTCTGTCTAAGGATAAAAATTTTATTTACTCTGATTTAATTATGTATTATTTAGTGTGATGGGAATTGGAGTGTTACACCCGTGGTTTAAATTCAAATCCAGTTAAATCATTCTTAAGCTGCCCATAAATTTCATGACATATCTGACACAAGTCAAACAATAATTTTTGCTGCAAAGTAAAGGAGACTCTAGCAATTGCAAATAATGCCAATTTATAAGGGAAAAATTTTCATGTCAAATTTATTTAAAAGTAATAATTTTAGTACATAATACAAATAATATATTTATATGTATGACATGACAACACGAGAATCTTGGATATGTCATTCTTGTCCTTATTGTATTTTAAATAAAATGTATATGGCAAAGATTTAAATATCCATATTTTTTCTTCATGTTAACAATAGAATACAAAGATTTAAAAACAATATACAGCTCTGTGTTAGCTGCTTTTTCCACGCCAGAACCCTTTTTTTTGCCTAAATTGTGTATAGCTCTATACTGTACGGTTGTACAACTCTCTGCACAACTTCAAAACCTGTGCAACATTTGCAAGATTAATAATAGACAAAACTTCAAACAAAATCTGCAATAAAAAAGAAATACATAAGAAGCCATTGAGTTATAATATCGTGAGTTTTACTTTTAAAGTTTATCACAATCCATATCATATATCAACTTGTTTTATGTGTATCATAAGTAATACTACTTAATTAAAATTATGAGTTATACCTTCAAAGCTTACCACAATCTATGCCATATATTAACCATTCTGATACATATTATATTCCTTTCATCAATGTTAACCATTTGTTTGCCATAAAAAACAGTCACAAGTAGTATAAGAAAACACAAATGTCTATGCTAATGCAAAAGGTAAAATCAAACTTTGAAAATTCCACCTATGATAAACTATCCAAAAACAAAAAAAAAGTATACCGAAAGAAAGCTTCTCATCTATTTTTCTCTATCTCATAAGTGAGAGATGGTCTTTCCTTTCTCTTATTTTTCAACTCCTGCTATACGTTTTAGAACTCTGACATTGAAACCAAGCAATATCAGTTTAAAAGCACTTTTTCTAAACTCTATACAATCAAGTACAAACACTCAAAAATTAATAACTTTTTGATGGTTTTATTACTTGGACAGAAAAAACATCTCTAGCCGCCAATGTGAGTATATCAGTACATGATTAAGACAAATAAAACTCCTAAATATTGAAGAAAAAAAAGACACTTTGAAGTTTTAATAGTCAAATCTAAAAGCCCTAGCTGACATGAAGTTACTCCAACCATACGGTGCTAATTCTTCATCATTTGAATCGAACGTAGTTTTCCTCCGTATCCTTCTTCTTGGTCTCCTAATTCTCCTCCTGGTTCGTCTTCTTTCCACTGCGACCGCCTGTTGGGTCTGGACAGCTTCTTCGGCCTGGACTTGTTGGACCTCAATTGGTTGTTGAACATATGAAGTTGGTTGTTGAACATCTGAAGTTTGTTGGGTCTGGACAACATCATTGGAACTCATATTAATTTTTCCTCTTCAATCTCTACTACGAAAACCCATTTAACGATGCCAGGTTTACCACGGATTCGTATCCCAATGTTGTAATATGTTAAAAAAATTTATAACACCATATTTAACGATGGTTGTACTAAAGAACCGTTGTAATACAAGCTGTGTAACAAGCTTCGATTCCCAGCTACTACATTTTTTTCCATATTTTTATATTTTAAACACGGTTGTATTAAAACACCGTTGTAATACATGTAACAAGCTTCGATTCCCAGCAACTATATTTTTTGTCATGTTTTTGTATTTTAAACATATATTTTATGTCTTTTGTTAGTGATACGGGGATTTAACTTCAAAACTCAAAATTCATCATTGTTTTTCTTTTAAACATATATTTTATTTCTTTTGTTAGTGTTTTTAAGTGCAAGACAATAGTATATATAACTTTAAAAATAAAACTATAAGAGATGAGCATATATAAAATAACATTTTATTAAGATTCCATTAAAAAGAGTACATTGATAATCATATTACATATATTAATCAATGTCAGAGCCCATCGCTGCAAATGCATCTTCATAATCCAGACATCTCTCCTCACTCCCCTCATCGGAATCACAATAAACTGTTGTAATACCCCGTATTTTACTCCGGATAATATTATATTGTGATCAAATGAGTCCGATGTACTCTGAGAAATTATTTGATAAAATAATTAGGGTAACTGTGGAACTTAGAATAAATCCAATTAATATTATCTGACTCTGAGGTATTTTATTAATTTGGACTTAAGAGACTTTTTGGACATTTAGTAGTATTATTTCTAATACTAGTTTACTACTTATTTCCTTTTCCTCCCATTTTCCAAACAAAAAGAAAAAAGATAGTAACATAGAGAGAGAAAGAAGAAAGAAGGGAAAAGAAAGGAAAGAAAGGAAAGAAAGGAGAGAAAGGAAAAAGAAGAGAAAAACCAAGAACTTCAAGAACAAATCATCATCCATTCATCAAGCCTCACCCAATCTTCTCATCATCTTCATCTTGCTCATTTCAAGGTGGGTTCTAGTTAGAAACCTCTTTTTTTAGAGTTTTAGATAATATGAGTTTTAGGTTAGAATGTGGTAATCGATGTTTTACCGGTTGGAAATTGATATAAATCGAAATGAATGCTCAATGTGCTTATAGAAACATATATTGGTGGTTGTTTTGATGTTTTGGTTTACTTTGAATTTATTGGAAAATGTTAGGGTTGTGTAGAAATTATGTGTTTATGTGGAAATCTTGTTTTTATGAAGTTTGATAGTGAACCCATGATATAAACATGTTATTATTCCTTTGTTGGCTGTTTGGGGGTAGTAATGAGAAGGACTTGAGGGTGGGTTTTCTGCTGTCGAACTGAGGCATTTTTCTGGAAATCGCAGAGCCCGCTCAGCGCGGTCAAGAAATTCTGCAACTCCTCGAGTCAGAGAAAACCGCGCTCAACGTGACCTGGGACTTGGAATTTTATTCCTTTAGCGAGAAAATTCATGACTTTCGACTCGTTTATCGGATTCAATCATTCTTTATATCGATGTAAAGCCGAGGAAATATTCTATGCAATGGAGATGAAATATGTCGATTTTACCGACTAATTAATTAATCGAGAAAGTTCCAAAAGTGATATATTTATGTTTTAATTGTTATATATTATTCTACTATGCAATTATGACATGTCTTGCTTATCCTACTATTGTTTAGCATGATTGTAAGTGAATATGCATGTTAACATGAAATGAGATAGGAAGAGTGAGGAAACCTCAAACTTGAACTATAGGAGAATCTAGTAAGAGCTAGAAAATTGTAGACAACTCTAGGTGGCGATGCTCGGGCACGTGTTGTTGGAAGATACATCCTTGCCGAGTATTGGCCTAGTTGAGAGTGAAACACTAGTATGGAACATGTGGTACACCTTTGTGGTTGTGGAAAAGGCAAGGGAGGTCTTAAGGCATTATAGCCTTGTGATTATCGAATACAATCGTATTTGTTGTATGTGATCATGTAATTGTAACTGGTATATTTTGAGTGTAGTTTCATGGGTCTCGAGCTCCTCTGAAACGGGTACACAATTACTTGGTAGGTTTGCTTCCCTACGTGTAGTACGATTGGAGCCTATGCTATGGGTAGAGACTTGTGATGGATAACAGGCCATGAGAAGTGACGGTTCACGGTTAACAGGCCGGTGATCCCGAATCCAATTTGTATGCCAAGTAACTACAAGTATCTATGACTCGGGTCGCCTTCTAGACGTAGAAGCAGACGGGAAGATGAGATGTCTTGGTATGGTTATCGATTAGTGATGTTGTGAGTTAATGAACTCATGCCATGCTTCCATATAGTGTGAGAATTATAAAGTGTGAACTCAAGAGTCCTTTTCCCTTTTTCCCGGACTTGAGTTAGGATTGTTAGAACCTTGATAATCCGAGATACTCACTGAGATTTGATGTATCTCACCCCACATTGGTGATGTATTTCAGGTGCTTCAGGTTCCGAGAAGGGTAGGGATAAGGTCATGTGATCTTTTCCTTGCTTGTTGATGGCTAGCTTCCGTAGTGGAGTTTATTTTGAGATCATTGTTGATCTAGTTCTTAGTTTTTATCTTTTAAACATCTTATGTATATTATGCCTTTAGAACTTTTAGTTGTTGTATTTTGAGGCACGTAATATATATAATGTGTTTACTAGGAGCTTATAGTGTTTCAGTACCAAACACTTGGATTCATGTATAACATTTATGCTTTGATGTATGAGTTTTATATATGGGTGTTACAGTTGGTATCAAAGCAGGTCGTATCCTTGACCTAGCCATGAAATAGTATAAGTATTTCTTTCCGTATCATATGCGTTGTGTCGCCATTGGCCTTAAGTGTTATATGTATAGTATTGAGCCTAATCAACTTAATCCTATCTATATAACGTTTAGGAACATGGCTTGCGGACGAAGAAACCGTGGTAGAACCGGAGCGAATCATCCCGTGGAGAATCTGCCAGGCTAAGATGGGAATGCTCCCTTGTATCAGTTTTTGCAACAGATGCAGCAGCAGCAGAACCAATTCATGCAACAGATGATGCGACACGTGAATGGGGGTTTTCATCCTCAGGTGGTTGTTCCAGATACTGTAAGTGGGAATTTCCTGGATTGCATCCACATGAATCCTCCAGAATTTCATGGCGGAGTAGATCCAGTGAAAGCTCACGATTGGGTGGCCGGGATAGAGAGAATCTTTCTGATAATTCACTACACGGAGGAGGACAAGGTAGCGTTTGCTTCTCACTCGTTGATAGGTCCTGCTAAGGGGTGGTGGGATATTGCTTCAACTTTTATGACATTTCAAGGTGTGCCTAAAGTGTGGGAACAATTCAAGGCTACTTTTATGGAGAAGTTCCTTCCTAGTTCTTTGAGGATCCGAAGAGAGTTGGAATTCCAACAGTTTAGGCCTAGGCAACAAGCTTTCAAAGGGAAACAACTCCAGAATTCTAGGACTAGTGCACCTCCTGTGTGTCGTACTTGTAGTAAGATGCATTTGGGTAGATGTCACTTTAAAGGAGTGAAGTGTTATCAATGTCAGGAGGTGGGCCATACGGCGAGAGATTGTTCTCAGAATAAGAATCAAGCACAAGGAAGGAATACCGGTCGAGTTTTTACCTTGGATGCGAAGGAAGCAATGGGAGATGACTCTTTGATTGCTGGTACGTGTTTCGTTAACGGACACCCTTGTTTTGTTTTATTTGATTGTGGAGCAACACACTCCTTTGTGTCAATGCAATGTGTGAAATTGTGTATTTCCGGTAGCCTGTGAGATTCCAAAAGTTTTCCCCGAAGATGTCACTTCTCTTCCTTCGGTGAGAGAAGTGGAATTTTCTATTGACCTGGTACCGGGAACGGCTCCTATATCCGTTTCTCCGTATCGGATGGCACCGCTTGAATTGAGAGAACTGAAGGAACAATTGGAAGAGCTTATGGCTAAGCATTTTGTTAGACCTAGTGTCTCACCGTGGGGAGCTCCAGTATTGTTAGTAAAGAAGAAGGACGGTGGGATGCGGTTGTGTATCGACTATCGTCAGTTGAATAAAGTCACCATTAGGAACAAGTATCCCTTTCCAAGGATAGACGACCTATTAGATCAATTGAAAGGAGCCTGTGTGTTATCGAAGATTGATTTGAGGTCGGGTTATCACCAAATCCGAGTGAAGAGTTCCGATGTACCTAAGACTGCATTTAGGACCCGTTATGGTCATTACGAATTCTTAGTGATGCCTTTCGGTGTGACTAATGCTCCAGCTGTTTTTATGGATTATATGAATCGGTTATTTCAAGCTTACTTGGATCAATTTGTTGTGATCTTAATTGATGACGTTCTTATCTATTCCCGTACTCCGCAAGAGCACGAAGGACATTTGAGAATCGTCTTATCGATCTTACAAGAGAAGCAACTTTTTGCCAAGTTAAGCAAGTGCGAGTTCTGGATGTCTGAAGTTAGTTTTCTTGGTCACGTTATATCACAGGGTGGTGTAGCGATGGATTCGTCAAAGGTGGAAGCTGTGATTAATTGGGAGAGACCGAAGAATGTATCGGAAATTAGAAGTTTCTTGGGTCTAGCATGTTACTCCAGAAGATTTATCAAAGGCTTTTCACAATTAGCATTACCAATGACTAAGCTTACTCGGAAAGATTGCCCCTTTGAGTGGGATTCGGCGTATGAACAAAGTTTTATGAGTTTGAAGGAAAGACTGACTACAGCTCCCATTCTGATTATTCCCGATCCTACCAAGTCATATGAGGTATTTTGTGATGCGTCTAAGATGGGATTAGGAGGCGTTTTAATGCAAGAAAGTCACGTTGTGGCTTATGCTTCTCGACAACTGAAAATTCACGAGAAGAATTATCCAACCCACGATTTGGAATTAACGGCGGTGGTGTTTACTTTGAAAGTGTGGCGTCACTATTTATATGGAGTACATTTTGAAATGTTTAGTGATCACAAGAGTTTAAAGTACCTCTTTGACCAAAAAGAGTTGAATATGCGTCAAAGGAGGTGGATGGAATATTTAAAGGATTATGATCTAGAGCTAAAATACCATCCGGGTAAAGCGAATAAAGTGGCTGATGCCTTGAGTAGAAGAGCTTTGAGAAAGGCCGAGTTGAGGATGTTAGAATATTCGTTGCTGGAAAAGTTTAGAGATTTGAATCTTCATTTTGTGTGGACTCCTAATGGAGTGATTATGGGGAATTTGAATGTCAATTCTAAGTTAAGAGTTGAAATTCAACAAGGACAATTATTGGATGAGAAGTTGCAAGAGATGCTAAGTCAGCCGGGTTTTGTGCACGCTAGCGATGGAATGATTATGTTTAACCAAAGAATTTGCGTTCCGAGGATGCGACTTTGAAAAGAAAGATTTTGGAAGAAGTGCATAAGGGTGCTTTTACTATACATTTGGGTTCTTCAAAGATGTATCAAGATTTAAAGAAAGACTATTGGTGGTCCCGTATAAAGAGAGATGTTGCGGTCTTTGTGTCGGAATGTGCGGTATGCCAATAAGTTAAGATTGAACATCAAAGACCGGGTGGATTATTGCAACCACTAGAAATCCCAGTTTGGAAATGGGATGGTATTTCTATGGATTTCGCAGTAGGTTTACCCCGTACGCAAGGTGGCTATGATTTGATTTGAGTAATAGTAGATCGGTTGACAAAGTCAGCGCATTTCTTGGCCGTGAAGACTACTTTCAAGGCAAGTCATCTTGCGAGGTTGTTTATTCTGGAAATTGTAAAATTTCACGGTATTCCCTCTAATATTGTGTCGGATAGAGATCCGAAGTTTACTTCAAGGTTTTGGAAAGTTTTTCAACATGCTATGGGGGCAGAGTTGCGTTTGAACACGTCTAATCATCCTCAAACGGATGGTCAAACTGAACGAACAATACAAACCATGGAAGAAAATGTAGAACATCTTTGTGTTGGGCGGAGGTTGGTGAAGATAGAATTTTGGGACCCGAAATTATCCAAGAGACTAAGGAAAAGATTCGAACGATCCGCGAGAAGATTAAGCAAGCACAAGATCGGCAAAAGAGTTATGCGGACAATCGAAGGTGACCTTTGGAATTTGAAGAAGGTGACCATGTGTTTTTGAAAGTTACTCCGAGATTAAGACTGAAAGGACCGTTTAAGTCACGGAAGTTAAGTCCGAGATACGTGGGACCGTATCAAGTTTTAGAAAGGATTGGCGTAGTAGCATATAGGTTGGCCTTACCTCCTTCTCTGTCGGAAATGCATGATGTTTTCATGTATCTCAACTTCGGAGGTTTGTTCCAGATCCTCTTCAGCCGATTCTACTAGATAATGTTGAATTAAAAGCAGACTTAACGTTTGAACCTCAACCGAGCCGCATTGTGGGAAGAAAAACGAGAGTATTAAGGAACAAGGACATTTCTCTCGTTAAGGTGCGGTGGGATGTAACGCATCCGGGTGATGCAACTTGGGAACTTGAATCAGAAATGCGAGATGCTTACCCTCATTTGTTTAGGTAATCTTTTAAATTCGAGGACGAATTTTCTTTAAGGGGGGAGGATGTAATACCCCGTATTTTACTCCGGATAATATTATATTGTGATCAACTGAGTTCGGTGTACTCTGAGAAATTATTTGATAAAATAATTAGGGTAACTGTGGAACTTAGAATAAATCCAATTAATATTATCTGACTCTGAGGTATTTTATTAATTTGGACTTAAGAGACTTTTTGGACATTTAGTAGTATTATTTCTAATACTAGTTTACTACTTATTTCCTTTTCCTCCCATTTTCCAAACAAAAAGAAAAAAGATAGTAACATAGAGAGAGAAAGAAGAAAGAAGGGAAAAGAAAGGAAAGAAAGGAAAGAAAGGAGAGAAAGGAAAAAGAAGAGAAAAGCCAAGAACTTCAAGAACAAATCATCATCCATTCATCAAGCCTCACCCAATCTTCTCATCATCTTCATCTTACTCATTTCAAGGAGGGTTCTAGTTAGAAACCTCTTTTTTTAGAGTTTTGGATAATATGAGTTTTAGGTTAGAATGTGGGAATCGATGTTTTAACGGTTGGAAATTGATATAAATCGAAATGAATGCTCAATGTGCTTATAGAAACATATATTGGTGGTTGTTTTGATATTTTGGTTTACTTTGAATTTATTGGAAAATGCTAGGGTTGTGTAGAAATTATGTGTTTATGTGGAAATCTTATTTTTATGAAGTTTGATAGTGAACCCATGATATAAACATGTTGTTATTCCTTTGTTGGCTGTTTGGGGGTAGTAATGAGAAGGATTTGAGGGTGGGTTTTCTGTTGTCAAACTGAGGCATTTTTCTGGAAATCGCAGAGCCTGCTCAGCGCGCAGAAGCCCGCTCAGCGTGGTCAAGAAATTCTGCAACCCCTCGAGTCAGAGAAAACCGCGCTCAGCGCGGACAGGGGCGCGCTCAGCGCGACCTGGGACTTGGAATTTTATTCCTTTAGCGAGAAAATTCATAACTTTCGACTCGTTTATCGGATTCGATCATTCTTTATATCGATGTAAAGCCGAGGAAATATTCTATGCAATGGAGATGAAATATGTCGATTTTACCCACCGTTTAAATAATCGAGAAAGTTCTAAAAGTGATATATTTATGTTTTAATTGTTATATATTATTCTACTATGCAATTATGACATGTCTTGCTTATCCTACTATTGTTTAGTATGATTGTAAGTGAATATGCATGTTAACATGAAATGAGATAGGAAGAGTGAGGAAACCTCAAACTTGAACTATAGGAGAATCTAGTAAGAGCTAGAAAATTATAGACAACTCTAGGTGGCGATGCTCGGGCACGTGTTGTTGGAAGATACATCCTTGCCGAGTATTGGCCTAGTTGAGAGTGAAACACTAGTATGGAACATGTGGTTAACCTTTGTGGTTGTGGAAAAGGCAAGATAGGTCTTAAGGCATTATAGCCTTGTGATTGTCGAATACAATCGTATTTGTTGTATGTGATCATGTAATCGTAACCGGTATATTTTGAGTGTAGTTTCATGGGTCTCGAGCTCCTCTGAAACGGGTACACAATTACTTGGTAGGTTTGCTTCCCTACGTGTAGTACGATTGGAGCCTATGCTATGGGTAGAGACTTGTGATGGATAACAGGCCATGAGAAGTGACGGTTCACGGTTAACAGGCCGGTGATCCCGAATCTAATTCGTATGCCAAGTAACTACAAGTATCTATGACTCAGGTCGCCTTCTAGACATAGAAGCAGACGGGAAGATGATATGTCTTGGTATGGTTATCGATTAGTGATGTTGTGAGTTAATGAACTCATGTCATGTTTCCATATAGTGTGAGAATTATAAAGTGTGAACTCAAGAGTCCTTTTCCCTTTTCCCCGGACTTGAGTTAGGATTGTTAGAACCTTGATAATCCGAAAGAACCCATAAGATAGGGAACTCACTGAGATTTGATGTATCTCACCCCACGTTGTTGATGTATTTTAGGTGCTTCAGGTTCCGATAAGGGTAAGGATAAGGTCGTGTGATCTTTTCCTTGCTTGTTGATGCCTAGCTTCCATAGTGGAGTTTATTTTGAGATCATTGTTGATCTAGTTCTTAGTTTTTATCTTTTGAACATCTTATGTATATTATGCCTTTAGAACTTTTAGTTGTTGTATTTTGGGGCACGTAATATATATAATGTGTTAACTAGGAGCTTATAGTGTTTCAGTACCAAACACTCGGATTCATGTATAATATTTATGCTTTGATGTATGAGTTTTATATATGGGTGTTACAACTGTTCTCCTTTTCTTCTTTATCTTTTTCTTCTTCAGCTTCTTCTTCTTCTTCTTCTTCTTATCCTTCCTCACCCTTAAGGCATCCCTGGCCGCTGGTTGGACCTCCTCTATTGGCGTCTGACATTCCTCATTGGTGATTCTAGCATTCTCATTTGTAGAACTCATTATTACAAAGAATATATTATGAAGAAATGTAAAGTTGTCTATTTATAGATGAGGTTGAAGATGAAAAGTCTGATAGTTTAATGCTTGCAATGATGATAACTTGTAAATGGTTGATATTCTGGAACGATATTTTTTGAAAAATGGAGAAAATTTTAAATCATTATGGCCAGAGTGTGCTCTACTCCGGGAAGAGCAAGGGTTATAATATTACAACGGTTAGTAATAATAACCGTAGCGATACCCCTTATACTAGGCAACAACATTTTTCTATTTTACGTAATTATCGAAAAATGTTGTTGCCTGGAGTCGAACCTTGTACCAATTAGAAGGGTTATCGCTACGGTTAATATAACTAACCGTTGTGATATTATTAAAATAATATATATACTTATCATTACGGTTATTTTAGAAAACTGTTGTGAAATATTTACCTATATAAGGGAATTAACTTTCTATTATTGACAGTAGCGTCGTTTCCTTCACAGCGAAACCCTAGCACCCATTTTTGGCAGCAAACTTCATCTTTTTATAGAATCCGCGAGAAGAAATAGAAGAAGTATGAAGCTTTTGATTTAAGCTTCTTCCTCCTTGTAGTTCATCTTGCAGAATCTAAAACTAGATGAACATGGTGATGATGCTGGCGGTAGCAAGCGTAATGTACATATTGTTTATGGAAAATAAGGTAGTCTTCTACTTCAATCTTTTTGTTAGATAGTTCTCATTATCTCGTTTGCTTCATGTTGTTTTTGTTGATTGTTTTCATTTTGTACAGATTCGACTTCAATGCTTCACAAGCAAGGTGAACTTCATTGTAATGGTACAGTCTCACTTCTTAGGGTTTTGTTTCAACTTTTGGTTGTTTTGTTTTGAATACTAACTAATTTTCTTCATTGCTTCCCACTTCTTAGGGTTTGTTTCACATGGTGATGATGATGATAGTACATATATATATGAATTCATTCTGATAAGGTACATATATATATGAATTCATTCTTATATTGTATATGAAATTTAGTTTATTATATACTATGTATATTGTTTGTTTCACTATCCTTTTATGCAATCAGTTAAATTGATATAGAACATTAGTTTATTATATATATACTATGTATATTGTATATAGTTAAATTTAATACTAACTAATTTTCTTCATTGCTTCCCACTTCTTAGGGTAAGTTTCACATGGTGATGATGGTGGAGGTACGTACATATGAATTCATTCTGATAAGGTACATATATATGAATTCATTCTGATATTGTATATGAAATTTAGTTTATTATATACTATGTATATTGTTTGTTTCACTATCCTTTTATTGAAAATGCAATCAGTTAAATTGATATAGAAACTTATAATCTGAAAATTAGGATGTATTTGAAAACCAACCTTTATCATGTCAATGTTTTCCGAATTGCATCCATTTCATTCAGCACATTTAATGTTCCTTAACATAAAATTTATGGTCCAATGGTCCGTTTGCTTCAATTCATCGATATCTTTTCGTATAGTTTACCTCATCGTCGTCACTAATCATCGTGGTTGTTAAGATCATGATTGTTATGATGATAAAATTGCGATGATTTTTGGCGATGATGAGGTAAACTATAATAAAAGATATCGATGGATTGAAGGAAACCGACCATTGAACCATAAATTTTATGTTAAGGAACATAAAATGTGCCGAATGAAATAGATGCAATTCGGAAAACAGTGGTGTGTTTAAGTTGGTTTTCAAGAACAGTTTAATTTTCAGATTATATAGTTCTTTACCAATTTTAATGGTTGTATTTCTTTAATTAGGTGGATGGTAAAACAAGCAATATACATTTGTATTTAATAAACTAAGGGTACATTCCACAACGGTTGAAATACATAACCGTTGTGATAGTTAATATATATGACAACGGTTGATACTGATAATCATTGTGATAGTTAATTTATATTACAACGGTTGAAATACCTAACCATTGCAATATATCGCGCGCTTCCAGAATACAACAACGGTTTCCAGACCGTTGTAGAAACGGCGAACTTACAACAACAATCTACATAACAACGCCTTCGCCCACGTCATTATATGTCATTCCCAACAGTTGCTATATGGATTTTTCGTTGTAGTGAATGATGCTGCTTGTGTGATGCTAAGAAGAGGAATTTAGTTTTTATAATGGTTTCTTTGATTTTTCGTCGTCTGTTTACATTGAGATTCTTAAAGTTTTAGTTGGACTGTCATTATTGCTTGGATAGTTCAAAAATCATTGCAGGTTATTGACTAGTGATGGTCAAGTTTATCATTTATTTTTTAATACATTATTATTTAAGATGGGGCATTGGAAATCAAAATATTTAATAAAGTCATTATGGGCCCAAAATCTATTTACATAAGAAGTGGTAAATAGATTTCAAAGGCATAAATAAAATAATTATATTTAATATCTATATACATTACAAATTAAGAATTTCAAAATTCTCAATTCATGGGATATTAGAACAGGAATAGGGAGTATATTCCTGTAAGCTAGTTTCTACATTTCTATACCATTAAACTAAAGCTGAAAGTAGACAGATTGCATGCCATAATCATTAATGGGTGCGTCATAATCATAACCCGTACAAATAAAGCACAACCAGTTGTTCGACCAAAGTTAGCTCACATAAAGATATGCAGAAATATAGAATGCAAAACCCTCATCACACCAGCATGCTCGCCTTTTACATCATGATGAAGACACTGAAAAAAGTCCACGTCTTTAACCCCTTCAATGATTGTTGTCTTTAACCCCTGGAAGTAAAACACCAAATTAATCATGATATTAATCTCATGTTTAAGCTGAAGTAAAACACCAAATTCATCATGATATTGTCTTTTATGATTTAATAGAGCAAAAGCAAGAAATTAATTAAACATTACCTTTGATATGGCCAACACAATAAGCTTCGGAAGTTCCTTTGCAGCGGATTTCTATACAAATTGTCCATCATAACACATTGTATCCCAAAATTAAATGATACAAACATGCTAACAACAATTTGTAAAAAGTTTAGAAAATATTATATTATTATGAACAAATACAACTGCAAAAATATGCAGCATATATTTGTTTGCTCTCACCCAACACTCAATGTCTGTCAAAACAAAAACATACACATTTCTTACTAAAAGGAAAGGAGAAGACCAAATTGCTCCACAGAGTCGAGTAGGTAAAGTGAGGTCGGTTGCCAAACCACTATACATTGTTGGACATGTGACTTCACATACAAGATGGGGTTGAATTGCGTGGTTCGGAAAAACATGGTTTTGAAAAACTTTTCGGTTTAATGTCAGAGTTTAAAAATATTTTAACAGTTGTTTTAATGTTGTGCAACAGAAAATAAATTAGGAGAATATATATTGTAGAAAAGTAAAGAGTTAAGAGAAGATAGAAACACCAAGAGTTATATAGGTTCAGTCAAGAAATGACTTAGTCTTGTCCCCAACAATTAAACTTGAGAGTATCCAATAAACATTGAGATACTTTAGTAGGTAATCCTTACGAACCCCCTTATACAAGGAAAATGGTTGACTTCCAACCAAACAATAATACTAGGAACTGATCAGTTTGATTCTTTTCTTCTAAACGGAGGATCAAATCAGTTAGTCTCCTTTCCATGTAGTAGATCAAAGCAGATAGTTTATTTCCACGAGAAACATGGAGTGGTTACTCTTCAATCTTCTAAAAAAACATTGTAAGTTTTTATCATGGGATGAGCCCAGGAACCTTAAACCTTTGTTTTTCACAGGCTAACCAATAACCTGGGGCGTTTTAATAGCTAGATAATCTCGAACCTTATCCAAGCTTTTAATACTAAGATAAGCTTTAACCTAAACTTGATTTACCATGGTCTAAACAAGAACCTATGAAAGCTTTTAACACAGGTTGAGCCTTCAAACCTAAATAAGGGTTTGATCACACAATCCTCAAACAAAAGCTTTTAAGGGTTTAGCTTCTAACTCAAACAAAACTTAATAAAATGTTCAACCAAAAACTTCTTTGGTGAACTTACAATTCTACCCTTCTAGAATGATAACTTATCCTCACTCACAAAAGAACTTTCTCGGAAAACACATCGGCTATAAACTTAGTGAGAGAAAGGAAAAGAAAAGGATTAGAGAAAGAGAGTGGGAGAGAGTGAGAAGTGTCAAAACACGGTTCTAGATGATTTGAAATTATGGAAGGGACCTCTATTTTTTGGCTAGATGTTAGCTCAAAAAGAAATTTGATTTTAATGCATTTTAATATTTTCCAATCGATTAGAACCTAATGCCCAACGATTAGATACCCTAAAAGTAATCGATTGTAAGTTCAAGATGGTGTCCTAATCACTTATAGCTCAGTTTTGAATTGACCCAATTGGTTAGGCTAATGTGTGAAACGAATGGCAAAGACAAAAGTTTGCCTAGAGCTATTCTGACAATTTCCAACACAACTGTCACAACTTCAACACATCTTTGAAGATACTTTCTTGAGATAAGTTAGTTTGAAAATATGTTTTTGTGTGTATGTGTGATTTATCCATGCACTTTTACAAGATCGCCCTTATGATTTACAAAGTATTCACTCAGACAAATTTGAGTAGGGATTTCTTGCACTTCAAGCCTTTGTCAGATACTTTCTTTTGTCGACACGTGGTTGAGTTCACATGAGATAAGGATTGAGTTGTGTTCCATTTTATTGCCATCATAAAATATTTAAGTCTGACAACCCCTAATACTTAGGCTTGCATCTTTATCCGCTTGACCCTTTTATGTATGACTTGTCAGAAGACATTAGTTGTCATCATCAAAAGTTGTTGTTCTTGTTAAAAGCATATCATCTAAAAAACAAGGTTCCACATTCTCTCCATTTTTGAAGATGACAACACATCTCTCAAGGGAGGTGGTTAAGAAAATTGTGCATACATGTTTAGAGTAATTAAACCCCCTCCCCCGAGTTAAATAGAGAATATACTCTACTCCCTTTGAGAGTATACTTCACCCCCTTTGTCAAAATCAAAAAGTCGGGTAAAGATGCTTTGAAAAAAATAAATATGAAAACAGAGGAAAATAAAGCATTTAGGAAGGAAAAACATTGTATTATTTATTAAAGATGAGACACTTAGAATTCAAAGTACAAGAATTGAAATTACTGAATTAAAATTGCAAAAAGCAGGAAATAGGTCACGTGGTAGTTAGGTTTGGTTTGGAATGAAGTGTCAGACTAAGAAGTTAATCTTGTCATTGATTACACATATCCTCTCACTTATGATTTTAAGTATGTCTTTGATTGTGGGTAGTTGAGGAATAGAGTTATCCGAGATGTCTATCTCTTTGGGTTTTTATTTACTTTTGACTTTTCTTTTCTTATCATTTGATGGGGGCTTTTCAGTTATCCTTCTATTTGTGATCTCAAACTTCATTTATGGTAAGATATATTTTCCAATTTTAGTTCTCTCTCCCTTGAATTCTTTATCTCCAAATTTGTATCATGTTTTTTCCAAAATTTTGGTGACTAGATTCCCATATGGAAGATGTGATTCTTCTTTCTTGTTCTCCATCATGTAATTTATTACTTGTTGTGCCCAATTTACCTTTACTTTGTCTTCCATTAACCATATTTCTTCTACATCAACTTAAATTATGAGACTAAATTTGCTCTTTCTTGGAAAAAGCATGTGATTAATCACATAGTGAGTCATACGACTCTCAGGGTGGATGTATCCATTAGTGAGCGGATAAGGTATGTATGATGATGCTTCCTTCATAATAGAGGATACTTCCTTCATTATAGAGGATGCAACGATAATGTAGTTCTATTTGTTTACTTTGTCTCCAGGTTCAATGATGGTATCTTCATGAGGGAGACCTTTCATCTCTTCTAAGTTCTTCTACTGAGAGAGTTATTCTATGCCTTTTTATTTCGCTTTGAAGTATTCCATCAGTGAGATGAAGATTTGAGAACAATATCATTACTAAAGATGGATATACTCTTTTTGAAGGCATATAGAGAAAAGTGGATATGTTGAGTTCTTCGAAGGTTTTAAAGAATTTGCATTCTTTGAAGTCTTCTGGATCTAGGGTGGGATTTTTTATAAGGGATCGGTTGGTAAAACTTTGAAAAAATCTCACTTATTGTTGTTTGGTGGTGAAGAAGTCGGAGAGGGGATGGAGGAAAAGCTTAACAATTTGGGATTTATGATTATTTTTGTAAGAACAGTCTCACACTCACGGGTTTGAACAAAAATATGCAATGCAAGAGAATGATAGAATAATACCTATTTATAGCGTTCCATTTGAAGATTTGATTATGTATTCCTGGAAAGTGTTCAATGCAGATTGTGTTGATTGAAAACTAAATCAAAATATTTCCATATTAAGTGTGATAATTGATTGGTTAAGATCTCCAATCGATTAGTTAGCCATATATTTTAGGGTTTTGTGAGATTTTCATTAATGTTGGGATTCGATTTACTTGAAGCAGAAGCATAGCTTGGATTTGATTTCAAAGTTGGCGTGCCAAGCTTTTCTAATTGTTTTTCATAACGTGCCAATTTTTGGGCTTACGTAGTTCAACCTCCTTGGTGCATGTTGGGCCTTATGCTGGATTTGTCACTCTTCTGCACTCCCATATATCATTATTTGCACCCCTTTGCTATAAAAACACTATAATACTCATCTTTTGAGTTATAGAAATAACTTATTAAGATGAGCAAAAAATAAATTCATTATTTTAAGGGTTTAATTAGATTTTTCCAATTATTTCTTTAAAATAATATATACCTCTTTTATCGAGAATTCTTCATAAATATTTCCCTTAAAAGGAAACACCAAATATACTATGGTGTATCATTCTCTACACATTGTTGGATGCGAGAGTTGGTATAAACAATAAAATGAATAATTGCACTATAGACATATCTCTTCAAGTGATCACTAAGGATCATAAAATTTGAGATATTCTCAAACAATTTGCTTTGATCTCAATGATTGATATTTTCCATCATCGTGTATCCTTGGATCATATGCCTCATACATTGTATACCTAGAAGTATAATATTGCTTTGCACAACTTCATTAATAATCGTTAAATCCTCGAGCTACAAAGTATACCTGCAAAACATTCAGGTTTCACCTTTGGTGCCCATATCTTCTTGGGCCTTGCTGCATTTGTTCCAAAATATCTAAGGTTGTTATCTTTAGATATTTTTAATGTATCAAAATAAAATGTTCTAAGTGACCTACTCTCTTACAATTTGTGCACTTATAAATTGGACGTTTCTTTTCCTTATGATCTATATATTTCCTAAGTTTTCTATCCTTTTTAAATCCTAATCCATTCTTGTTTATGGAAAATATTTGAGTTGATATGATCCAATCAAGCTTCTATTTACCTTGAGTAAATTTGTTAAGGTTTCGTGTAAATCAATTACTTCTTTTATAAGGGATTAACACTGTTTACATTCTTCTCTCGAATTTCTAATCTTAGTTATTTTTATCTTGAGTGAATCATTTATTTCTTTAAGATGTCTTGATGATTCCTTAAGGCCTAAGGTACATTATCTTAGTTTATCATTTTCTTCCGCTAATTGACTACACATTCTAAATAGTTGAGCATAAGATAATTTGACACCAGGAATAATATTTGCATCGTAGGATACCTTTAAGCATGTTTCATCTTCTTCTTTGGAAAAGGATTATTTCATAATTCCCCCCAAGGTTGATGTCCTCCTCTTCTTCGTTTGAGTATTGAAGAAACTTCTTCTTCTTCTTTGTCATTCCTCGAACAAAAGGGTCCTTCATTTGATGTTGAATCTTCTAAGGATCGTTCAACTACTGAGTATGATCTTTCGAAGGATTGCAATGGAGTTGTATGATAGGAGTATAATGAGGATGATAATTATTCAATTTGTATTCCTTCATATTTGAGTAATTGAACTCCATATATCATTTCAAGAGTATCCCACATTTCATTTGCGGTTTTACAACGATGAACATAATAAAGTGTAGTATCATCTAGTGAAATTATTATAAAGTTATTGGTTTTAAAATATATCTCAATCTTTCTCTTTTCCTCTTCGGTCCAAAGAGAATTAGGTTTATCTACTACTTCATCATTTATTGGATGAGTAGCGATAAACGGACCATTGACTACTGTTTCCCATAATTCATTATTTATGCTTTGCAAAAACATTCTAAACTTAGCTTGCCAAATATCAAATATACTACTATTAAAAAGTGGTGGTGTGTTTCGAAAAAATATCTTGTCGAAAGCCATCTTCCTCGTGGGACTATTAGTCCTTAAACAGGAGCTAGGCTCTGATGCCACTTGTTCGATATGTAACTCCCCACTCAAGGGGGGTGAATTGTGGGGTTACAAAAAACATGGTTTTGAAAAACTTTTCAATTTAACATCGGAGTTTAAAAATATTTTGACAATTTCTTTAATGTTGTGCAGCGGAAAATAAATTAGCAGAATATAAAATGGAAAATGTAAAGAGTTAAGGGAAGAGAAGAACACCAAGAGTTATACAGGGTCAGTCAAGAAACAACATAGTCTTGTCCCCAAGAATTGATCTTGAGAGTATCCAATAAATGTTGAGAGCTTTTAGTACATAATACTCATGAACCCTCTTATAAAAGGAAAATGGTTTACTTCTAACCAAACAATAAGACTAGGAATTGATCAATTTAAGCCTTTTCTTCCAAATGGAGGATCGAAGCGGTTAGTCTATTTTTCACACAGTAGACCGAATCAGTTAGTCTTCTTTCCATGAGAATCTTGGAGCGTTTGGTCTTCAATCTTTTAAAAAATTTTGCAAGCTTTTACCAAGGGCTAAGCTCACGAACCTTAAACCTTGGTTTTACTCGGGCTAAACAATAACTTGGGATATTTTAATATTTGGCTAATCTCGAACATTATCCAAGCTTTTAATTCTAGGATAAGCTTTAACCTAAACTTGGCTTACCATGGTCTAAACAAGAACCTATGAAATCTTTTAACACGGGCTGAACCTTCAAACCTAAACAAGGGTTTGATCACACAATCCTCGAACCAAAGCTTTTACGGGTTTATCTTCTAGCCCAAACAAAACTTAATAAAATGTTCAACCAAAAAATTATTTGGTAAACTTAGAATTCTACCCTTCTAGAATGATAACTTATCCTCACTCACAAAAGAACTTTCTCGAAAAACACTTTCGCCAAACACTTAGTGAGAGAAAGTAAAAGAAAAAGTCTAGAGAGAGAAGTGTCAAAACACAGTTCTGGATGATTTGGAATAAGGAAAAAGACCTCTATTTATAGGCTAAATGTTGGCTCAAAAATAATATTGATTTTAATTCATTTTAATATTTGCCAATTGATTATCACCTAATGCGAATCGATTAGATACCTCAAAAGTAATTGTTTTTAAGTTCAAAAAAGGAAATACAATATATCTAGCCATTTCGCATCCTTAAGATGGTGTTTCGATCGCTTCCAACTAATCTGGCACAACTTCAAGACATCTTTGAACATATTTTCTTGAGAAAATGCAGTTTGAAAAGATGTTCTAGTTTGTGTATGATTTAGCCATGCACTTTTACGAGAATACACTTATGCTTTACAAAGTATTCACTAAGACTAATCAGGGTAGGGCTTTGTTGCACTTCAAGACTTTGTCAGATACTTTCTTTTGTATACACTTGCTTGAGTTCACTTGAGATTATGCTTGACATATATTCCATTTGATTGACATCATCGAATAGTCAAGACTAACAAACCCTAATACTTAGGTTTGCATATTTATCTGCTTAACCGCCTATACTTGACTTGTTAGATGACGTTAGTTTTCATCATCAAAATTTGTTGTCCTTGTTAAAAACATATCACCTACAAAACAAGGTTCCACATATATCTCTGTATGTCATTTAGGTTAGATCATGTTTGCAGTGATTATTTTTTTGTAGAAATATGTTGCATCAAATTTATCGAATCATGCTTAAGTCGATTTTCTTAAACAACATTTCTATTTGAGAAATTAAACATGTTAGATTAAGAAACATCAATTGTCCTAGTTGACTCAAGTCATTGTTCAATCATACTCTTTGCAATTATATTGAAATACATTGGTATGAATTCATATTGATGATATTCCATGCTTCCATTCTACCACATTTTAGCTTCCGCATATTAAACTCTGATTTTTGTATCGAAAGTTTTCAAATTGTTTTTAAAGGGGATCAGTCTATTCAACCCCTACTAATTCTAGACCTTGTTCATACTTATATTCCCAACAAACATGTTCACTATTACTTTTTCAAAAAATTAATCCCAAGTGATTCAATTCTATTCCACATGGACTATGACATAGAGATCGGTCGATCATACCTAAGGCTTCCCCTGACTCCTTCACTTCCAGACAAAGCCTTGGGGGCAACTGTTCTGGACCGGACGAAAGGCTCAATTGACAAAGGACCAATCCATCTCAAGCTCACTCTACTAGAACAAACTTGGGTGTTGGAGTGCTAACCATGCAGTTCTACCTCGCGTTGCCGTAAAGGAGATCGGAGCCACCATTCAAGATCAACTGTTATCCAACTCTCTTTATATATGGTTCCCAAACGGAACACACACACACACACACAAACACACAAGGCATTTTAGCCATGGGCTAGAGAGTAGTTTCCCTAACTCTCTTATCATAGAGATGGAGTGGCGTGGACACTTTCTCCCTAGAATTATGGGAAATAATTTCTATATAGAGACTCTCTCCTAACAGTCACCACTTGGAAATATCACCCATGTTTACTATGCAATAGTAATGAGAATTAACGGGCAACCCAAACCCAATAGGGTGCCTTATCACTCATACCCGGGTAGCTTGTCACCACCCGTTGGGAGACCTTATGCCCCGTGTCTCAATGACATGTCACCATGCACTGAGTGATCAGTGTTGGGTTAAAGGGCTTGTATCACGTACTCCGAGGTCTCCTTCTTAAGATTAAGTGACAGACCTGCTTAGGACGAACATCAGTTTTAGTGCTTGGGCTGATTTCTTCCCAGACGAGGCCCATAGAGTCGAGTCCTCTCATGCAAGGCTTAGATTGGTTGAGTCCTTTTTTACAACCCTTGAGTCTTCGTTTCATACAGTTTACGCTGCTGCGTCGTCATAGGTCTACTTGTAACTTCGCCCTTTTGGGTCTTTTTAAATGACAGTACTCTTTCGTTGAGCGGTATACTTATTTATTTTATCTTGTTCCTTGAGTTGATGACAACACATTGGGGCTCTTAGCCCCGAGGGAAAGTGATAGTTTGAGTCCCTCAAGCTTTTCATGAGGTAAATCCCTTATGTATTGCTTGAGGCGAGTCCCTCAAGAATGGCTGGACTCAATACATTCGTATTTCACGACGTCTTGACAAAATAAATTTCTTCCTGAGGAGAGTCCCTCAAGAATTGCCTCAGTTTATCTTTGTGACGGTCCATCATAAATATTGCCTTTAAGGGCGGCAAGGATACTTCACTGTAGCTCCAAAATACAATTGCCTATGAGGGCAGCAAGGACACTTCATTGAAGCTCCAGCATATATATTGCCTTTGAGGGCGACAATAACACTTCATTGAAGCTCTAACATAAATATTTCCCCTGAGGGAGACAAGGAGACTTCATTGAAGCTCCAGCATAAGTATTATCTCTGAGGGCGCGAAGGACACATCATTGAAGCACCAACATAAATATTGCCTCTGAAGGCAGCAAGTACACTTCAGTGTAGCTCCAACATAAGTATTTCCCTTGAAGGCGGATACATCACTTCATTAAAGCTCCCGCATAGATATTATCAATCTCATCATTTGATTTTTTAAGATGGGGCACCCCTTTTTTAGGGCCTTCTACTTTATGGAATGATGTTACCCATTTTTGAAATTTAAAGCAAGACATTTTAAGAAAATTTTTACATTGTCAAGGCAAATGCCTCTTAATATATTGATTAAGAAATAGCAAATTAATAATTATGAAAATATCTTAGGTTAATAAAGTTCTACGTCTTAGGAATTAGTCTTCCATCTAGCTCTTTGAACTTGTAGGTGTCATGAAGTAATTAATGACATATGCAATATGGACCTACTCATAAAGGCTGCAATTTCCCCAAGCAAGTTGGTATGACCACCTGTATGAGCATAAGTTTCCGCTTTTACATTTCCCTTGGGACATCTTTGGAATTGTACCTTCTGGCGGCCCTTTGTTTAGCAGAAAATTCTCTGATTTAGGCGACATCATTGATTTTGTTGATCAGGTTAACATCATACCTGAGTCCTATCTCATCTTTATCTTCCTTGAATTGAGTGTTCCTTTATGTGGGTGTGTAAATTTTAACCTACGGTCTGGTGTCGGCGCCATTTATCATTTTGAACGGGGTTTCTTTGATGGTTGAATGGTGAGTGGTGTGATACGACTACAATACTTCATGGAGTT
This sequence comes from Lathyrus tuberosus, assembly GCA_022829125.1. NCBI lineage: Eukaryota > Viridiplantae > Streptophyta > Magnoliopsida > Fabales > Fabaceae > Lathyrus > Lathyrus tuberosus. The sequence continues at coordinate 10,581,022 of JALAZF010000195.1, read as the reverse complement.
GTTCGGCCCCACAACCCCCTGGTGTCATCCAAATTTTTCTTTATTTTGCAAAGTACCACTATTTACCAACTCAGGTTGCGGGTGATTGATCAAAATGAACTTCGTTTGTATCCCTAGGTCTTGGCAGAAATTGACCACATTTGAGTTGGCGATATGTGTGCCATTGTTTGAGATGATTATTATTGGCAAACCAAACCTGCATACGATTCACTACTCACATAAGTGTCTAACTCTTTACGCCATGATTTTGGAGATGACTTTTGCCTCAATAAACTTTTTGAAATAGTCAACTTCGTTGATTAGGAACTTTAATTGGCCAGGCGCCAACGGGAAAGAAACTTGTATGTCCATGCCCCATTTGTAAAAAGACATGGTTGGCGTGTGGTGTAGGTTAGAATTTTTTTGACATATGTCACATCTTCTGACAAATTATGAACTATTCTTCATCAAAGTGGGCCAATAATAATCCTCTATGAGCTGTTTGTGAGCAAGATCTCGCCCACCAATAAGACTGTTTCGTGTTCCTTAGTACACCTCTATGAGGACCAAGAAGATATCGCTCTCCCCTAGACATGTCAACATGGGTGAGGCCTTTTCCGTCTTATAGAGCTTCCCATACATCATTGTGTATATTGTTGTGCGCTTTTGGACCTTCTTCGCTTTTAGCTCGTCTGGAGTGAGTTCGTATAACATCAAGTAGTGTATTAAATGCATCATCAAACTTGTGGGTTGGGCAACACCAATAGTATTGATTTCATTTGTTTCAATGCTAGAGGCGCTAGAATTTCTTGTATGACGATAAGATTATGTCCTGACTTATTGGTGTTAGAGAACTTTGAAAGGAGGTCTACTCTAGAGTTTTTTCCATGGGCATATATGTTATCTCAAAATTTTTGAAATGTTCATATAATTCATTTAACTTTTTTAGATATTTAATCAAATATGCCTTTTTTGCCTGATACTCCATGACGACCTTATATGATATCAATTGTGAGTTGCTTATAGCTTTAAGCCTCGAAGTTTCTATTTCTATGGTGAGACTCATGCCAGCGATGACGACTTCATATTCAGCTTGTTTATTGTTGGCTTTAAACTCGAACCTCCAAGAGTGTTGTGTCAAGAGGTCGTCTGGTCACTCTAGCATTATTCTAATGACACTTCCTTTCAGTTTAAAAACATCACCCAAAGATAAAATCCATATGCAGGGTGTCTCCTTGCCTATTGGCAAATTGAACTTTGCAAGGAGTTCTTTTAAAACTAACGACCTGATGCTCCTCTGAGTATATATTGAATATCGTACTCAAATAACTCCATTAACCACTACACCATTATTCACGCGATATCAGACTTCTTCAAGACTTAGCAAATGAGATATTTGGTTTTTACCATTACTCGATTCCCTTGGAAGTATGGATCGAGCCTTCTTCCAGTTACCATAACAGTTAAGGCCAGTCTCTCAATCTTCTAGTACCTGACATCCGAAATAGACGGGATTTTCAATTTTTTTCTTCCCCGAGATGAGAATGGAGCTCATCGCCTGATCAGTGAATGACATATACATATAGAGGAGTGCACTAGCTTCCAGGTGTGTTCATATAGGCGATGTCTCTAAAAATACATTCAACTTAGTTAATGCCTCCTCACATTCGCTCATCTATTCGAATTTCTCCTTATTTTTTAAAGTGACAAAAAAATGGAATGCCCTGTCACCTGATAAGAAAGGAAATGGTCTAGGGCAACAAACACCCTTTTAGTTGTTTAACTCTTTTAATGTTGGAATGGCTTCTCGTGTTTATGAAAGTTGGGCATTTTCCCGGGATCTCCTCGATTCGTCTCCTGGTTAGCATAAATCCTTGGAATGTACTCACCTAAATTTCAAAGGAGAATTTTGTGGGGTTTAAGCGCATGTTATACCTCATGACTAACTTTAGGATGACTTCCAAGTCTAAAAAACAACTTTCTCTCTCTGAAGTCTTCGCAACCATATCATCAATGTAAACCTCTAGGTTTCTCCCTATCTGCTTTGATAACTCTGCATTCATTAATCTTTCGTAGGTGGCACTTTCGTTATTTAGACCCAAAAGCGTAACATTGTAGTAGTAATTATCATGGCTGAACATAAAGGCCATTTTGGGCGCATCTACAAAATCCATCTTTATCTAATTGTACCAAGAGTAAACATTTATAAAGCTCAAGGTTTTGTAGCCTGAATGCCCATTAATCAGCCTATCAATATTGGGAAGTGGGTATGGTTCCTTATGGTAGGTGGCGTTAGGCTAGTGAACCGGTTAGGTCACATGCTTGAACACATTTATGAAGCTTACACTCTTTAATTTATCAACCTCCACATTGATTGTCACCCTCTTCTCCTCATTAAATAAATAGGTCCCTCGTTTGGTGACTTGGAAATCTTGTAGATCAAACTAGACGTCCTTCAGGTCCTCTATGGGAGTGAGCCTTTCATTCTCCATCTCAATTATGGGATCTAAGTTTGCAGCGTTAACTCATTGTGTGCTTGGCTATGGAATGGTGATTTAGGCCATCCCAACTTTTCCCATTTTGAGAATGCTTTGATAACATTCATGGATGATCTCTTGCTCCCCTTAGACCACTCCAACTCGCACATTAGGTAGAGGATACTATATGCTTAAGTATGGTGTAGATATGACGGTCCCTAATAGAGCACGGGAGAGTTTCCCCAAGATGATGTTTTATGGTGATGAGGCGTCTACTAATAGGTATATGTAGCCCTTGATAGTTATGTGCCCCTTCACCTTATTATGTGAAGTTTGAGGGGAGGTTTTCACATTTTCATTTAAACATAATATCGTCTTGAGAGTTATGTGGCCCTTCACCTATATGTGAAGGTTGAGGTCAGGTTTCATATTTTCATTTAAACTGAATATCGTCTTGAGAGTTAAGTGGCCCTTCACCTATATGTGCTCGCTAGAGAACTCGGCCAAAGAGCCCTAGAATGTTTGGATGTCATCTAGATCAAGTCAGAGTCTCTCAAAAGCATCACAACACATAATGTTTGTTGAGCTTTTAGGGTTAATCATTACCTGCTTTACGTCCCAATCATCATATTATACTATGATGACCATGGGATAATTGTTATGAGGGAGTATCTTGCCAAAATCTTTGTTAGAAAAGGTGACTTTGGGCTCTAGCTCCTTTCCCAAATTTGCCATAGGGCTAGTGGGTATGATGTTCTCCGTCAAAACCTGTCGAGCATATTTCTGACATGAATAATTGGATTCATCGCCTCTAGCAAACCCTCCTAACATGGTTTTGATCGCCACATCTGCGTCAGAATAATAAACACCAAAAATAGTGTTGCTTGGTATCAAATCAAAGACCTATAAATTATTTCACAATGGTTGTTTAAAAGAACTGTTGTTATATGTAGCGCGCTTTCTTGTTTACTACAACGGGCAATAGGCCATAATTGTAAACTACACACTTACAATCACACCTAACCTCACAACGGTTAGTCAACCGTGATGGTATCCATTTACCAAATGTTGTGAAATGTGTTTTCCGTAGTAGTGGATGACTTTAGCAATGAAATTATCCTTTAATTATAATTAAGCCATTGATGTATTATGTCTCCTCTCGGATTCGAGGATGAAACCCTTATAGTCTTAGAACATGCACTTTGAAAATATAACTAATATTATTACTGCAAACACATAGATCCACAACAACATCCATCTTCACCTATAAAATTAATCTTCATCAACTATCATACTTATGTCTTCACCCATTCAAAACCATATACTTCCAAAGCCATTAAGATAGTTATTATTCAACAAAAAAGATTTAGTGATTTTGTTAGCAACACCATCCATACAACTTCATCACATCAACCTATCAACACCACATATCACGTTCAACCTTACTTTGATCACTTCAACTTTTCTTCAGCCACAAACAACTATATTTTTGTTGTCACATCTCAAACATAATCAACCACAAAACACTATATTTTTGTTGTCACATCTCAAACATAATCAACCACTTACAAATAAGCCTCCCAAGATGATTGTTGCAACCAAACCAGCATTTCTAAATTGAAGACTTTGAATGACAATAAAACTTAAATATCCACTATGTAACACCCTAAACCCCAAAACTTATATAAAAATAATTACTCAACATGTTTAGGATGTTACTCTAAAACCACATGCTTACATCACGTTTAAATCAAAACATTTTCAGCGGAATTTCAAATTATTATTCATAAACTTCAAATATCTCAACTAGTACTCTTGTTCCCGACAGCTAGTACTCTTGTTCCCGAGTATCTGTACACATCGTACATCAACACATAAACAAAACAAAAAAGGTGATAACACGCTCAAATATGTTAGCGGTGCAAAAGATCAGGAAGGGTAGCCTAAACAACAACAACAATAATCAACAGCTAATGTATTCACACAACAATCACCAATTCACAAAGGTCAACTCATATTCAACGTGACAACACCTCGACTCTATATGCATGTGGTACCAACTTAACAATGGTTCATCATATGAACCAGGTCCCAACATCTGAACCCCGAGCACCCTTATTTGAGCTCCAAGCTCCCTCATATGAGCTTGGGACAAATCCCAAGTCCCAACATTTGAGCTTGTGACTCGCCACTTTCACAACAATGACAACATATGATGTATGGTATACAATAATGCAACGACAAATACACAACAATGATTACAGTCCCACGTATGACTATAAACAATCATGCAATGACAACAACAGAACAATGATTACATCCCCACATCTGAGTGTAAACAATCATGCATTTAAATGCATCAACAATAATTCTCACTTTGAACTATGCATCTCAACAATCATCAGCAAGTATTCATAACAATTCACATAATTATACTTACACTTCACATCATATATTCACACATCTAATAAACATCCACACAACACACGGTCATATTAATTCATATTATCATCGCTACCTCATTAATTCATAACAATGACTAACAATTTGTTATGTACCGTTAACCATTACGCAACAAGTAAAACTAGAAAAATTCACATATTCCAGTACCCATCTAGCCTCTTAATATATCACTATGGGATAGCCATACGCGTTATCTTTCTAACACTTTGAACCGTACCTCATTTGAATTTACAGAACTAATGTTATGGCAAAAACAATATGATAAAATGATATGTTTCACACCGACAATTTTTCACAATTAAATTAGCATCAATCAATTGACAAAGATCATCAATCGTTTGAACTGATTCCTCAATACATTCTGTTTCTCTTATTTTTCACATTTTGGCTTAGAGCGGTCGATTGATTAATGGAATTAATCAATTGACATTGTTCTTTCTTTCTAATTTTTCATGTGATCAATCGATTGACACTGGGGGGCAATCGATTGACGTCAGCCAATTTTCCAAAAAAAATCAATTTTAATCACGTTCATTTCATATTCTTAATTCCTTAACCCTCATACATCATACCAGTTCATTTTACAACATCCAAACACATCATATCATGAGATTAACATCATGTATCAATTTTATAACAATTAAACATGTCATAACACACATATTAAATCATGAATCACAACAACTGGAGATATAATTTACACCAACATTGGTGAAAACAAGAAAACCATGAAGAGCGTGAGGACCCCTCTCTACCCTTCATAATATATACACCCATAGAAGAGTAATCTTCCGCCCTTACCTTAGATTTCCAGCAAAGCAAGCTCTAAGCTCCTCAACAATGGTGTTTTCTTCCCAAACCCTAGGTTGCCTCTCTTGCCTCTTTTCTCTTGTTCCAAAATAACACGTACTGTAAAAAGTTTCCAATCCTCACCTTTTATATTGAAACCAAAACCTAATTCCCCTTAATTAGGTTATTCTCTTATTGCCCTTAACTTACTCTCATATTTCCTATATTTCCGTTACTCCTCTTACTAACTCCAATTTCTTTTATTATTAATTTTTAATTCCAATAATCAGTTTTCCATTAAATTATACTATTTCACTTATTTTTCTACAACTATCTTATTTTTAATTATTCCACGCAACTTAACTCTCTCCAATACCCTCCAAAACACACATATTCATCAATTATCAAAAAAACAACATATGAATTAATTTAAATAGTTTAAATAAAACGCAACTAAATAAACTAATTGAACTTTGGATGTTACAAGTCTCCCCCACTTATAGAATTTCCGCCCTAAAAAATTACCTGAACAAAATAGCTTAGGATAAGACTCTCTTATCCGACTCTCCAGCTCCCACGTCATGCTTCCACCAGCAGGTCCTCCCCAAACAACATTCACCAAGACGGTCTCTTTACCTCTCATTTGTCTCCAAAATCAAGTTATCCCTCACTTGCACATCATCCATTTGAAATTCATGAGACAAATCCAGAACATACTTTCGAAGTTGAGACACATGAAACACATCATGAAGATTCGAAAGAAATGGCGGTAAAGCAACTTTGTAGACTTCTCTTACTCACTTCAGAATATGATAAGGGCCAATGAAACACGACGTGGCCTTTTTAGATTTCAAAGCATAGCCAACACTTGTCACCAGAGTGACTTGTAGGAACACATGATCCCCCTCTTGAAATTCAAGCGTTTTCCTCCTCTTATCATGATAACTTTTCTGGCGACTTTGCGATGCTCTCATCTTCTCTAGGATCATGTTGATCTTCTTGGTAGTTGTCACACCTTAATTTTTAACCCTAAGATCCCACCTCTTTGGGCATCATCTTGCATATCTGCATGTTTTATTACAAACAAGTTTGTGCAGGAACATTGGTTTCAAGTGGAGCTGGTATTCCTTCTCAAGGTTAAATACTTCAAGGCGTGACTAATGGACTTTGATTCAAAGGGTCCTAGGGTTTTTCTACTGGCTATTTTACTCAAAATGTCTCAAAGGGCTTTGTGTATGTCTCAAGGAGAATTAGGGTTTCCTGTTCATTGGTGTTGAGCTTGGTCATTTGAGGATTGGTTACGGTTTTCGTGGTAATTTACATCACAAGTTGTATCATTATTTCTGAATATTTCTCAAGGCGTGGTTCATGTATCGAGTTTCATCATCATCCAAGTCTTTGACTGTGCGGTAAAGATTAAACTTAATTCAAGAAGGGTTTTTTTCTTGTCCATAAGGTTGGGTCATTATTTTGTTTCCTCTGTGATCTTAAATAAAAGAATTTGGATTCTCTTGTTGATAACAAGTCGTGCGCTTTAAAGTGGTGAAGTTTGGATAAACATCTTGAATCAAGTTTTTGCCAATAAGTTCTTAAAGTGATTCATCATTAATTTCATCACGATTTCAAAATATGAAGTTCATGTTTTAATATTAAAATTCAAAATTCAATCAAGAACTTCATAACAAGGTTACAAGTTTAAATTCGAGTTACAATTACAAGTTCAAGCATACAAGTTTCAAAACTTCAAATTATGGTTACAAGGTTTAAAATTACATTTTTCACAAAGGATCCTAAATATCCAAATTTCAAAACTTACAAGCCTAATTATACAATGCCTAGAAAATCAAAATTCAAAGTTCTTCTTCATGCCAAGCCAAACACCTTCAAGTACCAAAGTTCCGCGCCATTTCTAATCCAAGCTCCACGCCAAGGTCATTGGAATCACATGAAAAAAAGAAGAAGAACAGGTTGCATCAAACTTCCTTTAAATTTATTCAAAGCATTACGTAAGCATGAGTGAAGAGTACAATTCTCATGGAAAGGCTACGGATCTATTGCATCAGATAGAGGATATCCTTGAAACTGATGCTCTAATTAATGAGATGCAGTTTATTCATCCAACCCAGTTTACCTTGTTTAATGATGAATCTGGAATTTTGGCAAATTTATCGTATAAGGCCGCTCATCTATCAGCCGACAGGATAGAAAGCTCTGACGAATATTTCAAACAAGAGAGACTATACTTCTGGAACAGATATCATAAATTTTTTATTTCACCTGATGTTCTTTTACTGTTACATAAGCGGTTAAACATAGAGGCTTTTGAGCTTGAGGGAATTCAGTATAGAGATCTTAATGATTGGAATGAAGTGATGATGGTGACAAAGTCTGGCCCACTTTTGAAAGCACAATATGCCCGTTGCATGGATTGTGGCACTTTTTTCTGTCATCAGGAAAATTCTGTATGTCCTCTTGGAAATAAAATAACGGAATTTAGTGAATTGGTGTATCAAAATAGGTGGCAAGAAGCCTTAGAAAGGCTTCTTAAAACAAACAACTTTCCTGAGTTCACTAGCCGGGTGTGCCCCAATATCTTGTGAAGGTTCCTGTGTCTTTGGTATTATTGAAAATCTTGTGTCTATTAAAAACATTGAATGTGCTATCATAGAACACAATCATATATTTCCAAAATAAAAATTGAAAAATTTTTAATCAGCATCAAGCATTCAATCACGTGTTCAGAGCAAATAATCACAATTAATAGCAGCTTTATTGCCTTCTAAAACCAGAATCAACGTCATGATCTCACATTCAATTTCAAAATCAGCACATTTAATCCATAGAACCTATAAACGGATCACATACCCACGAACGAAAAGAAGAGAAGGCGGAATTGAGAAGATTTGGGACGAAACATCAATACACATACACAGAGGATTTGAATAGCATTAACAATCAAAGAAAAAGGGAAAAAGAAAAAATCACAATATGGCAAAGCTATCGAAGGAGAAGAAAAAAAGTTTTCCCAAATCCGTGGTCGTGAGTGTCAAACTTGCACCGCGAATCTACCCTGACGTCGCAAGATGCTGCTGCTATCAGCTTCTCTCTGGTCGTCGATTTACAGCGCCAAACCGGTGTTGTCGTCGTACAACCCTGCTTAGCCGCCACCGTGCTCACCAGAGAACATAGGATCCTCCCTCTACGCGTCGACGCATCTGAGGTAGTTTATTTTCTTGTTTTTCAAATTCTCTTATGTGTGATGTTTGTTGCTGTAGTGGTAATTCCTTTGAGTTTGTATGAGAATGGAAGCATCTTTTTTTTAATTTCAGTGGACCAAGTGAGGATAATGATTTGCATTGCTTCTGTTCCATTCTTTGGTTGTTTTTGACTTATTTGTTAGTGCCATTACCTCCCTGTCACGGATTGGGCATATAGGCCCTTGGTGAATTATCAACATGATTAGAAACTAAGGAAGATATGCCTATTAGCAAGAGGCCTTGCGCCTATTACCAATGCATTGTCCATTCTGTTTTTGCACCCCCGGTTGTGATTAATTTTTGGATTATGAGTCAATTTCGCTGATCGTCCTTGAATTAATTTTAGATGTTAGCTTTTGTTAATCTTGATTTTAATTTTGATTCTTGGTTTTGATTAAGTGTGGATCTTAATCTTGAGATTAATTTTGATCCTATTTTATTTATTTTCATTTTATTTATTTGATAGTGAACTTTAATTAAATTTTAATATTAATTGTGATTAATTTTACTATTAGTATTAATGTGGATTAAATTCTGACGTCATTTTGATATTGATCTTGATCGAATTCTTGATTCAAATTCTGACCATGATCTTGCTAATGCTTTTATGAAGCAGTACAAGTACAACCTCAATATGGCTCCTGACTGCCGCCAACTTCAAAATATATCTCAGAATGATAAAGAGTCTTTCAAGGAATATGCTCAGCGTTTGAGAGAACTTGCTTCCTAAGTTGAACCCCCTCTAGCAGAAAAGGAACTGACTGGAATGTTCATGGACACCTTGTCTCCATTCTATTGGGAGAAGATGATTGGCAGTGTTTCTTCTAACTTCACTGATTTGGTAACTATTGGTCAAAGACTTGAGGAAGGACTCAAGAATGGTAAAGTGTCCAAGGTTGTTGGATCTTCTAATGGTGCAAAGAAATCCTATGGGAACTTCCAAAAGAAGAGAGAAGACCATACCATTGTTATCATGACTGAAGTGAGAACTCGCTCTAGACCTCAGCATGCTAATCACCCTACCATCGTTGTTGTTACTCCTGTGGTTGCTGCTCCAGGACCAACTCAAGCTCCCCAACGTCCGGCTGTAGGGCAGAACCAGTACCATAATAGGAATCAATTTGATCATATTCCCATGACGTACACTGAACTTTATCCTGGTGTGGTTCAGAAAGGTTTGATTACCACGAGGACTCTGCCTCCTCCTCCAAATCCTCTTCTAGCTGGATTCAGATATGATCTCCATTGTGCATTCCATGAAGGTGCCGCAGGCCACGATTTGGAAAATTGTTATGCACTAAAGGCTAGAGTGCGTGATTTGATTAAGGTTGGAATCCTTAGCTTTCATGATAGCAATCCTAATGTTCAGAACAATCCTCTGCCAGAGCACGCCAAGTAAAGCTTCGGTCGACCTCATCCAGCTAGCCTCCTAAAAGCCAGTGTTTCAGACAGGCCTGCTCACCCCTGTTGCGTGTTAGTCACTAGGCCATGTTTCTTATTGCTTGAATTTTCCTTTTATTTTGTACTAGTTGTTTACCTTCAAATTATGTTTGTACTTTCGTGATTAATGAAATGAGCATTGCAAATTTTGGATTCAATTTATTTGTGTTTGTTATTTATATCTTTATGCTTTCATTTTCAAGAATATTTTATCTCTTTTCCATGTTCTTTTGGATTGTGCAAAGATTGTAGGGAGGATGACGAAAACGTTATACCCATAATTGCTAGTATGCTTTTAAATAAACTTTGCTGACGATGTAAGGTATTGTTTCAATTCCCCTAAATACTGGAGAAATAAGGAAGTTATTCCCTTGTTAAACCCTTCGAGCCTAGAAGTTAGAGTTTCTTTCTATACAAAAACCCGCAATCTTAACCTTGGGATGGGTAGTTCTCAGTTAACTTGGTTGTGCGTTCGTGCAAGACACCTTTCATACAAAGGTTGCATTCACAGATTTTCCTTAGTACACAGCAAGCAGGTGTCGAAGATGTCCTTCAAGTTTAAAGCCAATGATGGTCCGCCGTAATCATTAAGCCATGCAGTAACTTTCTTTCAAAAATATAAACAAATCAAAAAAGAAAAAAGCCCGCTAAGTCAAAACCTATGTTGGAGACTTAGGCAAAACTAGGGCATCACACTGATTGTAAGCTTCAAAAGAAACAGTTCAGGCAAAAATTAGGGATACTTAAAAGAGGAGATCTTTATATCCTTACCCTGAAAATCCTCAATGACAACAACAACCAAATGTTGTAAGGAAGCAGTGACTGCTATTTCAAAGTCCCTCGACTTCTGAACCATCATCAGTGCAATTTCCAACTTCATAGGAACCTGAGTGCATAGTCTGAGTTAATTGAGCGTAGGGCTGAAGGTCATCACGAAGATTAGGAGGTACAAATAAACTTTGAGCCTTTATCCTTTGTTTCTTAAACCGTGAACCAGACCGCGTTACAACCCTCAAAAGACCTAATTGAAGCAAGGTTATTTTGAAAGCATACTATAGCAAGGTTACGTAAACTGAATGCAAAAGATCTTTGTGGATCATCTATTTTGGCATTACACCTTTGCTTTACCTTTAACTCTGATGTGTTTTAAATCGTCGTGTTATGACCAATGACTTATATACTCTGCATCTTTCCGAAAATGATTCTGATTTCAAAAGTTGCATGATTTTATATCAAGTTTACCATGTTTGTACAAATACTTTTGTTTGCAAACTGGCTTTCCTCTCAAGGAATTTTCAAACTGTTGAGAAACTTGGTCGATGATCCTATCAGGGGCAAGTCCTTCTCAGAATTGGTTTGTTCAGAAGATTTTTCAAAACTCAGATTGGGACAAGTCGTCCGAGCGCACAATTAAGCAGCCATCTCCAGAATCAGACAAGCTGAGGCAATGATTAGTTCATCTACAACAGTCAGTTAATCTGTGGTAATTTACTTGAGGAATACCCAAGCAACTCTCCATCATTCCTACAAGGATCATCAACTTGATACAATTTACAAGTGTGGCAGAGATGTGCTCAGCAGTAGCATCTTTAGTCCCCAAGCATGATGCCGGTGATCTTTGTGTTGAAGAATCATTCTTCCAGTCTTGTCTTCTCCCCAAAAGAGTCGAGCCATGTCGTCGATGTCTGCATTTAATCATCTATCATCTGCATAATTTATACACATATGCATAGCAAGAGTGTTTCATCCTCATTTGCATTCTCCACAGGTTGTGTTGTTATTCACGTCTTACCTTGTGGTCAAAGTCTAACTTACTTGGCACCTACCAAACAGATATTGTCATGTCTACCTGATGTTCTTCTAGATATGACAGTTCTTATCCGATTTATTTTTGGATATGTCTATTATTCTTTTGCGTCCAATGACATTCTTGGATTTCACATGTGTTTGTTTCTCTGATGCTTTACCAGAATGAGTCTTTTGTTCTGATGTTCTTCCAGAAGTTATCTAATGTTTTTCCAGATATACCTTTTTGATTCTAATGCTTTTCTAGAATCTATCCGATGTTTTACCGAATATATTTATCTCTCTGATGTTTTACTAGATTGAGTCTTTTGTTCTGATGTTTTCCCAGAACTTATCTGATGTTTTTCCAGATATTTCCATTGTGATTCTGACACCCTTCAAGAATTTGTTTTTCTCCCCAGTGAGTTTCCAGATATATACCTTTGCAATTCTGGTGCTTTTTCATAATGTCGTTGCATTTACTGTCTGATGATTTTCCAGATGTGTCTTTTATTCTAATGTTTTTCCAGAACCTCCTTAGTGTCTATCTGACGTTCTTCCAGATACAAATTTGCTTCTGATGTTTTCTAGAACCCTTTTTGTGTCTATCTAACATTCTTCCAGATACGACCTTGTTTATCTGATGTTCTTCCAGATATGATGTTGCTTATCCGATATTCTTCCAAATATGTCTTCAAAATCTTTTCCCGTGCATTTAATGCTCTTCTAAATGTTGCGGATGTATCTTCAGAATATTTGTCTTCACCTAATGCTCTCCTATATGTCTTCAATTTATTTCTGACTTTGGTTAACAGTTGTTGAATATTTTCACGTCTGTTTCCATTCTTCATCCAATGCTTTGCTGGATGTGTTCTGGAGTTTGTTCGATATTTTTCCAAATATCTCTGAGGTGTTCCAGAGTTTATTCAATGTTTTCCCGAATATCTTTGACGCTTTCCAGAGTTCATTCAATGCTTTTCTGGATGTCTTTAATGTTTTCTTGTGTTCTAGAGTTCATTCTGGATGTCTCTGATGTTTGTCCCTGATACATTTTCCCTGAATTCTCCTCACCTCATTCAATGATCTTCAGAATGTTGTGACTCTTTTCCATCCAGTTCCATTCATAGATGATGACTGTTGATTCCCCAGTGGAGCTTATTCAATGTTATTCTGAATATCTCTAATGGATGCCTGTTTATATTCCAAAGTTTATTCAACGTTCTTCTTAATGACTTTGATGGTTGTTGCTGTACTTTCCCACAGTTTTGTTCAATGCATTTTTGACAAAACCTCTTATGACTGTAACCTTTTCTCCAGTAAGTTACTTCTACTTTCTGGATGTTTCTGTGTATTCCACTGTAAAGTTAAATGCTTTCTTGGAAATCTCTGTTGCATACTCAGATTTGGTCTCGCACCACATCTAATGCTTCTCTAGATTGTTTATGATGTGTTTTCCTGATTTGCGTTACTTTCAGCATCTGATGCTTTTCCAGATGTATCTCCATTCATGTTTTGTCCCTCTTTTTTCCAAGTATTATTGGATACTCTTTGTCACCTTGGCAGATGTCCATAATATCTAGTATTCCTCAGTTATGTCTCCTTGATACTTTTCCCCTGTGGCATCTTTTCTGTCATAGATCCCCGTCTTCCATTCATATCATTTCATGTCATATCATGTGCATCTTGTGGCATCTTAGGGCCAAAAAATATGGATGTTTGTATTTAAGTCTCTCCTATCACGTCAAGACGAAGAATTCAATCTCCATATCTCAGGATAGAAGAAACTTCAATAGGGGCATCTGCCACACCCTAATTTTTAACCCTAAGATCCCACCTCTTTGTGCATCATCTTGCATATCTACGTGCTTAATTACTAACAAAGTTTGTGCAGGAACATTGGTTTCAAGTGGAGCGGGTATTCGTTCTCACGGTTAAATACTTCAAGGCGTGACCAATGGAATTTGATTCAAAGGGTCCTAGGGTTTTTCTACTGGTCATTTTACTCATAATGTCTCAAAGGGCTTTGTGTATGTCTCAAGGAGAATTAGGGTTTTATGTTCATTGGTGTTGAGCATGGTCATTTGAGGATTGGTTACGGTTTTCGTGGTAATTTGCATCACAAGTTGTATCATTATTTTTAAAGATTTCTCAGGGCGTGGTTCATGTATCGAGTTTCATCATCATCCAAGTCTTTGACTGTGTGGTAAAGATTAAACTTAATTCAAGAAGGGTTTTGTTCTTGTCCATAAGGTTGGATCATTATTTTGTTTCCTCTTTGATCTTAAATAAAAGAATTTGGAGTGGTGAAGTTTGGATAAACATCTTGAATCAAGTTTTTGCCATAAGTTCTTAAAGTGATTCATCATTAATTTCGTCACGAATTCAAAATATGAAGTTCATGTTTTAATATTAAAATTCAAAATTCAATCAAGAATTTCATGACAAGGTTACAAGTTTAAATTCGAGTTATAATTACAAGTTCAAGCATACAAGTTTCAAAACTTCAAATTATGGTTACAAGGTTTAAAATTACATTTTTCACAAAGGATCCTAAATATCCAAATTTCAAAACTTACAAGCCTAATTCTACAATGCCTAGAAAATCAAAATTCAAAGTTCTTCTTCATGCCAAGCCAAACACCTTCAAGTACCAAAGTTCTGTGCCATTGCTAATCCAAGCTCCACGCCAAGGTCATTGGAATCACATGAAAAAAAAAAGAAGAACAAGTTGCATCAAATTTCCTTCAAATTTATTCAAAGCATTACATAAGCATGAGTGAAGAGTACAATTATCCTGGAAAGGCTACAGATCTATTGCATCAGATAGAGGATATCCTTGAAACTGATGCTCTAATTAATGAGATGCAGTTTATTCATCCAACCCAGTTTACCTTGTTAAATGATGAATCTGGAATTTTGGCAAATTTATCGTATGAGGTCGTTCATCTATCAGCCGACAGGATAGAAAGCTCTGACGAATATTTCAAACAAGAGAGACTATACTTCTGGAACAGATATCATAAATTTGTTATTTCACCTTATGTTCTTCTACTGTTACATAAGCTGTTAAACATAGAGGCTTTTGAGCGTGAGGGAATTCAGTATAGAGATCCTAATGTTCGCCTTAATGATTGGAATGAAGTGATGATGGTGACAAAGTCTGGCCCACTTTTGAAAGCACAGTATGCCTGTTGCATGGATTGTGGCACTTTTTTCTATCATCAGGAAAATTCCGTATGTCCTCTTGGAAATAAAATACCGGAATTTAGGGTATGTTTGGCTGGGGGTAAATGGAGGGGAGGGGAGGAAATATTTATTAGTTTTTGTGTTTGGTTCAAATTTTAAGAGGGGGAGGGGAGGTAGATGGAGGGGATCAAAATCCCTCCTGAACCACTTTTTGCTTCCCTCCGATTTGGAGGGATTTGGAGGGGAGGGGAGGTGTTTCATTTTAATTATAATTATATTTACATTTTTACCCCATATTTATTTATTTAAATGTAAATTTAACTTATTAAAATGTTAAAAATGTTATTTTGAACAAATTTTATCTTCTTTTTATATATTTTTTATTTATTTTTATATCTTTATCTTGTTACAATTATATGTGTTTAAATTATTTTATTTTATTTTTTATATTTTAAAGTTGCTTTTTAATTATCATAATGTTTTTGTTTTTAATAATTTTTGTTAAATTTTATTGTATTTGATAATCTTTTTAAAATTATATATTATAATCGTTATGTTTTTTTAAAAAATTTCATGATGTTCTCTGATTGAATATATATATTTTGTCAATGAATTTGTATTTAAATTATAAACGGTAAATATTATGATTCTTGTGGTAAAATTAGAAGGACAAAAAAGTAAAATAATTTTAAAATACCTCCCCTCTCCCTGTGAACCAAACATATTTGTAAATAAAATGTCTCCCATCCCCTCCCCTTTTATATTTTGAACCAAACATACATGTAATTAAAATTCCTCCCCTCCCTTCCCCTCCCCTCCCCTCCCCCTGATAAAAATCCCTCCCTTCCCCTCCCCTCAATTGAACCAAACAGACCTTTAGTGAATTGGTGTATCAAAATAAGTGGCAAGAAGCCTTAGAAAGGCTTCTTAAAACAAACAACTTTCCTGAGTTCACTGGTCGGGTGTGCCCCAACATCTTGTGAAGGTTCCTCTGTCTTGGGTATTATTGAAAATCCTGTGTCTATTAAAAACATTAACTGTGCTATCATAGAACACAATCACACATTTCCAAAATAAAAATGGAAATGTTTTGAATTAGCATCAAGCATTCAATCACGTGTTCAGAGCCAATAATCACAATTAATAGCAGCTTTATTGCCTTCTAAAACCAGAATCAACATCATGATCTCACATTCAATTTCAAAATCAGCACATTTAATCCATAGAACCTATAAACGGATCACATACCCACGAACGAAAAGAAGAGAAGGCAGAATTGAGAAGATTTGGGACGAAACATCAATACACATACACAGAGGATTTGAATAGCAGTAACAATCAAAGAAAAATGGAAAAAGAAAAAATCAAAATTTGGCAAAGCAATCGAAGGAGAAGAAAAAAAAGTTGTCGCAAATCCGTGGTCGTGAGTGTCAAACCTGCACCACAAATCTACCCTGCCGCCGCAAGACGCTGTTGCTATCAGCTTCTCTCTGGCCATCGCTTTACAGCGCGAAACCAGTGGAGTTGTCGTACAACCCTGCTTAGCTGCCATCGTGCTCTCCGGAGAACATCGGATCCCCCCTCTACGCGTCGACGCGTCTGAGGTAGTTTATCTTCTTGTTTTTCAAATTCTCTTATGTGTGATGTTTGTTGCTGTAGTGGTAATTCCTTTGAGTTTGTATGAGAATGGAAGCATCTTTTTTTTATTTTAGCGGACCAAGTGAGGATAATGATTTGTATTGCTTCTGTTCCTTTTTTTTTTTTTGACTTGTTTGTTAGTGCCATTACCTCCCAGTCACAGATTGGGCATATAGGCCCTTGGTGAATTATCAACGTGATTGGAAACTAAGGCAGATATGCCTATTAGCAAGAGGCCTTACGCCTATTACCAATGCATTGTCCATTCTGTTGTTGCACCCCAGGTTGTGATTAATTTTTGGATTATGAGTAAATTTCGCTGACCGTCCTTGAATTAATTTTAGATGTTAGCTTTGTTAATCTTGATTTTAATTTTGATTCTTGGTTTTGATTAAGTGTGGATCTTAATCTTGAGATTAATTTTGATCCTATTTTATTTATTTTCATTTTATTTATTTGATAGTGAACTTTGATTAAATTTTAATATTAATTGTGATTAATTTTAATATTAGTATTAATGTGGATTAAATTCTGACGTCATTTTGATATTGATCTTGATCGAATTCTTGATTCAAATTCTGACCATGATGTTGATTACTCTTAATGTTAATTATGGATAAATCTTGACACATTCCTGTTGATGAACTCCTACTATGATCTTGATACGTCGTATGGTGACTGCTCATGATACCTTTTATGATTGCTTGCATGTGTGATTTACATGTCCCCTTAAGTTCTTGATTTGATTTTAGCTTTGATAAATTAAATTGAATAGATCTTATGTTTCAATCCTTTGCATAATAACATTAGCATAGTCTTCTCCTTAAACTTAACCTTAGAATCATAGATTTAGGCTAATTTTCTTTCCGTTTAAAATTAAAGCATCTTTTCTCAAAAATAAAAGAAAAAGCACTTTAATCATATCTAATCTCTTTTCAAACTCTAAAAAACATTCAACAAATCTCAAATTATTTTGCCACTTGGCTTTTCTATTTAAAACTTTTCGAAAAGGACACGCTTCATAGCATCGTCCATAAGAAATACACAACTAACTCCCTTATCCCTCGCCTCCGTGTGATCGAGACTAGTTTACCTTACCCTTTATCCTAGCCCAAGGATTAGAGTCGCCGCACTCTATGTAGATGTCTCGCTGCAGACACTTACTTTTCCCTTTGGAATCTTGACAACACTCAAGAGTTCCTCACCCTTATTGAGGGGAACTACGAATGCTCTGATTCCATTCTCGTCAGGATACGTAGGCACGAGATGCTATGTCTTGGCGAGCATACTTAGAAATAACACCTTAGGTATCCCTTTACCTTTTCACCCTTTAGCAGACAAAATAACAAATAACACATATAAAACAAGAGGTTCCTGTAGAGTACTACAGATACTTAGGATGTTAGCACCTTCCCTAGGTATAACCAACCACCGAACCTTAGATCTCTTGCATTTTCTTTACATTGCAGTTAGGGTTTTCGATCTTTACCCTTTCCTTTGGATAAATCGTAGTTCGGTGGTGAATTAAGATTTGCGATTCAAGTTAACACAATGGCTATGGTATCTGATTCACACCGCGACAAAAATGGCGACTTCACTGGGGAACTTTTCAAGTAGAGGGTTACACCTAACTTGTTTTATATGTGTTATTTGTTTGTATATATTTGTCTGCTTGTTGTTTTGTTGTTTCATGGGTTGTTACCATTGTGTGGTGAGATAAGTCCTAACCCGGACTTGGGTATACACCTATGATAGGATTGTAGTATAATTAATAGTTAACTGTTGGGAGTAGTCCTAACATGATTAACATATGATATAACCACGCTTAGTGGAGGCCCCTTTGGGATTACTGATGTCATGCGAGTAGTCGTATGGCATTACTTTTTCTAACCCGGGAGTCCGTGAAGCTGAGGACCTTAGTATCCCTTCACCTCTCCTAGCCTTTTTAGGACGTAGTGCAGTAATTATCCAGGTGTAGACTTGTGATGGTTGTCATACGATACTACACTCAGACGAGTCTAGCTTGAGAATATTATTAGCCGCATGAGTAGTCGTGCAAGCCGATAATATCTGAAAGATTTATCGATGACTCTGCGAACTTTGTTAGTTACCATTGTGCAGGTGATTTACCCCTAGTACACGCCCTGTGGTTGGTTCTTCACCCAGACTTCATGCTGTGATCTTGAACCTTTGGTCCTGCTATGTGTGATTTGTATCCTGTCTTGTATCGCGTTGCATATCATTTGCATATTTGCATGATTCATCGTATGTGTCTGTTTATCCAACAACTCATATCCAGTTGTATCTATCTTCCAGTGTCATCTTTCAGTCGTCAAGCTGATTCCTTGACACAGATACATGACTAGGGCTAACTACAGATGCAAGATGTCAGAACAAGAAGCACACAACGCAGAGATCTGAATAGAGATCGATGATCTTAAGTCAAGCATGACAAAGCTCACTGAAATGCTCCAGGTCTTGATTTCTAAAGGAGAGCAACCCCAAAGGACTGTTATCCAGGAGGTTTTAAATGCTGATCCTCAGCCTGTTCAGGTGCCACCTTCAACTTGGCCAGAGTTTAGTTTACCCCAAAATTATTCTTCACCTCTTGCATCTACTACTATGATTGGTCAAACTGTCAAACCAGTGTTTCAAGTTTCAGTTTTCGCTGAGCCTAGACCTGTGGTCCACACTGTTGCAGGTATTGTCCAAGCTCCCTTTGAGAATCCTCTCTATAAGTACAATGTTGCCAGTGCTCAAGGTGAAGACTGTGAAGACTTTGTTGAACCTGAGGTTGTTCATGAACAGTTTTAGACCATAGACAGAGACTTTGAGTCGTTGAGGGTACTGACTTCTTTAGTGTAGATGCAGATAACATGTGCTTGGTTTTCGATCTTGTTATGCCAGCCAAATTCAAAACTCCTGAGTTTGTGAAATATAAGGGTCACTCTTGTCTAATGGCACATTTGGTCATGTACTTTCGAAAGATGGTTGTTTATACCAACAATCGGAAGTTACTCATCCACTGTTTTCAAGACAGCTTGAGTGGAGCTTCTCTCAAATGGTATATAAATCTTGAACAGGACAGTATCCACTGCTTCTAGGATCTTGCTAATGCTTTTATGAAGCAGTACAAGTACAACCTCGACATGGCTCCTGACCCTCGCCAACTTCAAAATATGTCTCTGAATGATAAAGAGTCTTTCAAGAAGTATGCTCAGCGTTTGAGAGAAATCGTTTCTTAAGTTGAACCCCCTCTAGCAGAAAAGGAACTGAGTGGAATGTTCATGGACACCTTATCTCCATTCTATTGGGAGAAGATGATTGGCAGTGTTTCTTCTAACTTCACTGATTTGGTAACTAATAGTCAAAGACTCGAGGAAGGACTCAAGAATGGTAAAGTTTCAAGGTTTTTGAATCTTTTAATGGTGCAAAGAAATCCTATGGGAACTTCCAGAAAAAGAGAGAAGACCATACCAATGTTGTCATGACTGAAGTGAAAACTCACCCTAGACCTCAACATGCTAATCACCCTACCATCGCTACTGTTACTCCTGTGGTTGCTGCTCCACAACCAACTCTAGCTCCCCAACGTCCGGCTATAGGGCAGAACCAGTACCGTAATAAGAATCAATTTGATCCTATTCCCATGAAGTACACTGAACTTTATCCTGGTATGGTTCAGAAAGGTTTGATTACCACGAGGACTCTGCCTTCTCCTCCAAATCCTCTTCCAGCTGGATTTAGATCTGATCTCCACTGTGCATTCCATAAAGGTGCCTCAATCCACGATTTGGAAAATTCCTATGCACTAAAGGCTAGAGTGCGTGATTTGATTAAGGTCTGAATCCTTAGCTTTCATGATAGCAATCCTAATGTTCAGAACAATCCTCTGCCAAAGCACGCCAAGTGAAGCTTCGGTCGACCTCATCCAGCTATCCTCCTAAAAGCCAGTGTTTCAGATAGGCCAGCTCACCCCTCTTGCGTATTAGTCACTAGGCCATGTTTCTTATTGTTTGAATTTTCTTTTTATTTTATACTAGATGTTTGCCTTCAAATTATGTTTGTACTTTCGTGATTAATGAAATGAGCATTGCAAATTTTGGATTCAATTCATTTGTGTTTGTTATTTACATCTTTATGCTTTCATTTTCAAAAATATTTAATCTCTTTTCCATCTTCTTTTGGATTGTGCAAAGATTGTAGGGCGGATGGCGAAAATGTTATACCCATATTTGTTGGTATACTTTCAAATAAACTTTGCTGACGATGTAAGGCATTGTTTCAATTCCCCTAAATACTGGAGAAATAAGGAAGTTATTCCCTTGTCAAACCCTTCGAGCCTAGAAGTTGGAGTTTCTTTCTATACAAAAACCCACAATCTTAACCTTGGAATGAGTAGTTCTCAGTTAACTTGGTTGTGCATTCGCGCAAGACACCTTTCATACAAAGGTTGCATTCACAAATTTTCCTTTGCACACAACAAGCAGGTGTCAATGATGTCCTTCAAGTTTAAAGCCAATGATGGTCCGTCGTAATCATTAAGCCAGGCAGCCACTTTCTTTCAAAAAAATCAAAAAAGAAAAAAAAAAGAAAAAAGCCCGCTAAGTCAAAATCTATGTAGGAGACTTAGGCAAAACTGGGGCATCCCGCTGACTGTAAGCTTCAAAAGAAACAATTCAGGCAAAAATCTTGGACACTTAAAAGAGGAGATCTTTAAATCCTTACCCTGAAAATCCACAATGACAACAACAACCAAATGTTGTAAGGAAGCAGTGACTGTTATTTCGAAGTCCCTCGACTTCTGAACCATCATTAGTGCAATTTCCAACTTCTTGGGAACCTGAGTGCATAGTCTGAGTTAATTGAGCGTAGGGGTGAAGGTCATCACGAAGATTGGGGGTACAAATAAACTTTGAGCCTTTATCCTTTATTTCTAAAACTGTGAACCAGGCTGCGTTACAACCCTCAAAAGACCTAATTGAAACAAGGTTATTTTGAAAGCATACTATAGCAAGGTTGCGTAAACTGACTCCAAAAGATCTTTGCGGATCATCTATTTTTGGCATTACACCTTTACTTTAACTTTCACTCTGATTTGTTTTGAACCGCCGTGTTATGACCAGTGACTTATATACTCTGCATCTTTTCGAAAATGATTCTGATTTCAAAAGTTGCATGATTTTGTATCAAGTTTACCATGATTGTACAAATACTTTTGTTTTCAAACTGGCTTTCCTCTCAAGGAATTTTCAAACAGTTGAGAAACTTAGTCGGTGATCCTATCAGGGGCAAGTCCTTCTCAGAATTGGTTTGTTCAGAATATTTTTCAAAACTTAGATTGGGGCAAGCCGTCTGAGCGCACAGTTAAGCAGCTATCTCTAGAATCAGACAAGTTGAAGCAATGATCAGTTCATCTATAACAGTCAGCTAATCTGGGGCAATTTACTTGAGGAATACCCAAGCAACTCTTCATCCTTCCTACAAGGATCATCAACTTGATACAATTTACAAGTATGGCAGAGATGTGCTCAGCAGTAGCATCTTTAGTCCCCAAGCAGAATGGCAGTGATCTCCGTGTTAAGGAATCAGTCTTCCAGTCTTGTCTTCTCCCCAAAGGAGTCGAGCCATGTCGCCGATGTCTGCATTTGATCATATATCATCTGTATAATTCATATACATATGCATAGCAAGAGTGTTTCATCCTCATTTGCATTCTCCACAAGTCGTGTTGTTATTCATGTCTTACCTTGTGGTGAAAGTCTAACTTACTTAGCATATACCGAACAAATATTGTCGTGTCTACCTGACGTTCTTCTAGATATGACCGTTCTTTTCCGATTTTTTTTTCGGATATGTCTGTTATTCTTTTGCGTCCAATGACATTCTAGGATTTCACATGTGCTTGTTTCTCCGATGTTATACCAGATTGAGTCTTTTGTTCTGATGTTCTTCTAGAACTTATCTGATGTTTTTCCAGATATACCCTTTTGATGCTAATGCTTTTTTAGAATCTCTCTGATGTTTTACCAGATTGAGTCTTTTGTTCTGATGTTTTCCCAGAACTTATCTGATGTTTTTCCAGATATTTCCATTGTGATTCTGACACCCTTCCAGAATTTGTTTTACTCCCCAGTGAGTTTCCAGATATATACCTTTGCAATTCTGGTGCTTTTCCAGAACGCCGTTGCTTTTACCGTCTGATGATTTTCCAGATGTGTCTTTTTGTTCTGATGTTTTTCCAGAACCTCCTTAGTGTCTATCTGACGTTCTTCCAGATATGACTTTGATTCTGATGTTTTTCCAGAACCTTTTTTGTGTCTATCTGGCGTTCTTCCATATACGACCTTGTTTATCTGATGTTCTTCCAGATATGATGTTGCTTATCTAACGTTCTTCCAGATATGTCTTCAAAATCTTTTCCCGTACATTTAATGCTCTTCTAAATGTTTTGGGTGTATCTTCAGAATATTTGTCTTCATCTAATGCTCTCCTAGATGTTTTCAATTTATTTCTGACTTTGGTTAACATTTGTTGAATATTTTCAAGTCTGTTTCCATTCTCCATCTAATGCTTTTCTGGATGTGTTCGGGAGTTTGTTCGATGTTTTTCTGAATATCTCTAAGGTGTTCCGGAGTTTATTTGATGTTTTCCCGAATATCTCTGATGCTTTCCAGAGTCCATTCAATGTTTTTCTTGATGTCTTCTATGTTTACATGTGTTCCAGAGTTCATTCTGGATGTCTCTGATGTTTGCCCCTGATACATTTTCGTGAATTCTCCCTACCTCATTCAATGATCTTCTAAATGTTGTGACTCTTTTCCATCCAGTTCCATTCATGGATGATGACTGTTGATTCCCCATTGGAGCTTATTCAATGTTATTCTGAATATCTCTGATGGATGCCTGTTTATATTCCAAAGTTTATTCAACGTTCTTCTGAATGACTTTGATGGTTGTTATTGTACTTTCCCAGAGTTTTGTTCAATGCATTTCTAACAAAACCTCTGATGACTATAACCCTTTCCCCAGTAAGTTACTTCTGCTTTCTGAATATTTCTGTGTATTCCACTATAAAGTTAAATGCTTTCTTGGAAATCTCTGTTGCATACTCAGATTTGGTCTCGCACAACATCTAATGCTTCTCTAGATTATTTCTGACGTGTTTTCCTGATTTGCGTTACTTTCAGCGTCCGATGCTTTCCCGGATGTCTGTATCTCCATTCAGGTTTTGTCCCTCTTTTTTCTAGGTATTATTGGATACTCTTTGTCACCTTGGCAGATGTCCATAATATCTAGTATTCCTCAGTTGTGTCTCCTTGATACTTTTCCCCTGTGGCATCTTTTCCGTCATAGATCCCCGTCTTGCATTCATATCATTTCATGTCATATCATGTGCATCTTGCGGCATCTTGGGGCCAAAAACTCTGCATGTTTGTATTTAAGTCTCTCCAATCACGTCAAGACGAAGATTTCAATCTCCATATCTCCGGATAGAAGAAACTTAAATAGGGGCATCTGTCACACCCTTATTTTTAACCCTAAGATCCCACCTCTTTGTGCATCATCTTGCATATCTGCGTGCTTCATTACTAACAAGTTTGTGCAGGAACATTGGTTTCAAGTGGAGCTGGTATTTGTTCTCACGGTTAAATACTTCAAGGCGTGACCAATGGACTTTGATTCAAAGGGTCCTAGGGTTTTTCTACTGGTCATTTTACTCGGGATGTCTCAAAGGGATTTGTGTATGTCTCAAGGAGAATTAGGGTTTCCTGTTCATTGGTGTTGAGCATGGTCATTTGAGGATTGGTTACGGTTTTCGTGGTAATTTACATCACAAGTTGTATCATTATTTTTGAAGATTTATCAGGGCGTGGTTCATGTATCGAGTTTCATCATCATCCAAGTCTTTGACTGTGCAGTAAAGATTAAACTTAATTCAAGAAGGGCTTTGTTCTTGTCCATAAGGTTGGATCATTATTTTGTTTCCTCTATGATCTTAAATAAAAGAATTTGGAGTGGTGAAGTTTGGATAAACATCTTGAATCAGGATTTTGCCATAAGTTCTTAAAGTGATTCATCATTAATTTCATCACGAATTCAGAATATGAAGTTCACGTTTTAATATTAAAATTCAAAATTCAATCAAGAATTTCATGACAAGGTTACAAGTTTAAATTCGAGTTACAATTGCAAGTTCAAGCATACAAGTTTTAAAACTTCAAATTATGGTTACAAGGTTTAAAATTTCATTTTTCACAATGGATCCTAATATCCAAATTTCAAAACTTACAAGCCTAATTCTACAATGCCTAGAAAATCAAAATTCAAAATTCTTCTTCACGCCAAGCCAAACACCTTCAAGTACCAAAGTTCTGCGCCATTGCTAATCCAAGCTCCACGCCAAGTGTAACACCCCAAATTTGTAAGAATATTTATTTAATTTATTTAAATATAATATTCGTGAATTTTATTGAATTTTGGTGGTTTGCGTTGACGTCGGTATTTTGTGGAAGTTTTGGCTATTTATTTAAATAATAGTATATAATATAGAATATATTGTATTAATATTTATTTAAATAACATTTGAAGGATTAAGGGCAAATTGGACTTTTAAGGAGGAGTTAGTGAGGGTAATATTGGGAAAGCCCATTTTAGAAGTCCAAAGGTTAGGTTTAACAAAAAGGAGAATTTGAGAGGAATAGGATTCATTTTGTTAGACCATGAAAAGAAAGGAAAAGGCCAGAGCTCTGGGGAAAGAGAGAAAAGCCTAGGATTCGAGAAGGTTTCCAAGAACTAAAGAAAGAAAGCTTGGAATCGACAATCTAAGGTATGGGGAGTATTGCCTTTCATTGTTTTCAATATAGGAATTCGATGTGTTTAAAGCGGATTTTTGAGATTTATGTGGGTTTGTGGATTTATGAGTAAATTGATGATTTAGGTGTTGTTTTTGTGGATTGGCGATGAATATGAAGGGTTGGATTGAATCGGATAAAAGTAGGCCTTCGAGGCTAATCTCCCTGTTGATGTTGTTCCAACCTTGTAGGGAAAGGGATTTGTGGGAGTTATGAAGGTATTTGGGGATTGGGGTTTTGGCGTGTCGGAAGTTTTGATAAGGGGAAAAATGCATAAATTGATCAGTTAAATTGTGGTCTATGTATGATGTTAGGATCTTTAAAAAGGTGTTGTAGGTTATTATAATTGTTATATAATGGTAGTATTTCGAATTCTGGGATTGGGACTTTTTACGGAATCGAATTCGAAGGTCCGGAAGGCCTCAAAACTGCAGAAATCGTATTTTTCTGGTTTACTGTCCAGGAGAGTTCGCGTAGCAAAAGTTCGCATAGCGAGCAGTAGCGACTCGCAGCGAACATGACAGTGTTGCTTGCTGCTGTTACGGACAGAATTTTTCTAAACTT
The DNA here is from genome assembly GCA_022829125.1 of Lathyrus tuberosus. Taxonomy (NCBI): domain Eukaryota; kingdom Viridiplantae; phylum Streptophyta; class Magnoliopsida; order Fabales; family Fabaceae; genus Lathyrus; species Lathyrus tuberosus. The sequence goes on along the minus strand of JALAZF010000195.1, from coordinate 10,554,589 downwards.
CAGAAATTCATAACTTTTAATCCGTATGTCTGTTTCAGTCGCCGTTCGAGTCGTTGGAAAGCTGGTTTCAAACACTTTTTGATCAAATTACTTTCAATGCCAGAATTCAAACTATTCAATGCAGTAGTCAAGTTTTTCGTGTATGTGCTATGTGTTGTTCGTTGAAATGATGAATTTGTTTCATGATTGTTGTGCTGTCTATTACTTGATGAATTACCATGATTATATTGATGATTATGAGATGTTTATACAGGATGTTTGATGATTAAATGATGATGTGAATGAACATGAATTATATTGATGATTATGAGATGTTTATACAGGATGTTTGATGACTAAATGATGATGTGAATGAACATGAATTATATTGATGATTATGAGATGATGATACCTAACTATTTTGATGAATTACTGTGATCTATATTGATGATTATGAGATGATGATTCATGATGTTTGATGAATAAATGACGATATGATTAACATAAGATTTTGATGAATGATGATGCACGTAATGACTTTTATTAATGATGATGATAGCGACGTTGTGTATCATGCATTTATAGCATTCCAGACTTCGGTCTATTGTGGCTTCAATCCCATTGTGTGGATGTGAGGTAATTTGACGTGCTCCGGTTCTTGTGTAGAATCGATCTTATTGATGGGGATCTTTGGAGGGTGATGGCTTAGTGTCCATCTACTTTGATGAATTGGTACCACATGCGTGAGTCTTGTTGTGCATTGCATTTATTTGGCATTGATGTGATTTATGATATCGTGATTTTTGATGTTTTCCTTTTTGATGACCCTGATGATGTTGTATATGATAATGACGCCATTTTATGCATATCCTGTTTTTATATTGATTATAATGAATTATGATTACTCACCCTGCCTGTTTGAATGTTGCCTCCACGTGGGTAACGTGCAGGTGATCAGGCTTAGCTGTGGATGCCTTCGAGGACTTTTGGAATTTATTTTGCTTTTGGTCGATGTAGAGGGTCTTGCTCTGATAGTGTAACATCGGGTTGGGTCGTTGAGTCGGAACATATTATGTTGACATTTTGTTGTTATTTGATTATTAGGGTTTTTATTTTAAAACCTTTTGATTTTTTTATTATTGTGGTTATGGTGGTTCCACTGCTAATTTTGATAGCTTTTGAATATTTTGAGGAAAACCCGTGTTTACGGAGCATTTGTTTTATTTGAATTTATTGAGAAATGTGCGCCCTTTCGAGGTGGTTCTGATTTTACTCTGATATTATGATTATTCTGCTGCAATATTTGTGGGGTAGAAAAGGGTGTTACATTAGTGGTATCAAAGTAGGTCGGTCCGTCCGGCCAGGTTGTCTAATGTTGTCTATTTCCTAGTGTTCGACATGTGTGTGAAAACACTGTCGGTGCTTGTTTTATTTTCCATTTGCAGGTTGGGAATGAAACAAGTAGGGGAGAAGATGGTGCTTCTCCAAGGTGCTTCATGTGTGGAGCGATGGCTAAGTGTGGTGTTGGACGCTACGATAGTTTGGTAAAGATAGTTTGTACTGCCTCATGATACTCGGCTGTTATTGACAAATTGAGGAACTGATCACCCTTAATTTAGTGTTGATAATAGACGGGATCATGTTGGATGGGATAGACGTGTCTTGCGAGCTTAAGTGGTGTGCACAGTGAATTGTTTGGAGTTAAGCCAAGTGCTTACAGAGTGTTTTGATGAGTCGATGTAGGATGATGCTAAGATGTTTATGTTGAGGGCAACCTTGAGTATTAGTGAAGGTGGAGAAGCTGGTTTTTGCCTTTTGTTTGTGAAATTTCGGAAGTATTTCCTGATGACGTAAGTGATTTGCCTTCAGAGCGTGAGGTAGAGGTTACGGCGGATTTGATACCAGGTATGAGTTCGGTGTCAATGGCTCCTTACCGGAAGTCTGCATCTGAGTTAGGAGAATTGAAGAAACAATTGGAAGATTTGCTTGGGATAAAGTTTGTTCGACCGAGTGTTTCTCTGTGGGGTACTTCTGTGTTGTCGGTGAAGAAGAAAGATGGTAGCATGAGATTGTGTATTGATTATCAGCAGTTGAATAAAGTGACTATTAAGAATAAGTATCTACTCCCGAGAATTTACGATTTGATGGATCAGCTGGTAGGCGCTTGTGTGTTCAGTAAGATTGATTTGAGGTTTGGTTATCATCAGATTCGTGTTAAGCCTGATGATATCCTGAAGACGGCTTTTAGGATGAGGTATGGTCACTATGAATACACTGTGATGTCGTTTGGTGTATCCAATGCACCTGGTGTGTTCATGGAGTACATGAATCGGATTTTTCATGAGTATTTGGATAAGTTTGTGGTGGTGTTTATCGATGATATCTTGATATATTCTAGATCTGAAAAAGAACATGCTGAGCATTTGAGAACTGTGTTGCGAGTATTGAAGGAGAAGAAGTTGTATGCAAACCTGTCCAAGTGTGAGTTTTGGTTGAAGGAAGTGAATTTTCTTGGCCATGTGATTTCAAGTGGCGGGATTGCCGTGGATCCCTCTAAAATTGATGCTATGTTACAGTGGGAGACTCCGAAGTCTGCTACCGAGATACGAAGTTTTCTGGGATTGGCGGGTTATTACCACAAGTTTATCAAAGCATTTTCTAAGTTGGCATTACCTTTGACTCAGTTGACTCGAAAGGGTCAAGCTTTTCTGTGGGATGTAGCTTGCGAAGAGAGTTTTGTGGAATTGGAGAAGAGGTTGACGACCGCTCTAGTGTTGATTTTGCTTAAGCCGAGCGAATCTTTTGTGGTGTATTGCGATGTGTCGAAGATGGGCCTTGGTGGAGTATTAATGCAGAATGGACAAGTTGTTGCATATGCTTCGAGACAATTGCGAGTTCATGAGAGGAATTATCCTACACATGACTTAGAGTTGGCCGCTGTGGTGTTTGTGTTGAAGATTGGAGACTTATCTTTTTTACTCTAAATTTGAAGTGTTCCGTGATCATAAGAATTTGAAGTACTTGTTCGATCAGAAAGAATTGAATATGAGGCAGAGAAGGTGGTTGGAATTACTGAAGGATTATGACTTTGATCTGAGTTACCATCCGGGCAAAGCAAATGTAGTGCCCGACGCGTTGAGCAGAAAGTCATTGCATATGTTGACGCTTATAGTAAGAGAATTGAAATTAATCGAACCGTTTCGAGATTTGAGTTTGGTGTGTGAAGAGACTCATGACAGTGTGAAGTTAGGAATGTTGAAGCTGACAAGTGGTATTTTGGAGGAAATCAGAGTGGGTCAGCAAGTGGATTTGAAGTTTGTGGACCAATTGACGTTAATTAACCATGGTAACGGAGGAGAATTCCAGATTGATGAGAATGGTGTGATGAGGTTTCGGGATAGGGTATGTGTTCCAGATATTCCAGAAATCAAGAAGAGTATTCTAGAAGAAGGACACCGAAGTAGGTTGAGTATTCATCCCGGTGCTACGAAGATGTACCGGGATTTGAAAAAGTTGTTTTGGTGGCCGGGTATGAAGAAGGATATTCCCGAGTTCGTTTATGCGTGCTTGACGTATCAGAAGTCAAAGATTGAGCATCAGAAGCCTTCAGGTCTGATGCAGCCGTTGAATATTCCAGAATGGAAATGGGATAGCATTTCCATGGATTTCGTGTCAGGATTACCGAGAACTGCTAAGGGAAATTATTCAATTTGGGTGATCGTGGATAGGTTAACTAAATCGGCTCATTTCTTGCCGATGAAGATGAATCATTCTATGCAGAAGTTAGCCGAGAAGTACATTGAGGAGATTGTAAAGTTACATGGGATAAATTCGAGTATTGTGTCAGATGGAGATCTGAGATTTACATCTAGGTTCTGAAAGAGTTTGCAAGATGTTTTGGGTACTAAGTTGAGGATGAGTTCTGCCTATCATCTGCAGACGGACGGTCGGACAGAAAGGACTATCCAATCTTTAGAGGATTTGCTGAGGGCTTGTGTGTTGGATCACATAGGATCTTGGGATAGCCATTTACCATTGATTGATTTCACATACAATAATAGTTTTCATGCTAGTATTGGAATGGCGCCCTATGAAACTTTCTATGGGAGAAGGTGTAACACCCTTCTACCCCACATACAATTTTAGGAAAAACACTTAATATTATCAGAGTAAAATCAGCAAGAAAGGTGCCACATATATTCAACCGACATTCAAAATCATTGTCCTATCCCGTAACACGAGTTATTCATTCATCATTAACATAAATTAACAACTACACAACGGAATCAAACTTTTAGTTCATGCCAACAAAATACTTCATAGATAAAAGTCTCCAATTCAAAATGGCATCAACAATATCAAAAGAAGTTCTAACATAAAACCAAAAAGAAATACGAGGTTCACAACCAATCCCAGCCCGATGTTACATGACACAGAGCAGGACACCACTTAAAACATGGCTAAAACGACAAAAGAACGCTCCAAGACTCAATCCTCAAACACCGTAAGTCTACTCTTGGTTATCTGCAAGTTACCCACATAAGAGGCAACATTTTCAAGCAGGCAGGGTGAGAAATCACAATTCATTATAATAGTATAAGTACGTGGAAAATAAATAGAGTAAGCAACATAACATCATAGCATCGTCAACAGAATCTTCACAACAAAATCACAATTACATCATTCATATGCAATGTCAACTATAATGAAATGCAAGGGATGCATGTGGTACCGATTCAACGTGGATAGACACTGGCCATCAACCCTCCAAAGGAGCACAACGTAATCAACGTATCACTTCAATCCGCACAATGGGATTGAAGCTACCAATGGACCGAAGCCCCAACATAAAAATGCTATGAAATGCAATGATGCTAAACCTCCGCAATACATCAACCATCAACGTGTGCATCATTCATTTCATATTCAACAAGTATTCATCATACAATCATGTTTTATCATCATACATCAACAACAACTCGACAACGAAAGATCAGCGCGAGAAAACGTCAAGAACCTCAAGAGGAACAACAACAAAAAAACAGCAAAACAGCCGTCTGACACGGCCACCCGTGTCCTGTGAAACGGTCCGTGTCAAGCTTCCAATATCCAACACACAAACAGACAACATACAGCAACCACACACGGCCGCCCGTGTCCTGTGACACGGCCCGTGTCCGAAACCCTGAAGCACAAATCCAAAACAGAAAAAATTACGGTAGGAACAGTAGGCTGACACGGCCGCCTGTGTCCTGTGACACGGCCGCCTGTGTCCTGTGACACGGCCCGTGTCAGGATGCGAAACCCAGAATTTTTCAAAAGATTTTCTGCTACGTTTTGACTTCAAATATCCCAAAAATTCAGTTTTTTCAATACGAAAATGTGGCCAAAAGACTCACACAATACACATACATCAACACATAACATTCTATTTCATTATATTTCATAAAATCAATCATCCCTAACTCATTCTTCATCATCAAAGACCACAATTTCCCAAAATTCACAAATACCTAATCTATTCATAACCAAATCCTATAGAACTATAATAAACCATGAAAACTCCCCATACCTTAGAGAAATTCAATAACTTTCCTCCTTCTCTATGATTCTTCAGCAACCTTCAAGCCTTAGGGTTCTTTTCCTTCTCTTCTCCTCTTCAGCGTTCTTCACAAAAACACGATCAGTTAGAAAAGTGATCGGTCATCTCCTCTTTAGACAAGATATTCCAGTTTATGAACTTCCAACTCTACCCTTACCTCTTTTTCCTTTAAGACCACCTTGCCCTCTTTCTTAATATTTTTAATAATAATAATAATAGTATAAATAATACATTGATTATTCATCCTATTAAATTATTTAAAAATACTCTTTTGATCCAAAATCCTCCATAATTACCAAAACTTCGTAATTCCTTCCAATTTAATTAAATAAATAAATAAATGATTAATTTAGATTTTTGGGGCATTACAACTCTCCCCTACTTTACGAATTTTCGTCCTCGAAAATTTACCTGATTCGAATAACTCGGGATAGGATTCCTTCATCTTGCTTTCTAGCTCCCAAGTCATGCTTTCTCCGGCAGCTCCTAACCAGACAACTTTCACCAACGCAATCTCCTTGCCTCTTAAAACCTTCATCTCACGTTCCGCAATTCATACAGGCATCGTTTCCACAGTAAGATTATCCCGTACTTGCACATCATCCATATGAATCACATGAGATGGATCTGGAACATACTTCCGGAGTTGTGACACATGAAACACATCATGTAAATTAGACAGATTAGGCGGCAAAGCCACTCTATAAGCAACATTTCCAACTCTGTCTGAAATCTGATACGGACCAATAAAACGAGGAGTAAGCTTCTTATACTTTAATGCACGCCCAACACCTGTCACAGGTGTAACTCTAAAAAACACATGGTTACCTGCTTGGAATTCTAAATCTTTTCTTCGCTTGTCATGATAACTCTTCTGCCTACATTGGGAAGATTTCATCTTTTCTCGGATCAACTTCACCTTCTCAGTAGTATCTCGAACAATTTCAGGTCCCAGCACTACACTTTCTCCAGATTCATGCCAGCATAAAGGAGTCCTACATCTCCGACCATACAATGCTTCAAAAGGTGCCATTCCTATAATAGAATGATAACTGTTATTATAAGTGAACTCTATTAACGGTAAATGAGTGTCCCAAGAACCTCCCTACTCGAGAACACATGCTCTCAACAAATCCTCCAACGACTGAATAGTCCTCTCTGTTTGACCATCCGTCTGAGGGTGATACGCTGAACTCAACCTCAACTTAGAGCCCAACGCTTCTTGCAAACACTTCCAAAAATCAGAAGTAAACCGCGGATCTCTATCCGACATAATACACAAAGGGACATCGTGCAGCTTCACAATCATACGAATATAAATCTCTGCCAACTTCGATACTGGAAAACTGATGTTAACAGGAATAAAATGAGCTGACTTCGTAAGCCTATCAACAATCACCCAAATAGAATCATGTCCTCTTGAAGTATTAGGCAGTCTCGTCACGAAGTCCATTGAAATGCTATCCCATTTCCATTCTGGAACTTCTAACAGTTGCATCAACCCCGCAGGCTTCTGATGTTTAACTTTCGACTTCTGACAAGTTAAACATGCATACACAAAATGAGCTACATCACGCTTCATCCCAGGCCACCAAAACAATTTCTTCAAGTCCTGATACATCTTTGTAGCCCCCGGATGAATACTCAATTTACTTCTATGACTTTCCTCAAGAATCGCCTTCTTCATCTCCGCATCATCAGGAATACAAATTCGATTACGGAATCTCAACACACCATAGGCATCTAACTTGAAATCATCATTCTCCGACTGATTGATTCCAACCATTGAATCTACCAGTTTCACGTCTAACTTCTGAGTTTCCTTGATAATATCCAGAAAATCATTGTTAATCTTCAACATTCCTAACATAATACTCTGCGGTGTCACTTCGTAAACTAAACTCATATCTCTGAACTGTTCAATTAATTCCAACTCTTTAACCATCATCGCCGACATATGTAAAGTCTTTCGACTTAAAGCATCAGCCACAACATTAGCTTTTCCTGGATGATAATTCAGACCGAAATCATAATCTTTTAATAACTCCAACCATCTTCGCTGTCTCATATTCAACTCCCTCTGGTCAAATAAATACTTTGAACTTTTATGGTCACTAAATACTTCAAATCTAGAACCATAAAGATAATGTCTCCAAATCTTTAGCACAAAAACAACCGCAGCAAGTTCTAAGTCATGTGTAGGATAATTCTTTTCATGAACTCTCAACTGCCTCGACGCATAAGCAACTACCTTGTCATTTTGCATAAGTACACCTCCTAAACCCATTTTAGAAGCATCATAATATACCACAAAAGGTTCTCCTGGGTTAGGTAATGTCAAAACCGGAGCCGATGTCAATCTCTTCTTCAATTCCGTGAAACTTTCTTCGCATTGAATGTCCCACACAAAAGCTTTACCTTTACAAGTCAACTTAGTCAACGGAAATGCTAACTTAGAAAATCCTTCGATAAACCTCCGGTAATACCCGGCTAGTCCCAAGAAGCTTCTAATCTCGGTAGCCGACTTTGGGGTTTCCCATTGTAACACAACATCTACTTTAGACGGATCCACAACAATGCCACCACCTGAAATGACATGACCGAGAAAACTAACCTCCTTTAACCAAAATTCACATTTAGACAGCTTTACATATAATTTCTTCTCCTTCAAAACTTGCAATACTCGTCTTAAGTGCTCTGCATGCTCTGTTTCCGATTTAGAGTAAATCAATATATCATCAATGAACACCACCACAAACTGATCCAAATAAGTGTGAAAGATACGGTTCATGTACTCCATGAATACTCCCGGCGCATTAGTAACACCGAGAGGCATCACCGAATACTCATAATGTCCATAACGCATTCTGAAGGTCGTCTTCTGGATATCTTCATCCTTCACTTTAATCTAATGATAGCCCGGCCTCAAATCAATCTTGCTAAACACACGAGCACTTACCAACTGATCCATCAAGTCATCTATTCTCGAAAGCGGATACTTAATCATAATCGTCACTTTATTTAATTGCCTATAATCAACACAGAGCCTCATACTTCCATCTTTCTTCTTTTCTAACAACACTAGAGCTCCCCACGGCGATACACTTGGCCTCACAAATTTCTTTTCAAGTAAGTCCTCCAATTGCTTCTTTAATTTCGACAATTCAGATGCAGACATCCTGTATGGTGCCATAGAAACAGGTCTGGTACCAGGTACAAGGTCAATTGCAAATTCAACTTCTCTTTCTGGAGGCACATCAGGAATTTCATCAGGGAAAACTTCAGGAAATTCACGCACCACTTGCAACTCCTCAATTACAGCTCGGCTCTCAACAGATAATGACGCCATCACTGAGAACATCTGAGCTCCTTCTTGCATCAACTGCTGTAACTCCTTAAAAGACAACAAACTAGCTTCTTCCTCTTCAGGAGTAGAAAATCTCACAGACTTGTTATAACAATTGATATGAACATAGTTATATTCTAACCAGTTCATTCCCAAGATTACATCCATTCCAGATAACGGCAAACACACCAAATCAATAGTAAAGTCTCTGTCGAAGATCGACAAGGGACACTTTAAACACACTAGAGAAGTAGTCACCGATCCCTTAGCCGGAATCTCGACGACCATTTCTCCATTCATAGAAGACAACACAAGACCCAATCTTTCAACGTATTCAGCAGCAATAAAATAATGAGTAGCACCAGTGTCAATCATAGCAATTAAAGGAGTGTTATTAATGAAACATGTACCTCTGATGAGTCTGTCCTCATTAGTTGTCTGAGTCCCAGCCAAAGCGAACACTTTCCCACCGGTTTGCGCCTTCTTTGGTTCCTGACACTGACTACTAATGTGTCCTTCTTCGCCACAGTTGAAACAAATCATCTCTTTATGCTTGCACTCAGATATGGCATGCCCAGTCTTACCACAACGGAAACACCTCTTCACTTCAGCAGTACACACATTACTCTTATGACCAGGTTTCCCACATTTGAAACAAGTTATGCCAGCAGGAGCATCTCCCCCACTAGTCCTCTTGCCATCAACCACTTTCTGTTTACCCTTTCCAGCTGGAGCATCATAAGGTTTGCCACGATTCTGTTGGTGCTTGCTCTTCCTCTCATTAATGATCTTATAATGAGCATTGTTATCCTCTTCAAAAATTCTACAACTATCAATCAAATCAGCAAAAATACGAATCTTCTGATATCCAACTGCCTTCTTGATCTCTGGGCGCAACCCACTCTCAAACTTGATGCATTTTGAAAACTCAGCATCATCATCGTTATAGTGCGGATAAAACTTAGCCAATTCAACAAACTTTGCAGCATAATCAGTAACCGACATGTTCCCTTGCTTCAGTTCGAGAAACTCGATTTGCTTCTTACCACGAACATCCTCTGGATAATACTTCCTCAGGAACTCTCTTCGGAACACATCCCAAGTGATACCTTCACCTGCAGTTTCCAACCTCTGACGAGTCTCTAGCCACCAGTCATCAGCCTCGAATGCTAGCATATGAGTCCCATATCAAACCTTCTGCGCTGGAGTGCAGTCCATCACACGGAAGATTCTCTCCATCTCTTTCAACCAATCCAACGCTCCATCAGGATCATACTTTCCCTTGAAGGTAGGCGGATTCTCCCTCTGAAAAGTTGCTAAACTACGAGATCCAGCATTCTCGTCAATGTTCGGCTGATTCTGCAAAGCCTGAGCCATTGCTTCCAACGCAGTAGCAATTGCAGCATCGTTCATTCCAGCCATCTCAACTTGTCACTTCAACATAAACAAAAGTTATAACTAATTAACAATGCTCGATTGTTAAACAAACTACGACTCGACAACTTGGCCGGACGGACCGACCTGCTCTGATACCACTAATATAACACCCTTATACCCCACATACAATTTTAGGAAAAACACTTAATATTATCAGAGTAAAATCAGCAAGAAAGGTGCCACATATATTCAACCGACATTCAAAATCATTGTCCTGTCCCGTAACACGGGTTATTCATTCATCATTAACATAAATTAACAACTACACAGCGGAATCAAACTTTTAGTTCAGGCCAACAAAATACTTCATAGATAAAAGTCTCCAATTCAAAATGGCATCAACAATATGAAAAGAAGTTCTAACATAAAACCAAAAAGAAATACGAGGTTCACAACCAATCCCAACCCGATGTTACATGACACAGAGCAGGACACCACTTAAAACACGGCTAAAACGACAAAAGAACGCTCCAAGACTCAATCCTCCAGCACCGCAAGTCTACTCTTGGTTATCTGCAAGTTACCCACATAAGAGGCAAAATTTTCAAGCAGGCAGGGTGAGAAATCACAATTCATTATAATAGTATAAGTACGTGGAAAATAAACAGAGTAAGCAACATAACATCATAGCATCGTCAACAGAATCTTCACAACAAAATCACAATTACATCATTCATATGCAATGTCAACTATAATGAAATGCAAGGGATGCATGTGGTACCGATTCAACGTGGATGGACACTGGCCATCAACCCTCCAAAGGAGCACAACGTAATCAACGTATCACTTCAATCCACACAATGGGATTGAAGCTACCAATGGACCGAAGCCCCAACATAAAAATGCTATGAAATGCAATGATGCTAAACCTCTGCAATACATCAACCATCAACGTGTGCATCATTCATTTCATATTCAACAAGTATTCATCATACAATCATGTTTTATCATCACACATCAACAACAACTCGACAACGAAAGAGCAGCGCGAGAAAACGTCAAGAACCTCAAGAGGAACAACAACAACAAAAAATAGCAAAACAGCCGTCTGACACGGCCACCCGTGTCCTGTGACACGGCCCGTGTCAGGCTTCCAATATCCAACACACAAACAGACAACATACAGCAACCACACACGACCGCCCGTGTCCTGTGACACGGCCCGTGTCCGAAACCCTGAAGCACAAATCCAAAACAGAAAAAATTACGGTAGGAACAGTAGGCTGACACGGCCGCCCGTGTCCTGTGACACGGCCCGTGTCAGGATGCGAAACCCAGAATTTTTCAAAATATTTTCTGCTACGTTTTGACTTCAAATATCCCAAAAATTCAGTTTTTCCAATACGAAAATGTGGCCAAAAGACTCACACAATACACATACATCAACACATAACATTCTATTTCATTATATTTCATAAAATCAATCATCCCTAACTCATTCTACATCATCAAAGACCACAATTTCCCAAAATTCACAAATACCTAATCTATTCATAACCAAATCCTATAGAACTATAATAAACCGTGAAAACTCCCCATACCTTAGAAAAATTCAATAACTTTCCTCCTTCTCTATGATTCTTCAGCAACCTTCAAGCCTTAGAGTTCTTTTCCTTCTCTTCTCCTCTTCAGCGCTCTTCACAAAAACACGATCAGTTAGAAAAGTGATCGGTCATCTCCTCTTTAGACAAGATATTCCAGTTTATGAACTTCCAACTCTACCCTTACCTCTTTTTCCTTTAAGACCACCTTGCCCTCTTTCTTAATATTTTTAATAATAATAATAGTATAAATAATACATTGATTATTCATCCTATTAAATTATTTTAAAACACTCTTTTGATCCAAAATCCTCCATAATTACCAAAACTTCGTAATTCCTTCCAATTTAATTAAATAAATAAATAAATGATTAATTTAGATTTTCGAGGCGTTACAGAAGGTGTATGACTCCTTTTTGTTGGTATGAGTTGGGCGAGAGTGTTGTACTCGGACCTGAGATTGTGCAAGAGACGACTGAGAAGATTAAGATGATCCAAGAAAGGATAAGAGCTTCGCAGATTCGCCAGAAGAGCTACCATGATAAGAGGAGGAAGACGCCAGTGACTGGTGTGGGTCGAGCTTTAAAGTCTAGGAAGCTCACTCCACGTTTTGTTGGTCCATATCAAATCTTGCAGAGGATAGGAGGGGTAGCCTATCGAATTGCTTTACCGCCGTCACTTGCGAATTTGCATGATGTGTTCCATGTGTCTCAGTTGAGGAAGTACATTCTGGATCCGTCGCATGTGATTCAGATGGATGATGTACAAGTGAGGGATAACCTGACAGTGGAAGCATTACCTGTGCGGATTGATGGTCGAGAGATGAAGGAACTGCGGGGTAAAGGCATAGCTTTGGTGAAGGTGTTATGGGGTGGACCAGCTGGCGAAAGTTGGACAAGGGAACGTGAAGATCAGATGAGGGAGTCATATCCGACTCTATTTCCTTGAGGTAATTTTCGAGGGCGAAAATTCTTTAAGTAGGGGAGTTGTAACACCCCAATTTTGTAAGAATATTTATTTAATTTATTTAAATATAATATTCGTGAATTTTAGTGAATTTTGGTGGTTTGCGTTGACGTCGGTATTTTGTGGAAGTTTTGGCTATTTATTTAAATAATAGTATATAATATAGAATATATTGTATTATTATTTATTTAAATAATATTTGAAGGATTAAGGGCAAATTGGAATTTTAAGGAGGAGTTAGTGAGGGTAATATTGGGAAAGCCCATTTTAGAAGCCCAAAGGTTAGATTTAACAAAAAGGAGAATTTTAGAGGAATATGATTCATTTTGTTAGACCGTGAAAAGAAAAGAAAAGGCCAGAGCTCTGGGGAAAGAGAGAAAAGAATAGGATTCATGTTGTAGGCTATTATGATTGTTATATAATGGTAGTATTTCGAATTCTGGGATTAGGACTTTTTACGGAATCGAATTCGGAGGTCCGGAAGGCCTCCAAACTGCAGAAATCGCATTTTTCTAGTTTGCTGTCCAGGAGAGTTCGCATAGCAAACTATAGTTCGCGTAGCGAAAGTTCGCATAGCGAGTAGTAGCGACTCACAGCGAACATAACAGTGTTGTTTGCTGCTGTTACGGACAGAATTTTTCTAAACTTCAGAAATTCATAACTTTTAATCCGTATGTCTGTTTCAGTCGGCGTTCGAGTCGTTGGAAAGCTGGTTTCAAAAACTTTTTGATAAAACAACTTTCAATGTCAGAATTCTAATTATTCAATGCAATAGTCAGGTTTTTCGTGTATGTGTTATGTGTTGTGCGTTGAAACGATGAATTTGTTTCATGATTCTTGTGTTGTCTTGATGTTTTGAGCTGTGATTATTCTGATGAATTACCATGATTATATTGATGATTATGAGATGTTTATACAGGATGTTTGATGATTAAATTATGATGTGAATGAACATGAATTATATTGATGATTATGAGAATTTTATATGGGATGTTTGATGATTAAATGATGATGTGAATGAACATGAATTATATTGATGATTATGAGATGATGATACCTAACTATTTTGATGAATTACCACGATCTATATTGATGATTATGAGATGATGATTCATGATGTTTGATGAATAAATGACGATATGATTAACATGATATTTTGATGAATGGTGATACACGTAATGACTTTTATTGATGATGATGATAATGGCGTTGTGTATCATGCACTCATAGCATTCCAGACTTCGGTCTATTGTGGCTTCAATCCCATTGTGTGGATGTGAGGTAATTTGACGTGCTCCTGTTCTTGTGTAGAATCGATCCTATTGACGGGGATCTTTGGAGGGTGATGGCCTAGTGTCCATCGACTTTGATGAATTGGTACCACATGCACGAGTCTTGTTGTGCATTGCATTTATTTGGTATTGATGTGATTTATGATATCGTGGTTTTTGATGTTTACCTTTTTTATGACCCTGATGATGTTGTATATGATAATGACGCCATTTTATGCATATCCTGTTTTTATATTGATTATAATGAATTGTGATTACTCACCCTGCCTGTTTGAATGTTGCCTCCACGTGGGTAACGTGCAGGTGATCAGGCTTAGCTGTGGATGCCTTCGAGGACTTTTGGAATTTATTTTGCTTTTGGTCGATGTAGAGGGTCTTGCTCTGATAGTGTAACATCGGGTTGGGTCGTTGAGTCGAAACATATTATGTTGACATTTTGTTGTTATTTGATTATTAGGGTTTTTATTTTAAAACCTTTTGATTTTGGATTATTGTGGTTATGGTGGTTCTGCTGCTAATTTTGATGGCTTTTGAATATTTTGAGGAAACCCCGTGTTTACGGAGCATTTGTTTTATTTGAATTTATTGAGGAATGTGCGCCCTTTTGAGGTGGTTCTAATTTTACTCTAATATTATGATTATTCTGCTGCAATATTTGTGGGGTAGAAAAGTGTGTTACACCAAGGTCATTGGAATCACATGAAGAAAAAAAAAGAAGAACAAGTTGCATCAAACTTCCTTCAAATTTATTCAAAGCAATACGTAAGCATGAGTGAAGAGTACAATTCTCATGGAAAGGCTACGGATTTATTGCATCAGATGAAGGATATCCTTGAAACTGATGCTCTAATTAATGAGTTGCGGTTTACTAATGCATTGTCCATTATGTTGTTGCACCCCCGGTTGTGATTATTTTTTGGATTATGAGTGAATTTCGCTGACCGTCCTTGAATTAATTTTAGATGTTAGCTTTGTTAATCTTGATTTCAATTTTGATTCTTGATTTTGATTATGTGTGGATCTTGATCTTGAGATTAATTTTGATCCTATTTTATTTATTTTCATTTTATTTTTTTGATAGTGAACTTTAATTAAATTTTAATATTAATTGTGATTAATTTTAATATTAGTATTAATGAGGATTAAATTCTGACGTCGTTTTGATATTGATCTTGATCGAATTCTTGATTCAAATTCTGACCATGATGTTGATTACTCTTAATGTTAATTGTGGTTAAATCTTGACACGTTCCTGTTGATGAACTCCTACTATGATCTTAATACGTCGTCTGATGACTGCTCATGATACCTTTTATGATTGCTTTTCTGTGTGATTTACATGTCACCTTAAGTTCTTGATTCGATTTTAGCTTTGATAAATTGAATTGAATAGATATTATGTTTCAATCTTTTGCATAATAACATTAGCATAGTCTTCTCCTTAAACTTAACCTTAGAATCATAAATTTAGGCCAATTTTCTTTCCGTTTAAAATTAAAGCATCTTTTCTCAAAAATAAAAATAAACACTTTAATCATATCTAATCTCTTTTCAAACTCTAAAAAACATTTAACAAATCTCGAATCATTTTGCCACTTGGCTTTTCTATTTAAAACTTTTCGAAAAGGACACACTTCATAGCATCATCCATAAAAAATACACAAATAACTCCCTTATCCCTCGTCGTTGTGCGATCGAGACTAGTTTACCTTACCCTTTATCCTAGCCTTAGGATTAGAGTCGCGCACTCTATGTAGATGTCTTGCCACAGACACTTACTTTTCCCTTTGGAATATTGACCACACTCAAGAGTTCCTCACCCTTATTGAGGGGAACTACGAATGTTATGATTCCATTCCCGTCAGGATACGTAGGCACGAGATGCCATGTCTTGGAGAACATACTTAGAAATAACACCTTAGGTCTCCCTTTACCTTTTCACTCTTTAGCAGACAAAATAACAAATAACACAAATAAAATAAGAGGTTCCTGTAGAGTACTACAGCTACTTAGGATGCTAGTACCTTCCCTAGGAATAACCAACCCCCGAACTTTAGATCTCTTGCATTGTCTTTACATTGCAATTAGGGTTTTTGATCTTTACCCTTTCTTTTGGATAAACCAAAGTTCGGTGGTGAATTAAGACTTGCCATTGAAGTTAACTCAATAGCTATGGTATCCGATTCTCACTGCGACAGTAGTCTACTGAACAATCCCAGGTTCAAGCATAACACTTTCACCCAAATTATACCAATATAAAGGTGTCTTACACCTTCTACTATACAAAGCCTCAAACAATGTCATTTCAATACTAGAATGAAAACTGTTGTTGTAAGTGAACTCAACCAATGGTAAGTAACTGTCCCAGTTTCCTCCCTACTCCAATACACAAACTCCCAGTAAATCCTCCATCAACTGGATAACCCTCTCTGTCTAACCGTCCATATTGGATGATAAGCAGAACTCGACTTCAGCTTAGTACCAATGGATTCCTGCAAACTCCCCCAGAACCTCAATGTGAATCTCGGATCTCTATTAGAACAATGCTCTAAGGAATACCATGCCAGCTAACAACCTTATTAATATAACTTTCAACCAACTTCTACAATGAATAACTGATCTTAATCAAGACAAAATGAGCCAATTTAGTCAATCTATCCACTATAACACAAACTAAATCATTCCCTTTAGAAGTCTTAGGCAACCTCGTCACATAATCCATGGAAATGACGTCCCACTTCCACTCGGGAATACTCAATGGTTGCATAAGTCTCGGCGGCTTCTGATATTCAATCTTCGACTTCTGGCAAGTCAAACACGTATAAACGAACTCAGCTATATCTTTCTTCATTCCTGGCCACCAAAACATTTTCTTTAAGTCTTGATACATTTTAGTAACACTAGGATGAATACTCAAACTACTTCTATGACCTTATTCAAGGATACTTTTTTTAAGTTCTGGCAGATTAGTTACACAAACTCTGTCACAGAAACACATAATACCATTCTCATCTATTATGAAATCCACCTCTTTACCTGATTGATCGACACTAACTGGTCAATTAATCCCAAATCGATTTTCTGACCTTCTCTGATTTCTTAAACAATACCACTAGTCAGCTTCAACATACCTAAATTCACATTATTAGGAGTCACTTCACATACCGAACTGAGATCTCTAAACTCCTCAATTAACTCTAATTCTCGAACCATTAGTGTTGACATATGCAACGACTTCTTGCTCAAAGCATCATATATGACACTGGCTTTACCAGGATGGTAACTCATACCAAAATCATAATACTTCAAAATTTTAGCCACCTCTTCTGCCTCATATTCAACTCTTTCTGATCGAACAAGTACTTCAAACTCTTGTGTTCATTGAACACTTCAAATCTGGAACCAAACAGATAATGTCTCCAAATTTTTAACACAAACACCACGGTTGCCAACTCTAGATCATGTGTAGGATAATTCCTCTCATAAACTTTCAATTGTCTCGAAGCACAAGCCACAACTTGACCATTCTGCATCTACACACCACCTAGACCCGTCTTTGAATCATCACAATACACAACAAAGGATTCACTTGGACTTGGAAAATCAAAACTGGAGCTGTTGTCAGCTACTTCTTGAGTTCTTGAAAACTCTCTTCACACTGAACACTCCACACATACTCATAGTGACCATATCTCGTTCTGAACGCAGTCTTTGGAATATCATCTGACTTCACACGAATCTAATGATAAACTGAGCGCAAATCAATCTTACTGAATACGCAAGCACCAACCAACTGATATATCAGATCATCAAATCTCAGAAAAGGATACTTGTTCTTGATAGCATCCTTGTTAAACTGCCAATAGTCAACATACAACCTCATGCTACCATCTTTTTCTTAATTAACAACATTGACACTCCCCACGGTGAAACACTCGATTGAACAAACTTCTTCTCAAGTAGATCCTCTAACTGTTTCTTCAGCTCACTCAGCTCTAAAGCAGATATCCTATAAGGAGTCATCGACACAGGACTAGTACCAGGTACTAAGTCAAAAGAAAACTCCACCTCATGCTTTGGCGGCAAATCACAAGTGTCATCTAGGGACACTTCAAAAAACTCATACACAACAAGTAAATTTGTAATCATTCTCATGCTTCCCCCTTTCAAGGATGTGAACACCATGAACACTTGAGCACTCTCCCTCAAAGACATCCCTACCTGTTTCCATTATTACCTATTTCAAGTTCTGCACAATTACCAAACATCTTGATAAAGTCATTGAATCCACTACAATTTTCGACAATTTTATCAAACCTTAGAATTTCGAGGGACTATAGTCCAACTCAAGGGAGCATAATGAAGTATTGTTAAATTATAAGAGTTTTCAATTCATGTTATAACTTTTTTTAGGTCATTATGTATTAGAACAATTATATTTTGTTTTTTTGTCTTCTAAGTTCTACTTTTGATTCTATTTATAAGGGAAAACTTACTTTTTATATTCATTGTACAATCAATATATCTAAACTATATTATGGACTAAATACATTGATTATTCAATAAATTTAAAATATTAATTTTTTCTTATAAATCCGACGAGAATGTGCAATTATTTTCTTGTAATCCAAATTGTTTCACTTATATAAATAGTTGATCTATCAATAAAACAAAAGTAAGTTTAACAATCTTAACTATATTATAAATAGTGTTAGATAGATTACACGCATTTAACTCGGGTTATTTCACATACTTATAAATAATAATAATAATAATAATAATAATAAATATTTATAAAAGAATTGTTCTAGAATAATTGACTATTTTTATTTTTATATTAAATAATTATATTTTTTAATTATACAATTTAATTGATGTTGCATTCACAATTTTTTATTAAATAAAATTTTCTTTATATTTATTGTAAAAATAAATACTTATTTTAAAATGATGACATAAGTAAAATTATTTTTTATTCATAATTGTTTTTTTAAATTGTGTGAAAAACTCAAATAATTCATGTATTGTAAAAACGACAAATTATCATCCAATCAATAAAGCCCACTGTCCCAACAGAGTATGGATGGTTTTTGATATTCCATAATCCATCCATAGTTTCATAGAAACAACCACTACCCGACGAAACAAATAAGGGTCCCATTGTAATTTCAACCTTGCGAAGAAACAATCATTCAGGACACGCGTCCCAATACAAATGCCCCAATCGAACAGCCTACAGTACCACTAGGGTAGTTTTATCAAAACCATACTGCCCAAATGATGAACGCCACATAAGATTCCACGTGGCACAAAAATCCAAATCAGCAGCTATTACAAGTTATAAAACCCAAACTCACCCACTCACCTAATCCAAAACGCTCTTGTACGAAAACTAAAACCATTTAGAAAAAAAAAACCTCTCTTTAATCTTTTTTTTCATAACCACCGCCGGAGATATGAACATTCCGGCGAAGTTAACTTCACCGTCGATTAACAATGCTCGTCTCTCCGATCACCGTCGTCATGTCTTCCACGAAACTCATCTGAATCAAATCATTACTTTCTTCGCCTAGAAAAAATTAACACGTATATATTCATATTCATAGATATAATTTAATTTTCTTTTTCTCTTTTTTCTTTTTTCTTTTTGATTTTGTTTCGGTGAAGAACATGCATAACTTGTGACTCTGAGTCATTGACTGTGTTGACTGGCTAGAAATTTTGACTCGTGACTGTGATAATGAATTTCTGAAATTTGAAGCTCCAAAAAAAGAGTAGTTCGTAGAGTGAGAGATAGAGTTTTTTTTTTTTTGTTGAGAGTTTTAATGGCTCCGTTGAAGATCCAACCGATTGACATAGATTCAGAGAAAGTGACGGGACTTGTTCGAAACGAACCTGTATCGAAGTGGCGTTTGAGGAGATTCTTCGCGTTTGAGAAGCAGTTTCCGAAGAACAACAACAACAAAGATGGAGGTGGAGGAGGAGCTGAGTTGGAACCGAGCTCTGTTTGCTTGGCGAAAATGGTTCAAAGTTTCATGGAGGAACAACCGCAACCGCAACCTCAGCCACAGCCTCTTAGATGCGGTCGTAACCGATGTAACTGCTTCAACGCGAGTAGCTCCGACGAGGACGATTTCGATCTATCCGGTTTTACACATGAATCAGTCGCCGATTCCAATGACTCGCTCAAGGTAAAATTAAAATTCATTTTCATTATTTCAATTTCAATTTCAGTTTCAATTTCAATTCTATTCGTTAATTTATCTTAATTTTAATTCTGTGTTTGGATTATTGTAGAGCTTGATTCCTTGTGTAACTGTTGAAGAAAGGAATCTATTAGCCGATGCGGCGAAGATTGTTGAGAAAAATAGCAAGGTTTACAAAAGGAAAGAAGATTTGATTAAGATAGTTGCAGAAGCACTTTCCTCTCTCGGATACGATTCTTCAATTTGCAAATCGAAATGGGAGAAAACCTCTTCTTGTCCTGCTGGTAATTAAACTCTCCTAATCCACTATTCTGATTCGAAATTGACTCGCTCTGACTCAGTGACTCGTTTTCTAACTCGTTTTTCGATTCGGTCTTGTTTAGGTGAATATCAATTCATTGATGCGATTGTGGAAGGTGAAACGCTGATAATCGACATTGATTTTCGTTCAGAGTTTGAGATCGCACGATCTACAGGAACCTACAAGACAATCCTTCAATCGCTACCGTACATCTTCGTCGGGAAAAAGGAACGGCTGAAGCAGATCGTGTCCATCGTGTCTGAGGCGGCGAAACAGAGTTTGAAGAAGAAAGGGATGCATGTTCCGCCGTGGAGGAAGCGCGAATACATGCTTGCGAAATGGATCTCTCCTTCTGCTGCTAGGTCAAAGCAAGTCGCCGATAAGGCGGCTCAAGATACACCGACGCAAGAGGCTAATAGCGATTCTGGTGAATTGGAGCTGATTTTTGGTGAAGTGAAAGCATCGCCGGAGGAAGTAGTTACGGTGAGTCCAGCGTGGCAGTTGCCAGCGGTGAAACCGAAGAGTGTTGAAAGAGGAACGAAGGTTGTGACCGGATTAGCCTCTCTGCTCAAGGAGAAACCGTAGAACAAAATTTTGTTCAGTTTTTTTTTAAATATCTTTTTTGAATCCTGAATTAAAAATTAAAAATTAAAAATATAAAGAGGACATTTCTGATAAGGCTCTTTTATTTTATTTTTTCATTTGAAATATTTTTGGTTTTCATGTCCTTGTTTTTTTGTTTTACAAGGAAAAATCTCTGTAAGAAGCAACTTTTTCTTTTCTTTTTTTCCTTTTCTTTTGGCTTTTTGGACACAATGTAAGAAGGTACTATATTCTCTGTAATAAAATAAAATACTTAAAAAAAATAATATTAGTAGTATTATCTTAAAGTTTAATTCGAACTAAAATAGTATGATAAACCTCTTGGATTCCTTAAGGATATGGATTATGTTTATTAAATATTTCATTTAAATGCTTTAAATTTTAGTACTCAAGAAATGGATTAAAATAAAATAAAAAATGCGTGAAGTTTAGAAAACACGGAAAAACACCTGAGGTTGCATGCATGGTAAGAGATTCTCTTGCTTCGATTTCCCAAATGTCAGTAGTACTCTGCTACTGCTATGATCACATTGATGAGGATTTTATTATTTATTTATAATTAATGGCCTTGATTTGAACAACAATTACTCTTTTTTTCTTAGTAATTTATTTATCAGTGGTAGTTTAACTGAGAAAGTGCAGAGAGGAGTTATTCTTCCCACCTTACAAAATTTAATTAATCTTTTTGCATTGAGGAGTTACTTCAACTTACAATGCTTTGGTCGCTTTAAGGGAGACAAAGGAGGATGAAACTTTCCTTTCTTAAGTTTTTCTCATCTTTTAATGAACCTTGGATTAATTGTTTAAGTTAGTGACTCTTTATTTTTTCACTTTTCATTTTTCTAGAAAATATTCAACTATGTACTCCTCTCAAAATTTCATGTGCTTCTCTTAAAATTTTAAATTTGAATCTTGTCAAGTACTATTACAAATAAATTTTAGGTTGAATCAGTCTATACAATACATTGTTTCGATGGTATGCTCTTCTCAAAATTTTAAGTTCGAATGTAAGGTGTAATTAATTCTTGTGTTAGACTAATTTATACGGAGTTTTGTTCTATTTTTAAACGAAATTCCTGTTAATGTACGGTAAAATTAATCTTTTTAAATTAATCGGTCGTAAGATCAGATAATAAAATTTTAAAAAAAAATATTAATTGATCGTAAAGTCTGGATATTAAATTTTTTAATTTGTAAAATAATTTGGAGAATTTGTTTTGGTATGGTGAGGTCTAATAAAAAAGAAGGATGAAGTTGTGGAGGAAAGAAGAAGGCTCGTGGTATCTCGAATTTCGTGAACATTGGGGAACTTGTGAACAAACAAACCAAATGAAAAAGAAAAATAAAGGGAGGATGGGATGGGGACAATAAATCATTATTGGTGATATAAATAATAAATGTATTTATTTATTTTTATTTTTTATCTTAAAACCTTTTTAACTGCTGCAAAAGTAAAAGGAAAAAAAGTGAAAAAGCGAAAATCTCTGCCCTCTTTCTCTTTCTCACCAAACGAAGTCTCCCATAAAAGACTCTGACAGAATATGCTTAATTTTATTTATTTATGCCTTTATTGTACTCCGTTTATCTCTACAAGAATTGAATCATCCATTTGCGTTAAAATATAGTAGTAGAAGGTTTTAAAGTAAACTAATTATAATTTAATTAAAAAGGACTGTTTAATGTTTTAAATTAAATAAATACTCTTCCCACCTAACAATAGAAATTATTAGTAGTAGTTAATAATTATTTAAAAATAAATAAATTATTTTCTTGAACAAAATCTAACAAATTATGTTTATTTGTCTTTTAGTAACTAATAACATGTTAATGTGATGTTTGAGGTAGGGGTATCAAAACGGGCCGCCCGCCCCGTCCCGTCCCGCCTAAAGCTCGTCAAAAAAAGAGTGGGGCGGGCATGCCTGCCAAATTGAAATGGGCATGAAAATCAAGCCCGCTCTGCTCCGCCTTCTTTTTTTATTACTAAGAGCTATTTTTTCCATTATTTTTTAATTGAAACAGTTCAGTTGGATTGAGTTGTGAAAATAGCTATTATGTTGGATGAAAATTAGAGTTGTTGCAACTGTTAGTGCAATGGTTAATATTTTGTTAATGTTAGTTGCTTCTTGATTTCAATTATGCTTAAATGAAATTAGAGTAAACTTGTTGGTATTTTGATGTGGACTGTTATGTTAGTGTTGTAGTGAGATTGAAGTTAATAAAGGAGGGTGGCACCTGCCACCAAGAAACCATGGCCTGCCACATAAAGGAGGGTGGCGCCTGCCACCAAGAAACTATGGGGCCTGCCACATCAAGGAGGGTGGCACCTGCCACCAAGAAACCATGGCGTCTGCCACGAGAGTGACGCCTGCCACAAAGAGGGTGGCACCTGCCACGAACGAAACGGGCTGGCGGGCCAACCCCGCCCCGTTATGTCTTCCGCCCGCAGGGTTTTTTGCTTTGGCAGGGCGGGCGAAACTGGTGGGCAGGACCAAAATCCCAACCCAGCCCGCCATTTTTTTGGTGGGTGGCGGGCCCCGGCCCGTTTTGCCACCCCTAGTTTAAGGTTATAATTTGGAACTAGGGGGTGATTGAAGAGGATGAATTCACGATCTATTGTAATGATTCAATGTTTTCAATGTGGTGGAGGGGAGGGGAGGCTGAACAATGTTAGCATTTTAACGCTCAAATCAGTAAGAGAATAAGAAATGAAGTTTTGTGGTAAAAGATTTAAATACCTGTATGGTGGCATATTTTTCTCTTTAAGTAATTGTAACTAACTGCACACGCGTGGAACAGTGTGGGATGCAGACAGTAATTAAATTGATTTGGAAATATTAGCATGGCATCCTTGTGAAGGGTATTCTACATAGTGGGGAGGAAATGGAGTACTTGTTCCTCGTGTAGTAACTTTATGCCTCATAATTGGACTTTCACCTTCTAGGCCTCACGGCTGGCCTAGAACCGTTACTCTCCAAGCCCTTATCTCTGCTTTGTAGGACAAGGTTTTGTGGTGCGTATTGTTACTTGACCACGGAATCGTTAGTATTGGGAATGAGGGCATTAAATGCCTACCCCGGGAGTCGCAAAGTGGCGCTGGGAGTGCCTGACACATCTCGACTCGTTATTTAACAGTGATGTTTCTCCTTCTTTAAAGTTCCTGAATGCTTCCAACCGTCAGTAGTACGTATTGGATCACACGATTTTAGGTGCTTGAAAGTATAAAAGGGTTTTTGAAGTGCCCTATTTCCTTTTATGCTGTATGCTATATATGAACAAAGTGTTTTTATTTCCTCTATTGTTCTTCCTTAGGAGTGTTTCGTTTTGGTGTTGAATCAAAACCAATGATTGCTCTTGTTATTGTTGGAGTTGCATGTTGCAACGATACTTTCTTCTGAGCTCGAAGCCTGGGTCTTTATTTGCTCCTAGATTTCCTCGTTAGGGCTTTCAAGACAGAGTCGCTCGAACTATACTGTACATACAATAATTTTGTTAACAATATATATTTTAATCATGGTGATAATGCCAATACTAATTAAGAATGCTAGAAAGGATATTTCAGGTGATTGGGTGGATTATGGCATATTAGGGTCTACCGCATTCAGAGGTGAACTCTAGAAGCCACCACATTCAGATTTGTTGCGAAGGGCCAACCTAGGATGCAGTTGTAAACACTAATGCAAGAAACGACCAATAATTGGGAATATATAGTACTATTATCTCTCCCTTTATCAAGGTAACCATCAACTCTATGTAACCCACAAGCGGGTTTCATTGATGTTAAAAGCCCCCAGAATAGACCCTTCATAAGACCATAATTTTTCGTTCTTCAACCTCATCTTCTCAAAGAGATCTGAGTACATAATATTGTAGGAACTTCTGTCATTGATCACTATCATGGATACGTCAAAGTTGGAGATTACTACCAATATGACCAAAGTAAATATCTTGTTAGGAATTCCCCCAACCTCCTCGCTATCCCGGAATCCAAGGATATGTCACTCTGGGCTATTGGTTGAGGTATTTCATTCCTTCTTCCTAACAACCATCAACTTAGTGATATTTCTCTTTATCATACTCTTGGATGAATTGCTTACTCTTGGGGTGTCTTATGTAGTGGAAGCAATGTAATGGATTTCCCTTTGTGTTATCTTCTCCATTACTCACCTTCTTGCCATTGTTTATGAACACATATTCAACAACTTTCTTAGGGGATTGCTTCCTCTTAGGGGGAATCCTCTCGACTCCTTTTTATCCTCTTTGGTGTACTCTAACAACCACCCAATATTGATGAGCCCTTCAGTTGCATCCTTCAGTTGGATGTAATTTTTGGTGTTTTGGTCGTGGCTCTTATGGAAACAAATGTATTTGGACCTGTTAGCCAATGCATATTCCTTGAACGGATATGTGATCTTTATCTCGGCCTCCTCATATTTGGCCAACTCCTTTAACATTTTCTCCCTTAAAGTCTTCAAGGGAGTGTATAATTCAAACCTTGGGTGCGGTATGCGCTTGTTATCTTTGTTGGATCGCCCAAACTCTTTATCTAATAGCCGACTAAACCCTGCATTCCCCTGCACTCGACCGCCTCCGTCAGCCAGCTGGTTTTCTTCATACTTGATGTAGGGTTGTGCCTTACTCAATAAATCATCCAAACTCTATGCCTCCTTGCACTATAACTTTCCCCGAAATGCAGAGCATGATTCAAAGTTCTTCTCGAAAATCTAGCATTTTAGACTCTCATCTGAGCCTCTGACAACCAATGTCACCTTTGTGAAACAGTCAATATAGCCATCCTCCATGATGGTTGGCTGCTTCTTCTTGGTGGTGAAATGAGCGGTAAAGCTTCACATATATCAAACCATAAATCTATGCTCCCATCAAGGAGAGACCTGTACCAAGCTAGGGTCGACTCAATTAAGGTTAGTGCAAAGAACTTGCACTTTACATCTCCTTCGGCATGGTAATAGTCCAATTGGTCATCCACATGCTCGACATGATAATCTGAATAGTTAATTCTTTATAACTCTGAAGTTTCACAGACTTCTCTAGTGACTTCAGATTCCCAGTGTTTAGGATACGAGCACATAAGGGGTTCTTCTTCTACGAATGGGTGGAAGCGTTTTCTTTATACCTTTCTCTCCTCCTTGGGCAGTAAACTTTGGGAGGAGTGTGGCTACACCTTCCTCATTCGGGATCAAGGGAAGGAGTTTGATGTCTATGTTGTCGACGACTTAGAGATTTTTGGACCTCTTATGGATCCCTTCTTGTCTCAAGGGCGGTAGTTTTTTGTGAAGCCACCTCTTGCATATGTTGTTCTTCAGGTGGATGTTGTATATACTTTCTTCGATTTGAGTTTGTCTGTTGAACCATCTGGTACACGTTGTTCAAGAATTCATTAGCTCTTTGTAAGCCAAAATTAGCCTGCAAGAGCTGAAAACTTATGAGTGTTTCCCGTATGGCCATGACATAGTTTCTTTGGAAAATGTATGTGATTTGTCGATCGTAGATTTTTTTTTTGTTTTTACTAATGATTAAGGGGTGGAAATAGTCTGAACCGAGTAAGACTTTGCCGAATTTAAGCCCAACCTACTAAAAAATTCAAAGCCAAAGTCTAAGTTATAGCTTGTCAAAGACTTATTTTTAGGTATGAGTTTGTCTTTTTTAAATGTATGATTGTCTTTTTAGCCTACTTAAAGTTACTTTCACTTTAGCATATGTAAATGAGAAATTAAACTAATCTTCAAATAAAATAACAAATAAAAAGAATAATGAGATTAAATATTTGTTTGCATTGATTTATCAGAGCCTATCTATTAGCTTAAGTTTTGTGAGACTATATACTTTTGAGAACTTATAAAAACTATTTATGACATTATTTTTAAGGGTTTTCAATTTATTTTCACAAGTTTTTTAAGATAATTAAACTTTATTTTAATATTTTAATTAAAAATACAAAATACAACATAATAATGCTAACTTTATTCATATTTGTTCTGGACCGGGCAGGGCTTCCTGCCCTTAAGGATCAGGCCCAATCCATTATAGTTGGCGAACAGGCCCAATAGGCACAATATAGCCGTTGGACAGAAAGTAACCGTTGGGCGTGTCCCCTCCACGCGCAGAGTAGTTCGCGCGACCAACTGCTTCCCCGGATATCACGGAAACAGTTAGTCGAAGTCAAAAGGCCACGCGCCCTGCCCTCCATTTGGCAATCCCTCATTGGTAGACCAGGCGCTTTGCTCGCCAGAAATCCACCTATAAATATCCCCTCGCTTGAGAGGGGCAGGTATCAAATATCCTATACTTGACATCTCTTGCTTACTTTCCCCCTTTTTTGACCAAACACTTACTTTGGCATCGGAGTACCTTGCAGGTACCTCCACCCCTTTTTCCTCTCCTACGAGCATCAACTTTTGCCCCACACGAAGGCCGTGATGATCTCCTTCTGGTCATCTCCGATCAGTGGCGCCGTCTGTGGGAAATCAGCTTCCCCGTCTTTAACCAAGATTCTCTCTTGCTCAACAAAGACCAAAGCTTCATCTTTTCAAATCTCAAATCGATATGGCTTTCATCAAGAACGATGTTCACCAAGACTCTGTGGCCCCTGCGGCCAACAACAACAACGACCATGCTTTCGTCGGGCCTATCCCGCAGGAAAGTGACCGAAGAGACGGAAGGCCTGCTTCCCCGAAACCCGACGAACCAAAGCCACGGGCACCAACCGTGGAGCTCACTTCGAGCCCATCCCGGTTCCTCAGGATACTGATCCGAGCACCGCAGCGCTAATCACGTCTCTTAACAACTCGAACCTCCTAATCCTCCAGCAGGGGGAGAAGCTCGATGCTCTCGAGCATATCCTTCAGGAACGCCTTGCTTCAGAAAAACTGACGAGTCTGTCCCCGCATCCACGGACTCCCTCAAAGCGAAGACACGACAGCCTCTCCTCGGAGAGGAAACGTTCAAGATCGAGGAACCCTACACCCGATCTAGTGCGACGATGCCATCAGTCTCCCCCACGAAGATCCAGGCACTCCCCGGTTTCCAAGAGGTCCCGACACTCGGATAAGTACGATCACCGACGCACCCGCGGACGTTCTCCTCGCCGAAGTGCCAGCAGTGACGATGACGTTCACGGCCCATTCACAAGATACATCCTGGACACTCGAATCCCCCGCGGATTGGAGAAACCACCCACGTTGACAACCTACGACGGAACGACTGATCCCCGAAAGCATATCGAAAATATAGAAGCTATGCTCCAATATCACAGTGTCTCCGGGGCTATCAGATGCAAAATGTTCCCCATCACCTTGAGAAAGGGAGCGATGACATGGTTTAAACGACTTCCTCGCGGATCCATCTCTTCATGGAGGGAGTTAAAGAGCCAGTTTGCCCGACATTTCACAGCTTCCCAACGACACCCTAAGTCGGAGGCTACGCTGGAGGCCATTATATAAGGCAGGGATAAATTCCTGCGGGCATACATTGAAAGATTTAACAAAGAAGCGGTGGAAGTTCGAACAACGGATCACATAAAAAAGTACCTCCTCGAAAAGGGACTCCGGCCCAAAAGCGATTTCCGTAAGGCTGTAGGGATCGAAGCTCCCCGGACACTGACAGAACTCCTTCGCAAAGCCGAGGACTATATCCGTTACGAGGAAAAAGAAGTTGCATTCCATGCCCGAGACTTAAGAGATCGCGAAGCACCCCGGGCATCAAAAAAAGACGAGCCGGAATCATCCCGGCAAGGGAAAGTGAAAAGGCGCGATGAGCATCCTCGCGAAAGCAAAGGGCCAGCTGGCCGTTTTACGGAGTACACCATGCTCACGACCTCGCGAGAGCGCATTCTCTCCGACTGCATCAACACAGAATTTAAACAAGGGGGTGTCAGGTTCCCTAAACCGACCACGTCCAAAGGAAACGTCGACAAAAGCAAATACTGTCGTTTCCATCGTAGTCACGGCCACGTGACAGAAGATTACGTGCATCTCAAGGACGCAATAGAGATCTTCATCAAAGAGGGTCACCTAAAGCAATACGTGAAGAAGGGAGAGTTCTCCCGACGAGACACATCCGATACGAAGAAAGAGGCAGAATCGGCCCAATCCAGTCCTCCCCCGCAGGTCGCAATGGCCATCAGCCGACCAGAGGACTTCTTTGTTCCTGACCACCTCGACCCGACTTCCCAGGCATTCATACACAGCACCTGGGAAGCCTTTCTTACGGCCATGGTCATCTCATGTGGGGGGTACCACGAGCTTACGGCCATCAAACGAAAGTTTGAACAGCTGATATATAGTAGCCCCCGAGTAGTTGTACACGATCGGCAAGGGTAAAGGGTGTTCGCAGCCGATCACGTTTTACCGAGAAGAACTGCCTGGAGGATCACCAAATTCCCATATACCTCTGCTGATCAGGGCCAAATTATCCTCTACCGATGTTCGGAGAATCCTGGTCGACCAGGGCAGTTCCGTGGACATCATGTATTCCAACCTGTTCCACGCATTGAAATTAAATAAGTCTAGCCTCTCCCCATACGTAGGATCGGACCTCCAAGGATTCAACGGGGCAACAGCCCGACCTTGGGGTTACGTGGAGATACCAGTCACTTTTGGCGAGGAAGAGGCATCTCGGACAATCAAAACACAGTTCTTAGTCATTGATTGCCCGTCGCTTTATCAGTGCATCCTCGGCAGGCCAGCTCTTGCCGAACTCATTGTTGTCTCCTCTACGGTCCACCTCAAGCTCAAGTACTATACTGAGAAAGGACACGTTGCAACTCTGCATGGCGACATCGAGGCTGCTCGCAGATGCTTTGAGACCGCAACAAAATGACAGAGTCAGATCGCGACGACGGCAAAATCAGCAAAGTGCCCAAGAGAATGTGAGGTTCCAGCTGAAGGTGGCCAGCCAGACAAAAAGCCCACGCTTCCCGTGCATACCATCGACCTCGACAGCAGGCTTCCTGAAGATGGAAGAGAAGATCGTGACGAAGACAAAAAGTCAGGAGCAAGATGCTCCCCGTCTCCTGCACTTCTGCGATCAGTCCCAGATGGGGAATTCGAGATTATCACCTTCAGCAATAACCCCAACAGGGGAGTCAAGATAGGCGCTGGACCCCTGTGTACAATTATCTCACCAAGGGGGAACTCCCCGAGGACAGTAAGAAGGCCAGCGTGACTGAACGACGAGCCTTTTCGTACGTGCTGATCGAGGACAAATTATATCGACGAGGATTTTCCATCCCCCTGTTGAAATGTGTCGACGAGGCCCAGGTCCCTGAAATCTTACAAGAGATTCACGAGGGCATCAACGCACAACACTTAGGGGGAAGATCCCTGGCCCGGAAAGCTTTGCGAGCAGGATATTACTGGCCAACCATGCAACACGACGCCAAAGAACACGTACGAAAATGCGACCGTTGCCAACGCCACGGGGACATGCACTTAGCACCCCCCAACGAGTTGAAGACTCTCTCCTCGTCGTGGCCCTTCGCCTGGTGGGGGATGGACATTCTAGGCCCCTTCACAATGGGATCTTATCAAAACAAGTTCCTAATCGTGGTCGTCGATTATTTTACGAAATAGATTGAAGCCGAAGCGCTCGCCAAGATCACAGCCTTCAACATATTGCGTTTCTACAAAAGGAACATCCTCGCAAGATTCGGGGTACCTCAGGCCCTTGTGACCGACAACGGAATCCAATTCACGGACAAAAACTTCCAAGATTTCGTCGCCAAACTAGGGACAAAACAACATTTCACCTCCGTCGAGCACCCCCAGTCTAACGGGAAAGCGGAGGCCGCGAACAGAGTGATACTCCGCGGGCTAAAACGAAGGCTAGGCGAGGCCAAGAAAAGGCGAGTCGAGGAGCTCCACAGCGTCCTCTGGGCGTACAGAACAACACCCTACTCTACCACCGGGGAAACCCCTTTCCGACTAGCGTATGGAACAGAGACGGTAATACCGGTGGAGATAAGGGAACCCTCCAGAAGGACAGAAGCTCCCCTCGACGAAGAAATGAACGATGAGGCTCTACGCGAGGAGCTCGATCTGGTTGAAGAAATAAGATCAGGGGCTGCTCTCCGCGAGGCCGCATTAAAGTAACAAATAACGTTGCGACATGACGCCAGAGTCATAAAGCGCGACTTCCCCGTAGGCAGTCTGGTCCTGCGCAGAAACCAGAAGGATTCGCGCGAAGGGAAACTGGCAGCAAACTGGGAAGGACCTTATAGGGTCAAGTCCAAAACGGGCACAGGAGTATATTACTTGGAAACGCTGGACGAAAAATAACTTGCTCGACCGTGGAATGCTGAAAAGCTCAAGCAGTACTACAGCTAACCCCTTAACCACAAGGATAGACAAATTGCCGACGTAATCGCCCAAAACAGGGAGAGTTGTGCGGCCATCGTATCATGCCCTGGTGAAACATGACACGCATTACAATGCCGGCCAGCTTCTGCTCGTTGTACGAGCAGATCCTATGCACAACGGGGATACCTCAACCGAGCTCCGCCGTTGCCGCACCATTCAGGAAGGACACCTAGCTCGCGATGGGAATAGTCCAAGCCTATGAGATTAGTACCTCAAACGAAGTCCTAGCCTCATCATGGGCAAAACCACTTCGCCCTCCTCGGCAGGTTTCACAACTCGCCGAATACACACATATAAACAAACAGAGCAAACGTCCAAGAAAAAACACTACAAATTCCAAGTATATTAAAACACCGGTCATCACCGGGTATTGTTACAAATACAAAAAGGGGCAGCGCCCATACAAAATGATAAGGGCACGCAGGCCCATAAAACAAGCATACACCAAGTCCTATTCAGCGACTTCACTCCCCTCTTTGGCAGGAATGACCTGACCGTCCACCACCTTGTTGAATAAACCCATCCCATCCGTCGTGAGCTGCACATCAGAGTTGAGGGCCACCATCTGCTCTTTTGTAGCACTAAATCCGAACTCAGCTGCTTTCAGGTTGTCCTTGCCAAGGAGTCTAATCCTCCTGATCAAGTCAGCCCGCGACTTCAGGGACTTCTCGTGGTCATTCTCGTCCTGGACAGCTGAAGTCAAGCCTTCCAATTCAGCGATCCTCGCCTGCAAACTCGCCTTTTCCTCGTCAGCCTTGAGCGCATCTAACTTCAGCTGGGTCGCCTCCTTCTGAAGCAACACTTTGGCCTCCTCGTGACCTTCAAACTGTTTTAAATCATTGTACATCTTGTTATTTTTCGTCTCCAGCTCGGCAATTCTATTCTTGGATGTCACGAGGCTCGCCCGAGTAGCAGCTTCATCATCGACAAGGACAAGGGCTACTTCAAGCACCCTAAACATCCCCGCAGTATCCTGGCACAGCTGTTTTCTCCTCGCTTTGGGATTGGCATTTAGAATAGCCACGCCTTCAGAATCGTGAACAACTATGGACTCCTCTTCAGCAAACAAATCTGGGCGCGAATAGCAGGCGGGCAGAACAAGATGACCGGCACCAGAACCTCTAGGGCCAGCACCCAAAGACGTCCCAACGACATCTCATTTTCTCTTATGTGAGGTGTTCGGGGTCTCCGGGGTGGAAGTTACCTCCAGAACAGGTGAAGGAACAGCCGTGAAGCTTTCCGGTACAGTCTGATTGGTCGCCACGCCCTAGGCACCTACGGTCGTCTTCTTGTGAACCTTCGCCGCCTAGGACCTCATCAAACGCTCCCGCATGTCGTCCATCATACCTGCGAACACACATAACAAGTCAGGACCAAGAATTCAAAGAAATAAAATCAAACAGTGGAGCATACCAAGCAAGGTTATCGCATCATCGTCATTATCACACTCGAGGAGAGCCCTGATATTAATATATCTAGCTGCAGTAACGGGCTCCCCGTCATCCCCGATCTCCGCATTCCCATGCCGATCAACCACGAAAGCCGGGGAAAAACTCTCCACGTGTTTGTGAAGAAGTCTATACCCCTCTGTTCTGGGCTGGGCCGAGGCTGCCCAACAGTCGAGCAGGCCCAACCCATATAGCATGGGGAGGCCCACTAAGACCCCTCCGCGGGGCCCTTGACTGCTGCAAGCAGACCAACGTTCCCCCCGAGCACTTTGCAGTGTCGGGCATCTAGGTCAACAGGACAGGAGGACCTCGCACCCCGGCGGAGAGGTACCTCCTCGACATACCAGCTTCTCCCCGCGAGAATGCCACATACCACTCCTCGGCAGACATGGTCCCTCCCCGCAAGGCCATGTCCGTCGTACGGTTTGTTGGTCCTCGACACAGAAGACTCCTCCCCCGCGAGGAGTGTCTAACGGTCCGTACCACATGGACACGTTCCAAGTAACCTCCCGCTTCCGCAGGATTCGGTCTGCCCTGATCCCGGAAATCTAGGAACGGTTACCCCAGGGCGAAGACCACGTGCTGGTCTTCACTACGCCACGTAAGCCCTAGCAGTTACTTGGATTGGGCCTGACAATCCAGCCCAACGCAAGTAACCGTTGGCCCCGCGCTGGGGGCTCTCTATAAATACTCTCTCACTTGAGAGGGTCAGGTTAAGTCACTTTTTTCACTCTTTGTATTTGCTGTTACTCTCTGCACTCCCTAACTTGAGCGTCGGAGTACCTTGCATGTACACCCCCCCCCCCGCCGTACTTCAACCTCACCGGAGCCGGAGCTCAACGGACGTCGTTGGCCACCTGTAACTGTCTGATCCAGGTACGATCAGTGGCGCCGACTGTGGGGAATTTATAAGCTTCCCCGTTTTCTCCTCGATAAACCAAAGCTTCCTCTATTCATCACCAACATGGCCAATCCGACCGTCAACCAGGCTCTGGACACCGTGCTCGCGCAACTGGAGAACGGGAACCACCGTGAGGACGCCGTCATCCTCCACGGCGACGAAGGCGACATAAGGGACGGACGGACCTCCTCCCCGGACTCACAGGATACGACTATCAACGTCGTCCGCACGGACGACCAGCAAACCCCTCTCCAGCCAGTGGCTCCGCCGCCCAACGCGGACCCAAGTACCGTGGCCCTATTTGCGTTGATCAACCAGACCAATCAGCTGATCGCGCAGCAGAACACCAGAATTAAAGCCTTGGAGCATGGACGTGCATGACGATCTTCCCCGCGAAGACATCGTCGCCCCCAGTCACCTCGCCTCTCTCCTTCCCCGCGAAGGACCCCTTCCGAAGATTCTCGGACACCGTCGCCCGTACGCCATGGTCGTCGACTGCGTCTCGAGCGCCCCCAGCCGGCAATCACCCAGAAACGCCCTCGTTCCCCGCCCAGGAAGGAACCCAGGGCCTCCGCCACCTCCAAGAAGTCCAAGCAGACCGAAGAGAGACCAAAGAACCGGTCGGGGAACTCTCCTCCACGGCACCATCGATCACCTTCGAGATCCCCGGCTGATAGCGACGACGAGGACCAAAGGACCCCCTTGTCGTGGGAAATCATGGACGCCCCAATCCCTCCAGGCATGGAGAAACCTCCACACTTGGGGACCTATGACGGGCTGACCGACCCCGACGATCACGTGGAGAATTTCGAAGCGATGCTCGACTTTCGAAACGTCAGGGGAGCCATCAGGTGCCGGCTGTTCCCCACTACCTTACGGAAGGGAGCCATGACGTGGTACAAGGGCCTGGAACCTGGTTCGATCACGTCGTGGAAGCAGCTGAAACAACGCTTTACCAAACACTTCACCGCATCTCGTCGACACCCCAAGACATAGGCTGCCCTAGAGAAAATCTTCCAAGGGAGGAACGAATCCCTCCGAAATTACATTGAAAGGTTTAACAAGGAAGCCGTCGAGGTCCACACGACCGACGACATGAAGAAATACTTAATTATTCACGGACTACGCGCCGGGTCGGACTTTGCCAAATCCATTGGCCTCCGAAGACCCAGGCGTCTCGAAGACCTTCTCGCTCGAGCCCAGGAGTACATCGAGCTCGAAGAGACGGAAGCAGCCCAGATCGCTCTTGAGACAAGACGCAGAGAAGGCCCCCGCGGCCACAAAGACGATGACGCTTCTCCCCGGTGGGGAGGAGAAAAGAGGAAGGAAAATCGCAATCGAGATCCCCGGGAACAGCGTGGGCCAGCTGGCCGATTCACAGAGTACACGCCGCTCAACACTTCCCGGTCTCGGATCCTCTCAGACTGTCAGAATTCTGAGTTTGTGAAAGGAGGAGTTCGCTTCCTGAAGCCCGCGGCTCCCAAACCAAACGTTGACAAATCTAAGTACTGCAGGTTCCACAGAAGCCACGGGCATGTCACCGAGGATTGCATCCACCTCAAGGATGCCATTGAGATTCTCATCAAAGAAGGGCACTTGAAGAAATATGCCCAGCAGAATGATCCTCCTCGTACCAGCTCAAAGGAATCGCAGAACGTCGAGGAGACAACACCTCCTCCCGCCGACAGCCAGCTTCAGGTCGCCCTCAGCGTCACTCGGCCCGAGGACTTCTTCGTCCCCCCAATCATCGAGGGCGAAGAGGCAATCCGCAACATGTGGGCGACCTTCCCCTACGAAGGCCCCGTCACGGCCCGTAGTACCTGGGAAGGCTTCCCCAAAGCAATGGTTATCTCCGGAGGAGACCCCGGGAAAATATCGGTTGGGTCGATCAAACGAAAGTTTGACGAACTGGAATCCGCGACATCGTCAAAGGCGACCACCCTCGAGAAAGTGCGCGGAAACTCCAATCCCATCACCTTCTACCTCGAAGAACTCCCCGGGGGAGCACCAAACGCCACTATTCCCCTCCTGGTCAGGGCCCAAATGGCGAACTTTGACGTCCGAAGAATCCTAGTCGACCAGGGGAGCTCGGTCGACATCATGTATTCTCATCTGTTCGGGACCCTTCAGCTGGACGAGAGGCATTTGACCCCATACGTCGGGTCAGACCTACAGGGGTTCAATGGATCCACCACCAGACCATGGGGTTACGTGGAGCTGATGGTTACGTTCGGGGCCGAAGACACGGCCTGACAGGTGAAGATCCGTTTCCTGGTGGTGGAATGCCCATCCCTCTACAACTGCATCCTCGGAAGGACCACCCTTGCTGAACTCACGGCGGTCCCGTCAACGGTCCATCTCAAAATGAAGTACTACACGAGGAGAGGACGGGTAGTGACGATGCACGGGGACATCGACGCGGCTAGGAGATGCTTCGATGCCGCCGTCAAGGGCCTAAGTTCCATTGGTCCCAAACCTAAGGCCGTGGCCAAACCACCCCAGGACGTCGGACAGATACCTCTCCCGCGCGTCAACGCGGTCGACCTAGACAGCAGGTTCTCCGGCGAGCCCAATGAAGACAGAGTCGAAGACCACGACCACCGGGCGGAAAACAACGGGCAACCTCTCCACCCAATACGCCCCATCCCAGATGGAGAGTTCGAGCTTGTGGCCGTCGGAAGCAGTCCAGATCGCAACGTGAAGATCGGCACCAGGATCCCCGGCCTAGCCAAAGAGCAGCTTAAAGCATGTCTGAGGGAGAACGCTGACCTCTTCGCGTGGAGCGCATCCGAGATGCCTGGCCTCGACCCCGAGGTGGCTTGCCATCAGCTCGCAGTAGATCCGGCCACTAGGGCCGTAGCACAGCGTAGGCGCAAGCAGTCTCCCGAGAAAGCGGAGGCTGCTGAGAAAGCTGTAAAAGACCTCCTAGAGGCAAATTTTATTTCGGAAGCCAAATACACGACATGGCTGTCCAACGTT
Source organism: Lathyrus tuberosus (assembly GCA_022829125.1). Lineage (NCBI taxonomy): Eukaryota > Viridiplantae > Streptophyta > Magnoliopsida > Fabales > Fabaceae > Lathyrus > Lathyrus tuberosus. The sequence goes on along the minus strand of JALAZF010000195.1, from coordinate 10,517,615 downwards.
GTACTTGTTAAGAAAAATAATGGAAAATGGAGAATGTGCGTTGATTATACTGATCTTAACCGGGCTTGCCCGAAAGACTGTTACCCCTTGCCTAACATCGACCAACTGGTCGACAATTCTGCAGGTTACAAACTACTGTCTTTCATGGACGCCTATTCAGGATACAACCAAATTCCCATGGACAAGGTCGACAAGCAACACACGGCCTTCATGACCGCGTCGGGCAACTACTACTACAATGTAATGCCTTTCGGTCTGAAGAATGTCGGTGCGACCTACCAGCGGATGATGAACAAGGTCTTTTGAACTGAAATAGGAGACATGCTCGAAGTCTACATGGACGACATGATCGTCAAGTCTGCAGAAGAAGTCAACCACCCCGCGCACCTCAAGAAGGTGTTCGATACGGCGAGAAGATGCCGTATGAGGTTTAATCCCGACAAATGCACCTTCGGTGTCCGGGCAGGAAAGTTCCTCGGATTTTACCTCACGGAACGAGGAATCGAGGCAAACCCCGACAAGTGCAGAGCCTTTTCCGAGCTCCCTACTCCGGGCTCGAAGAAGTCAATACAATCATTGAACGGAATGCTCACCGCCCTTTCCCGTTTCGTCGCCAAATCCGCACAGTACGCACTCCCCTTTTTCAAACTCCTCCGGCAAAAAGCAGAATTTGAGTGGAGCGAAGAATGCGAACAAGCGCTCGCACATTTGAAGCAAGTCCTATCGCAACCCCCGGTCCTCTCGCGACCCGAGAACGGGGAAACACTCTTCTTGTATCTTGCGATCACGAGCGAAGCGGTCAGCGCCGTCCTCATTCGGGAAACACCAGACGGACAGAAGCCAGTTTACTTCACGAGCAAAGCCCTCCAAGGCCCCGAGCTCAGGTATCAACAGATCGAGAAAGTCACACTGGGCCTCATCACCGCGGCCAGAAGACTCCGCCACTACTTCCTTGCCCATACCGTCGTCGTGAGGACCAACCAGCCGATCAGGCAACTCCTCGGACGACCAGATATGGCGGGGAGGATGCTCAGGTGGTCGCTCGAGCTGGCCGAATTCGACATCCAATACGAAGGGAGGAAAGCCTTGAAGGCACAAGTGCTGGCCGACTTCGTAGCAGAGATGACCGTCCCAGAACCCTCAGCCAACGGGTCGCAGAAATGGACAATATATGTCGACGGAGCATCCAGCCCAAAAGGAAGCGGAGCGGGAATCATACTCGAAAACGAGGAGGGCATCCTCATCGAGGTGTCCCTCGAACTGGCTTTCCCGACTTCGAATAACCAAGCCGAATACGAGGCCTTCCTTGCGGGACTCAGGCTGGCTGAGGACATTGGCGCCAAGGAGGTTAAGCTATTCACCGATTCCCAGCTCGTAGCCTCGCAAGTCCGAGGAGAGTACCAGGCCAAGAACGACAGTCTCATAGAATACTTGGCCTTGGTAAAAGAGAAGATGAAGAAGTTCACCTCGGCAGAAGTGACTCACATTCCCCGGGAGCATAATGCCCGGGCAGACGTCCTGTCAAAATTAGCAAGCACGAAAAAGAAAGGCGGAAACAAGTCCGTCATACAAGAGGTCCTTTCCCACCCGAGCGTCGATAAACCTAGTATGGTTTCGAATATCAACGCCATCGGGGACAGCGGCTGCTGGATGACCCCGGTATACGAATACCTCACGACGGGCAAACTGCCCGAAGACCCCAAAGAAGCTAGAATGGTCAAGAGACGGGCATGCTCGTACACTATAGTCGAGGATAAGCTATACCGGCGAGGATTCTCTATTCCCCTCCTCAGATGTATCGAAGACACCAAGGTCCCCGGCATACTCCAGGAGATCCACGAGGGAATCAATGCGCAGCACCTAGGCGGACGATCGCTAGCTCGGGAAGCACTCCGGGCAGGATATTACTGGCCGACCATGCAACAAGACGCCAAGGAGCACGTCAAGAAGTGCGATAAATGCCAGCGGCACGGGGACATGCACCTCGCTCCCCCTAGCGAACTCACGACGCTATCCTCCCCGTGGCCGTTCGCATGGTGGGGGATGGATATCCTCGGGCCTTTCGTCCAGGGGTCGTATCAGAACAAATACCTCATCGTCGGGGTAGATTACTTCACAAAGTGGATTGAAGCAGAAGCATTGGCCAAAATCACCGCTTTCAACATACTTCGTTTCTACAAAAGAAATATCCTCGCCCGGTTCGGAGTGCCTCAAGCCATCGTCACAGACAACGGAACCCAGTTCACCGACAGGAACTTCCAAGACTTCGTCGCAAAACTAGGCACGAAGCAGCACTTCACGTCGGTCGAGCACCCTCAAACGAACGGGCAGGCTGAGGCCGCTAACAGAGTGATCCTTCGAGGATTAAGACGGAGACTGGGCGACGCCAAACAACGGTGGGTCGAAGAGCTACACAGCGTTCTCTGGGCCTACCGAACAACCCCACACTCCACGACCGGGGAGACCCCCTTCCGTTTGACTTATGGAACGGAGGCAGTGATCCTCGTGGAGATCAGAGAACCCTCGAGGAGGACGGAAGCCCCCCTCGACGGGAACACGAACGACGAAGCCTTGAGGGAAGAACTCGACTTCGTAGAGGAAACACGCTCGGGCGCTTCTCTCCGAGAGGCGTCACTTAAACAAAAAATAACACTGCGTTATAATGACAGTGTCATTAAACGTGATTTTCAGGTGGGCACCCTCGTCCTACGAAGGAACCAGAAAGACTCGCGAGAAGGCAAACTCGCCGCGAACTGGGAGGGCCCGTACCGCGTCCACGCGAAGACGGGGACAGGAGCCTATTTCCTCGAAAATCTGCACGGGGAAGAACTTGCTCGACCATGGAACGCTGAAAAGCTAAAACAATATTACAGTTAAACACTGCCCGCGGACGACTAGCACCGCGATACGGGGACGCGCTGGGGTACAAGCGCGACACCCCTATAAGAACACGATGATCAGAGACCGCGTTGTGTGTGCGCGAGGACATTTGATCCGGCGGGGATACCTCGATCGAGGCCCACCGTCATCGTGCCAACCGGGCATAACACCCAGCTCGCGATGGGAAGTTTATGCCACGAGACTAGGACCTCGACCGAGCTCTTAGCCTCGTTGAAGGTCGGAGTACTCCTCCGGCCGCCCGACCAGCTCTCCACGCGGTCAGGGACGATCAAGGTCGAGCAAATCCCGAAGCCTTATTACTTGGGCAAAAATAAAGTGTAAAACAATAAAGTATAACAAACACCACATCACACACAAGGAAAATTAACAGAGATAGTATAAAGTACGAATAGCGGGCAAAACACTTGGTCCAAAAAGTTACAAATATGAGCCCACAAGCCGGGCGAAAATAACCATTGTGCAAAAAGTACATCAGCTAAGCCCACAAGCCGGGCGAAACAAAACGGCTCGCAGGCCGACCAAAACAAAGATAAAAACCTACTCAGCTGCGGTCCCGTCGGGCTCCTCGTGCGCATGAATGTCGTTCTCCCGCAGAGGATACACGATCTGGCCATCCACCACCTCAGCGTCGGGGTCGATCCCTTCGATGACAAGGTCGGGGTTGAGAACCCGAAGCTGCGCCACGGCACTGCGGAAACCTATACCCGCGGTTTCGATAGAATCATCCTCGGACACTCGGAGATCCTGCTCAAGCTTCCGGAGCTGCGCCATGAACGCCGCACGAGTGGTCAGGAGTTTGTCCTCCTCAGTCTCCCCTTCGGCTGGCCGCACCGCATCTTCCAGCTCGGCAATTCTTACCTTAAGCCGCTTCTCCTCCAACTCCAGCTCAGCGATTCGGGCAAGGTGGCTCTTCTTTGTCTCCTCGGCTTCCTTAAGCTTGGCCTCGACCAATTGCTGCTGCTTGCCTTGCTCTTTGTTCAGATCTCGGCACTCTTTTAGCTCCTTGCGCATGCCGAGCATCTCAACGCCCAAGGTATCCAGTGCCTCCTGCAGGCGGGCCAGTTCAGCAGCAGGGCGGGTCTCGTCATTTAGAATGAGGGCAGTCGAGCAGATACGCATGACGGCCGACAGGTCCTCAAAAAGCATCTTCCTCCTCACTTCAGGTGCGGTCCCCAGCACGGTTTGGATCTCGGAGGGAAGGGAGGGAGGATAAGTGACCTCGGAGAAGAAGTGAGGTTTTTGATGGCAGGGGGGAAGGTCAAAGCTGGAAGGAACCGGGGGACTATCTTCACCACCCAGGTCGACGACCTCCGCAACGCGCTGCCTCTTCGGGGTCCCTTGGGTAGCCGGGGATTGGCTTCCCGCAGGAGTTGTGCGGTCACCTGCGGTCCCCGATACACAGGCAGCAGGCTGGGACAGAGTGGATCCTTCGGGGGCAGCGGCCGTGGAAACACCCTCGTGCGGGGCCCCAGAGGGGGCAACTTCCTGATCTTTGGAGCGCGACGCTTCTCCCCGGGCCTGCGCTTCCCGGGCCCTCTTCGCTTTCAGTTTCTTCAACCTCTCTTCGGCTCCAGCCATTGTTCCTACAAAAGAAAGCGTTAGTAAAGCGAAAAACACAGATACGAGGAAGAAATAAAACCAGGGCGTTTCACCACCTAACAATTCGATGGCCTCCTCGTCGGAGAAGGTCTCGAGCAGAACGCGGGTGTTTATCAGGCGACGTTCTTTCTTCACCTGCCCATCTGCACCTATTATAGGCTGGCCGTCCAGCGTCTCATGTCGAGCCTCCGAAAAGCTGTCGACGAAAGCTACGATTTTATCGTAGGCTTCCCGCTCGTAGGCCTCCATCTGAACAGGTTTCGTTTTATACTTGTCAACTCCTTTCTTAAAGTGTTCCTCCGTCCAGTACAGAGGAAACTTCGGCACCAGCACCTCCTCGGAACGGCCGTCGACCTCGCGGGTGACTTTCCGGTACAATGAATATATCGCCTCGAGGGTGACCGGCTTCACATAGAAATAGCGGAACTTGAAATCCCGGATGGAATCCAAGTAAGTGTGGAACAACGCCTTGCTCTGCTTGAAGGACACCCAGCCGTGTCGACCTCCTACCGACGACCGTTGGAGGTGGAATATGTGGAAGAAAAGGCGAACGGTCGGCACGATCTCCAAATATTTGCATACGAGCTCGAAAGCCCGGATGAAGGCCAGCGAGTTCGGATGAATCTGCGAAGGGGCCAACTTCAACTAGTCAAAGATCCCCTCCTGAAAATCCGTGAAAGGCAGCCTCCACCCCGCCTTCTCGAACATAAACTCGTACAAGGGGACCCGCATTCCCCGGTAAGGGGAGCATATCCGGTGATGCTCCTCGGGACGAAACACCTTCCAGGATTGACCACTTCCGATTAGTCTGTGCTCGACGGTGCAAAAAGCATCGCCCACATCTGGGTACACGAAGATGGACGACATCTCAAGGGCTTCACTACAGACCCAGTCCTCAAGCGGCCTCTCCTGCGCAAAGGCCATGTGAGCCATGGGGGAGTCAGGCTGGTCGTCGTCGTTGTCCTCGAAATATCCTGTGGCCACCTCTGCAGCCAAATCGTCCATTTACCTGAAAAGCAGAAGGAAACGGTGAATTCGATTGGTCGTATCAAATTCACCCCTCCACCGCTGTTCAAGCGAACGGGCGAAGAAGGGGCAAGGCTTTCTCAATTCCCCGACGAGATCGACCAAGGATCAACTTGCCCACCGGGGAACTCATCGTCTCCCCGGAAGGTTCTGCCCCGTGCCCCCGCGGCACTAACAAATACACTGATTATCAAGGACCCCGAGACATTCAACGGATCCCCGACGTGTTCGTCCCTGATCCCCGAGGTATTCATCAATAGCGAGCAAGAATCTTCGCACTCTCCCTCTCCACAACTAAAGATTCCCGCCGTAATCGCCGGGAATCCCTTCGTTTCTCATGGGAATGTCATCAATTCGCCAAGGAAACATCCTACACTAGTTAAAATCGAAGAAAAACGCGAAATAAAGGTCCGGTTTGAAGCAAATACCTGGTAAGCGGCGGTGTAGGGTTCTGGCACGGAGGTTTCCGGCTCTGGTACGGCGGCGAACGGCGGTCCTAGCAGAGGAAATGCGTCCGGCAGAGAGTTCCCGGCGAATGACGACGGCGAGCTACGGCGGAAGAGGTTAGAGAGAGAGGGAGAAAGTTTCTTGAGAGAGAAGCGGAAAAGTGAAGAATGAGCGAGGGGAGCGGCTTTTATAAGCGATTCTCGCGAGACCCGAGGGGCGTAGGGCACTCGAGTGCGCTACCCTAGCCAGCCGCCCTAGCCCCCTAGGTAATGATGGCAGGCAACACGTGGCACGCATGCAGCCACCCGTCCCCCCACGCGTGTCGTTTCGGGTTTCCCCATCGCTTTGAATCCAAAGCCCTCCATCTCCCCGACCATACGACCGGACACATCTGTCCGACGCCCGACACTCATCCGGCCGAATGAATTTCGCATAGGATATCGACCTCCTCGGTTCCTCTCTTAGCGTATCCTCGACATATAATAACCCTTAAGTCATCACTCTGCCACCTCAGAGCAACGACTTGGGGGGCTCCTGTTCTGGGCTGGGCCGAGGCTGCCCAACAGTCGAGCAGGCCCAACCCATATAGCATGGGGAGGCCCACTAAGACCCCTCCGCGGGGCCCTTGACTGCTGCAAGTAGACCAACGTTCCCCCCGAGCACTTTGCAGTGTCGGGCATCTAGGTCAACAGGACAGGAGGACCTCGCACCCCGGCGGAGAGGTACCTCCTCGACATACCAGCTTCTCCCCGCGAGAATGCCACATACCACTCCTCGGCAGACATGGTCCCTCCCCGCAAGGCCATGTCCGTCGTACGGCTTGTTGGTCCTCGACACAGAAGACTCCTCCCCCGCGAGGAGTGTCTAACGGTCCGTACCACATGGACACGTTCCAAGTAACCTCCCGCTTCCGCAGGATTCGGTCTGCCCTGATCCCGGAAATCTAGGAACGGTTACCCCAGGGCGAAGACCACGTGCTGGTCTTCACTACGCCACGTAAGCCCTGACAGTTACTTGGATTGGGCCTGACAATCCAGCCCAACGCAAGTAACCGTTGGCCCCGCGCTGGGGGCTCTCTATAAATACTCTCTCACTTGAGAGGGTCAGGTTAAGTCACTTTTTTCACTCTTTGTATTTGCTGTTACTCTCTGCACTCCCTAACTTGAGCGTCGGAGTACCTTGCAGGTACACCCCCCCGCCGTACTTCAACCTCACCGGAGCCGGAGCTCAACGGACGTCGTTGGCCACCTGTAACTGTCTGATCCAGGTACGATCACCCTCCTTGTCCGCCGGGCAAAGCTGCTCGTGCTTCACCAGGAACTGGTCCGTTCTGCGCTTAAAGTGGGTATAGACCCATTCCAAAGGAAATATGGAGACGACACCATCCCTCTCCCGACTATTCACTACCACATTCTCAATGGTTGAGATAGTCCTCTTTGCCTCCTCGGTAATAGGCTTCACGATCAGAAACCTATCCTTGAAGTTGCGAATTGAATCAGAATACGGCCAGAACAGCCTACTCTGTTGTTTAAACGAAACCCAACTTTGTTTCGTCCCCGCTGTGCTCCTTTGGATTTGGAAAAGGCAGAAGAAAAGATCTGTGGTCGTGCCGACATTAAGGTAACGACACACTAGCTCAAATGCTCGGATGAAAGCCAAGGCATTGGGGTGAAGCTGAGACGGGCACAAGGCCAGATGAGTGAACAGGGAAACTTGAAAGTCAGTAAAAGGGAGACGCATCTTGGCCTCCGTAAAAGCAAACTCGTACATAGGAAAACGCAATCCTGGATACGAGGAGCAAATTCTATCATACTCCCCGGGGCGAAATGCTTTCCACGTCCGAGGAGCGTCATCTACACGTCTCTCCAATAAGTCAAATTCTCGTATCTACTCTGCAGAGAAAGTTGATCGAAACGATAGAGGCTCATGTGCGAGCCAGTCAAGGTCCCCTCTTGCGACCTTGATATTTGAATAATCAGCGGGCACACTGGGCCCCTCTTATGTATCTTGCGTGTCGGGCACAACATCATCCTGGGCTTCAGCCATTTTCACCTGAAAGGCAGAGGAAGAGAAGTGAATTCGACATCCAAGATCAAATCCACCCTTCCACCACTAATCAAGTGAAAGGGCGTTGATGAAGCCGAGGACAACCGCGAGCCCGTATAAATTACCTAGTAATCATCAGGAGAGGTTCCACGACCAGAACTCGCAGATATCCATACAAGGACGCATACTCACCTCAAAATCACATCAAAGTTCCGAACAGGCCTAGTGCCCGACTACAAACAAAATTCTACACTTAACCAGATTCTACAAGGATCTACGCTAACAATTTCTACAAAAATCCTGAAATTCATCATGTTCTTCATGTTCTTCATGAATTTTCCAGAAATTCATGTGTTCATCGAAGAACACATGAAGTTCAACCGGAAAACATGAAGTTCAACCGAAAAATTCATAAACTCACCGGAGAATCCATGAACAACACCCAGAAAACTGAAGGTTCATAAAAAAAAATACAGAAAAGGAAGAACAAACTTACAGGAAGAAGAAGAGGAGGATCAACGGTGGCGAAGAGGAACTCCGACGAAGGACTAGTTGCAGAGCAAATAAGAGCAAGGAGTGAGAACTTGTGAGAATTGTGAAAATAAAACCTTCCTCCACCCTTTTATAACCATTTGATCGTGGGGAATCGTGAAGGTCATCATAGCCTATGCGGCCCTAGGACTGACAAAAGCCATAAATGCTCACCACGTGTCACAAAAACTCTTCGCCTGGCTTATTGCAGAAAATGCACCCAAGTCCTTGGCTCCCAAGAGCAAGTCTCCTCGTCAAAACGAACACGTCCGTGCAGGGCTGCTCGGCGAAAAGCACCAACCTCTGCGAGCACGTAACAAATCTTGGCCGACATTCAGCGTAATCATCTAACGACCACACCTGGTCGGGGTACGAATGGGACACTCCACGCGAGCAACCACATCCCCGACAGTACGGTCGTCGTCACAGCTGTCTGAAGTCATTACTCTCCAGCAGAGAAACGACTTGGGGGGCTCCTGTTCTGGACCGGGCAGGGCTTCCTACCCTTAAGGATCAGGCCCAATCCATTATAGTTGGCGAACAGGCCCAATAGGCACAATATAGCCGTTGGGCACAATATAGCCGTTGGACAGAAAGTAATCGTTGGGCGTGTCCCCTCCACGCGCAGAGTAGTTCGCGCGACCAACTGCTTCCTCGGATATCACGGAAACAGTTAGTCCAAGTCAAAAGGCCACGCGCCCTGCCCTCCATTTGGCAATCCCTCATTGGTAGACCAGACGCTTTGCTCGCCAGAAATCCACCTATAAATATCCCCTCGCTTGAGAGAGGCAGGTATCAAATATCCTATACTTGACATCTCTTGCTTACTTTCCCCCTTTTTTGACCAAACACTTACTTTGGCATCGGAGTACCTTGCAGGTACCTCCACCCCTTTTTTCTCTCCTACGAGCATCAACTCTTGCCCCACACGAAGGCCGCAACGATCTCCTTCTGGTCATCTCCGATCAATATTTATATAAATAGGTTGGTTTGATAGATTTAAATTTTTTTTTTTACTGTGGTGTAAACTTTTTAATTAAATAATGTTTTAAAAAATTTCTAAAAACAAAGTATGTAACTCATTGCTTAAAACAAAGTTCATTCATTGCATAAGTGACTATAGTAAGAGAAAAAACTAAGATAATGGTAGTGTGACAAGTAAGAAATTTGACTAGTGGTAAGGTTTAAACCTGATTTTACTTGGGCTTAATTGACCATAGGAAGGTATCTTGACAGGCATAAAATCAAAAATAGTACCTATTACTGTTATTTTGGCTTTTCCTTTTTTTTTTTAAACATAGTTTGGCTCTTAGTCTCTACCCAATTTTGTCCTTTGCAATTTTACCGTGCCATAAATAATTTGCTTTCAATGTTATTGCAATTTAAAAATTAACAGTTTTTTTACCACCATTATTAGATTTATTGGACTGATTAATTCAATTCAAGGGTCAATTCTGACATTAAATAAATCTAATAATAATGGTATAAAAACTGTCATTGAACCGATTTAACTGTTCTCAATTATAATTGTGATGGAATAAACCGTAATCCTTTCTACTAAATTCAGCTACGATTACCATTTAATTAATTTAAATTTCTAATTTTCCTTTTTTTATTTTTCATACTTTAGGATACTTTGCTTCTTTCATGATATTATTTATTATTTTTAGGTGAAGAAGCTTGCTTCTTGCTAGAGTTATGACAACATTATGTGTAATGTGCAAATAAATATAAATAATTCATAATCATTGTAGTGGGTCCCATTGTAATCCATTATGTGGTGCAATGTTCAGGATAAATACTATACTGGGAAATAAGCATTTTAAAAAAATAACTTATTTTGGGAGATAAGTCATTTATAAAGTGTGCTGGGCCCATCATAAAGCTCTTCTGTCAGAGCATGGCCCCCCTCCTTCACTCAAATAATTTAAATATTTATTGATTGAGAAAAAGTGTTTCTTCTATAGTATAAAATAGAGGATAGATAAATTTATTCAAAAATAATTTTTGATTGAGTTATTTGTCTGATAATGGATTATAAATATTAATTTTTAAACTTTTAACAAATAAAGTCAAATTATCACATATTTTTATATTTTTAAATGATTATTTTAAAGTCAAATTTTATATTAAAGAAAAAATCTCTTACTTTTTATGCTTTATATTTTTATAATATTAAACAAAAATAATTTTTTAAAATTAAACATAATATTTTTCTTCATAAAAAATTATTAATTACAATTTTATACTGTTAGTAATGATCAGTATTATATAATCTGAATTTGAGAGAAAACATAAGTAGAATGAATTCTTTTCAGATAAATAGATTATACTAATAAATTCATCTATTGTTTTATTTATCTCTTTTATAAATAAAAGTTAAATAAAAAATAAGTAAATTGAAAAATCCAAACTCTTGTTAATTACCCTATTGATAGGAAAATATTACTTTGATTTTGATGGAGCTTGCCCAAGGCACGCGAAAACCATGATGTTTAAGTGCTGATGTACTCATCCCCATGGTAAGCATTTGTGGGAGTTTGATATTAGCCCTTGGATAAAAGCTTTTTTTAAAAATAAAATAATTGTGATTTATTTATTTGTAAATACAAATGAAATGTGCACACTTTGTTAGAGTGTGGCACAAATGCCGAAGAAAAGCGAAGGGGGTGGAAAAAGAAAACAAAGTGTGGAGACTTTATCAAGAGTGATTGTACTACATGTCTCTCTAAAATAATTATGCTTTATCTGCATATAATTATCCAAACTTGTTTTGAATTTGATAGAAAAATTCATTTTAATTAAGTCTAGATCTTTCTTAGTTTTCTATGTTAAAGAAAAATATAGAAACATATCTGAGATATATTAATATGTGTAAATAAGTAGTTTAAAGAACAAATAAGATAGTGAGTTTGATAAGAAAGCTAATTAAAAATTCTAACTAACTCTAATAAATTCTTGTAACAAATTATTGTAGGTAGTTTTTAATATATTTTTCATGCAATTTCTACACTGAATGATGAAGAAAGCTCAACTTCACCTCTAATATACTATCAATCGTCTACGGAATTTATCTTCCGCTCCATTCAATCTTATTTCTTCTTCTTTCTTGATTCATTTAACAACAACACTTCATCTACACACAACTACAAAAAACATCACTACTACAAATCGCGCAAACAACAACGCTCAAGTCACTACGGTTCTTCTAAACACTGTGGTGACATTTCTAAACTCATGTGCTAACATTTTATTTTATTTTTTAATTATAAATTTTTATGCTATAATAACAGTTGACGTTATAACCGATACGATACAATCTATCTTTCAAGGATTTGAACCTCAGTGCTTTCAAAAAATTTATTCATTTAACGTTAAGGCGCTCCTTTCTGTTTTATTTATTTTTAAATAAAACAATAAAAGCGATATCACTACGGTTATTATGAGTAACCATTGTGATATGAAATTTTATTCATTTAACGTTAAGACGCTTCTTTCTTTTTTATTTATTTTTAAATAAATAATAAAAGGGATATCACTACGGTTGTTATGAGTAACCGTTGTAATATAATTTGCTATTATTTAAAATATACTTACGATTATTCTTGTAAACTGTGACGAAAAGTGATATTTTTTAATATATAAACGAAAGTATTTGTTGCCCAATTCATAACAGTCGTTTCTCTCTAAAGAAAACCCTAACACAACCCTCTCATCTCATGAATCTTAACCAATACTGTAACAAGTGAATGGAGAAAACAAGCTTAAAGGATATCTGACGGGAGCAACGTCCGGCGCAAACTCCTACGGCGGCGAAAATGGTATGTTCTCCTACTCTCTTCTTTCTACTCTTCTTCTGGATGTTGTTGATGTTTAGAATTTATGATTATTGTTTTAGGATTTGGTGTTAGGATGTTGTGGAAACATTATGTTGTTGATGTTTTAGTGTTAAGTTTGAAGTTTGTAGTGTTTCCTTGTAGATACATGGTTACGATGGTGGTAGCAAGCGTATGGTGGTAGCAAACGTATAGTATAGTGATGGTTCATATGGTTTTTGTTGCCATGGAAAAAAAATATAAGAAGTATGAAGTTACTGTATAAACTTCATCCACCTTATATTTTTTCTTCATGGCATCACAAACTAGATGAACTTGATATATCTTGATTTGTTACAGTTCCATGATTATTTTCAATAAGAGGTGTGTTATTGAATCAATGTATATTGATTTGTTACAGTCCCACTTAGGGTTTTGTTTCAACTATAGCTGAATTTGTTTTGAATACTAACAATTTTATTTTATTTGAAATAGCTGAAGTTGTATAGTAAAGATGATACATGGTGATGATGATGGTGGTAACAAGCGTATATTATGAGTTGATAAGGTACATCTGGTTTGTGCTAAAATAATGTATATTTTTTTTATTGTGTTGTATGGATTTGTTGTGTTGTAGTATGTTGTTGTTGTTGAAAAATGTTCTCAAAACAAGAACAAAACATTGCTAAGTCACAAGAAAGAGGCTTCTTGTGACTTAACAATGTTTTGTTCTTTATATTCTTATACAGGTTGACAGGAGATGAAATTTCGTTTATTATTGAAAGCTCCAAGAGTTTGAGTAAATTTTGGTAAAACATAATGTTGTGAAAGATGTTCCAACATGAAGGTTTCAACCTCATACCAAAGATGTCGAATGAAATGTCACAACATGAAGACCCGACATCATGACTGTCACAACAGGTTTTGTTTAAATTTGTTCCAAGATTCAAGGTGCGATTGGCAATGGATCAAGAATCAAAGATATGAAGCCCAACTCAGCAGAAAGCTATAAAAGGAAGACCAAGACCTAGGCAGAATAGGGAGAGAGAACGACATTGACTTAGGAATCCTATTTTGTAAAGTAGGGCTTAGATTTTGAGAGTCGTAGGTTTCTCTTGTAAGTCTCCCTCTGTATCGATTTGATGCAGTGTGGTAGACATAGGTACTTGTACAGATTCAGAAACCCATAGGTAATGAATCATGTATTGTTCTTGGATGAAGCTTTGAAGCAAATCCAAGTTAACTTGTTAGTCAAGGATGTTTGACTGAACTTTGTATTGGAAGGGGTGTCTTTCAATAGGGATGGTACAATTATGGTGTAGTAACTGTTACATAATCACAGGTTGTGATTTAGGGAGTGAGATGGGTTTCTCTTATCAATTAGATGTGGCTTCTAATGATAAAGTCTTCATTGGGTAGTGATAGGTAAGTGTGGGTGTTTACTGTAAACCTGAGGTTGTTTACATAAAACTATACTACTGATAATGAATTCTTCTTCCTGGATTGGTATCCCCCAGATGTAGGTGAGTTGCACCGAACTGGGTCATCATATTCTGTGTTGTTTATCATTCTGCAATTTACAATTCAGTTTTGATTAACATGTTGGAACAGATGTCGAAACATCTGTCTTTCTGCAGTTACTGATAGTTTGGAAATCAGTTTGCTATTCTGTTCTTTGTTTAAATAATTATGCAGAACAATGTCTTGACATGTGTTAGGACATCTGTTGTCTGCTATGCCAGAATTTTAATTGGTATCAGAGCAGACATCATGTCGGTTTTTGGATGAGATCTTTGGGAGATAGTTTCTGGCGTTTAAACAAGGATGAGTTTTGAAGATCAGATCAATCAACTCAGACATACTCAAGGGTATTAATGGATGGGATGGATGTTCTGGATCGAAGGTAACAACCCGTTGGTTGTTCATGTTGCTGAGGAGGTTCTACAACAACTGCAGGAGAAGTGGTTAGTTCTCTTGTTGGGGTGTCATATAAGGTGTTCTGACATCTTATTAGGGCAAGCTGAATTTGTTCCTTGGTGGTTCCACTGCATATGTTTCTGATGGAAGAGCTCTGTAATTATGGGATTCTGGAGTTGTTACTGAAGACAAATGGTGGAAGATCTCAATCGTCGGCCTCTATATATGAAGATATCTGCATCTTTTTATTCCAAAGTCGGGAGCGATGGAATGGAGAGAGTTATTGGTAGATGTCTGTTATGGTGACTTAGTACTTGGAAGCTTGGTTCCATGGTGCAGTTTGAAGTCAGTTGAAGAGGAGGGGAGTTGAGTTTAGGTTTATCAAGTTCATGTTCTAGGAGTTTGATAAATTATTGATCGGCTAAGTTGTCAAAGATACTTGAGAATTCTCTCAAGTCCACTCATAAAGGCATATCAGTCGCGCATCTGGAGTCTTCTAGTTATTCTTCTGACTAGAGGGTGTTTCTGTGAAACACAAACCTGAAGAAAGTGAAGGTGATTTATTTTCACCATCCAAAAGTGCAAGGAAGGATTCATCTCTCTTAACCCTAAGAGTGGACCCAATCTGAAAGGAGATTTCAGAACTGTTGAGGTAAATAGGGTTTGTTCAGAGAGAATCTTAGTTACTTGAGTCAAGGGTGGCAGCCTTGGTATCTCAACACTTTGTTTGTCAAGGAAGATACTTGCAAAAGATTGAATACTTGTTAAGTGTTCATGGAGTGATTTATTGGAGTATAGTTTCAACAGTGAAACAGGGTTATTGAACAAGGATTTAAGATCAATTGCTATTTGTAATATTCACAAGTATTTAATTGATTATCCTTGTATGTGAATTTGAAGATTGCTGATGTTCAACACGATGTTGGAACATCTCTTCATCTGGTTTATGCAGAATCATGGGAGGGGTACTCTATAAGCTTTTGGATCTATTTCGCTTAGGTGTTGACCTAAGAATCTGCTCCAGTTTGGTGTGGCAGAAGCATCTGATCTCTAGCGAGTTTCTTGGCAAGAAACTGGTCTAGACAATGGTGATGTGGAAGATGAAGAAGAAGACATCATAATCTTGATGAGTAATTCTTGGATTAGTTTATTTCTGATATAGAAGTATTGGAGTGCAGCAGGTGTCTTCAAGTGTTACTAGAAGCATCTGATGTTTATCTGGAAAGTGTCTTGGCAAGAGACGTATCCAGAATATGGTGCTGGTGATAGCACAACTTGGGTCAGTTTATTTCTGATCTAGGTACTTAGGAGCATGTGATCTTGCTCATCTTGGAAGTCAAGGTTAAGTGGCAGTTATCTCTGACTTTCTACAGACTGATCTACTTAAGGAAAGTGGCATCCTTTGGTATAGTTATGGTGTAGTCTAGGATTACTTTCTCTTCTGAAGAACCAAACGTGGCGGGTGTGAATTCTTTGAAGTTTCAGGGCAGATATTCATCAAGGTGTGAGCTTGAATGGAATACCTGTGTTAAGATTAAGTAGGATGAAGGTTGTCTACTCAAACTTGGTTGTTGAATCAAGTCTATGAGAGCATGGAACTCTTGTTCTGTTAAAGGGAGGAGGTTCTTCTAAGTGGAAGAAGGAGGAGCTGAATTCAATAGCTGGATGTCGTATCAGAATGTTCTGACATCAAGCTTAACATCAGAATCTCAGCTGGTGATGTGGCACATCAGCTTAAGATAAGTTGATCTACAGGAGAATGGAAGTTGTGGATGCTTCAAAAAGGTCTATCTCATGCAGTTTGCGGGAGCTGTGGAAGGAGAAGATGTTACATGTCTAAGGCTTGGTGGATCCAAGATGGCTTGCTATGGAGCAAGTAGTTCATGCAACTTGAAGATCAGATTTCATTGGTGGATCAGTGTATCTTGTGGGAGTTCTGAAGAAGGGTGAGATCAGTCAAAAAGTGGCATGTGGTTGGTTTCATATTTGAATTCAAGAAGGATGAGGCAA
The DNA here is from genome assembly GCA_022829125.1 of Lathyrus tuberosus. Lineage (NCBI taxonomy): Eukaryota > Viridiplantae > Streptophyta > Magnoliopsida > Fabales > Fabaceae > Lathyrus > Lathyrus tuberosus. The sequence continues at coordinate 10,501,323 of JALAZF010000195.1, read as the reverse complement.
TCAAAAGTGGCATTTGGTAGTTCTCGTATGTGGATTCGAGAAATCAAGATAATCAAACAGTGGCATTTGATTACTCTTGAGGAGTGTCTTGGAACTAATTACTCTTGGGAATAAGGGTGGTTGGTTGAAGATTTAAGGAGGTATTGAGTCTTTTCTATCTTGGAACTTGTGGCAGAAGTTCTCAGTTTATGGAATATTACCTTCTTTTGGTGGATGAGAGTTTATTTCTCTCTTTGGTTATCTAGAGTTCTTGTTGATCAAGCTGGTGGCGCAGTGTTGTTTGAAGATCTTCAGTTGGATTACTATGCAGATAGTAAGTCCAGTGGTGGAGCATATCAAGAACTATGTTGATTGATGAGTATGATATGTGAAGGATGTCCTAACTGATGTTAGAACATCTTCTGGGTTAGTTATCCTTGGAGTAGGATTGTGAGTTCACATCTTGTCTAAGAGGTATTTATCTTATCGTACGTGAGAATGATGGGTAATGGATTTTCTTAGAAGTCTGATGTGAATGTTACATGCTAGAAGTGGACCAGTTTGGTGCTTGTGGAGCAAATAGGCTGAAGATTTCTGGAGCATGTGTTTGATGTCCTTCAAATGTGAAGAACATCTGGATGAAGCTAGCAAACTAAGGGGCTCTGTATGTCTCTTTGAGGAATGTGAAGTATTCCAGATTCAATTGGGTTGTATCTCAGGGAACAAGGAGATCTATACATGAGAATTCAGGAGGGATTCGTGTGGTGTATAGATAGTTTCTGGACGAGAGGGATCAGTGGAGCTTTGGTCTCAATCTAAGAGTTTGTTAGTTATGGTACAAGGACGCGTTCCTGGTACTCTCACTGTATGGTCATGAAGTTGTCATGGGACATCATGTGGTGATTTTGAGGTGTTTCTTGCTGAAGAAGCATCAGTTGAGAAAGATAGGGGGAGAACTTCTGTCTGTTAAATGTACTGGTGTGGTACATGGTTTGCTTGAGGGTCAAGCATTAGGTGAATGTGTTCAGCAGATGTGTTAAACAGAGGGTACACTCTTGAAGACATGAAGACGCGTCTTATGTTTTCCATTTATTTAGGGTGTTCTTCTAGCAAAGGAGCACTGGTTATCTACGACAGGGGGAGTTAAACTTCTGTTTCAGATATATGGCTGCAGTGGTGCAGATATTTTATCAAGATTGTTTATGGTTTCAAGCAGTTGTGATAGATTGCCTCAGGTGTGGTTGATATGTCAGACAAGATGTCGTGACATTGCCCTACTGATATAAGTTCTGGGTGAACTTATCAGGTTACTCTGATTCTGTCATTAGTGTCAATGGATCGAATTAGAAGTGGTACAAGTATCTTGGGAATTTCTGCTGATGGAAGGGTCTACGGAAGAATTTTGTAGTAAACAAGTTTGCTAATTCTGGATTAAGGAAGTAATTCAGGATAAACAGAAGATGGGGGTAATTATAGTCCTGTCTGTGGGGACCATAAATCTAACAATATCAGGTTAGGTATCAGGACACTGTTCAGAAGCAGTTTCAAGGACAAGTCAGAACAGGTGGAATCTTTCGAAACTAACTTGACCAACAGTTATTGCACTCATTGACTAGTCTTTTGTCAAATGGATTGGCTTTACCTACTTAGTTTCTTTAGTATTTAAGGAGGGACGTGCTAGAACATCTTCCTTAAGTTGAGAGCAAATGGGCTTTGTCCGTGTTTGGGTAAGCCTAATCTGGGTTTGGGCTTGCTTGGATCACTTTTGCCATCTTTTGGCTAAAAAGGGGGGGAATGGCTTATTGTTTACTGCTGAGAGGTGTATGTGCATTTATGCTGCTGATCTGCAAAAATGTCTCAAAGGATGTTCTAATGATCTGAGTTTTAACATCTTGGGAAGTTGTATTTTGTGATCATAATTAGGAAGCAAGTTGTGTTATGTGATCTGAGTTACATTCTCTATGTATTCGATATCACAAGGGAATGAAGAGGGTAACTCGAAATTATCTTCTCCTTCTTCCTTAGAAATTGCTTCAAGTATTTGTCCACTGCATGCACCATAAAACTAAAGGATGTTTTAGCCAAAATTTGTCAAAAGAGGGAGATTGAAAGCTCCAAGAGTTTGACTAAATTTTGGTAAAACATAATTTTGTGAAAGATGTTCCAACCTGAAGGTTTCAACCCCAGACCAAAGATGTCGAATGAAATGTCACAACATGAAGACTCGACATCATGACTGTCACAACAGGTTTTATTTAAATCTGTTCCAAGATTCAAGACGCGATTGGCAATGGATCAAGGATCAAAGATATGAAGCCCAACTCAGCAGAAGGTTATAAAAGGAAGACCAAGACCTAGGAAGAATAGGGGGAGAGAATGACATAGACTTAGGAATCCTATTTTGTAAAGTAGGGTTTAGGTTTTGAGAGTCGTAGGTTTCTCTTGTAAGTCTCTTTCTGTGTCGATTTGATGCAGTGTGGTAGACATAGGTACTTGTACAGATTCAGAAACCCGTAGGTAATGAATCGTGTATTGTTCTTGATTGAAGCTTTGAAGTAAATCCAAGTTAACTTGTTAGTCAAGGATGCTTGACTGAACTTTGTATTGGAAGGGGTGTCTTTCAATAGGGGTGATACAGTTATGGTGTAGTAGTTGTTAGATAATCACAGGTTGTGATTTAGGGAGTGATATGGGTTTCTCTTATCAATTAGATGCGACTTCTAATGATAAAGTCTCCATTGGGTAGTGATAGGTAAGCGTGGGTGTTAACTGTAAACCTGAGGTTGTTTACATAAAACTATACTACTGATAGTGAACTCTTCTTCCTGGATTGGTATCCCCCAGATGTAGGTGAGTTGCACCGAACTGGGTCATCATATTATGTGTTGTTTATCATTCTGCAATTTACAGTTCTTAATTTTTTATCATTTAAAATATTAACTATATGTACAATAATTTTACAATTTGGCGCAATTGTTTTGTACTAGAACCAGAGTGAGGATCAAAAGTAATAGTGGATCTAAGTTTCCGTTACGATGGAGAGGAAACTGATCTGCACAGTTAACACTCCAACACTCAAGTCAACATCTAAGAAAAAAGAGTGAAATAAAATTGAATTTGAAATTTGTTATCTGAATTGATACCTTATTTATATAGTAGAGAGGATGTTTGTTATTTGTCAGGCGTGAATCGCAAGAAATTGTTAGATACACTTGAAGTTCAAATCTCCTTTAACACACATGATAGTTCTCGTTTGAAAAAAAGATTTTAAAAGGATTGTAGTTTCTTCGGAGAGATCGCTCGGGGCCAATATGATTGTCCCAGAACTATAATGCATCTTGATGTTGGTTAAAATTTAAGATAAATTTTAATTTTATGGTAGATTTTGAATATAAGAAAAAATTATTTTTATTTAAAAAATAATTTCATTGTAAAAATTGGGACGAGCTAGTCATAAATTCTCGAACTCAACTCAAATTTATTTGGAACTAGAATAAAACGAGTTTGAGGTTCACTTTATCATTTCTTACCATTAAAGAAAAAAGCAAAGATTAGTCAAATTCGACCTATTCCATTGTGTCATGCCTAATGAGGAATGACTAGAGATTGTATTTCTCTTTATTGAATGATGAAGATTCATTTTACTTTTAGTTTTATAAGAATAAATAATTTATTTCATTATTTCATTCAAATTTTTAAAATATATAAATAGATAAGTGAAAATAATACCTTTATTGAACTTTATTAAAAATGAATTGATCCAAATGATAAGAGATTTGAGTCTTTTAGACAAATCTTCAAGATTTCAATCCTTAACTATATATGAAAAAATGACAAGCTATATATTATGGGAGATATAGATATAAAAATAGATTATGTATCCATTCCTCAAAGTGAACCCTACCATCAATAATTATTTTTTATATTTATTCAATTCTCATTTTGTATAATGGGTAAGAAAAATGGTTCTTAATAGAGAATTCTTAAAAGTCCATGAGCTTGCTTTTAAATTTGGTTTACGTGTTAATGTGGCAATGGCTATTTGACATAATATAATAGAAGACTCTTTCTCTTATTAGAAAAAAGTTCAAGACTTTTTCATGGTGAAATTCGTGGTGTTAATTTCAAGGGCTATCTTTGGATTGCATCCAATAGTTCCCACCATTAATGGTTTGTCCAAATTATAAAGCAAAAGAAAAGGTGATAAGATAACTAACTTCAATTTCATAGAGCAAGGAAACTATTGAATATTGATTCGTAAAATTTGGTTTATATCTTATTCAATTCCCTAAAGTAATTTGTCATATTATAAATATACTTCACTTGTAATTTTTTTAGGTAATACATTGTGTGAAAAGTTTTAAAAGTCAACTCAATCATCAACTTGATAAGATCAGAAGGTCAAGAGTTCAATGGTCAAATTATATAGTTACTAGTTGAACTATATATTGACTTAAATAAAATTGGATGAATTAGTAAAATAACTCAACCTTTAACAAAATTGTATAAATATTAAATGAGGTTAATTGGATGTTTAGGTCTCAAAAAAACATACAGTTAAATATAAAAAAAAAATCATGGGAATCGATAAATAATGAAAATTTAATTGTTACTTATAATAAAACAGGAAATCAAAGTGTAGTTTGAGTGTACGAATGAATGATGAGATGAACGAAAATAAGATTGAATGTTTAATAGGTTTGTATCTCATTCCAAAATCTAGTTTAAAGGTTGATATTTCTCTAACATATTTATATAATCAACAGTTCAGGAACAAAATTTACTCATTCTTGCATCGGGGACAACTGCACAAACAACAATTCCAAATGTCACACATTCGTCGCCTACTTACCGCTTAAATGACACCATAGAGATCTAACTATGGAATGAAACTTTGTGTCGCGAATGCTCCACTCATCTACGGTCTCATGAACTGAACTTCATAGCCTTCCTGCAATTGTGCTAAGGATTATGTTGTGAATCGGATACCTTAGAAACAAAGTATTTACAGTTTCTTTATGATCAAAGAACTCACAAGGGTTAGGGTTAACAAAGAAAACAAGAGTAAACAACAAGGATTGGTTATAAAATTGTTATTATTTCCTTTCTCCTTAAAACAAGGATTACAAGTATACAAGAATAACAAACTAACCACTCTCACTCTTTTCTAGGTTTTCTCACACTCTAGAATGAGAGACTAGCATGCTATTTATAATAAAACCTAGCACACTAAACTAATGGGCTTTTAACAAAATACCCATTACAAGCTAACTTAGGGTACAAGCTAACTTAAACAATTGGATCCTTAACACAAGGCCCAATTCAATATGCTAACAACCTAGCAATATTAACTAATGCACGTTAGAACAATCTTCGACTACAATCATGCATTATTTTCGACAGCAGCATGTGAACCAACTTCGACGGCATACTTCTTCTAGAGTTCGATCCAAATTCCACAAATCTCCACCTTGGATCTAACTCTAACACCAAGAAAACAAACTAGCTTTCTTCATGCAGCTTTATCAACTGCATACAGTGGAAAAACTTGCAACTTGGCAACGTCTTGGTGATCATATCAGCAGCATTATGATCTGATGAAACCTTCAGCACTTGGACTTCTCCACGCTCGATTACCCCTCTGACGAAATGCAGCCTCACATCAATGTGCTTGGTCCGCTCATGATAGGCTGAGTTCTTCGACAGGTGTATTGCACTTTGACTATCACATTTAACAGTGATAACTGGACCTTGAAGTTTCAGCTCCTTTGCAAAACCTTCAAGCCACATTGCTTCCTTCACAGCTTCAGTTAAAGCAATATATTCCGCTTCAGTGGTTGATAAAGCAAGCACCTTCTGAAGTGTTGCTTTCCAACTGATTATTGTCCCAAACATAGTGAACACATATCCAGAAATAGATTTTCTGGTATCCATACATCCTGCATAGTCAGAGTCGACATATCCTTCGATTTCTGCTTTACTATATTCACCCAAGGCTCCACCATAAATTAAGACTCTATTCAGAGACCCATTTATGTACCTTAAAATCCACTTCAATGCTTGCCAGTGAGTCTTTCCAGGATTCGACATGTACCTGCTTACAAGACTTACTGCATATGCTATGTCGGGTCTAGTACAGACCATAGCATACATCAAAGAACCAACTATATTAGTATATGGAATGCTATTCATATAAGTTCTTTCGACATCAGTACTGGGACACTGATCTATACTCAGCTTGAATTGAGGGTTTGTTGGAGTTACAACAGGCTTTGAATTCGACATACCATACTTTTCGAGAATCTTCCGTAGGTATGCCTCTTGAGATAAGCATAATCTCGACTACTTTCTATCTCTTCGGATGTCAATCCCAAGAATCCTGGACGCAGCTCCCAGATCCTTCATTTCGAACTCCTTACTGAGTTCAGCCTTCACCCTCCTTACCTCTTCAACATTGTTGCTTGCTATTAGAATATCATCCACATAAAGCAACAAAATAACAAATGAATTACCATGTCGAAATCTAAAGTAAACACAGTGGTCGAACTGACTTCTGATGAAACTTATGCGTGCCATGAACTTGTCGAATCTCCTATTCCACTGTCGAGGAGATTGTTTCAGTCCATATAAAGATCTCTTCAGCTTGCACACATAATCTTCCTTCCCCTTTTCGACATACCCTTCAGGTTATCAGGATTATTTCATCTAGATCACCATACAAGAACGCAGTCTTCACATCCATCTGTTCCAGTTCAAGATCGAACTGTGCCACCATGGCTAACAACATTCGAATGGATCTATGCTTTACAACAGGCGAGAACACATCATTGAAATCGACACCTTCTTTCTGAGTGAACCCTCTAGCAACCAACCTTGCCTTGTATCTTTTCGACGCCACTCCTTCGATTCCTTCCTTGACTTTGAAAATCCATTTACAGCTGACTAACCTGGCTCTAGCAGGTTTCTTGATCAGTTCCCATGTGTCGTTGTCATGAAGCGACTTCATCTCATCATCCATGGCTTTCAGTCATTCAGTCTTCTTTCGACTCCTCATAACTTCCTTATAGTCTCTAGGTTCTTCGTCGAGAACCTCACTTGCAGAGATTAAGGCATAAGCTATAAGATCTGCATACCCAAGTCTCTGAGGTGGCTTGATGACTCTTCTCGACCTGTCTCTTACTAACAGGTAGTCATTATCATTCTCCTCATCTTCGATAACATCTTCTATTTCGTCTTCGACTTCATCTGGGGTACGCACTTCAGCATCAACATGCTCCACCTCAACAAGAATCTCTCCCTGTTCCAACTCTTCGTCAGCAACATCAGTTTTCTTGAAAGCCATCTCAGCTTCATTGAAAACTACATCTCAACTGGTGATACACCTCCTGTGACCTGGCTCTAGGCACCATAACCTATAAGCTTTGACTCCTTCAGGGTATCCCATGAACATGCACTTCAGAGCTCTAGGTTCGACCTTGTCTTGCCTAATGTGAGCATAGGCCACACAGCCAAATACTCTCAGTCTGTCGAGACTAGGTGGATTTCCCGACCAAACTTCTTCAGGTGTCTTCATATCTAATGCAGTCGAAGGGCATCTATTTATCAGATATGCAGCTGTCGAAATAGCTTCAGCCCAAAACACCTTCTTCAATCCAGCACTAACCAACATGCATCTAACCCTTTCAAGGATTGTTCGATTGAATCTCTCAGCTAAGCCATTTTGTTGAGGAGTACCTGCTACAGTCTTAAGCCTTGCAATCCCAGACTCAACACAGTAACTGTCGAACGCTTTGTTGCAGAACTCAAGGTCATTGTCAGTTCTCAACCTCTTAACCTTTCTGCCAGTTTGAGTTTCGACCAGAATCTTCCAACTTTTGAAATTCTCAAAAGTTTCATCCTTCGTCTTCTGAATGAATACCCATAGCTTTCTGGAATAGTCATCAACAATGGATAGAAAATACCTTGCACCTGAGTGTGAAGGATTCCTTGCAGGCCCCCAAAGATCAGCATGAATGTAATCAAGGGATCCATGTGTTCTTTGCTTGCCTTTGTTGAACTTCGCCCTACAGGATTTACCAAATACACAAGATTCACAAAACTCCAACTTTTCGACTTTGTCACCACCTAGCAGGTTCTGCTTCCCCAATTCGACTAGGCCTCTTTCGCTGACATGGCCCAATCTCATGTGCCATAACTCTGTCTTCGACGTAGGTTTCATGGATACAACATTAGTCGAACCACTTACAACCTTAGCCTCCAGGGTATACAAGCCTTGGTTTTTCACGCCTCTCAAGACTTCCTTCGACCCTTTCATGACTCTCAGGGTACCTTGCTCTCCTTTGAAAACATATCCCTTTCTGTCGAATTCACCAAGAGAAATTAAATTTCTCTTCTAGTCAGGTACATACCTAACTTCAATCAATAATCTTATTGACTCATCATGGAGCTTGAATCTCACGGATCCAATACCTGCAATTTTGCAAGCTTTGTTGTTTCCCAGCAGCACTGGTCCTCCATCTTGATCACATAATTCTTCAAACACATTCTTGTTTGGAGTCATGTGCCAAGTACAACCAGAATCCACAATCCACTCTTTTCTTGAGTCGCCGCTTGAAACTACAAGAGCATCAGATGAGTCGAAGTCATCTTGAACAATGGATGCGTTGCCATTATCCTTACCTCCATGATCTTTCAGGCGTTCAGGGCACACCTTTCTTGTGTGACCCTCCTTCTTACAGTGATAACATCGAAAACCAGATGTTTCGCCACTAGAAGACTTCTGCAGACTTTTACCTTTCTTCTTGTCGAACCTACCATCCTTTCGCAATAATTTTCCCTTAACTGCCAAACCTTCACCAACCGTCGAAGGTTTATGCTCCTTTCGTTCGTTCAGGTCCTTAGAGTACAAGGCTGATTGAACTTCTTCAAAGGTCAGGGACTCCCTTCCATACAAGAGAGTTTCTTTGAAGTGAACATGTGTTCTAGGCAAAGCGCACAACAACAATAATGCTTGATCTTCATCATCGATCTTCACATCGATATTTTCAAGATCAAGAATCAGCTTGTTGAACATATCCAACTACTCAGCCAAAGCTTTGTCTTCACTCATCTTGAACGAATACAAGGCTTGTTTCAGGTAGAGTCGATTCACCAAAGATTTGGTCATGTATAAGCTTTCAAGCTTCACCCATAACCCTGATGTCGTCGTCTCCTTTGATACCTGTCGAAGAACCTTATCACCAAGGCTCAATAATATTGCGCTGTGTGCTATCTCGATCATGGTAGTCTTTTCTTTTTCTATTAACGCAGCATCCATGGCTGCCATTCCCTTCAACGCTTCCAAACAACCCTGCTGAACCAGTAGGGCTTTCATCTTCAAGCGCCACAGACCGAAGTCGTTCACTCCGGTGAACTTCTCGATCTCATAATTTGTTGAAGGCATCTTCTCCACGCTCACCGCACCAATTTATTGTGAATCGGATACCTTAGAAACAAAGTATTTACGGTTTCTTTATGATCAAAGAACTCACAAGGGTTAGGGTTAATAAAGAAAACAAGAGTAAACAACAAGGATTGGTTATAAAATTGTTATTCTTTCCTTTCTCCTTAAAACAAGGATTACAAGTATACAAGAATAACAAACTAACCACTCTCACTCTTTTCTAGGTTTTGTCACACTCTAGAATGAGAGACTAGCATGCTATTTATAATAAAACCTAGCACACTAAACTAATGAGCTTTTAACAAAATACCCATTACAAGCTAACTTAGGGTACAAGCTAACTTAAACAATTGGATCCTTAACACAAGGCCCAATTCAATATGCTAACAACCTAGCAATATTAACTAATGCACGTTAGAACAATCTTCGACTACAATCATGCATTATTTTCGACAGCAGCATGTGAACCAACTTCGACGGCATGCTTCTTCTAGAGTTCGATCCAAATTCCACAGATTAGTTTTGGGTCGTGGGCCTTAATCCAACTCTGATACCATGTGAAATATCTTTGGATCTAATCTTAAAAGATAACTCAAAGGGTTAGGTTGTGTAAACTTATTTATACAACCAGCAGTCTAGAAACATATGACTCTTTCTTCCATCAAGGACAGATGCACAAACGAAAACTCCAAACGTCACACATTTTTCGCTTGCATGCCTTCTAGATGGAACCAACGAGATCCAACTAAGGTAAGGAACTTCAGGTCGTGGTTGTTCCACTCTGTCGCAGTCTCATGAACTAAACTTCATAGCCTTTCTGCACGAAGCGAATGAGTATTGTGTTGTGGTTCAATTTCAAGTTGTAGCCCTTAATTCAACTCTAATACCATATTAAATAGTTTTTGACCTCATACTCAAAGATAATTCAAAGGGTGAGGTTGTCAAAAATATTTATACATCCACCCCTAAAGCAAACCTTAGCGAGTGTGAGATTTTAATACCAGTTTATTATTTGAATATTTAAAATTTCTACTAATTTTGAATTCTAATTTTTATAATTTATTTTTTATTTGCATAAATAATAATAATACTAATAATATTAATAATAATAATAAAATATCTAATACTGTTTATTCCATTTTGGAACCAAAAATTAGGAGTTGAATGACAGTTATGCGCGAATTGTTGCTTTCGACGCGGTGGAGTGGGAGGACCTGCAAAGTTAGAATTTCAACACTCAAGTCAATATGTGACGAAGAACAGTGAATTAATTGAATTTGAAATTTGTTACCCAAATTTTGCACCTTATCTATATATAGTAGAGAGGGAATAACTAACTTGTTATTAGTTAGCCTGGATTTGTAGAGAGTTATTAGACGCACTTATAGTTGAGGTCTATTATGATCATTAGGATGATAATCTTCACATTTTGGGAAGATTATGGAAGGAATGAGACCCCTTCTTAGTGGTCAGCCCACGTGTACAAAAAGGCGGGGGCTTGATACTTTAGCCTCGGATGTTAACCACACTCTGATCACTTTAATATAAAAGAAGGAGAAAAGTTTTAGGTTTTTTAGGGGATCATGCATTTAATACACCATACTTCAAATGTCTTTATGAAGATGTCATTATTACGACTCTAGAGAACCGAAACTCTTGAGTGTTGCATGTGAGTGATTGAACTTGTTTGGTGAAGATGTTAGAATGTAATATTCTTTAGAAGGATAAATATATTTTTCTTATGAGTCTTTCTTTCAAGTCTAGTAGTTACCTTTTTCTTTAGCGTTTGATTTTCCTGTAATTGTAAAGTTAGTGCAATATGAGCAAGGAATCACATAAAAGTGTTCATAATTTCCAGAAGGATACTCCACTTTCTTGGGTAGGTCATGTTTACTCTTTTACTACTTCTGCTTTTGCTAACGTAGGTGGTCTTGATGACACTTTTAGAGAATTTGTTTTGTCTTTCGATTGGGGAATTTTGAGTCCTTTTAAGGGCGAAAGAATATGTGACAAATATGAAACTTGCGCCATTCCTTTTTATGTATACGCTTTTTCACCCATGCACATTCGTCTCCCCCTATTTTCCTTTGAGATAAAGGTTCTAAAACATTTGGACATGGCTCATTGCAACTCCATCCTACATGTTGGGCATATATAAAAGTCTATCTGTATTAGTGTGAACATTTACATGGAGAACCTTCTATGGCCCTTTTATTTCATTTGTTCACATGCCATCGTAACTCGGCGTCCCAGACTAGGGGTTGAGGATTACTCTACTTTAAGTTGATTATTCACAACTTTGGACCTCTTCTAGAGCTTTAGTCCTTCGAGGATTGATTTTTTCTAATAACCCCATCATCCCCGAGGCTCATGCTATAATTTGCAACATCGACAACAAAGTGAACGGTATATGTGCCAACCTATTCTCCAAATACTAGGGGGCGTCTTTATGTATACAGTGTAAAAGATCTCCCTGGTGAGGCTCAGTACTAGAAGGCTCGGTTAATAATTTTTATCAACAATATGGGATATATAGGGGAGGTTGATAAGAGCTCGCTGAAAGAGGTTCATAAGAAACGCTTGAAGTGCCTTATTAACATCCAGTTACTGATAAGATCACGCTCTTAGGAAGAGAGAAAACCATTTTTGGTAAGTCGTGGTACCTTCGTGTTTATGACTTTTTTAATCACCATATCTTTGATATATTTGCTTTACCTATAATTATATGCACAATATATGGATAATGAAGAGATTTTTAAGCTTTTAAAGCGTAGAATATGGTCAGTCGTGAATGACATCGCTGCAGAGAACTTGTTAACCGTACCGAATGTCCATGGTTTAACTATCTGCCATTTATTGACGGGATCTGGAACTCGTTCTTCCAGGGGTTTCCAACCTCCACCATTGAACAAGGACTGCGCTTACTGGCTAACCTTTTCGGGCCTTTTCTCGAGGAAGAATTGGGTATTCTGGCTCAGTATACCCGACGTGTCTTATCTGCTCTAGTCCTCGGTACATCTGATCACCAGAAGGCTTTTTAATTTGACTGGAACTCTGTCGAGAAGCAACTGATGAAGAACAGCGTCCGCGACCTAAAACTTCACCAGGATAGGTACATGCATGAAGTAAAGAAAGCTCCAACCTCTCTTTCCGGGGTGAATAATTCTTTGTTTCCCTTAAAGCTTACTGGCTCTCTTTCCGGCCAAATGGCTCATATAGTGAAGACCGTGGTAATGAGTAACCAAGATTTGGATACTTCTTAAAGCAATTAGGGTCTGCTAATAAATAATTAGAGTTCTTACGTTCTTAGAATGCTTTGGTGACTCAGTAGTTTGTTGAGTGTCCGAGTTCCACCCTTGAGGCAGTTTTGTAGTTATTTGAAAATACTTTGCAGCAAATGGAGCATTTCCACTGTGTTTTGACGCTTTCCAAGGAGAAAATATAGCCGGATCAAGCAGTTGAAGATGAGTAAATTGTTTCTCTCCGAAATTAGACCTACAGGGGCCCTCCATTCCTTTTTTATGTACAATTTGTATAGTACTTTGTATTGGGAGAGCATGTAAAAATACTTCTTATGGAATGAAATTATTTTTGTTACTTGCTTGAGGTGTATTTATATGATCCTAAGTGCATGGCTTTGTATCTTTCCGAACTTACGAGGTCTTCCTTATAAGTTAATCGGGCATCATTATGACAATGAAAAACGAAATACAAGTTTTATTTCTTCTCGTTACATGTTTTAAATCATTTTGTAGGATCCAGAGTGTGTAGCTCAGGATCTTTAAAAACATACAAGGACTTACCTCGAAATTAATTGGACGTCACTAAGTCCATTCCCAGCCAAGGGTCGGTTCCCCTTCACCCTAGCAGATGAAACCCTAGTTAGAGGTAGACGTGTGAACAACCCACAACGCCATTTGGAGTGGCTAGCTTCCAGATGAGGGTGGGTCGTTATTTCATTCCGGTTTAGGTACGATAACACCTTCATTGGTCATGGTTATTTCATTCGGACCATTTTGAATAGCATCTCATATACCTTTGTCAACGGAGTTGACGTGAATACGCATAAGAGCTTTCTAATAGCCATAATTTTAGCCGGTGAAAATTGGTGCTCTATTGTACGCTCCCTTAGGTTCAGTAACAATTCTTCTAAGAAGTAAATCTCTAGCACGAAATTAACCAGAGCTCTTGATACCACTTGTTAGAAGATAGGCTTTGATCTATAGGGGTGAATAGATCACACATTTAAAAACATAACTTTTGGCAAAAATAGATTTTCAAAAGTTTTATAGCACAACGGAAACAACCCAAATCAAATCGTCTAATCGAACCTACTATCAAAAATCTCGGATATGCGTAATGTAAGCCTATGGAATGATAATGAACACAAATTGTTCAACAACGATTAACTCACAGATCAATCAAATGTAAAGCTATTCGTAAAGCTTATTTCCAATGAACACAAAGCAATAAAAATACTCAAAGGAAATTTATCGAACACTTTGTGTGCGATCGATAACGTTTGGAAATTCAATTTGTTTTGTTGATGTTAAAAGCCAGTCACAACCAAAGTGATTATGATTATATAAACAACAACACTTTGTAAGAGAGTTAAAAAATAATTTCCAATCGAATTAATCATAACAACAACGAAATTGATAATTTGCAAGAACAACAATTAAAGATATAAAGATATATATATATATATATATATATATATATATATAGAGAGAGAGAGAGAGAAAGAGGGAGAGATAGAGAGAGAGAAAGAGAGACAAAGATTTGTTTAGGCAGTTCCCCAATCGGCCTCGCTATGGGTACGTATGCCCTCAGTCCGAAATCAAATAGAGATACTTGCAATTAACCTTAACTTTGCAAAAATAGTTTATACAAGATGTGAAGAACTCTAACCCCGCAACCCCTATATTTTTTGTTGATTCAACCACCTTCAAACCCTTGATCAAAGCTTGATGAAGACACTAACAATGCTGCTACAATCCACCTGTTCTTGACTACTTGCTTGCAAGACCTCATCGTCTTCAAGGTTTTCGCTCAGTCGGATTATCCCTAGCACGAACTTGTTAAACCCAAGATTTTTGAACATGATTCACGGTCTCATGTTACTCCTTTGCAAGGAAACCACCTTGTCCCAAGGCATTCACTTGGTTGAATTCGTGTTAACGTGATCTTGTCCAAAACCTTCAAATCCCAATGATTTTGAAGGAAAACCCCACCTTGGTTTTCTTATTTGAAACACACAAAGATCCCAACCCAATATTCTCGGTTACACCAACCTAATTGGACGTTATCAACCCTAATCTAGATGGTCACCCAATCAAAAAATGATTATGTGTAATTTGATTGTGTGTATGCATAGAAGAAAGGTTGAAGATGATGGGAAAGCTTTGTAATTTTGGTTTCGTTTAGGTTTTACACTAGAACCTTGCAAGAAAACGGTACATGTATGAGTGTATATATATATATATATATATATATATATATATATACATATATATATATATACATATATATATATATATATATATATATATATATATATATATATATATATATATATATATATATATGTGTGTGTGTGTGTGTGTGTGTGTGTGGAAATAGGCAAAAAGGACGCAAGAAAAAAAATAAGATGAAAAACAAAATTTTAAGTTTTTGAAAGCTACAGGTCGGCCTATGAAAGCAAAAGGTTGCATATATATATATATATATATATATATATATATATATATATATATATATATATATATATATATATATATATATATATATATATATATATATGTGTGTGTGTGTGTGTGTGTGTGTGTGTGTGTGTGTGTGTGTGTGTGTGTGTGTGGAAATAGTCAAAAAGGACGCAAGAAAAAAAATAAGATGAAAAACAAAATTTTAAGTTTTTGAAAGCTACAGGTCGGCCTATGAAAGCAAAAGGTTGGCCTGTCAAGGAACTCAGGTGGACCTAAGTGATGCGACCAATGGACAGAGCCTACGAGCTTTAATATTGATGTGTGGAGGTCAGCCTGTAAGAACTATGTGTCGACCTATACTAAAGCCAAAGCTTCTATAGATCAGCCTGAACTCGTATGTGTCGATCTATGCAACAATGTTCACACATAAAACTTAGTTTTCGATGTATGAAGCATGCCTAGACATTTCCAATCATTCTCAAAACCATTTGTATGCATCCTAAGTCTAAAATGATAATGCATATCTAAACTTTGGTTAATACCGCCAAATGTATAAAAACGCTAAAACACTCTCCTAGTTTTGAGATAATTTAAAACATGGCTAGATGGAAGAATGCACTCACAGAAGTATCGAAGCAGCTTAAGTGATGTTGTTACTAATGCCAAGGAGGCTTTTTTTGATCTTTTTGTACCACATTTCTGCCTCCGCTAGGGTTTAGAGATGAAGTACACCGTTCTCAGGTGGACATCAGACTCTATAATCAAAATGGAGCTTACTGCTTCTTTTATAACAACTAAGTATAGATATAGGACTTCTCCCGGAGATATCCAAGTAAGCACTAGGGGTGTGGCTAAGTTTTCCGTCAAAGATTTAAACGCCTTTTCGCAATCAGGTGTCCACTTGAAATCAATATTTTTCTTTAACAATATGTAGAAAAGCAATATGTTTTATGCAAAATTTGAAATAAATATTATTCAAAGCGATCAATATTTCGTTTAACCTCTGAATCTCCTTCTTCGAAGTTGGCGAGTTCATTTGGACTATTGCTTCACATTTCTTTGGGTTTGCTTCTATCCCTCGCTTGGTCAAATAGAAACCAATGAATTTTCCAACCCTTACAAAGAAAGTGCATTTCTTCTAGTTGAGATGTATATTGTATTTTCGAACCTTCTTGAACACCTGTTGAAGATGTTAGGCGTGAAGCTCATCTCGTCTAGACTTTACTATCATATCATCCATGTACACTTCCAGCGTCTCTCATATCTCCTCTTGGAAGATCTTGTTTATCATTTTGTGGTAGGTTACACCAACATTATTTAATCCAAAGGGTATGAAATTGTATTGGTAGTTGGCTTGGTCGTTCAGGTCCGTACATAGGTATTTGATTATACAACGAATAGGCATATATAAATGAAAGTAATTGATATCCCACTGAATCATCGACGAGTTTATCAATAATTAGGAGCAAGTAAGATCTATATAAGCAACACACATCATTTATTTCCTCGAGGTCTTCTTTACCAACACAACATTAGATGACCACTATGTATACTTAGTCTCGGAAATGAATTGGGTGCCTAATAAGCCCTTAATAGTGTTAGTGGTGGCTTTAGCTTTTTCCTGAGATTATCTTTTCTGATGGTGGGAGACGTAACGAGTGTTAGCATCCATATTTAATTGATGTCAAGCTACGCTAAGATCAATGTCGAGAATCTCATATGAGATTATAGTCCAAAGGTCGGTGTTATCCTGAAGCCATTTAATTAGTGCGGCTCTAACTTCCAAAGGAAATCCAACACCCACTTTAATTTACATGTTCAGATTTACCCCAAACTTGACGGACTCAAAATCACCATCTGGCACCGGATGAACCTCGTTTCCACGAGCATCTAAGTCGGATACATCAGTATCCATTGGCTCCCTTTATGCTTCTGCTTCTAATGATATGACTGACGCCAAAATGTTCTTTTGGAAGATTTCCTTGATCTATTTCACTTCATCCACCTCAGCATTCACTGAGACCAACCTTCCTTCTGCGTCATGATAAGTCACTTTCAAATGAACCGGGTGTACATCACGGAAATTATGTTGACCAACCGAGATACAAACTCGGTAACACCGAGCATAATAAGAATGACTAATCGGAAGGTCCAATGCCTACTTAAAATTCAGATCCCGGTTAAGAATAACCAGACAAACCAAGGATGAGGCGACCTTGCTTGAACTAAGAAATGTATCGGTCATACAGGGCGGGGCGATGATAAGGCTCGGATGCCACACCAAAGGACAGAAGGGACGGTTATGAAGAAATACATTATGACTGAAGATTTACAATCATTGAAGAGGCGGAAGTTATGGGAATAATTATAGAGGCGACAGAAGTTACAAAAAGGTGTACCAGTGAAGGGAAACCTATAAATAAGGAGTGCTTAAAAAACAAAAATGGGGACAACTAATACACAATACTCATACACAAAACAAACACCTTAACCATTCATCCAAGACTCTCCTTGAGAAATAACAAGGAAGTCAACCTTTTAGTGTTTTATCAAGAACAACAGGGATGCCACTGCATTTAGTCTCACTAGGAAGGATCTCCCTATGATACCTCTAAACGTGCCCAGACACTATATATCAGAAAACTGAGGATTAATTTTCTTTTGCATGTTTCTTCTCCAATAGTCACAGTCAGATCCATAGTTCCTTGTGTACGAGTTAACAAATTGATGACAACTAATAGATCTTCTCCTCTATACATATTTAGATCTGCTTGTTTGATACCTTCAAATCAATTGTTTCTCAATAGAGGACGTTACACGAACTTCTGTCGTCTAAGAGGAATCCAATTAGATTGAGATCAATAATGGTGATTTCTAGAATCAGAGGTAGATCAATGTTTGGAATTCCATTGATCTTATCACGAACTTGATATCCTAATTATAATCGATATTTCCTTCACTAAACATCCACATCAATTACAAGTATATGGTGACTCAATGGAGAATAGAAGCTAGATGATGTGATATCACATATTTCGCCAATCAGTGATACTTGGTAAATGTTTGATTCCGAAGTTGCATTGAAGATTCTAGACATAGCTACCAGAATTACTGTCTCTACTTCTTTGTTGTGTTTACAAATTTGATTTCAGATCAAGATTGACGTGAAGGTGAAAATTAGCGGGAACAAGACGTCGATTCCCACAGATCATGCCACTTTTTTGATTGGGAACAAGAAATATATGTACTTGGAAAACCGATGATATTGAACGGTGGCTCTAGTATCTTTTATAGTGGCGTGGGGTTAACGTGCATCATTATCTCTCTGACGCCCAAGTAAGTTCAAGATTCAATATAAGTGTGAAAATGGAGATCATGGATTGTACCTTGCTCTTAGCGAGTGAATTGATTTATACTTTGGGTCAAGTGAAGCATATTTGAGATGAATTTGGCCTTAGTCATTTTGAGCCTTTGGCCGATTCAAAATAGTTAACATTTCCCGAACAGATTTGAGATTGGTCTTCCCTAACTTATGTATGAATGGATGGACTCTAAGAAGATCATTCTCAAAGATCCATCAATAAATAACTTCTTAAGATTCCTCTACCTTGACTGAGACATGTGTAAATTGGTCTATATAACTCTCTTTCTTTCCCTGGATGATCCCACTCAAGGTGGCTTCATTTATAGGTTGTCGCTTTCGGGAAATGAAATACGCATAAAACTTCTCACAGAACCCCTCCCAAGAATCGATACTTTTGTTGGGCAGGCCGTTGAACCACAATCGGGTTGACCCAACCAAGGTTAATGCAAACAACTTGGACTTTGATTCATCTATGTCACTGAAGTAACTCAACCGATCATTCAAGGGATGTATAAGTTCTCCGAGATCTCATTTTCTATCATAATTGCCCAACGTAGGTGACTTCTCCATGGATTTCAGAATCTTTCTCTATAGGATTCTTACTAAAAACGGGTGCTTTGGGTGTACCTTCTCTTGGTGAGTTTCTTCCCGAGCTAGGGAATAAGCATGACTACTCTGGTCTCCCCCGAAACTCATAGGGGGATTCCTATGGTTCATTCTCTTAAATTGGTCTTTCGACCGTAAGACATCATATATTCTTGTCCTGGTTGGTTTCGAGGCGGCATCACAAATCTTTCCTAAAGCAACCTCTAGTATTGTAATTTTGAGGGAGGGAGTGTTGTGAAGGCTTTCTTCCTGGAACTGAAGCATTACTTCAAAATTGTGTTAGTTTCGTTGTCGAATGAAGTTAAACATGTTGTTTAATAGATCGTGAGCTTCTTGCATGTTGAGGTTCACTTGTAGAGCATGGAGGCCAAACAAGGCTTCATGTTGTGTAACCGCAGGCAAAACATGAGTCTCTATTATAGTAATTTGAATAGATTTTGGATGATTATGAGGCTAAAATCAGATCTGGATTCCAGTGAACAATCGTTTTAGGATCTACAGTGTTTTATGGTGGAGGAAGAGGTGGAAAATTGTTTGCTACTAGAGAAGTAGTAGCTTCACGTGCAGCGGTGTATCTGGTAGCCTTATATCCATCTATCACCGAAACATGTAAGAACCGAGGATCTGGAAATCTGAAGAAATGAAATTGAGATTATGCTTGTGTGAATCAAGACATGATGAACCCCCACGTTTGATCGCAGGTGTTTTCGCTTCGGTGATTGGATGAGGTTACAAACTGCGAAGTTTGAGAGAGAATGTGAATTTTTTGAAATCATAGGATTCAGAAGTTGATTCCCACATACGGTGTCATTGTTCTGTTATGGAGCCATAAATCAGGAGAGGAACAACGATGGTGGCATATTGCTCCTTTCAATGTGGTGGAGTGGGGGACCTGTAAGGTTAACACTCGAACGCTCATTATGTGAGGAAAAAGAGTGAAGTAAACTTGAATTTGAAACTTGTCACCTAAATTTGGGACCATATATACTTATTATACTAAAAGAAATAAGGTTTTATAGCAAACCCTAGACGACAATTTTCCTTGTTAACCTTAACCCTATGTATATAATAAGTATATATAGGTGTATTGTGTACTTATATAGGTTTTGTAGATGACATGACAATCACATGCAAAGAAAAACACTTATTAATAATAACTCAATAAAATTTTCTTTGAAAAGAAATTGAAACCTCACTTTTTTTTTATTGTGTTAAAAATATATATTATTACTTTTCATTGAATGAAAGACATTAAATTATTTTTGTGTACTTATGTAGGTTTTTTAAGATGACATGATAATCATATGCAAGGAAAAACACTTATTAATAATAACTCAATAAAATTTTCTTTGAAAAGGTATTGAAACATCACTTTATTTTTTTATTCTGTTAAAAATATATATTATTACTTTTCATTGAATTTCTATTTTAATATGAAAAACAACTGATATAAAAAATAATATTAATATATTCTACACTTATAATTATCTCTCTTTTAATGATTAAGAACATATTAGTTTTTTAGAAATTATATTTTTTTATACTAAGATCTTTATACAAAAGTATTAGATATAATATTTTTGTAGTGATAGAAACAATTAGATGGATTTTTGCATTTAGAGTCACATGCAAGGGATAAATTTGCTTGCTTGCATGCATGGCTTCTTAAAGTAACCTTACATCATAAGTTATATAGGTGTATAAGTCTACTTATATAGGTTTTGTAGATGATATGACAATAAATAAATAAATAAATAAATAAATATATATATATATATATATATATATATATATATATATATATATATATATATATGTATGTATGTATGTATGTATGTGTGTGTGTGTGTATATATATATATATATATATACACACACACACACACACACACACACACACAGACACACACACACACACACACAGACACACACACACACACGCACACACACACACACACACACACACACACATATATATATATATATTCATTTAATGGTATGTTCATTAAAAAAGGAGAATCATTTGTTGATAATAGATTTGTGGTTCCATATAACAAATATTTATTGTTGAAGTATAATGCTCATATTAATGTAGAGTGGTGTAATCAATCACGGTCTATAAAGTATCTTTTTAAATATGTCAACAAAGGGCATGATCATGTTACTATTGAATTTTACAAGGGTGCTGATGATAGAGATAATTCTCAGATTTTTTATGAAATAAAGATGTACTATGACTGTATATATTTATCAACATGTGAAGCTACTTGGAGGATATTTGTGTTTGATATTAATTACTGTTCTGGACCGGGCATGCGCTGTGCCCCCAGAAGGGCAAGGCCCAATCCAATCCAGCCATTGGCCAGACCCAATAGCCAAAAACTAGCCGTTGGGCAGAAACTAGCCGTTGGGCATGTCCCCCTCACTCGCTTAACAGTTCACGCGACCAACTGTCTCCCCGGATCTCACGGAGACAGTTGGACCAAGTCAAAGGGCCACGCGCCTTGCCCTCCACCTGGCAGTCTCTCATTGGTCGGCCAGGTGCTTTGGCCACATGAGAGACCTTGGCCCCGCGCTGGGGGTTCTTCTATAAATACCCTCTCATTCGAGAGGGTCAGGTATTCAATATCAATGACTTGAAATCTTACTTGCGTACTTGCTTTCTCTCTAGCCCAAACTTACTTTGGCATCGGAGTACCTTGCAGGTACACCCCCTTCCTCTCCTACAAGCATCATCACTTGTCCTACGCGAAGGCCACGATGATCCAGTCTGATCACCTCCGATCAGTGGTGTCGTCTGTGGGAATTTAGCTTCCCCATCTTTTGATTCAAGATCCCTTTTTTATTTCACCTCAAAGACCAAAGCTCTCCAAACTCCTTCAGATCATCATGGCCTCCACCAAGAATGATGTTGTCCGTCAAGAGTCTGCCGTCGCCGTTATAGCTGATAACGCCGACCACATCCTCTCCGGAGATGCTTTCCTAAAGACAGATCATCGCGACGGGAATACCGCCTCCCCTACTCCCGATGACGTGAAACCTCGGGCACACGATGCTGACCGTGTTTTTGAGCCTATCCCAGTTCCACAAAATGCTGATCCCAGCACATCTGCCCTTTTTGCCTCCCTCAACAGGTCAAACCTCTTGATCTTCCAGCAAGGAGAAAAGATCAACGCTCTCGAGCACGTCCTCCATGAGCGCTTGTCCTCGGAGAAACCTCGCAGCCCTTCTCCACGTCCTTGGTCTCCCTCTCAGAAATGGAGGCGTGACAGGTCCAGAAGATGCTCCCCGGCGAGAAGACGATCAAGATCAGAAGAGCCCGCATCCGACCTTGCAAGAAGACGACACCGGTCTCCTCAGTGGAAGTTAAGATGCTCCCCTGCATCGAAGAAATCCAGGCCCTCAGGAAAGTACGAGCATCACCGATCATGCAGGAATTCTCCCCGACGAAGCAGAAGCCGTGGTCGTAGCTATTCTTTTTCCCGTTCTCCAAGCACCAGCAGTGATGACGACGTACATGGCCCCCTCTCACAAGAGATCATGGACACCAGAATTCCTCGCGGGTTGGAGAAGCCCCCTGCTCTGGCGACGTACGATGGGACCACCGACCCCAGCGAGCACATAGAAAACATAGAAGCAATGCTCCACTACCACAATGTGAGTGGAGCCGTAAAGTGCATATTATTCCCAATCACCCTCAGGAAAGGGGCTATGGCTTGGTTCAAGCGCCTTCCCTGGGGGTCGGTCGCATCTTGGAGAGATTTGAAGACCCGGTTCGCCCGACATTTTACTACCTCCTAATGACATCCCAAGTCAGAGGCCACCTTAGAAGCTATCATACAGGGCAGAGACGAGCCCCTGCGGGCATATATTGAACGGTTCAACAAAGAGGCCGTGGAGGTCCACACGACGGACCATATGAAAAAGTATCTCCTCGAGAAGGGTTTGAGACCGAAAAGCGAGTTTCGAAAAGCTGTCGGAATCGAGACCCCTTGAACATTGACAGAACTTCTCTGGAAAGCTGAAGCATATATACAGTACGAAGAGAAGGAAGCCGCATATTATGCTCGGGACACAAGAGATCGAGAAGGTAATCGGGCAAAAAAAAACGAGCCGGAGACGTCCAAACAAGGAAGAGAAAGGCGACGAAACGATCGCCCCCGGGAAGGTAAAGGGCCCGCTGGCCGATTCACAGAGTATACCCTGCTCACCGCTCCTCGCGAGCGCATTCTTTCTGAATGCATCAATACAGAGTTCAAGCAGGGAGGTGTCAGGTTCCCCAAACCGACGACGTCCAAAGGCAACGTGGACAAAATTAAGTATTGTCATTTCCACCGCAGCCATGACCATACGACCGAGGACTACGTGCACCTTAAAGATGCTATTGAGATCCTCATCCAGGAGGGTCATTTGAAGTAGTACATCAAGAAAGGTGAATCTTCGCAACGAGAGGCTTCCGACCCAAAGAAGGAAGCAGAATCATCCCTATCCAGTCCTCCCCCGCAGGTCGCTATGCCCATCACGCGACCAGAGGACTTTGCCGTTCCAGATTATTTCGAGGAGTCATCCCAGATGTTCGCGCTTAGCACTTGGGAAGCATTACCTGTAGCCATGGTTATTTCATGCGGGGGGTATAATGAGCTGACAGTGGGATCTGTTAAGCGAAAGTTCGAGCAGCTTATTAATTGCAACCCTGACCGGCTATCCACGCTTGAGAAGATCAAGGGGCACTCCCAGGCGATAACCTTTTACCGCGAAGAACTGGCCGAAGGCTCTCCCAACTCACACATACCCTTGCTCGTTAGGGCAAGACTGGGAAGCACCGACGTCAGGAGAATCCTGGTTGACCAGGGTAGTTCGGTGGACATAATGTACACCAGCCTGTTTCAGGCCCTCAAGCTGGACCAGGAGAACCTCTCACCATACGTGAGTTCCGATTTGCAGGGGTTCAACGGAGCCACGGCCAGACCCTGGGGGTACGTGGAACTCCAAGTCACATTCGGGGAAGAAGAGGTGTCCAGGTCAATCAAGACCCAATTCCTGGTGATCGATTGCCCGTCACTGTATCAGTGCATCTTGGGGAGACCAGCCCTCGCAGAGTTAGTTGATGTCCCTTTAACTGTCCACCTCAAGCTGAAGTATTACACGGAGAAGGGTCACATTGCGACATTGCACAGGGACATAGAGGCTGCCCGCAGGTGTTTCGAAGCAGCGACCCGGGGACAAAACCAGATCGGTGCAGCACCCAAAGCAGCTAAGCGGGCATGGGAGGAAGATCATCCATCTTGAGACGGCCAACCGGACAAGAAACCTGCACTCCCTGTACACACTATCGACCTTGACAGCCGAATTTCAAAAGAAGGCGAGGAAGATAGCAGTGAAGGTACGTCAACAGGGACGACCAGCTCCTCCACATCAGCCCTCATGCGACCAGTTCCTGATGGGGAGTTTGAAGTCATCACCTTCAGCAATAACCCCAACTGAGGGGTGAAGATTGGTGCAGGACTGCCCGACGAGGTCAAGCAACAGCTGAAGAAGTGCCTGGACGACAATGCTGACCTGTTTTCTTGGAGTGCCGCAGACATGCCCAGCTTGGACCCTGAGACCGCATGCCACCATTTGACCATCGACCCAGCTGCCCGTGCCGTCGCGCAGCGCAGGCGAAAACAATCCGACGAAAAGGCACAGGCTGCCGAAAAACTTGTACAAGACCTCTTATAGGCAAAATTCATTTCGGAGGCTAGGTATACAACCTGGATGTCCAATATTGTACTTGTTAAAAAGCATAGTGGAAAGTGGCGCATGTGCATTAACTATACTAATCTCAACAGGGCCTGCCCGAAAGATGCTTATCCCTTACCGAACATCGACAAGCTCGTAGATAATTCTGCAGGTTTTAAAATTTTATCCTTCATGGACGCCTACTCGGGGTACAATCAAATCCCTATGGTCGAAAAAGACAAGAGGTACACCGCATTCATGACCTCCTTGGGGAACTATTACTACAATGTAATGCCCTTCGGCCTGAAAAATGCTGGGGCCACATATCAGCGCATGATGAACAAGGTCTTCCGAGCAGAAATCGGAGACATGCTCAAAGTTTACATGGACGATATGATCGTAAAATCCCAAGACGAATCCGACCATACGGGCCACTTGCAAAAAGTCTTTGACCAGGCCAGGAAGTGTAAAATGCGCTTTAATCCAGAAAAATGCACCTTCGGCGTACAGGCAGGGAAGTTCCTCGGATTCTACCTCACCGAGAGGGGAATAGAGACGAACCCAGACAACTGTCGGGAATTCGCGGAATTCCCTACACCCAGGTCGAAAAAATCTATACAATCCCTCAACGGGATGCTCACTTCACTTTCTCGTTTCGTGGCCAAGTCCGCTCAACACGCCCTGCCCTTCATTAAACTCCTTAGAAATGAGGCCGCGTTTGAATGGACAGACGAGTGTGAGCAGGCCCTGACCCATCTCAAGCAAGCCCTATCCGAGCCTCCCGTACTATCCCGACCAGAGTACGGGGAAACCTTGTATTTATGTCTCTCCGTTACTTATGAAGCCATCAACGCCACACTCATTCGCGAAACGACAGACGGGCAGAAGCCCATCTATTTCACCAGCAAGGCCCTGCAAGGGCCAGAAATTAGGTACGCGCAGATAGAGAAAGTCGCCCTCGCCCTCGTTATCACCGCGAGAAGACTCAGACACTACTTCCTGGCCCACACCATAGTAGTACGCACGGACCAACCCATCAGGCAGTTGCTTTGCCGACCAAATATGGACGACAGAATGCTCAAATAGTCCCTGGAGTTGTCGGAATTCGACATTCATTACGAGGGCAGGAAGGCCCTTAGAGCACAAGTCCTGGCCGACTTCGTGGCGGAGATGATGCCTCCAACGTCCCTACCAAGCGGAACGCAGAGATGGACTATCTACGTTGACGGGGCATCCAGCCCTTCGGGTAGCGGCGCAGGTATCATCCTCAAAAACGAGGAAGGAATACTAATCGAGGTATCTCTAGTCCTGTCCTTCCCTACGTCCAACAACCAGGCCGAATACGAGGCCTTCCTCGCAGGACTACGGCTGGCAAAGGACGTGGGCGCCAAGGAGGTAAAGATTTACACCGATTCCCAGCTCGTAGCGTCCCAGGTACTGGGAGAATTCCAAGCAAAGAATGACCAGATAGTCGAATATCTGACGCTGGTAATGAAGAAAATCGCCAAGTTCGACGCATGGGAATTCCAGCACATCCCCCGTGAACGAAACATGCGGGCAGACGTCTTGTCTAAACTGGCTAGCACCAGAAAGAAGGGCGGCAATAAATCCTTCGTGCAAGAAGTACTTGCCCGACCCACCACAGAGAAACCACCAGAGCTGCTTGACGTCAACGTCATCGGAGAGAGCCACTGCTGGATGAGCCCTGTATATAACTACCTCACCAAAGGGGAGCTGCCCGAGGACAGCAAGGAGGCCAGCATGACTAAATGACGGGCGTGCTCATATGTGCTGATTGAGGACAAACTTTATCGACGAGGATTCTCCATCCCCCTCCTGAAATGTATCGAGGAGAGCAAAGTCCCCGAAATCCTCCAAGAGATCCACGAGGGCATCAACGCACAACACTTGGGAGGGAGATCACTGGCACGAAAAGCCCTGCGAGCAGGATATTACTGGCCGACCATGCAGCACGATGCCAAGGAGCATGTCCAAAAATGTGGCCGGTGCCAGCGCCACGGGGACATGCACTTAGCACCCCCCCAACGAATTGAAGACTCTATCCCCGCCTTGGCCCTTCGCCTGGTGGGGGATGGACATACTCGGCCCCTTCATAACAGGGTCTTATCAAAACAAATTTCTGATCGTGGCCGTCGACTACTTCACTAAGTGGATTGAAGCTGAAGCCCTCGCCAAGATCACAACCTTCAATATACTCCGCTTCTACAAAAGGAACATCCTCGCACGATTCGGAGTACCCCAAGCCCTCGTGACCGACAATGGAACACAATTCACGGACAGGAAGTTCTAGGACTTCATCGCCGGGTTAGGCACAAAGCAACACTTCACTTCGGTCGAGCATCCCCAGACCAATGGGCAAGCAGAGGCAGTGAACAGGGTAATTCTTTGCGGTCTAAAACGAAGGTTGGGCGACGCCAAGAAGAGACGGGTCGAAGAGCTACATAGCGTGCTCTGGGCCTACAGAACAACACCACACTCCACCACCGGGGAAACCCCTTTCCGACTAGCTTACAGAACCGAGGCGGTGATACCGGTGGAGATCAGGGAACCTTCCAGACGAACAGAAGCTCCCCTCGACGAGGAGATGAACGATGAAGCCTTAAGAGAAGAGCTCGATCTGGTCGAAGAAATAAGGCCAGGAGCAGCTCTCCGCAAAGCTTCGCTAAAACAACAAATAACCTTGCGCCATGAGGCCCGGGTCATAAAGCGCGACTTCCTCGTTGGCAGCTTAGTCCTGCACAGAAACCAGAAAGATTCGCGCGAAGGAAAGCTGGCCGCAAACTGGGAAGGACCCTACAGGGTCAAGTCCAAAACGGGCACGGGGAGCCTACTATTTAGAAACTCTGGACGGAGAACCATTTGCTCGACCATGGAATGCTGAAAAGCTCAAACAATACTATAGTTAGAAGCAACTACGAGGTCGGACTAACTGTCGACGAGATCCCCCCTAACCGGGGAGACAGCTCGGTCACGGGATCGTGCCCCGGTGTAAGCACGATCCATTTTACAACACTAGCCAGTTTCTACTTATGGGACAATCAGATTCTGTGCACAACAGGGATACCTCAATCGAGCTCTGCTGTTGCCACACCAATTAGGCAGGACACCCAGCTCGAGATGGGAACAGTCCAAGCCTATGGGATTAGTACCTCAACCCAGATATTAGTCCCATCACCGGCAAAACCACTTCGCCCTCCTCGACAGGTTTCCTAGACTGTCGGGCACAACAAGAGCAAGTCGAGCAAACATCCATTCAAATAAGCATACATAAATAAATGCGATAGTAAAATCCCAAACGAATAATGTTAATAACATCGGCTACAAGACCGAAATAAGTCAAGTGTACATTAGAAGGGCGGTGCCCGACAGACATTACATCAAAAAGGCACGCAGGCCCACAAAATACATGTACATTCAAAAAGAGAAACGAAACGACCTCACTAACATCCTCCGGGGGGACCACCTCGCCATTGACGACCACATTGAGTAGACCCATTCCCTCGGTTTGCAGCTGGACGTCAGAGTTGAGGGCCTTCAGCTGCTCCAAAGTGTCGTAACCCAAAATTTGACCTCCCTTTTGTTTTTTTTTGCATAAGCATGTGCACTCGCATCGCTAGCATACGCATTTGCATTTTTCCTTTGTGTTATGATTGCAGGAATGTTCAGGTTTTCCAAGTCCGATTAATCATGTCCTCACAAGGTCATCACATTATCTAAACAAGCGCATAACAAGGGTATCTATGCCTATTTATCAAAACAAGAGGTGGAAAATCGAAATCGGGACTTCAGCATCATCTTTTTGCAAATTTGTGGAAATTTGGCTGAAGTAACCGATTAGCACATATGTTGTAACCGGTTACTCAGTGTATTTTTCACCAAAAAAACCAGATTTTCAAGCAAGTAACCGGTTAGCACATTTGCAGTAACCGGTTACTCTGTACAAAGTTGCAATTTCTGCTGCATTTTTTGGGACAACACCTTTGCACACACTTTGGTCATTGATTCTATAATATTCTAGTAGCATGTGGAATATTCTAGACATCTCTAGACATTTCAAGACTATTCAAGACATTTCAAGTGCATTTATTCCAATGCCTCACTTTAAATTAAGTGCACCATGTTCCTTGTTTTCCAAGCATATCGACCTTTAGATGTTGGAGTTCACATTGGGATTGTTACCGAGTTGATCCTAACTAACCGAGTTAACCACCTTGACTCGGTGAGTCAAGTGTAACTAACTCCTAGCCTAGTTCCAAACCCAAAGCTAAGTCCAATGCTAGCTCCAAACCTCTCACACTCCAAACCAAAAGTCTACATAAACAAAGCTCCACTCATTTCACAAGCTCTCCACAACCATTCACACAATTTTACACTTTCTTCACACTTCATTCTCTCACATTCTCTCTGAATTTTTCTACTACTTCTTCATCTTCATCACAATTCTCTTCCAAAACCTCACAAAGCTCAATTTCTACATTAAAGGATAATCACTTTTACATCAAAAGTGATTATTTTTTGGAGCTTAACCTTCATCCTCATTCCACTCTACTGGATTTTGTGGAGCTTCAGTAGCTTTTGGATTCATCTCAAGTGATCACTTCAAGCTTCCTTGGTGATAATTCTCATTTTGGAGTTTTCGTCGCAATTTGCTCGGTTTCGATACGTTTTGGCTACGATTGAAGATTCCTCTGGTTTTGTTTGATTATCTTCATCAAGAATCCTTTGCAACAATTACCAAGGCACATCTCAGCCTTGTAGGTTGGTGGATCTCACTTTACTCATTGTTTCAATCGTTTTCGCACGTTTACGATGTAATTGCGATTGTTTTTCGGTATGTTTTGCCATGCATTTGCTTGATCTTTGATCTCCATGATTAATGCTTGTAATTTGTGTTTAATTGCTCTTACATGATGTAATTTTCGTGCACAAATTCATATCCTAGCATGTGGTGGTTGCCATAAGTGATTAAGTGTTGAAAACCACTTTTGAAAAGCTGTTTTTGCTGTTATTTTTGCGACTGTCTCGGTGGTAACCGGTTACAACATATCTGTTAACCGGTTACTCAGTGTAAATTTCACCAAAAACGTTGATTTTCAAGCAAGTAACCGGTTAACAGATATGCTGTAACCGGTTACCACTGTACATAATGGCCAATTTTGAGCTTTTTCAAGTTTGCTTGACATTCTTTCTTCATCTAACTTCTATGAATTGATATGCTTGATATTTATGGATGTTTTAAGTGCTGCTAACCTCTGTTTAAGGCATTTTTACCTTAATTCAATGATTGATTTATCAATTCTTGCAATTATGTGTGTTCTTGATATTTGTTTGAACATGCTAATTCTTGCACTTTCTTTAACTACATGATACATGATTTGTGTTGTATTTTCAATGTCATGTGGTACTATTTTGCACTCCATCTCTTTTCTTTGCATTAAGTTTATTCTTCATGGATGAACTTAATCTTGCATAATCAATAATTTACACCTTTTGCTTTAATGATTTTCCATTCCCTTTGGAAAGTTGTTAGCATAACATTCCCTTTTGATTAGTTAATCGAAACCATGTTTCGATTAATTGATCCTTCCCTTTCCCTCTCTTTAGGCTTCCTTTAGAGCTCTTTCTCTCTTTTCCTCCCGCGGAGTTGAAGATTCATACGACGACCAATGCACGACACTAGAGCACTGTACAACTTGGAGCTGTTACGCTGTCAGTTTCAACTTCTGCACTACACCCTGTGTGTTAGAGAAGCAATGAGAAGGGAGAATTCCTACCCTCATTCTGACCACTTCAGGTAGGGGACGAATGACCCCGTGCCTGGCTTAGTCACCTCTATCCTCAGGCGGTAGCGTATTTTCTTCCCCAGTCGAGTCGATCCTCGATCACTCTTATCTCTTTCAATCAGTCTTTTGATCTATCACCATTCCCTTGGTTCACGATCATTAGCAATCTTCAGAGGGTCAATCTCTTGCCCTTATTCAAGACCTTTCCCTTGTTCTCTTCAAAAGGGTTTTAATTACCTTTTCTTGTGGCTAGCCATTTCTTTTGCTGATTCCCCATGAGAGTTGTATTCATTCTTCCATTGGTTGATCACAATCATACTGTTAAAACTAATGCTCTATTCATCTACAATCCCGCTATTTCTTCGGTTAAACACAGTTTTTCTGTTAAACATCGAAACTCTTGTGGAGTTCGCAACCTTCTCTTGGTTCTTCTCCCTTTGATTGGTTAACCATTGCTTGTCAATTAAAACACCAATTTGCGCTCCTTCTCTGTTAATCACAGTTTATCTGTTAATACTGAGTTCTTCTTGGGTTAATCACCATCTCTTGGTTAATCACCCGCCTCCTTAGTTAACCATAGTTCATTTGTTAAAACACTGAGTTCCTCTTGGGTTAATCACCTATTCTTGGTTAATCACCCTTTTCTTCAGTTAACCACAGTCCGTCTATCAAAATACTGAACCTTTTTCGAGTTAATCACCTTCTCTTGGTTAATCACTCGCCCCTTTCGGTTAATCATAGTCCGTCTGTAAACACCGAATCCGCAGCAGTTGGCAACCTCCTCTTGGTTCGAATACTTGCATCTTTGGGTTAGTAACCTTTCTTTGGTTCGAATACTCTTTCTTCGGTCCGGTACTGCTTGTTCAGTCAGAGTACCGAACTCCTTTGGGTCACGACCTTTGCTCGGTCCTACACCCGTCCTTTGGGTCACGACCTTTGCTCGGTCCTACACCCTTCCTTTGGTCACGACCTTTGCTCGGTCCTACACCCGTCCTTTGGGTCACGACCTTTGACCGGTCCTACACCCGTCCTTTAGGTCTCGACCTTTTCTCGGTCCTACACCTGTCCTTTGGGTCACGACCTTTGGTCGGCCATACACCCGTCCTTTGGGTCACGACCTTTGCTCGGTCCTACACCCGTCCTTTGGGTCATGACCTTTGCTCGGTCCTACACCCGTCCTTTGGGTCACGACCTTTGCTCAGTCCTACACCCGTCCTTTGGGTCACGACCTTTGCTCGGTCCTACACCCGTCCTTTGGGTCACGACCTTTGCTCGGTCCTACACCCGTCCTTTGGGTCACGACCTTTACTCGGTCCTACACCCGTCCTTTGGGTCACGACCTTTGCTCGGTCCTACACCCATCCTTTGGGTCACAACCTTTGCTCGGTCCTACACCCGTCCTTTGGGTCATGACCTTTGATCGGTCCTACACCCGTCCTTTGGGTCACGACCTTTGCTCGGTCTTACACCCGTCCTTTGGGTCACAACCTTTGCTCGGTCCTACACCCGTCCTTTTGGGTCACGACCTTCGCTCGGTCCTACACCCGTTATTTGGGTCACGACCTTTGCTCGGCCCTACACCCGTCTTTTGAGTCACGACCTTCGCTCGGTCCTACACCCGTTCTTTGGTTGATCATAATTCTTATCGGTTAAAACTTCTTTTCCCCACACAGTCTTAATCCCTTCCTTTGGTTAACTATTGCCAATCAGTTAACATACCGAGTCCTCTTTTCTCTTGGTTTTAACACCATTCGTTTGTTTGTTTCCTCAGTAGGGTCGCTACCTTCTGATTCTCAGTCACGGTTTCTTTGTTATCTTACTCCTCAGTGGAGTCTCTTTATTCCTTTTACTCTCTTGGTTTCGACGCCACTATTGCACTTTACTCTCAACATAATTACTATCTATCCTTTGCTCTTCTTTTCCTGGTTTTGACACTATTTCTTGTTTGCATCCCCAGCAGATCTTTCTCTATCTCTTATTCTCTTGGTTTTGACACCATTTCTCTTTTGTTCCTTGCACAACCACTTTAGTCTCTTACTCCTCAGTGGAATACTCTTTTTTTTTTTTTCCTTTTTCTCTTCTTTCTTGGTTTTGACACCATATCTCTGGAATCCCTAGTGGAATTTCCTTCTTTCTTTTGCTCTTGGTCTTTACACCACTTTCCTTTCCTTTTCCTATTCCGTCTTGTTTCCACGAACTACGGAAGCTCTGATTCTGCATTCATTCGAATGTATGATACATAGGCACGAGATCGCAATGATCTTGGCGAGCACACTTCCACCTTTCTTCCTTTCCTTTCTCTCCCCTGGTTCCAAGAACTACGATGCTCTGATATCCTCATTGCACTATGAGGGTACGTAGGCACGAGGACCCTGTTCCTCCGTGAGCACTTTCTTTCTTTCTATTCTTTTTCCCCTTTCTTTTATTCTCTCTCCTTTTCTTTTAGCTAGAAGCCTTTAGATAGATAACCCATCCAAGCCTAGAAGCAAGCGAAATGGTTCCCGTCGAGTACGACGGATGCGTAAGGTGCTAGTACCTTCCTTTCGCATAACCGACCCCCCATTCCCGTTTCTCTTCCCCTTGGGTTTTATCGATATTTTCCCTGTTCTTCGGGACTAAATAAAGTTCGGTGGCGACTCTGTGTTATCTTTGAGTGTACGATTCACTCAGGTATAAACCAACCATCTTCACAAAGCATCATTAAAGCCAAACTCAGCTACCCCCAGGTTGTCCTCCCCGAGGATACGGATCCTCTCGATCAGGTCCCTCCTCGTCTTCAAGGCCTTCTCGTCGTCGGTCTCGTCCTCACCCGCTGCCGAAGATCCCTCTAGCTCAGCTATCCTCGCCTTCAAGCGGGCATTTTCATCATTGACTCTCGTCACCTTCTCCTTCATTTGGGTCACTTCCTTTTGGAGCAGTATTTTGGCCTCCTGTTGACCTTGCAGCTTCTTCAATTCATTATATATTTCAATGTTCTCACACTCTAAGTCATTGATCCTAGTCTTGGGCTCCTTGAGGTCGGAGCGATGAGTTACCTCTGCATCTCCAAGGGCCAGCGCCGCTTCCAATACCCTGATCATGTCGGCCGCATCCTGGCAGAGAAGCTTCCTTCGCGCCTGAGGATCTGCAGACAAAATTACGGAGGCATCAAGTTCTGGGACGATGATGGAGGTCCCTTCATCAAACATCGTCCCCTGAAGGTAGCATGAGGGCACCACGAACTTTTCTCCAGAGAGACCACCCGAGCAGCCCGCCGGAGAGGCTCCGATATCATCACGTTTCTTCTTATGAGATGTGTCCGGAGTTGGCAGTGTGGAGGTCGTCCCCAGAACAGGACCAGAGCCGGACACAAACTTCTCCAGCGTCGACTGCTGCTTGGTCGCCCCGACTTTGGGCACTGAGGGCACCTTCTTCTGGACTTTGGCAGCCTGGGACCTCATCAAGCGTTCCCTTATGTCGGCCATTTTCTCTGCGAACACAAAAGACAAGTCAGTAATTAGAAGAAACTTAACAAAAACGGGCACAAGAGCAGGTGGTACCGAGGAGCTGAAATGCCACATCGTCATTTGCGGCCGGCTCGTACAGGCTCCCCATCATCCACGAGCAACTCTTTACCATCTCTGTCCACCACAAGCGCCGGACTGAAGCTCTCCAGATAGGCGTGGAGCACACGGTAGGACTCCTTGTCCCCCTCACTGAGTTGCTCGTGCTTTACCAGGAACTGGTCGGTCCTATATCTGAAGTGGGCGTACACCTACTCCAAAGGGAACTTAGATACGGGTTTCTCAATTTGCCGACCATCGATGGTCACAGTCTCGAGCGTAGAAATAGATCTTTTGGCCGCTTCGGAGACCGGCTTCACGACCAGGAACCTGTCCTTGAAGTGCCGAACAGACTCTGAGTACGGCCAGAAGAGCCTGCTCTGCTGTTTAAAGGACACCCAGCTTTGCTTCGAGCCCGTAGTGCTTCGCTGGAGTTGGAATATGCAGAAGAAGAGATCTACGGTCGCCCCGACATGTAAGAAGCGACACACTAGCTCGAAAGCACGTATGAAGGCCAGTGCATTTAGATGGAACTGAGCGGGGCACAACTCCAAGTGACGAAAGAGGGCCTCCTGGAAGTCGGTGAAAGGCAGCCGAAACTTAGCCTCCACAAAGGCAAACTCATACATGGGGAACCGCATCCCCAGGTAGATCGAGCAGATCCTGTCATTTTTGGTCAGACAGATGGCCCTTCATTGCACTGGCGCATCCTCGGCCCGATCTTCCAGGTAGGGGAACTCCTGAACCTCCTCTTCAGTAAACGTCGACAGAGGTTCATGGGCAATCCATTTAAGGCCCCCCTTGCGACCTGGACGTTAGCATATTCGACGGCCTGCTCCGCTTCGTCTTGCGCGGCCAGGGCGTCGGGCACGACTTCTTCACAAGGATCAACCATTTTCACCTGAAAAGCAGAGGAAGAAAAAGTGAATTCGACGACTAAGTTCAAATCCACCCTTCCACCGCTAGTCAAGTGAAAAGGCGAGGAAGAAGTCGAGGACAACCTCGAGCCAACTTTGACCGCGACTTAACACGATGACGGCACTGTCCCCCTACGACGGGGACGAGTCTCCGCGACTTAACAAAAGGACTTGAGCTCTCAACAAAGCGAGCTCGTCGCGCAAAACTAGAGCTTCGCATCGAACATGCCTAGTGCCCAACTACAAACCTAAAACTAATCCTAACTCGAATCTAGGAGAATCTACACCAAAGAAATCCAACGTTCATTCTATTTTCTTCATTTTCTTCACGTTCTTCATAAATTTCCAGAAATTTATGTGGTCATCGAAGAACACATGAATCTTCGACCGAAAAACTCATGAGTCGCCGGAGAATTCATGAGGAACACCCAGAAAATGAAGAACACTATTAGAAATACAGAAAAGATGAATAACTTACTTGGGAATGAAGGATTGGAGATTAAGGTATGGACGAAGACGATGAAGATCGACGGCGGCAAAGAGGAACTCCGGCGAGAGGACGAATTGCAGAGCAAGAGAGGCGAGAGAAGAAATTTGTGTGAAGTGTACAAATGAACTCCTTCTCCCTTCTTTTATAAGCATTTGCTCATTGGGAAGCACAAAGGCCATCATAGCCTAGGCGGCTCTAGGTCTGACAAGGGCTGCATGACCACCACGTGTCAAAAAAGAATCGTCGTTTGGCATTCCCAAGAGTAAACGTTACATGCTCCAAGTATCTTGCTATCCCGCGGGCACATCTCCTCGCCAACACACACCTCATATCTTCGTCCCAGATCCCCGACATAAAAAATGACCTTTTCACAAATATGCTCCCCGAACACCAACGGCTGGTCGGGAAGATCAAACCATCAGCGCCGACCACCCCTGTATTGGCGAAGGCGAAGGGCTTGTCCCCGAACGTTATCCAAAGATAACTGTTCACATGGCTACCTTAAGTCCTCACTCTTCACCAGAGCAAGGACTTGGGGGGCTCATGTTCTAGACTGGGCAGGCGCTGTGCCCCCAGAAGGGCAAGGCCCAATCCAATCCAGCCATTGGCTAGGCCCAATAGCAAAGAACTAGCTGTTGGGCAAAAACTTGCCGTTGGGCAGAAACTAGCCGTTGGGCAGAAACTAGCCGTTGGACATGTCCCCCTCACTCGCTTAACCGTTTACGCGACCAACTGTCTTCCCGGATCTCACAGAGACAGTTGGACCAGGTCAAAGGGCCACGCGCCTTACCCTCCACCTGGCAGTCTCTCATTGATCGACCAGGTGCTTTGGCCACATGAGCGACCTTGGCCCCGCGTTGGGGGTTATTCTATAAATACCCTCTCATTCGAGAGGGTCACGTAATCAATATCGATTACTTGAAATCTTACTTGCGTACTTGCTTTTTCTCTAGCCCAAACTTACTTTGGCATCGGAGTACCTTGCAGGTACACCCCTCCTCTCCTACAAGCATCATCACTTGTCCTACGCGAAGGCCATGCCATCCAGTTTGATCACGTCCGATCAATTATAGAGAACCATCAGTTGGAAGATTGAATTATCACCTTGAGGATGAACAGTTTATGGATTTTTCTGATGACGCTTCTATTGAACAGGTTATAAATAAGCCATATATTGGGAGCACCAAATTTTTTGCATGGATGGATGCTAACAAAAAATATGTTGAAGCACAGAACTTTACATACAACGAGTTCCCAACAAAGTTTGTATAGAAAGAAAGCGAACATCGATGGGCTCCACGACAAAAGGGTTTTTCAATTGGAAGACTGCATTTTGTGGCACCTGGGTCCAGTCAAATGTTCTATTTGAGGACTTTGTTGAATTATGTGAAAGGTCATACATCTTATGATGATATCAAAACTGAAAGCTCCAATGGTTTGACTAAATTTTGGAAAAACATAATGTTGGAAGAGATGTTCCAACATGAAGATTTATGCCCTGGACCAAAGATGTTGAATGAAATGTCACAGCATGAAGATTCGACATCATGACTGTCACAACATGTTTTGTTTTTAAATTTGTTCCAAGATTCAAGGTGCGATTGGCAATTGATCAAGAATCAAAGATATGAAGCCCAACTCAGCAGAAAGCTATAAAAGGAAGACCAAGACCTAGGCAGAATAGGGAGAGAGAACGACATAGACTTAGGAATCCTATTTTGTAAAGTAGGGTTTAGGTTTTGAGAGTCGTAGGTTTCTCTTGTAAGTCTCCCTCTGTATCGATTTGATGCAGTGTGGTAGACATAGGTACTTGAACAGATTCAGAAACCCGTAGGTAATGAATCGTGTATTGTTCTTGGATGAAGCATTGAAGTAAATCTAAGTTAACTTGTTAGTCAAGGATGTTTGACTGAACTTTGTATTGGAACGGGTGTCTTCCAATAGGGATGATACAGTTATGGTGTAGTAACTGTTAGATAATCACAGGTTGTGATTTAGGGAGTGAGATGAGTTTCTCTTATCTAGGATGAAGTTCTTAGATAAAGTATTCATTGGGTAGTGATAGGTAAAAGTGGGTGTTTACTGTAAACCAGCGGTTGTTTACATAAAACTATACTACTGATAGTAGATTCTTCTTCCTGGATTGGTATCCCCCAGATGTAGGTGATTTGCATCGAACTGGGTTATCATATTCTGTGTTGTTTATCATTCTGGAATTTACAGTTCAGTTTGGATTAACATGTTGTAACAGATGTCGAAACATCTGTCTTTCTGCAGTTACTGATATTCTGGATATCAGCCTGCTGTTCTGTTCCTTGTTTAATAATTATGCAGAACAATGTCTTGACATGGGTTAGGACATCTGCTGTCTACTATGCCAAAATTTCAATTGGTATCAGAGCAAGCATCTTGTCTATTTCTGGATGAGATCTTGGGAGATACTTTCTGGCGCTCTAAACAAGGAGGAGTTTCGGAGATCAGATCATCAACTCAGACATACTCAAGGGTATTAATGGATGGGATAGATGTTCTGGATCGAAGGTAACAACTTGGTGGTTGTTCATGTTTTCTGAGGAGGTTCTACAACAACTGCAGAAGAAGTAGCAAGTTCTCTTGTTGGGGTGTCTTATAAGATGTTCTGACATCTTATTAGGGCATGTTGAAAATGTTCCTTGGTGGTTCCGCTGCATATGCTTATGATGGAAGAACTCTGGTATTTATGGGATTCTGGAGTTGTTATTGAAGACAGGTGGTGGAAGATCTCAATCGTCGGCCTCTATATTTGAAGATAACTGCATCTTTTCATTCCAAAGTCAGGAGCGATGGAATGGAGAGAGTTGTTGGTAGATGTCTGTTATGGTGACTTGGTACTTGGAAGATTGGTTCCATTGTGCAACTTGAAGTCAGTTGAAGAGAAGGTGAGTTGAGATTAGGTTTATCAAATTCTTGCTCTAGGAATTTGATAAATTATTGATCGACTATGTTGTCAAAGATACTTGAGAATTCTCTCAAGTTCACTCATAAAGGCATCTCAGTTGTGCATCTGGGGTCTTCTAGTTACTCTTCTGACTAGAGGGTGTTTATGTGAAACACAAATCTGAAGAAAGTGGAGGTGATTTATTTTCACCGTCCAAAAGTGCGAGGAAGGGTTCATCTTTCTTAATCCTAAGGATGAATCCAATCTGAATGGATATTTCAGAACGGCTGAGGTAAATAGGGTTCGTTCAGAGAGAATCTTAGTTACTTGAGTCAAGGGTGGCAACCTTGGTATCTCAACACTTTGTTTGTCAAGGAAGATACTTGCAAAGATTAAATACTTGATAAGTGTTCATGGAGTGATCTGTTGGAGTATGGCTTCAACAGTGAAACAGGGTTATTGAATAAGGATTTATGATCAATTTCTATTTGTGAAAGTCACAAGTATTTAATTGATTATTCTTGTATTTGAAGTTCAAGATTGCTGATGTTTAACAAGATGTTGAAACATCTCTTCATCTGGGTTCGTGCAGATCATGTGAGGGGTACTGCATACGCTTTTGGATCTATTTCTCTTGGGTGTTGACCTAAGAATCTGCTTCAGTTTGGTGTGGCAGAAGCATCTGATCTCTGGAGAGTTTCCTGGCAAGAAACTAGTCTAGACAATGGTGATGTTGAAGATGAAGAAGAAGACATCATAATCTTGATGAATATTTCTTGGATCGGTTTATTTCTGATTCAGGAGTATTGGACTGCAACAGGTGTGTTCCAATTGTTACTAGAAACACCTGATGCTTATTTGGAAAGTGTCCTGGCAAGAGACTTGTCCAGAATATGGTGCTGGTGATGGCACAGCTTGGATCAGTTTATTTCTGATCTAGGTACATATGAGCATGCAATCTTGCTCATCTTGGAGGTCTAATATAAGTGGAAGTTATCTCCGATTTTCTGCAGATTGCTCTACTTAAGGAAAATGGCATTCCTTTGGTATAGCTGTGATGAAGAATCAGACTTGGAACGTTTGAGTTCTTTGGAGTTGTGAAGCAGATATTCATCAAGGTGTGAGCTTGAATTGAATACCTGTGATATGTTTAGGCGGGATGAAGGTTGTCTACTCAAACTTGGTGGTTGAATTAAGTCTATGAGAACATGGAACTCTTGTTCTGTTATAGGGAGGAGGTTCTTCTAAGTGGTAGAAGGAATGGATGAATTCCTCAGCTGGATGTCTGATCAGATGTCAAGACATCAAGCAGAAACTTTAGGGTCTTAGTTGATGTTGTGGCGCATCATCGTAAGATAAGTTGATATTCTCATAAATAAATGGAATTAACACTTCAAAAAGGTCTATCTCATGCAGTTTGCGGGAGTTGTGGGAAGGAGAAGATGTTACATGTCTAAGGCTTGGTGTATCCAAGATGGCTTGCTATGGAGTAAGTAGATCATGTAACTTGAAGATTAGGTTTCATTGGTGGATCAGAAGATTGTCTGAAACTATGAAGAAAAGTTAAGATTAACCAAATAGTGGCATTTGGTTGATCTTTATCGTGCATACAAGCAGGGTGCTTGGAACTAATTACTCTTGGGAAGAAGGGTAGTTGGTTGAAGACTTAAGGAGGTTCTGGTTCAGTTCTATCTTGGAGCTTGTGGTAGAAGTTCTAAGGTGATTATGGAAGATTACCTTCTTTTGGTGGATGAGAGTTTATTTCTCTCTTCAGTTATCTAGAGTTCTTGTTGATCAAGTTGATGGCGCAATATTATTTGAAGATCTTCAGTTGTAGTACTATGCAGATAGTAAGTCCAGTGGTGGACATATCAAGAACCATGTTAGTTGATATGTGAAGGATGTCCTAACTGATGTTAGAACATCTTCTGGGTTGGTTATCCTTGGAGTAGGATTCTAAGTTCTCACATCTTGTCTAAGAGGTATTTATCTTGTCATACGGGAGAATGATGGGTAAATGACTGTCTTGGAAGTCTAATGTGAATGTGGTATCAGACTGAAGTGGATTATGGGTTGATTGCATGAAGGTCTGGATTATGATGTGTTCAGAATATGGAAGCTAATATTCACAAGTTTAATTAGAAGTATTCTATCTTATCATATGGGAGAATGATAGATTGAAGACTGTCTTGGATCATGGGGTGTTTATCTAGAAGACTGACTCTTGCTGAAGTCAGAATACTTGTGGAGAGGTGGTTTCTTCTGCTACAAGTCATGCTAGAGAGAAATGGATCAGTTTGGTGCTTATGGAGCAAATGAGCTGAGGATTTCTGGAGCATGTGTTTGATGTCCTTCAAGTGTGAAGAACATCTGGGCGAGCTAACAAACTAAGGGGCTCTGTATGTCTCTTTGAGGAATGTGAAGCATTCAGATTCAATTGGGTTGTATCTCAGGGAACAATGAGATCTATATATGAGAATTCAGGAGGAATCCGTATGGTGTATGGATGGTTTCTGGACGAGTGGGATCAATGGTGTTTTGGTCTCAATCCAAGAGTTTGTTGGTTGTGGTACAAGAATGCGTTCCTGGTACTCTAACTATATGATCATGAAGTTGTCATGGGATATCATGTAGTGATTTTGGGTGTTTCTTGCTAAAGAAGCATCTTTTGAGGAAGATATGGGGAGAACTTTTGTCTGTTAAATGTACTAGTGTGGGACATGGATTGCTTGAGGATCAAGCATTAGGTGAATGCGTTCAGCAGGTGAGTTGAACAAAGGGTGCGCTCTTGAAGACATGAAGATGCGTCTTATGTTTTCCATTCATTTAGGGTGTTCTTCTTGCAAGGAGCACTGGTTATCTACGACAGGGGGAGTTGGACTTCTGTTATGGATATATTGTTGTAGTAGTGTAGTTGGATATCAAGATTGTTTGTGGTTTCAAGCAGCTTGTGATAGATTTCCTCAGGTGAGGATGATATGTCAGAAGAGATGTCGTGACATTGCTTTACTGGTTAAGTTCTAAGTGAACTTATCAGGTTATTCTAATTCTGTCATTGGGTGTCAATGGATTGAATCAAAAGTGGTACAAGTATCTTGGGAGTCTCTATTGCTGTCTGGAAGAAAGTTCAACGGAAGCATTCTGTAGTGATCAAGTATGCTAATTCTGGATTAAGGAATTGATTTAGAATAAACAGAAGAAGGTTGTAATTATGGTTCCGTCTGTGGGGACCATAAATCTGACAAAATCAGGTTAGGTATCAGGACACTGTTCAGAAGCGGTTTCAAGGACAAGTTAGAAAAAGTGGAATC
This sequence comes from Lathyrus tuberosus, assembly GCA_022829125.1. Taxonomy (NCBI): domain Eukaryota; kingdom Viridiplantae; phylum Streptophyta; class Magnoliopsida; order Fabales; family Fabaceae; genus Lathyrus; species Lathyrus tuberosus. The sequence continues at coordinate 10,459,525 of JALAZF010000195.1, read as the reverse complement.
TTTCGAAATTAACTTGACCAGTAGTTATTGCACTCATTGACTAGTCTTGTGTTTCTTTCAAAAGGAGTGGCTCTACCTATGTAGCTTCTTCAATATTTAAGGAGGATCGTGCTAGAACATCTTTTTAAGTTGAGAACAAATGGGTTTTGTCCGTGTTTGGGTAAGCACAATCTGGGTATGGGTCTGCTTGGGCCATTTTTGCAAACTTTTGGCTAAAAAGGGGGAGAATGGCTTCTTGCCTATTGCTGAGAGGTGTATGTGTATCTGTGCTATTGATCTGAAAGAAAAATGTCTCAATATCTCAAAGGATTTTCTAACATCTTGGGAATTGTGTTTTGTGATCAGAGTTAGGAAGCAAGTATGTATTTGGTGTCACAAGGGAATGAAGAGGGTATCTTCTCCACCCTTCCACTACATGCACCATCAAGCTGAAGAATGTTTTAGCCAAAATTTGTCAAAAGGGGGAGATTGAAAGCTCCAATGGTTTGAGTAAATTTTGGAAAAACATAATGTTGGAAGAGATGTTCCAACATGAAGATTTATGCCCCGGGCCTGAGATGTCAAATGAAATGTCACAGTATGAAGATTCGACATCATAACTGTCACAACAGGTTTTGTTTTTAAATATGTTCCAATATTCAAGGCGCGATTGGCAGTGGATCAAGGAAAGAAGATTTGAAGCCCAACGCAGCAAAAGACTATAAAAGAAGACCAAGACCTAGGCAAAAAGAGAGAGAGAACGACATAGACTTAGGAATCCTATTTTATAAAGTAGGGTTTAGGTTTTGAGAGTCGTAGGTTTCTCTTGTAAGTCTCACTCTGTATCGATTTGATACATTGTGGTAGACATAGGTACTTGTACAGATTCAGAAACCTGTAGGTAATGAATCATGTATTGTTCTTGGATGAAACTTTTAAGCAAATCCAAGTTAACTTGTTTGTCAAGGATGCTTGAATGAACTTTGTATTGACAGGGGTGTCTTTCAATAGGATGATACAATTGTTGTAATTGTTAGATAATCACAGGTTGTGATTTAGGAAGTGAGATGGGTTTCTCTTATCTAGGATGAAGTTCTTAGATAAAGTCTCCATTGGGTAGTGATAGGTAAATGTGAGTGTTTACTGTAAACCAACGGTTGTTTACATAAAACTATACTACTGATAGTGGATTCTTCTTCCGAGATTGGTATCCCCCAGATGTAGGTGATTTGCACCGAACTGGGTTATCATATTCTATATTGTTTATCATTCTGCAATTTACAGTTCAGTTTTGATTAACATGTTGTAACAGATGTCGAAACATCTGTCTTTCTGCAGTTACTGATATTCTGGATATCAGTCTGCTGTTTTGTTCCTGGTTTAATAATTATGCAGAACAATGTCTTGACATGGGTTAAGACATCTATTGTCTGTTGTGCCAGAATTTCAAAAACAGTTAATATTGTAAAATATAACACTTTCAAAGATTCATGTTTTACATTGGGCTTGCTAGACGGTGACAAGGAGTTTGTGGATGCAATTATGGAGGCAAGCCATTGGGGTACTGGACGCTTTTTACGCTGGCTATTTGTAACTTTGTTGATTTCTAATCAATTGTGTCGACCAGATTTTGTTTGGAATAACACATGAGAGCATTTGAGTGACGATATTCTAGACAGATAAAGACAACTTTTGCGTTTTGATGATAGTTTATATTCTTAATATGTGTGTGTGTGTGTGTGTGTATATATATATGTATATATATATATATATATATATATGTGTGTGTGTGTGTGTATATGTATATATATATATAATTATTCTTTAATTATTTTGTCTTAATTATAAGTTCTTCTAAATTTTGCAAAATTGGTCTTGACTCTGGATCAATTGAAGAGTTATGCTTTGACTGAAATTGAAATTTTGTTGCAAAGAAATAATGAGAGCTTCGAAAATTACTCAGACATGGCTCAACAGAATAGGGCATTGTTACCAGAGAGACAAAATCGATTGATTTACGATGAGTTGAACTACGATAGAAAATCTTTAGATGAGGAACATCGTAAATTGATGTAAACAATGACAACTGAACAGAGGAGAATATATGATAGAATCATGACAAGGGCCGAAGAAAATAGGTCAGGTCTTTTTTTGTTGTTTATGGTTATGAAGGAACTGGCAAGACTTACATTTGGAAAGCAATGTCTGCAGCATTGAGGTCGAAAGGTGAGATTGTCTTAACAGTGGCATCAAGTGGGATAACTGCATTGCTAATTCCTGGTGGAAGAACCGCACACTCGAGGTTCGGAAATAACTCCAAAAGACCCTTTAGCTGATTTAATATGTAGTGCAAAGTTAATCATATGGGATGAAGCACCTATGATGCACAAACATTATTTTGAAGCTGTTGATCGTACTTTGAAGGATATACTAAGAGCAAAAAATATTCCATTTGGTGGAAAGGTAGTTGTGTTTGGTAGAGATTTTCATCAGATTCTTCCTGTTATACCTAAAGGAACAAGATAAGAAGTTATTCATTCTAATATAAATTTTTCTCCTCTGTGGAGTTTATGTGAAGCGTTTACATTGACCACTAACATAAGACTTCTAACCGGAGCTACAAATTCAGATGTTGAAGAGAGAAAGAGTTTTTCAGAGTGAATTTTGGGAATTGGTGATGGAAGTATCAGAGACACAAATGATAAAGATATCAGTCCAGATACCACAAGATTTGTTGATTACTAGCTTTGGTGATCCACTTTCAGCTATTGTTCAAAGCACGTATCCAGATCTAATGCATAACATGAGTGATCCATCATTTTTTCAGAATAGAGCTATATTGACTCCTAAAAATGCAATTGTGGATGCAATAAATTTCTAGATGTTGGATCTAATACCTGGAGAAGGAAAAAATTATTTGAGTTATGACTCTCCATGTAATGCCAGATCAAAATGTTGACATGTCAACCCCCAAGGGTTGGCCTAGTGGTGGAGGCTTGGGTCTTGAGAGTTTGCTCCTCTCAAGGTCTCAGGTTCGAATCCTACTAGGTGCAATCAACTCTTGTGTGGGCCAGTCCATACGGAACTTTTCTCTGGCTTGAAACGGGGCCCCTGCTAGTGGACGGTGGGTATTGGTCCCTCTTGGATTAGTCGGTCGCAAGGCCGGATACCAAGATTTCCAAAAAAAAAATGTTGACATGTCAGATGATGTGCACGCTCCTGAATTTCTAAATACCATTGTTTCTTCTGGACTTCCAAATCACAAATTAAGAATGAAAGTTGGAGTTCCGATCATGCTATTGAGAAATATAAACCCGTCTTTAGGATTGTGCAATGGCACCCGATTGATAATTACAAAAATGGAAAGGTATGTGCTTGAAGGAAAAATTATACCGGGTAGCAATATTGGTGAAAAAAGTTTTATTCCAAGGTTATCACTGACTCCTTCAGATGAAAGACTTCCTTTCAAATTTCTGCGTCGACGATTTCCATTGATTGTTTTATTCGCTATAACTATCAACAAGAGTCAAGGTCAGTCACTCAAACATGTTGGAGTGTATCTGACCCAATCAATTTTCCCTCATGGACAATTATATGTTAGCACTATCTAGAGTTACTTTAAGGATGAGCTTAAAGATATTAATAACTAACGATAAAGGTGAAGATTCAAATGTAACTGAAAATGTGGTTTACAAAGAAGTATTCCAGAATGTTCAGTGTTAGTTAGTAGATTATTTATATAAAACTATATGATTTATTTTATGATTTTTTTTTTTTTTAATTTTCATTCAACTATTTGTTTCATACTAATATAGATGTTATATATAACATTTCAAAATACCCGTGCATCGCACGAGTCTATTATCAATATTATTGTGGGCCGATCATATCAATCCCGACCGATTATTAAGAAGGGGCTCACTCTTTCTAGAATCTTTTTAGCATGTGAAGATTATCATTCTAATAACTACAAGAGATCTCAATTGTAAGTGTATTTAACGACTCTCCACAAATCCCGACTAATTAATAACAAATTAGTTATTCTCTCTCAAACAATCCCAATTCAATATGTTTAATCAGTCGGTTCAAATTAGATTTTATCACATAAAAAATAAGTATCATATTTGTGACAGAGTAACCTAAACTTAGTGTTATTTTCAAAATTTTATGTTATTTTAATTTTTTATATAATATTAATTATTTACATGTATCACTAAGTTTAAGTTAAAGATGTTTTGAATTTATGCCGATAAAAATAAATGATTCAAGAATACTTGGTTGAAATGATAAGTTATCTTTTTTAAGTTAACCATAGACCTTAAATATATATTCAATTTATAAATAAAAAAAGTAATTAGAATAAATTAACATTTTGATAAAAATATTATTTTATTTATTTAATTGAATTTTTTTAATCCATATAAATTCTTAGACCGTGGGACTATCAGATTCAACGTAGTACTCCTAGCAATCAATATTTCCATTAATATATATGCATATCAAGACAATAAACTTTAACGTAAAAAGTTTAAAATCAAAACAACAAAATTTGTTGTTCATAGTTCATTATCCAAAACTAAATTTTAGGCATATCGTGCCATAGCTAGTTGCACAAACTAAACTACAAGACATGTTATGATTAGGTAGGACTTATTACAAGAGAATTCTTCTAACTACTACTTTACATTATTTTAGTATGTTATTAGAAAATGGATTCTTATGCATTTATTGCGTGAAGCAAACACATTAGTATTATTTATATCAAACCACGCAGTACGATCTAATCGTAGAAAATTGGGGTGATTGATATGTCCATAGGTTGCTTGTATCAATATATATACCACAGCTTAATTGTTGGTTACGTACTCTTTTATGTGTGTATTGTTACAATCTTTTTAGATCTAGGTTCCAAACTTCATCACTACTCATCTTGGTGTTATTTTGTATTTATATTAATGCTAGCGACAAAACGTTGTTATCCTATGAGGATTTTTTTTGGGTTATAGTTCTTAGTTGGAATTTAATATGAATTTATGATATCAAATAGGGAAGTTTTGATCACACCTATAAGATAAATGAACATATTGTTGACTTTTTCATGAATTTGGATAAGTGTAACACTTGGATTGTTGTTTCAAGATGCATCAATAAGTGTCTATATTGCCCAATAATAATTTGCCACATGTCTTTTAGTAATACTTTTTTTTTAAGTAATTCATTCATTTAAAATTAGAGTTTTATTTAGAGTGAAAATGCTATGGCGTTGCTTTCACGAGAAAGTTTTCTCTCGAACTCATTGACATTCCCTTTCATTTTCCTTCAATTATGAAAAAAACTTCAACCATTTCTTAGCCTTGCATTAAATCAACTACCACGCCATCAAAATTATCTAAACACATATTATTGATTTAACATGCATAACACAAATCTTTTGCAAAGCGCCAAAGCCCTAAAATGTTTGTTCCATTTTATTAAGTCAATTGCGACAATCAATTGTGAAAGGTATTCAAATTGCAATCACAATACCATAATAAGAATGCTTTGTTGAGCTCGAAAATTGTAAACATGACATTCACAGTAGAATTATATGATCAAGGGAACAATCCACCTGAAATTTGATGCTTGTCATATTAATTAGTAAATGGGACCTTATCTTCCTTAATAAAGGGCTCTTCGAATTCTCCTTTTCAAAGATGGAAGATATGTGTGGCGTTAGGGCCACCTGCTAATGGAATTTCAATTCTGATATGTTAAAAGCTTTTTGTTTGGTATAAAGATTTCAACCATAATATTCAACAACAATCAGTGACTCCAGTTTGAATTGTTCCATAATAACTTGACGCATGTCTTTCAGTAATCTAATTTTTAAAAGAGAACGATGAAAAAGTGATTCATTCATTTAAAGCTAGAGTTTTAATTAGGTTGAAAATGCTCACTACTAGAAAATTTGCTTTTAGTGACTGAACCAGCTATTTCAATTATGTCTTACCACTAGACCACTTAACATCATTTGTTATATTCTCTATATTTAAATATATATACATATAAAAAATAAATAATATTTAGAAAATTACTAATTATTATTTAATTTAATTGAATGTAATGAAAATAAAATTTAATTTTATTAATGTAATTTCATTATGCACATATAAAAATTGCATAATGAAAATAAAATTCACTTTTTAAGCATATATAAAACTAAAAAAGAATAACTATTTATATAATTATATGTTTTATTTGTTAAAATAATAAAAAGAAGAATCTTTTATTAAAAAATAATTAAAATCTTTAAAAAGTTTGGGAGAGAAATAGTAACATATTAAAGAGGATTAAAAAATAAAGAAAAAAACAACAGAAATATCAGTGACCGAAATTTTGGTCTCTAAATTTTTTATATAAACTAAATATTGTATTAGAACATTTTTTCGAGACCGAATAGTTGGTCACAAATTTTTGGTTGCTAAATCAGTGGCTAATTTTTATTTAGTGACCGATTTAGTGACCTCTAAAAATTTACTCATGGATATTAAATTTTGGTGGCTAATTCGGTGGCCACAGTGACCGAAATGTTTCGGTCACTAAATCGGTCACTAAAAGCGAATTTTCTAGTAGTGGCTCTAGTGTTGCTTTCATGAGAAATTTTCCTATAAAACTCATTGACCGTCCCTTTCATGTTCCCCGATCATAGAGAAAACTCTAATTATTCCTTGGCTTTACCTTGAATCAACAACCATGCCATCAAAATCATCCAAATCATATGACTGGTTGAACATGTGCAACACAATTTTTTTCTCAAGCCCTAAATAATGTATGTTCCGTTCTGTTAAGACAATTGCCACAACTAATTGTGAAAGTTAATATAATTGCAATCACAATATCGAAAGAAGAATATCTCGTCGGGCTTGAAAATTACTGTAACGCCCCGATTTATTTTAATCCTTATTCGTAATTATATTCATGCGTTGATATGTATAATTATGTGATTATGCGTATTTTGTGATGTTTTGGGTACCCCTAGTGGAGGGTAGTGACCTTAGAATTATGGAGTATAAGGTATTGGGGGTGGGTGACCAAAAGTGTAGAACGTGGTGGTGGGAGGAGTATGCTAATTATGTGAATTAGTTATTATTTATTTAATTAAATAATATGAGGAGATTATTATTGAAATAAATATTTAGTTTTATTATTGTTGTTATTATTTTAATGGTTGGACTAAATAATAATAATAATAATATAACAATAATATTATATGAGTAGAGAAATAATGAGGACGAAGTGAGAGGCAAATATGTAAGCCTCTGGATTTTGTATGGAAAAGGTGTTATGCTGTAAGCGAACTCCTAGTGAAGGACAGTTTGCTGGGCGAACTTTGAGCGAGCATGACAGTTCAGTTTTCACCTGTTCTGGACAAAATTTTCTTAAACTTCAAAAATTCATACCTTTTTGATCCGTAAGTCCATTTCAGTCACCGTTCGAATCGTTGAAAAGCTGGTTTCATGTACTTTCTGTTAAAATTAAGCTCAATACCAGAATTCTAACTATTCGACGCGTTAATTGTATTCCGTGTAGGTTGAGATGTGTTGAACGCTGAAATGTTGTATTCGGTTGTGTGATTGCTTGTTGTAGCTGTGGATTTCAGTTGTTGCATGTTTGGTAGGTATATGCGGTGTTTTGGACAGATGTAGTGTGATGTGTTGACTGTATGTTAGTCATATGCATTAGTCGATGTTGTATGTCGTCGTTGACTGCATATTCAGTTTGCATAAAGTTGTGTGATAAGTCGTGTACCCATGTGAGGTGTGAGCGTCTTATCCGGATTCTTTAAAATAGAATCGTGTTGTTGTTGTTGTTGAGGTAATCGTGTGCACATGTGCGGTGTGAGCGATTACGTGTGTCGTGTGCCCGTGTGGGGTGTGAGCGACTTATATGGAAATTCCGACGGGAATTATGATCATGAAAAAGAGATCGAATTGGTACCACATGCATTGAGTCGAATTGTGGGTCTCATTGCATTGAATTATGTTGTGTTGTATGGTGGATTGTACGATTGTCTGCTTATGTGAAAAAATGTGATTTTGTTTATGTAGTAATGATAGGGTGAATTGTGTAATTGATTAAATGCTTTTATATTTACATTATGCATTTCTTTTGTTGATTGAGAATCTTACCCCTTCTGTTTGAATGTTGCCTCTACGTGGGTAATGTGCAGATAATTAAGAGTAGTTCGGAGTTACGGTTAGTGAAGACGGGTTTGTAAAATAATCTTACCCCTTCTGTTAGTGAAGACGGGTTTGTAAAATAATCTCGTTGCCTCAACATACAGTGAATGTTGCCTCTACGTTGCCTCTACATTAAAGCTTCTAAAAATAATCTCGTGCCTTCACATATTATATACGCAGATGACATACTTCTTTTTTGCGGTGCTAAGTGGTCTAATGTCAAAAGTCTCTGTAATATTTTCAAGCTTTATTCTGCTGTTGCTGGTCAAGACATCAATTTATCCAAGTCCTGCTTTTTTTTTTGAAATCTCTCAAATAAACGAAGATGTAAGATCTTACGGCACACAGGCTTCAAACAAGGAGCAGTCCCTTTCTTGTATCTTGGTGTCCCTCTCTTCAAGGGTAAGGTAAAGAAGATTCACTTATCTTCTATCGCCGACAGAATTATGTCAAAGCTGTCAAATTGGAAGGGTATTTGCCTTTCTATGGCGGGTAGACTTACTTTGGTCAAAGCAGTTATTCACAGTATGCTTCTTTACTCCACTAATATTTATTCTTGGCCGATCTCCATTCTCAAAAAATTTGAAACCTCTTGAAGAAACTTCATTTAGTCTGGTTGTATCAACATTAGAAAAATCTGCACAGTAGCATGGAAAAAAGTTTGCCAGCCTTTGCCTAACGGAGGCTTAGGCTTTAGATCCCTCATAACTTAAATGAAACATCTAATCTTAAACTTCTTTGGGATCTTATTAATGGTAACTACAATTGGGAAATTCTTCTCAAAAATCGAATCTCGAGATCCTACGGGTTTGTTAATCGTCACATCTCATCCTCGATTTGGACTAGCATCAAAGTAGAGCTTCCCAATTTAATTCTCAACTCTTGTTGATCCATTGGCACAAGTAAGAATATCAGATTTTGGTTGGATAACTGGATTGGGGAACCTCTCATAACTCTTACGGATCCACTGTTTCTTATTCAGAAAAACATTGACCCAAACGCTTTGGTGGCTGACTTATTACATCAGTGCTCTTGGTGTATTCTAGATTCTTGGTTTGTTTGGTTTCCTTTTCTTCACCCTCTAATTGATGATGTCGTTTTACATCCGTAAAGGAATGCAGATTTTCTATTAAGGTGCAACAATGACCAATGGTCAGTTGGATTTAAAAGGGGCTTACCAATTCAAATTTGTCCCAACTTCTATGGTCTCCTGGTTCAAAGCGCTTTGGAATCCAAATATTCCTCATAGTCTAGCAATTTTGGCTTGGCGAATTCTTCACCAATTACTCCCTACGAATGATATCTTGAAGGTGTGTGGCTTATACTTACCCTCAAGATGTTCTCTTTTTTATTCTGCCTCTGAGACTTTAAATCACATTTTTTTCGAATGTCGTTTCGCCTTGGACATTTGGAATTGGATTAGGGATAAGTTGGGTCTTTCTTATACCCATTTCTCCATTACTAACTGGTTACAGGTTGACAATGATCTCTCGCGACAAGCTTTAACGGTGACCGGAGCTGCTGTTATCAGGTCTTTCATTGAGATTTGGCATGCCCGTAATGAAACCAAACATGGGAGGCAAAAACCTATGGTTGCGAATTCTAAAAGTCGAATTTTGCATCAAGTCCTAATTTGTGGTAACAATAGCAGTAAAACGTCATTCATAAATATGAAGGATTTCAATGTTATGAAGGCCTTTAATGTGGTTATTAAACCTCTTAAAGCTCTTTCCATTAAAGAAGTTCTTTGGTCTCCGGGATGAGGCTTTGATCATGAATCTTCGAATGCAGGTGGTGGTGGCATTTTCCGTAATCATCTTGGTAATTTTATTTTGGCTTTTGCTGAGAATCTTAACTGTACTTCTCCCCTTCATGTTGAATTTGGAGCTGCTATCAAATCAATGGAATTGTTATCAACAATGGTTTGAAGAAGCTTTAGCTAGAGACGAACTCTCTTTTGGTGGCCAAAGCTTTCTCCAACCATTCTTTGGTTCTGTGGTTGTTTAGAAATCGTTAGATGGATTGCATACATCCTAGTAAATTCACTAACTTAGTTATCACTCACATTTATAGAGAAGGCAACACATGTGCCGACGTTTTGGCAAATTTAGCGTTCGACACTAATATGATTACTTTTTTTTATTCCATTCCTTTAGAAATTCAAAATGATTTTGTAAAGAATAAGTTAGGATTACCGTTCTTTAGATTCTCTTGATTCCGGGGCTAACTTCTTCCCCTTTTTATTCTTTTTTTATTTCTAATATATTGGTTTTTTTATAAATAAAACAAAAGGAATTTCAAATAATAAAAAAAATAAAGATTTGAAATTGCTTTTTCATTCTATATAATACGAATGCTAAATTTTATTAATTTTTCAAATTTTGTTACTCATTTTTATGACAATTTCAAATTCACCTCTTAAAATTTTCAAAAATTTGTAAATATATCTCTAATAATTTTTAAAATTTACAAATTGGTCCTTCATATTTTGAAAAATTACAATTCGGTCTCTATATTTCATAGTTTAAATTTAGTCTAAGTTTTAAAATTTATTAAAATGACCCCAAAAATTTAACAATAAATCATTTTAATATTCTATCCACACAAAAAAATTTAAAAATAAATGAATCTCAATTAAATCATTTAAATTACTTAAAACTTATATTTCTTTAAAACTCTAAACATAAAAAAAAAAACACAATTACTCATACTCATAAGATACACTCTTCTGACTTTGAATATTAATAAAAAAAAATACCATTAAGAATATTAGGTTGCTCGTATATTTTTTTCACTAAACTTTTTAAGTAAATATTGCACCAAAGTCGAACTCTAAACTAACATGTTACGCGACTAATACATACAAATTGGTTTACCTCACAAACCCTTTATAATGTTATTCATAAAGGAAGTATCAATTTAGTTTTTCTTTTTTGACAAATATGTCTTGGTCACCAAGTTTTTATATTCCAAAAGGTAAAGTAGAAACACAAGGCTCTCAATCAAGTTCAAAAATCTTGTCAAAAATGAAGTTCAAAAATCAACGTTTGGTGACCCTACACAAGCAAAACGTTTTAATCAATGTATAATATATTAGTACTATACAATAAAAAAATATGAATATCACCTCTCTTTTTTGTTAGAATTATTTTATTGTTATTATTATATATTTAAATTTATTGTGGAGTGAATAATTTATGATTGGTCCACTCTTATGGTTTTCTGACCACAAGATGCAAACCCATAATTTTACTAATCAATGTTACTGTGAAGCCATAATAACTATTTCATATGTGACAAAATTGATGACAAATTGAAGAAAGAGACTCTTTGCTTGAATTATTTATTTTCAAGGACAATCATATTAAATTATATTTATGTTATTTCACCCCACCTCAAACGTATATCAATGGTAACATATAATATAATTCTATATGATAATAATATAAAATTATTATTATTATTATTAAGCTAAAGCCAAAACACCATTCGAAATGGTAAAAAGAAAAAAAAAAGTTGTATGCGGAAAACCACCATTGAGAAAAACCCTAAACCAATGAGCTACAAATTTGGTAAAATGTTGCTTTCTATTAAATGAGATAATAATAACAATAATAATAATATAAAGGAAAGTAAAATGCTGTTTTCATTTAAATAAAAAAAGAAATTTTAACATATTAATTAATGTCACCCCTATGAAGAAATTGAATGCTTTGAGTTTATCTTTCTGGTATTGGGTGATGAGCTATGTAATAGTTAGTGTGGGGAAACAATACAATCAACATCAATAAAAAAAATAGGCATAAAATTCATTAATTTAATGAAATGAGGACAGCTTGCATCACTTTTTATGGAAAATATTTAATAAAAATGGAATCAGAAATTTGTTAGAGAAATTAAATTAGGTTTAGGATTAGGATGATGAGTTCTGCTTTTGCATATAATGCTTGCCTTCAATGTTCTGCTGCTATTGCTATGGGAATCCTAGAAACTAGTGGTATAGTGTATGATATTAATTAATACTAATATAGTAGGATAAATAAATTATCATATTATATAATTTAAAAATATTATTTTTTAAATATTATTTAATTAGTTTTTTTAATATTCAGTCAAAAATATTTGAAATATATGTGGTTGGTTCTCAATAATAAAAACTAAATTCAAATAAATTAAATTTATAAAATTAAATATGTTAAATATAAATTCAGAAAGAGTTTAATGATAGCGCACTGTCCATGTAAGAAAGTTTTGCACATGCAACCAATTAAAATTCTTATACTTGCCATGTCATTTCAGTATTTTGAAAGTAAAATTGGAATTTATTCTGAAGCATGTCTCTCATTGGTTGACAGTGTAAAAAATTTTACACTGTCAATGCATTTCCTTTTTTCTCATTCAGAAATAGAATGATTTAATAATCTTTGTGTTCTGGACTGGGCCGGAGGTACGCTCCTCAGCCGAGCAGACCCGGCCCACACGTTCTAAGGCGGCCCAACGAAAGCCTCAGTCCAGTCAATGTCGGGCACGTGCCACTTCAGCGGTGTCGGGCACAAACGGCGTTGAGCTTCGGGCAGAGGCGCTGAGCCTTCCCCGGAGTTCACCCCTCCTCGACACGAGGACGCTACTCCCCGCGAGGAGTCATCCCCATCCGCAAGCAAGTCCTCCTCGCGAGGACATGTCTCTCCTCGACACGCAAGACTTCTCCCCGCGAGGACACGTTCTCATGTAACTGCCCACTCCCGATGGAATCGATTTGCCCTAATTCCGGAGATCTAGGAGCAGTTACCCCAGGGCGAAGACCACGTGCTGGCCTTCACTACGCCACGTAAGCCCTGGCAGTCGCTTGGATTGGACCTGGCAATCCAGCCCAGTGCTAGTGACCGTTGGCCCCGCGCTGAGGGCTCTCTATAAATACCCTCTCACTTGAGAGGGCCAGGTTACGTTCACTTCTACTCTTATTTCTGTACTTGCTATTCTCTGACAGTTATCTTACTTGAGCGTCGGAGTACCTTGCAGGTACACCCCCCCCCCCCCCCCCCCGGCCGTCTTTCAACCTCACCGGAGCTGAAGGCCAGACGACGTCGTTGGCCACTTGAAACTGTCTGATCCAGGTATGATCAGTGGCGCCGTCTGTGGGAACCCTTTGCTTCCCTGTTTTTCCTTCGTTAAACCAAAGCAACTCTCATTCATCACCAACATGGCCAATCCGTCAGTTACCCAGGCTCTGGACACCGTGCTCGCACAACTCGAGAACGGGAACCACCGTGAGGACGCCGTCATCCTCAACGGCGCCGAAGGCGACATAAGAGACGGGCAGACCGCCTCCCCGGACTCCCAAGATGTGGCTTACAATGCCGCCCGCCAAGACGATCAGCAAGCCATTTTTCAACCAGTTGCTCCTCCGCCCAATACGGACCTGAGCACCGTGGCCCTATTCGCCTTGATCAATCAGACCAATCAGCTGATCGCACACCAGAATACCAGAATTGAAGCGTTGGAGCAAGGACGGGCACAACGATCTTCCCCGCGAAGACATCGTTGTCCACCGTCACCTCGCCGTTCTCCTTCCCCGCGAAGGACTCCTTTCGAAGAATCTCGGACCCCGTCGCCGGTACGCCAGGGTCGTCGACCACGTCTCGAGCGCTCCCAGGCGACGATCTCCCAGAAACGCCCTCGTTCCCCGCCTCGGAAGGAACCCAGGGCCTCCACCACTTCCAATAAGTCCAAGCAGATCGAAGAAAGACCAAAGAACCGTGCGAGGAACTCCCCTCCACGGCATCATCGATCACCTTCGAGATCCCCGGTTGGTAGCGACGACGAGGACCAAAGGACCCCTCTGTCATGGGAAATCATGAACGCCCCAATCCCTGCAGGCATGGAGAAACCCCCACCATTGGGGACCTATGACGGCCTGACCGACCCCGACGATCACGTCGAGAGTTTCGAAGCAATGATCGACTTCCGAAATGTCAGGGGAGCCATCAGGTGCAGGCTGTTCCCCACCACCTTGCGGAAGGGAGTCATGACTTGGTATAAGGGTCTGTCACATGGGTCGATCACATCCTGGAAGCAACTTAGGCAACGCTTCACCAAACACTTCACCGCGTCTCGTCGACACCCGAAGACGGAGGCTGCCCTAGAAAGCATCTTCCAAGGGAAGAACGAATCTCTCTGAAACTACATCGAGAGATTCAACAAAGAAGCTGTCGAGGTCCATACGACCGACGACATGAAGAAATATTTAATTCTCCATGGACTGCGTGCCGGATCTGACTTTGCCAAATCCATAGGCCTCCGCAGACCCCGACGTCTCGAGGACCTTCTCGCTCGAGCTCAGAAGTACATCGAACTCGAGGAGACGGAGGTAACTCAGATCTCCCTTGAGACGAGACGCAGAGAAGGCCCCCGCGGCCACAAAGATGAAAACTCTTCTCCCCGACGAGGAGGAGAAAGAAAGAAAGAGAACCGCAACCGTGATCCTCGGGAACCGCGCGGACCAGCTGGCCGATTCACGGAGTACACCCCGCTCAACGCTCCCCGGGCTCGAATCCTCTCTGAATGCCAGAATTCCGAGTTTGTGAAAGGGGGCGTTCGTTTCCCGAAGCCAGCTGCTCCCAAATCGAACGTTGACAAATCAAAGTACTACAGGTTCCACCGGAGCCACGGACATGTTACCGAAGACTGCATCCATCTCAAGGATGCGATCGAAATTCTGATTAAGGAAGGGCACTTGAAGAAATACGCCCAGAAGAACGATACTCCTCGTCCCAGCTCCCGGGAAGCCCAGAACGTCGAGGAGACGACGCCTCCTCCCAACGAGAGTCACCTTCAGGTCGCCCTCAGTGTCACCCGACCCGAAGACTTCTTTGTCCCCCAAATCATTGAAGGACAAGAAGCAATTCGCAATATGTGGGCGACATTTCCCCACGAGGACCCCGTTACTGCCCGTAGCACCTGGGAAAGCTTCCCCAGGGCGATGGTCATCTCCGGGGGAGGACTAGAGAAGCTGTCCGTCGGATCGATCAAGCAGAAATTTGACGAGCTGGAATCTGCGACATCGGCGAAGGCGACCACCCTCGAGAAAGTGCGGGGAAACTCCAACCCCATCACCTTCTACCTCGAGGAACTCCCCAGGGGAGCACCAAACGCCACTATTCCCCTCCTGATCAGGGCGCAGATGGCGAACTTTGACGTTCGAAGGATCCTAGTCGACTAGGGGAGTTCGGTCGACATCATGTATGCTCATCTGTTCAGGACCCTTCAGCTCGACGAGAGGCATCTGACCCCGTACGTCGGTTCAGATCTACAGGGGTTCAATGGAACCACCACCAGACCATGGGGTTACGTGGCGCTAATGGTTACATTCGGGGCCGAAGACACTGCCCGGCAGGTGAAGATCCGTTTCCTGGTGGTCGAATGCCCGTCCCTTTACAACTGCATCCTCAGGAGGACCACCCTGGCTGAACTTACGGCGGTACCATCAACGGTCCACCTCAAAATGAAATACTACACGACCAGGGGACGAGTAGTGACGATGCACGGGGACATCGACGCGGCCAGAAGGTGCTTCGACGCCGCCATCAAAGGCCTGAGTTCCATCGGCCCCAAATCCAAGACCGTGGCCAAGCCACCCCAGGACGCCGAGCAGATACCTCTCCCGCGGGTCAACGCGGTCGAACTCGACAGCAGGTTCCCGGGCGAGCCCGATGAAGACGGGGCAGAGGACCTCGACCTCCAGGCGGAGAACAACGGGCGGCCTCTCTACCCAACGCGCCCCATCCCAGGCGGAGACTTTGAGCTCGTGGTACTCGGGGACGATCCAGATCGTAACGTGAAGATTGGCACCGGGATCCCCGACCTGGCAAAGGAGCAGCTGAAAGCATGTCTAAGGGAGAACGCTGACCTCTTCGCGTGGAGCGCGTCCGAGATGCCTGGCCTCGACCCCGAGGTGGCTTGTCATCAGCTCGCAGTAGATCCGGCCGCTAGGGCCATAGCACAACGTAGGCGTAAGCAGTCTCCCGAAAAAAGCGGAGGCTGCTGAAAAAGCTGTAAAAGACCTCCTAGAGGCAAATTTTATTTCGGAGGCCAAATACACGACCTGGCTGTCCAACGTTGTACTTGTTAAAAAGAATAATGGAAAATGGAGAATGTGCGTTGATTATACCGATCTTAACTGGGGTTGCCCGAAAGACTGTTATCCCTTGCCTAACATCGACCAACTGGTCGACAATTCTGCAGGTTACAAACTACTATCCTTCACGGATGCTTACTCGGGATACAATCAAATTACCATGGACAAGGTCGGCAAACAACACACGGCCTTCATGACCGCGTCGGGCAACTACTACTACAACGTAATGCCCTTCGGTCTGAAGAACGCCGATGCGACCTACCAACGGATGATGAACAAGGTTTTTCGGGCTGAAATCGGTGACATGCTCGAGGTCTACATGGACGACATGATCATCAAATCCGCAGAAGAAGTCGATCACGCCGCGCACCTCAAGAAGGTGTTCGACACGGTGAGGAAATGCTGCATGAGGTTTAACCCCGACAAATGCACCTTCGACGTTCGGGCAGGTAAGTTCCTCGGGTTTTACCTCACAGAGCGAGGAATCGAGGCCAACCCCGACAAGTGTAGGGCTTTCTCCGAGCTCCCTACCCCAGACTCAAAGAAGTCGATACAATCATTGAACGGGATGCTCACCGCCCTTTTCCGCTTCGTCGCCAAATCCGCACAGTACGCACTCCTATTTTTCAAACTTCTTCGACAAAAAGCGGAGTTTGATTGGAGCGAGGAATGCGAGCAGGCACTCGTCCGCCTAAAACAAGTCCTATCACAACCCCCGGTCCTCTCACAGCCTGAGAACGGGGAGACACTCTTCTTGTATCTTGCGATCACGAGTGACGCAGTCAGCGCCGTCCTCATTCGGGAAACCCCGGACGGGCAGAAGCCAGTTTACTTCACGAGCAAAGCCCTCAAAGGCCCCGAGCTCAGATATCAGCAGATTGAGAAAGTCGCCCTGGGCCTCGTCACCACGGCCAGGAGGCTACGTCACTACTTCCTCGCCCACACCATCGTCGTAAGGACCAAACAGCCTATAAGGTAGCTCCTCGGGCGGTCGGACATGGCGGGGAGGATGCTCAGATGGTCACTCGAGCTTGCCGAGTTTGACATCCAATACGAAGGGAGGAAAGCCCTGAAGGCGCAGGTACTGGCAGACTTCATAGCAGAGATGACCGTCCCGGAACCTTCGACCAACGGATCACAGAAATGGACGATCTATGTCGACGGGGCGTCCAACCCAAAGGGAAGCGGTGCGGGCATCATCCTCGAATACGAGGAAGGCATCTTGATCGAGGTATCCCTCGAACTGTCCTTCCCGACATCGAACAACCAAGCCGAATACGAGGCCTTCCTCGCAGGACTTCGGCTGGCGGAGGACCTCGGCGCAAAGGAGGTCAAACTCTTCACCGATTCCCAGCTCGTGGCCTCGCAAGTCCGAGGAGAGTACCAAGCCAAGAACGACAGCCTCATAGAATACTTGGCCTTGGTAAAAGAAAAGATGAAAAAGTTCACCTCCGCGGAAGTAACTCACATCCCCCGCGAGCACAATGCTCGAGCAGATGTCTTGTCCAAATTGGCGAGCACAAAGAAGAAAGGCAGGAACAAATCCGTCATACAAGAAGTGCTTTCCCACCCGAGCATCGACAAACCGGCCAAGGTTTCGGACATCAACGCCATCGGGGAGAGCAACTGCTGGATGACTCCGGTATACGAATACCTCATGACAAGCAAACTGCCCGAAGATCCCAAAGAAGCAGGAATGGTCAAGAGGCGGGCGTGCTCGTACACTGTAGTCGAGGATAAGCTATACCGGCAAGGGTTCTCTATCCCCCTCCTCAGGTGCGTCGAGGAGACTAAGTTCCCCGGCATCCTCCAGGAAATCCATGAGGGAATCAACGTACAACACCTCGGCGACTGCTCGTTAGCCCGTAAGGCGCTTCGAGCAGGGTACTACTGGCCCACCATGCAACAAGACGCCAAGGAACATGTCAAGAAGTGCGATAGATGCCAGCGACACGGGGACATGCACCTCGCTCCTCCTAGCGAGCTCAAAACGCTATCCTCCCCGTGGCCGTTCGCATGGTGGGGAATGGACATCCTTGAACCCTTCGTCATAGGATCATATCAAAACAAATACCTCATCGTCGGGGTGGATTACTTCACGAAGTGGATCGAGGCGGAAGCATTGGCCAAAATCACGGCCTTTAACATACTGCGTTTTTACAAAAGAAACATCCTAGCCCGATTCGGCGTGCCTCAAGCCATTGTCACCGACAACGGGACACAGTTCACCGACAAGAACTTCCAAGGCTTCGTCGCCAAACTAGGCACGAAGTAGCACTTCACGTTGGTCGAGCACCCCCAAACGAACGGGCAGGCTGAGGCGGCGAACAGAGTAATCCTCCGAGGATTGAGACGCCGATTAGGCGACGCCGAATAACGGTGGGTCGAGGAGCTACACAGCGTCCTCTGGGCCTACCGAACGATCCCACACTCCACGACCGGGGATACCCCTTTCCGTTTGACCTATGGAACGGAAGCGGTGATCCCCGTGGAGATCAGGGAACCCTCGAGGAGGACAGAAGCCCCCCTCGACGGGGACGCGAATGAAGAAGCCTTGAGGGAAGAGCTCGACTTCATCGAAGAAACACGCTCGGGCGCTTCTCTCTGAGAAGCTTCACTTAAACAAAAAATAACACTACGTTATAACGACAAAGTTATTAAACGTGATTTTCAGGTAGGCACCCTCGTCCTACGCAGGAACCAGAAGGACTCGCGAGAAGGCAAACTCGCCGCGAACTGGGAGGGCCAGTACCGCGTCCGCGGGAAAACGGGGACAAGAGCCTACTTCCTCGAAAATCTGCACGGGGAAGAACTTGCTCGATCATGGAATGCTGAGAAGCTCAAACAGTACTACAGTTAAGCACTGCCCGCGGCTCACTAGCACCGCGATCACGGGGACACGCTAAGGTACGAGCGCGACACCCCTATACAGAACACGATGATCAGAGACCGCGTTGTGTGTGCGCGAGGACCTTTGATCCGACGGGGATACCTCGATCGAGGCCCACCGTCGTTGTACCAATCAGGCAGAACACCCAGCTCGCGATGGGAAGTTCATGCCACGAAGCTAAGACCTCGACCGAGCTCTTAGCCTCGTTAAAGGTCGGAATACGCCTCCGCCCGCCCGACCAGCTCTCCACGCGGTCAGGGACTATCAAGGTCGAATAAATCCCAAAGTCTTATTACTTAGACAAAAATAAAGTATAACAAATGCACCACACACATTCAAAACCATATAAGCAACGACAATAACGCATAAACGAAAATACTTAGAAGCGGGCAGAAGCCAGTGTACAAATATTACAAAAATGTCAAAAAGCCCCTGGCACATATGCCGGGCACAAATCATTACAAAGAAAATGGCGCACAGGCCAAACGACCAAAAGAACTACACGGCGATCTCATCCTCGACCCGCCTTCCATCTTCCTCCTCCCCCTCCTCTGGAAGATTGAGCTTACCGGCGACCACACGAAGGAACGGGTTGATTCTTTCGAGCACCAGCGGAACGCCTGGATTCTCAGCGCCGATTTGCTCCACGACATTCTTAAAGCCTATCTCCAGAGCTTCCAGACTATCTGCTTGAAGCTCCCGAATTTTTCCAATCAAAGCGGCGCGGTCAGTAAGGTTTTTCTCCACAGGAGATTCATTCTCCGCGGGACGGACATCAGCCTCCAACTCCCCGACCCTTTCCCGAGAGCGATCAAGCTCCTCTTGAGTCGCCTTCAAGGCAGACTTGACCTCATTCAGCTCGCGGAGGGTGTTGGCGTGGTCCTCGCACTCGGCCTGGGCCTTCAGCAAATCAGTCGCAACCTTATCCTTCTCCTTCTCGAGGGCAGTGTAGTCGTCTTTCAGCTTCTGTAGCTCAGAATCAGAGGGGGCCCCATCATTCAATATCAAGGCAGTCTCGAAGACCCACATCATGGCCGCAAGGTCCTCGACAAGTGCCTCTCTCCTGGCCACCCCGTCCATACCCAGAACTGCCTTCACCTCGGCATCAACAATGACAGGGGGCTTCCCCCGAAGAAATCCCGCTGGAGGTGGCAAGCGGGCATCTGAAACTTCTCCGGCGAGACAGGGTCCACGAGATCCACGAGGACAGGCCCCTCAGTCCTTGCTTTCTTGGCAGGGGCGCTCTCCAGAGGAGGGGACTGGCTGCACTGTGGCGAGGAGGAGCCACTCGTCGTCCCAACCGGCGCCGCTGTCTGAATAATCTCTCAGACACGGCTCTTGGTACGCTTGGGTGCCCGCTCGGCGGCCAACTTCATGATACGCTCGGTGGCGTTAGACATTTGAGCTGCAAGAGAAAACATGGAAAAAGTTAGCACAAAGAGGAAAAGCTAAATGAAGGCCCGAACAAGACGAGGAGATCCCACCTAAGAACCTCTTGGCCTCGTCGGGAGATTTGCATTCGAGGAGCCCCCTGGGTGTTTATATAGCGAGCCGCGGTCACAACCCTCCCTTGGGAGTCGAGGAGGTAGTTTCCATCCATACCAACACACTCTGCTCGGTTGAAACCATTGACATACGCGACCAACATGGCGTACGCCCCCCTGTCATCCTCCGACAGCTCGCTATGCTTCACGAGGTAATCCTCCGTACCGAGCGCGAAGTGGGCGTCCTCCCACTCCAGGGGACACTTGGACACGAACCTCTCTCCCCCGGATCCGCCGGGCACAATGTCATAGAGCGTACCCACAGCCGAGTGCGTCGCGGGCATGACATAGTAGAACCTACTCTTGAAGCCCCTTATTGAGTCCGCGCACGCCTTAAACAACTTCCTGGGTTGTTTGAAAGAAACCCAACTATGTCGCCCATTGTCCGTTGAATGTTGCAAATGGAAGACGCGGAAGAAGAGCTCGAGGGTGATCCCAATCTGGAGATAGTCACAGACGATTTCAAACGCCCGCATGAAAGCGAGCGCGTTAGGATGAAGCTGCGACGGCGCCAAGTGCAGACGGTTGAAAACCCCTAGTTGAAAGCTATTGAAGGGGAGGCGAATACCGGCCTCTTTAAAGGCGAACTCATACATGGGAAACTGCAACCCGCGATAGTTAGAGCAAATGCGATGGTGTGCCCGGGGCTGGTAAGCCGTCCACGTGGCCTCCTCTCCTTCGGGGACGTTCTCGACAAAGGCGAAAGCGTCTATGTTGTCGACGGAGAAACACGACCCTATATACAGAGGCTCTTCCCCGGGCCATTCGTCGGCCGAACGCACGGTCGCCTCCCCGAGGATCTGAACGGGTTCATCCACGTCGGGTTCGGTGTCTACGTAGAGAATTCCCGAAATCCTCGCGGCAATTTTTACCTGAAAAGCAGAGGAAATAGGTGAATTCGTTGGTCGCGACCAAGTCCACCCTTCCACCGCCGATCAAGTGAAAGGGCAGCGAGCAAGAAAATATTCGGGGACACGGTGAACTGCCTGGGGCCATCACCCCGTCCTTTCTCTTTTTGCTCCCTGATCCTCCCATCTCACTTCCCCGTGACATTCATCACGTGTCCTCGGTGTATTCATAAGAGTCCTCGGGACATTCATCTTGTCCTCGGGATGTTCATCCCAAACCACCATCAAAACCCACCAGAACCCTAGGAACGTCCCACCGTTCCCGGCCGGAACCCTAACGGAATGCCAGGAACGCCCTCAACTCGCCGGAAAACTACTAGAAGAAAGAAAAAAAAGGGAACCATAAGGGATTAAGAGCTTACTTGAGCAGTGGAGGAGAGCGGACTAGAACAGCAAAGACGGCGGTGCACGGCGGTGTACGGCGGCAGAGCAGCAACGGTGACTAGATGAGATGCGGAGCAAAAAAGGTGGGAACGTGCGAATGGCACGAACTCGCCCCTTTTATAAGCCCCTCACGAGCTTCGAGGAGTCCCTAGGCAATCGATTACGCTACCCTAGGGTAGCCGCCCTATGCAATAATGAGGTGTGACGCGTGGCACACGCTTCCCCAGGCACGTCTGTTCATTCCCTAACACGCGTCTCTTTATTCACCTCGGCCTTGACTCCTCGTATCCCCGCGACGTTGCCCCTCTGCGGCCAGTCTCGCACGAGCATGCCCATTTGTTTCTGCCCGGTTCACCAACTGTTCCTCTCTCGAAGCCTCTTTCCCGACCGGGCACGCCCTCGACATAGCCTTGACCCTTAAGTCATCACTCTGACGCCTCAGAGCAACGACTTGGGGGGCTCCTGTTCTGGACTGGGCCGGAGGTACTCTCCTCAGCCGAGCAGGCCCGGCCCACACGTTCGAAGGCGGCCCAACGAAGGCCTCAGTCCAGTCAATGTTGGGCACGTGCCACTTCAGCGGTGTCGGGCACAAACGGCGTTGAGCTTCGGGCAGAGGCGCTGAGCCTTCCCCGGAGTTCACCCCTCCTCGACATGAGGACGCTACTCCCCGCGAGGAGTCATCCCCATCCACAAGCAAGTCCTCCTCGCGAGGACATGTCTCTCCTCGACACGCAAGACTTCTCCCCGCGAGGACACGTTCTCATGTAACTGCCCACTCCCGATGGAATCGGTCTGCCCTAATTCCGGAGATCTAGGAGCAGTTACCCCAGGGCGAAGACCACGTGTTGGCCTTCACTACGCCACGTAAGCCCTGGCAGTCGCTTGGATTGGGCCTGACAATCCAGCTCAGTGCTAGTGACCGTTGGCCTCGCGCCGGGGGCTCTCTATAAATACCCTCTCACTTGAGAGGGCCAGGTTACGTTCACTTCTACTCTCATTTCTGTACTTGCTATTCTCTGACAGTTATCTTACTTGAGCGTCGGAGTACCTTACAGGTACACCCCCCGCCGTCTTTCAACCTCACCGGAGCTGAAGCTCAGACGACGTCGTTGGCCACTACAAACTGTCTGATCCAGGTATGATCACTTTGTTTGAAAGTAAATTAAATAATAAAACTAATATTAAAATCATTGTATAGAGTAAAACTCCAAATTATAATTTTAAGTTAAAAATAATTCTAGATGTAAAATGACTTGTTTGTTTTAGATTAAAATAAAAGTGAATTTAATAAACATAATTAAGAGATATTTTTAATAATTTTCTAAAAAATATTAATTTTATTTTAAAAAGGTAATGATTTATAAATTTCAACAACTTTTTTACAATAATATATTAAAAAATTTAATTTATTATTTTGTTTAAAATTATAAAAATAAATTTGTATTTCTCTCTCTTCTATTACAAGAGTGTTTTTCTTCAACAAAAAAAAAAAAAAAAAAAATAAATATTCATTTTGTGCAAAAAATTATTATTCAAACAAAACTAACATATCTAAAAATATTTTTAAAAAGGCTTTTTTATATAATTTATAGCAAAGTGACCCTAAAAGTTTATTCTTAACACACTGAATTTTGAAAAAAAAAAAATCTTACACAAACATAATTAAAATTAGAAATCTTTTTTTTTTCCTCCACAAATAATTCTACACGTCAAAATCAACTTATTTTAAAAGCAATTTTACTTCCACCAAAAGTGTAATAAAAAATCACTTTTTACAAAAAGCCTCTATCTGTGTGCTATAGTGCTAGTGCTATTGCTTCCATTGTAATTATCTGAATTCCTTTATACATGTTTGCCATAATGAAATAAGCATTATCTTGATGTTATCATTTTCATATTCTAGGACCACCATTTTTTTTTTCTATTTTTGAATTCAATTTAATTTTTATAAAGAATCAATTTTATGGTACTGAGAATATGCCAAAGAAGGAGTCATGTCACTTTGATACAGACCTAGAATTACTCTCCAGCTCCTCTTATGTCATCTTCTTAATTGCCTTTTCAGGCACTGCCATTAGCCACTGCTGCTACTGAGATTTCATTGTTTACAAAGGTTAAATTGGAGATGAAATTACTAATGTATCCTTTGAGATACACTATAGTATATGGCTGAAGTTTTTTAAAATTTTTTTTAAACAAATAAGATTTGAATCTGCACCATTGCATCTGATATTGTAGGTTTGAACTTGTGTTATTATATATTATGTTTTTGCATCATCTGCATAATTATCAATTGAGTTAATTTGATGAAAATTTAGTTATTTATTTATTTATTTAATATGCTAAAAAGGTATTGGTTGAGTTATCTCTATCATATAACGCTATGTTATGTGAGTTGGTTGAGCAAATTATTCAACATTAAACTGACATATAAGTAAAGTTCTAGATGAGTTTGAATTTCCTTAGAAAGACCACTAATTGGTCGAGAGAAGAAATTTCAAACTTGAACATCACCATTAATTTTATGATTTATTTTATTGAAAGTGATTTATCAAAGACATTGTAATCAATTCTTTTTTTTATAATATTTCGAGTCGCTGTTGAAACTTTATTTTCTTGGGAGTACAGGTGGAGCTTGAAATTTGTATTAATTATTTTACTGTTTTATATGTGTGTGGTTGAACCTCCTTCACGTATTCATTCAGTAAAATAATAAGAAAATAAAGCCACACAATTATTGTAAAATAATAAGAAAATAAAGCCACAAATTATTTTATTTCTTATTATTAGTACTATTTAATTATGCAACAGCGGAATATATTAGTTTAGTAACTACAAAACTTGAATTTTTTTAAATAACTATTTTATTAAAAAAAAATACCAAACAAACAAGTGTTTAAACATATTATTAAAATGGTCATGTTTTGAAAAAAAAGCATAGTGGCGTCATATTATAGGTGCCTCAGGCCAAATGAAAAACCACCAAAAGCCATATGTTATGGCGTCGTGATTGTTATTGGTATGCCTTAATTTTTTTTATTTCTTTGCTGGGCAGGCGCCATACAGTTCATTTATTTTTTTTATTTTATTTTTAAATAATTATTTTAATTTGGAAATTAATAAATTAAATGGTAAAAATTAAAGCATGCTAGCAAAACTTATATTACAATGTTCAGAATAAAAAGTTATACAATTGTAGGGGAAAAAATTTAATGGTCGTGCCTATGGATACGTCCACCGGTTCCACATGTCGGGGCTCTTGCGCGGCGTTGTAGGCTTTTAATTTCGACGCCTGGATTTTATTTGTAAAGGAGATAAAAGATTAAGACTTTTCAGAGTATTTCGACAGAAATTTGTTTCTTGTGAAGATCAGTCGAAAACAAGGATTATTTGGAATAGAAGAGTTGGAGATTTTTCTAAGTGTTAGAACCATTTTCGACATAATTCTATGGAGATCTATTTTCGACTGATATTTTTGAAATTCAAATAAAGGAGGGAATTGTGTTTTTGAAAGGGAGACACGTGGAGTGAATCTAAGAGGCGAAGGCATGCCGGTTGCCATTTGTCTTCGTCACGTGAAATGATCGTTGCTGACGGTTATTTCGATTGTATATAAATAGAGAGTCATAGTGTTAGATTTTCGTATGTGTATTCAAATTCTGTACAAGTCACTCAAAAATACTCAAAGTACCCGTGTGAGAGAAAAGAGTTATCATTGAGAAAATGTACGTTTGGAAAAACACCAGTTTTATTCTTTACATTTCAATGAAATTTTAAGTTATTTACATACAATTTATTCTACATTTCTGCAATTTATTTCTGCATTCTTATTACGTTTTTTGTTACTTTTTTAAAAAGACAAAGTTTTATCATTTTCATCCAAATTACATTATTTTATGAGAACGATGATGAACATGAAAAATAAAGGATTTTATTTTCATATGTGTTGTTGAAATTATTAAAGCACATCGTCCTAGGATTTGCATGGTCGATCCTGCAAGTAAACTAATTTTTCATAAATTAGGAGACCAGCGATTGTTTGCTAATTTTCAAGGCAAACAAATTGGCACGCCTAGTGAGACTTTGTGCTATTAACAACATAAAACCTTTATTTTTACATTACTCTTACGAAACCTTCTTCACTTCGTTTTATGAGATTAAGAAGTGGTAACATAGCCATAAATAACGAAGAAAGACCTAAAAGAAGACGAGTAAGGAGAATGGCGAATCTAAATCCGCCAAACAATCAGAATTCCACAAATGATGGAGAGCCACCCCCTATTCCTTCGACTGGGGGCAGTACGACCTCAATACCAGTATCAGAGGCCATGCCATCAACCGCGGGTTCGACACCAGCGCATTCAATTCCCTAGAGTGTGCCTAATTTCTCTACCATAGGACCCCAAATTCCTCAAATGACCCCTCCTCCATCAGGGAGTATGTTCAGACCTTATATATCCGGTTTTTCCATGCCTCAATTAAATCGAGAACAGCCATATGGAATGCCCACATCAGTGATGGCAAGTTTACATAATGCGTCATCAGCATTTACAGATCCAACGGTAAACGTAACTTCGCCTTTACAAGGATCTGGTTCTGGTATAAACCATATGGGTAGGATTAGCCAACCTTTAGGAACATGATATCAAACATATATGCCAAACATTACTAATAATTCTGCAGCGGTAATAAGGCAACAAATCGACGAAAGCAACCATGATATGGTTCAGATGCTAGCCCAACAGATAGGGGTCATATTTAACCCTTTGATTCAAAACACTACACAAACAAACCAGCAATTGGCAGCGCAAATGACGCGTATCGCCAATTTCTTTGGTGTCCCTCAACCTCCCCAAAGGGAACATGTAATTCATAATCCATGAGTAGCCGTCGAAGAAGACCCAACCATAAATCAAAGACATCCCTCAGGCGAACGTGTAGAACCAAGGAGGAGTAGTCGAACAACCAGGAGTCGAAATTCCTATTCAACAGGAGCCAATGGTAGTATTAGTTAATAGAAACCAAAATGTTGATAATATTATACAACAAATGCGATGTAATGATGTACCACCAGAAAATAATTTTACAGCCATGGTCGAAAGGATTATGGTACGGAATGGAATGAATGTGGGCCTGCAGAGGCCCAGTTATACTTCCCCTTTATCTGAATATATCTTACAGGCAGATTTACCCCCTGTCGCTCCCGAAAGATTCGCATCCAACGGTACAAACGCGAGAGTGGCGCAGAAAACACAGAGTCGCCAGCAATGTGTATTTATCCTGAGAGAGGGAAAGGAAACACTGCATAAACCTGAAGAGAAAGGGGGAAAGACATGGTCATCGCAACCATAGTCCAGGTTTGGGAGTCGGTTATGCGAGGGGAAGGTGTTAGCACCCCACGCATCCATCGTACTCGATGGGATCCACGCTTGTTGTCTAAACGGAGGGTGAGCTGTCCTACTATCTATGACTGCAAAAGAAAACGGGGATGGGGGTGACTAAGACGAACTCGGTATGACATATTCGATGCCCTAGGCCTACGTACTCCCTCAGTGCAATGGGAAAGTCAGAGTCAACGTAGTTCGGACGGGAACTGTGGGGGAAGGTTGCTCGCCAAGACAATCGCTGTCTTGTGCCTACATATCCTCAATCGGATGAGAGAGAGGAATTAGAGCTAATGTAGTTCGTGGGTATGACCACGAATGGATAAGTGTTTTTTACGTGAGCGACGAGCTCTTTTCTGAAAATAAGATTTGAAACCCAACAATCCCGAAGGATAAAAAGATTTGAATTTGTTTTGTGTTTTTTAGACAGAAGTGTTTTTTAAGTTAGTTCATAACTTGCATTGCACCAAAGTCTAGGGCACAGGGACGGATACTTAACGAATCGTCCCAAGACAGGACGCCCGCTAAGCACTCTAGAAAGATGAGAGGAAGCCCCTCATTTCTCATTCCCCACGCTTAAGGCTCGTGCGCAATACACTTTATCTTTATTAAGTGTTTTCAAGAAGTTTTGAGATGAGAAAAGAGAAGACCCAAAGGAAACTCTAAAGGGAAACTAAGAGTCCTAATGTTATCATGCATGGATAACCTATGGTTAGTGAGGCTTAGGAGAGACGACTACCTAAAACCTAATGTTAATCCTATTCCAAGCTTAATCAAAAATTAAGTTGGACTAGGTAGCTCTAAAGGGAAAGAATCCAAGACTTAAACAAGTCTTGAGATTCATGGGAGAAAGAGAGTGAAAGAGAAGAATGAGAAAGAGAAGGATGAGATAAGAAACAAGATAGGGCAGCAAGCACATCATATCAAGTATATCCAACTCACACCAATAAACAAGTCTCAAAGATCATGCAAAACATCTAAAGTAAACATGCAAAAGTAATCATGAAAGAATGCAAGCATACTTATATGAAATGCACAATTAAGCACCAATGAACTTCATATCAAGATGAAATGAGAAAAATAAGATAAAGATGAAAGCAATTCAGAACCAAGATCATACCAACATCAATAATTCTCATGTTCAAAAGAAGATCAGAACATGAAATATTATGCACCAAAGAAAGTCCACAAAAGGGAACTCAAAGTCCAAACACTTAGCACATGCCAAACATGATTCATAAATTGCAAAAATAAGTCTCAAAGGACCTCAACCAGGGGTAAACATCATACCAAAAGCTCATGCAAAGAATCATAAAGAAATTCAATCAATTAGGCATGGCAAATCAATTAGGGTTAAGAGATGTCATATGATGATCATGCAAAATTCATTTAAGCACAAATAATCAAACATATATCAAATGACATTTAAAAATTGTGAAATTAGAAACCAAATGACCTAAGTCAGAGACTAACAACATGTCAAAATATCACACCAAAATTCAAAGTTTAAGTACCTAAAACAATTAGGCAAAGATCACATAGGAACCATGAACCAATATGTAAAGGAGAGGGACTAAAATGCAATATGAAAAAGTTTTAAAAATGAAACAAAAATATTTTTAGGAACCTCAACATGTCCTCTAACATATACATAAAGAATGGGATGCAAATCATACACCAATGATGAGAACAAAAATCAACAAGATCAAGTGTGCACAAGTGAAGAAATTCACAAAGAAAATCAACAAACAATTAATTCAGAGGCACAAAATAAAATAAAAATGGAAAATAAAATTTTCCAAAATTTTATAAAATGCCAAAGATGATCCATGATTTTTTTGGTAATTTTTTGATGCATAAAAATATTTTTAAAAATTAAAAAACAAAACTATGCAAAAAATAAAATAAAAAAAAGAATGAAATGAAACCCAGGGGTGCAACAAGCAACAAATCCACGTTGAAAACATCAAATGGGCTGAACAGGGGGGTGGGGATAGTAAGCCCAAGCCACACAAACAAAAAAAATACGCGCAGTCCAACAAAAAAAGACACATTCAACATGATTGACTCACACACGCCCTTGGATCAATCTCACGCATTACAATCAATAAACCAAAATCAAAGGTAATCAAGATCAATGCTCAGGATCAAAAGTACATGGTAACAACGTACACGCACGCATATCCAATCATAAGAAATTAAAATAAAAACACGTGGGAAGCACATGATATTTTAATGTGTTGGCATATCACAAACCATTAGATCAAATCAACGTTCCAGATCAGTCAATCAAACCCACTGTCACACCCTCATTTTCACCCTACCTCTTTCATAACATCTCCATCATATAGGCATCTTCATGAGGTCATCAACACATCTTTGCGTTCATCCATTTGCATAAGCTTTTATGACATGGGATCAAGGCGTTTTCCTATGGTTCGAGTCTTCCGTATTCAGAGGAGTATCAGTGTACATTCAAAGATAAAGTGGACTATTTCTCAGCCGGTGTGTACCCAAGGTTGAGTTATGTGGTGTGGAGGTCATCAGGTCACCAAATTTTAATTCATGTGGAGTTTTGGTTGGAAATTCATTAGAAGTCTAAGCTAATCTTGGTCGTACAAGTGGTTTGCTTTGTTATCAAGTGGTCAGGCTGAGTTAAGATCATCAGGGCTTCATGGTGGAGAAATCATTAGAACTCAGTTATTTTTCTAATCAGGGTTTTGGCGCAGTGGCACTGCAGTTCATAACTCTGGTCATTGGTTCAAGTCAAACATGTCATTCATTCAAGATTTATTTCAAGATCTGATTTCAATTAGATTCGAGACTTATTGCAAGTTTGGTTCATTTGTGGTCAAAGTCAAAAGTTAATTCAAGATTGATCATAGGTTCAACATTTGATTCATTTAAAATTGTAAAATCAAGGGTTTGGTTCATTATAGAGGGTGCACGAGTTAATTCAAAGCCAAGTGCAAGATGAACTCAAGATTGATTTCGCAAGATCAATTCAAGTTTTACACATTTCAAGTGAAGGATTCAAGATGTTGGAATTTGGTTTTTAATAAGATTTTTGGATCAACATGGAAAATTCAAGTTTCAATCATCATGGTTTCTTTCTAACTAACTTTTTCAAGCATTTGTCATTCAAATTTAATTACAAGTGTATCATGGTTCAAGCAAGGTGTGGAGGTGTGAATAAACAATTTTCAAAGCTCATTCATCACAAGAAAATGCTACAAAAAATATAACATACAAATTCCATTACAAGAGCTACACAAAATAAGGTCCAAAATCCATAAAAAAATTACAAAGAAAGGTCGAAAGTGACATAAACAAGAATTGGAGAAAGCCAGCTTTGATATTTGGGCTTCCATGATTTATGGCCATGCTTGAAACGGGCAACCAAAAGATGTAATATCTCTTTGCCATCTTGCTCATTCTAAAGGGAAATTGATTATGGATGAAGTTGTAGCCTACCGACACACTCCATACTACAACCCGTACACTACACAAACCGTGTCCCTACAAGCCACAACATTGTACCTACACTGCAATAACCTGCACAACCAAAACAAAGTTCAATGTTCTGCTGCAACAGAAACCGTACAAAATTATGCTAAAACAAGACAATGAAAACTTGCTTCAATACGGCACCCCTGTGACACTCCATAAGACAACAAAAAACTTGTCATTGGAACAACAACAACATAAAGCCAACCGCATCATGAAAACGACTTGCCAACAACATACAACAGTCTGCATCCCTGTACACACAACACCAAAGCCATACGAAAAGAACACAGACGTACCAACCAACAAACCTGCGACTTTGAAACAAAAGCTACAACCCAAAAATACTGCCAGCCTTCTGCACTTGAGAGTGACCATTCATCAACAGAAAAAACAAATTTAATGAGTTTCAATTAGTTTTAAAAGAGGAAGAACATAACGGCAAAAAAAAAACGATAATAAAGGAGGAGGCTCACCTTCTCACAGGAGGATGGACGTCTTCTCATCATCAAAACCAAACACTTCAAATCTCAATCGGCCACTGTTATAACCAGGAACCAATCTCCCTTCTCGCACAACAACGGTTCATCTCCGTCATCACTCTCGTAACCAGTACCTTCCTTAAACCGCAACACCCTTTTTGGACAACCACCCTTCTTCCACTTTGGAACCAATGTAAACCTTCTGCAACCTACACCTCTCAACATGTGTTCATGACGGTTTCACCATAACACTTACCTTCTAACACATCACGCTTCTCCATTTCTTCTTCAATATACAGTGACCAAAAACCTTTATCCTTTCTCCAACATTCTTCATCAATGAACACACCGCCACAAAGCCTTCCTCCTTCCGCGCTCATCGCTTACCACAGTTACCTCCAAACCACTAGCGCAACCATAAAACACCATCTTGGAACCTCTTTAACCTTCAATTCACCCTCCACGCCAGAAAATTTTCAAAACCATCTCAGCTTGCTTCCCCATGTTCAAAGAGCAACACCAAACTTGAATTTCATCAACTTTTCCTCATCGACCTTCAATCTAACAAAGTTCACCATCACCTTCGATTAACAACATCACCGACTCACCACCACGCAGCCACCGCCGTGAACAACAACAACAATCTTCAGGCTAGAACTCCCCCCAATTCCATCCTTCATCTTCCAACCAACGACTTCCCTCCGCCAAAATCGCGACACAACGTAGCCATAAAACTTCCAACGTAGCCACAAGCTAGTGTGAATCGCTGCAAAATCCATAACCTTCGCCGCGAGATGAACAGATAAAGCACATCGCGATTGAAGAGAGAAACAGGGGAAGAGAAAAGGAGGCGAGATCGAGAAGCGATTGGAATCCGTGTGAGAAAGAGATTCAGAGAAGAGGGGTAGCGTTTTTTCCATTTTGTGTTTCTGCTTTGATGTTCTTTGAGAACGAGTGTTGTGCAGTTTTACTAGGGTTTCTTTAGCCCTCTTTCATCATGCTTACTGGACTGGGTTTTAACCCAGGGTGGTCCGGCCCGGGAAGAGCGGTGGGCCTCATCTCATTGTTTTAGCCTAACATCTTACTGTCATTATTTCCTTATTATTTTTTTAATTAACTTTAGATTTAGTATTTTAAGTTTTAGGATTAGCAGTTTATTTTGTAGGATTAATATTTTAATTTTAAAATTAGTAATATTAGGATTAGTGTTCTGACTCTAGGATTCATATTAGGTTTAGTACTAAAGGTTTTGTTACTTTAATGTTAAGATTAATTTTAAGTCCAATTTTAAGATTAGTTTTTTAGGTTTATTAATTTCCTATGATTAGAGATCTTTATTTAAACTTTTCTTTTTTTTAATAAAAAATAACCAAAAATGATAAATATTAAAAAAAAAACAAAAGATTTTATTTCTAGAATTTAATTAGGTTTTGGTTAATTTCAAGTTTATTTACTATTTAGATTTTATGTCTTGATTTACTTTTTAATTCTACCTTGATTTCCATTTCAATTATATTTCGGTTTCTATTTCAGTTCTCATTTTCATTCTCTTCTTAAGTCAAAAACCTTGGTCTTGTACCAAGTGCATTTTCAAAACATTTTCTTAATAAACTTAGATGGTCGTGGAGTGGTTAGGCGAAGGCCTTCTCCTATCCCGAGTGCTTGACATTACCTTTAGGGTTCACTGTCGTAAAGCACTTACCATCTAAAACCAAAAACACTTTTAATAAGAGAATAAACTTTTTTTTGTATTGAACTAAAAAGAGAGGATTGGGTGAAGACCTATTCCTCTTTGAGTATTAAGATGCTCACTTTAGAGTGTGTGGTCTCGATATTCGTCTTTCAATACGAAGACGTGACTATACTCACCACCCATTATTTCAAAAACCTTTTTCTCTTTATTTCATCTCCTTGTGTCTAAAAACCTTGGTCTTGTACCAAGTGCATTTTCCAACTCTTTTCTCAATAAACTTAGATGGTCGTGGAGTGGTTAGGCGAAGGCCTTCTCCTATCCCGAGTGCTTGACATTACCTTTAGGGTTCACTGTCGTAAAGCACTTACCATCTAAAACCAAAAACATTTTTAATAAGAGAATAAAGTACTCTTTGTATTGAACTAAAGAGAGAGGATTGAGTAAAGACTTCTTCCTCCCCGAGTAATAGGATGCTCACTTTAGAGTGTGTGGTCTCGATACTCGTCTTTCAATACGAAGACATAACCGTATTCGCCACACAATTTTCACAATAAATCTTTTGAGATAAAGAATTGGGTACTACCCGAAGGGGTTCCTATCCGAGGACTTATTTCGCCCTTAAAATCAACTTTCAACAAATCAAATGTGACATCTTGCCTTGATGGCGAAAATCAACCTTTTCAAAAAGGACATGTTACGTCCGTTCTACCGCAAACAGGTAACACATAAGACTCCACGAGCTAGCCGCAAAACACCTAACTGCTAGAACCCGCACGTTAACATCGTCCATAAAAAACACCAACAAATCGTGGTCGGTCGAACTACGATTGCTCTGATTCTTCATTCTTGTCCGAATGTAAGATACGTAGGCACAAGATCGCAATGATCTTGGTGAGCCCTCTTCCATTTTTCTTCACCCGTAGTCCTTCGAACTACGTTGACTCTGACTTTCCCATTGCACGAGGGAATACGTATGCATAGGACCGCGAAGTCCTATCGAGTCTCCTTTTCTTTTCCTCTCTTCTTCTCCCTACCTTTTCTTTTATTTTCTTTCACACCTTTCTCTCTCCCTCTTTAGAACACTCTTAGAAAGCAATTTCATTAGCAAACATCCTTACACATAGACAAGCAAATGGTTCCCATCGAGTACGATGGATGTGAGGGGTGCTAATACCTTCCCCTCGCATAACCGGCTTCCGAACCCGTAATTTGGCTGCGAGACCATCTTATCCTTTCTTCTTTGGGTTTTCTCGATGTTTTCCCTTCCCCTCATGGGATAAATAAAGTTCGATGGCGACTCTTCTGTTTTCTTCCTTTTCGCCTCCGGTCGACTATTTTTCGAGTAGCGACAGCTGGCGACTCTGCTGGGGACTTGGAAATCCCTAAGCAAACCAAGCCTAATTTGTTTGTCGTATGTGTGTTTTTGTTTCTTTTATTATTGCTTTATTATCTGGTGCTTCTCTTATCTGTTGGGTATATTGGGGATGGTTTGTGAGGAGAAAGGCTTTCTACCCGAGCTTTTTGAGTATACACTAAGCTAGGAGGTGGTTGCTTACTGATTTGCGAGACTTAGGACTCATCGAGTTGGTTTGACTTCCACCGCTCAGATGAGGCCCCTTTGGGAATGATTATGTCTTACGATCAGTCGTAATGGCGTCTTTGTTTCCGACCTGGGAGTCCGTGATTCTGAGGACTTTTAGAACCCTATTCCAAAGGTTATTAAGGCATAACTCTGTGCTCATCTTTTGAAGGGATTACTGTCTTACGAATCGTCGTTATGATGGAAAACTTTTGAGGGTTAGTGCATGGGACCTTGTTGGAAAGCCCGTGGAATGCCCTGTTTTAAACCAATAGATAACCTACCCGAGGTGAGGGATATCTTGTTGTGTTGTCCTGTAGAATCTGTGACCTTGACATCTGTAGTGTGATACCTGATTCTGTGATCTTTGATCCCATGCCTTATTGCATTCATAACATTGCATTTGCATAAGCATCTTTGCATCATTTTGCATATCATTGTCCAACCTAAAAACCGAGAAGCTCATTCAGTCCTTTGTCCATAACCCGCAGTTGATTTCTCGACGCTCGCATTGAACCTGTGGTAGATGTGAAGCATTTGAAGCAAGTGGAACATAGACGACTTGAAAAGCCAGTTAGACAAAGCAAGTTATGAGCTAAGGTAGCCATGTCAGAGAGCAACCGTCAGAATGTTGATCCCCCACCAGGTTTCACTGTGACAACTAATCCGCTGTACGGTCTTCTGCCTGATGTTGATCCTCCACTAGTAAATGTTCCTACTCGACCCCAGAGGAAGCCATTGACTGACCCCATTAAGGAAAAGCTTCGTGCCATTGAGGAGAAACTCCAAGCTATGAAAGTGCATGATACGCCTGGGCTCGATGCTGTTGATATGTGCCTAGTGCCAGATTTGGTAATCCCTCCGAAATTCATAGTACCCAACTTCGAGAAGTACACATGCCTTAGTTGCCCGAAGCGTCATTTGGTGATGTTCTGCCGAAAAATGACCACATATACCCATGATGATAAGCTGATGATTCACTGTTTTCAAGATAGTTTGAGTGGGGCATCTTTAAGTTGGTACATGGACTTAGAAAGAAGCCATATCCAATCATGGAAGGACTTATCCAATGCTTTTCTAAAGCGATATTAGTACAATCTAGACGTGGCTCCTAGTCGCATGCAGTTACAAAGCCTATCTCAGAATGGCGATGAATCCTTCAAGGAATACGCACAGCGATGGAGAGAATTAGCAGCTAGGGTGCAACCACCACTCTTGGACAAGGAATTGATTGACATGTTCATAAACAGTCTGCATGGCTCTTATCTTGAAAGAATGGCTGGCAGTACGCCATCAAGCTTCTCTGACCTTGTAATGGTAGGGGAACGCATCGAGAGTTACCTCAAGAGTGGACTAATCCAGAACGTCTCGAATAGCCAAGCCGATGAGACTGAATCCCTCATTAACTCCCAAGAGGAAGAGGATGAAACCAATGCAGTCATAGCAAATGTTGAGTATTCTCATGGTGTACCAGCAAAACCTTTTGGTCCCTCATCTTCTCAGCAGTCATCATTTCCAGCGCCATGCTATACTTATGGGCAACCAATAATGCCTATAGCTTCGTCCCAGAAACCGTGGATTGCTCCTCATGTAAATCAACGAGCCCATGGCCGAGGATATCATAATCAGTGCCAGAGTCAGCATAGGCCTCGCAACAATCTAGAAAGAAGGAATGCTCCTCTTCATACAGTCCCTATGTCATACAGTCAACTCTTGCCGCATCTGGTTCAAAGCTCGTTGGTGGTTCCCAAGTCTCTCAAGCCGTTGCCAGAGCCATACCCTCCTGGGTACGATCCCGATGTGCAATGTGGATATCATGCTGGGTCAATGGGGCATTCGACTGAAGATTGCAAAGCCTACCAAGCCAAAGTGCAACAACTGATTGACAAAGGTTACATATCCTTTCCAGAAGGAAGCCTCATTGTGCACGTTAACCTCTCGTCTGTTTGAGTTCAAAGACTACAAGGGTCATCTGCTCAAGCCAGTGGGTCAGACAGAAGACATCCCCAGGATTGGCAATTTTTAGATCTTGTCATTTATTTGCATTTGTAGTTTCTTTTCTGTTGAGTGCTACTTGTTGTTAAACATTGTTGCTTACTAATGGTTTTGTTAATTTAATGAACGTGCTTTTTTGAACAAGTCCATTCGTATCCACTCATTTTTTTTCTCATATATTGCAAAAACCACAAATTTTTTTCCCACATTTCACTCCCTTTATCAGTTGTTGTCTTAGTAAAGATTTGAGGGAGGATGATGAAAATGAAATACCCATAATTGCAAACTGTATGCTTTCGGATAAAATCCCGCTGATGATGTACAAGCATTATTTCGAATCCCCTAAACACCGGAGAGATAAGGAGTTAGTCCCTAGTCAACCCCTTCGAGCCTAGAAGTAGGAGTTTCCTTCGGATTTCTAAACCCTTACGCTTAACCTGGGGCATGGGTAGTGTTCAGTTATCCTGATTACACATTAGAATTTCAAGATGAAACCTCTTGTTATGGCGGTTATTCTTCAAAGACCAAAGACTTGGCAGTCACAATCCTTCAAAAAAAAAGAAGAGAGCCCGCTAAGTCCACCACCCCAAAGAGGAAAAACTTAGGCAAAATTAGGGCAATCCCGATGGACTCGAAAAGTGAAGTCGGTCCATGCAAAAGTTAGGGATCAAAAAAATAAATAAAGCAAAAGAGGCCCTCAAATCCTCAGCAAAAGAAAAACTCGATTTAGTGGCCACCAAAATGGATTGTAAAGGTCACTGACATCCACAAAAACAAAATAAGGTGACTGTCATTCTAAGCAAATTCGCCCTTACACCGTCAACCCTTTTGGAAGATAAATGTGTGTAGTATGACTGATCGTAGGACTGGAGTTCATCACGAAGAAGAGTGGGTACAAATCAAAATTTGAGCCTAATATCCCTTTGTTTCAAATAACCGTGAACCAGACCATGTTACAACCCTCGAAAGACCTAATTGAGGCGGGGTTTATTCTGAAAGCGTACTAAAGCAAGGTTGCGTAAACTGACTCCCCACAGATTTACTAATCTTCATCATTGGTGTCATATTCTTGCTATATTTTTCACACACCAGTAAATCAACACTGCGTTTGGACTAATGGTCCATTCGTCACACACTAACTCATCATTCTGATAAATGATTTCTTTCAAAACTTGCATGAATATCGCATTAAAATTACCATTTCTAAGTGAACAATTTTAACTACAAGAAAGTACTTGACATCAAAAGATTCTGACAAAGTGCATTCAGAGAGAAACTTGATCATTCGTTGGTGCTGGCTCGAATCAAAACCTTCTCATAACCTTGTGAATCTGGAGCAGAACATTCAAGAGTGAGTTAAGCAGAGAATCATCTCAAGACTCCACCGGCCAAAGGTAGACCACCCAGAGATTCTTGTGACTGAGGGCAAATCCCTCCAAGGCTCAATCAACACAAGTCAAGTCGCTTCAACGCTCATTCTGGGGAAAGTCCTTCAAAAGACTCAACCAAAGGCTGGCCATTGCGGATTCAGACACTAGGGTAAATCATCTCCGACTATGTCATGGTATAATCACCCCCAAAGCTACCATTCGAGGAGGATTCATTCGGAAGCCCTACAGACTGGGGCAGATAAATTGCAAAGGAGCAGATTTCCTCTACAATTTCAAGATTAGTCGAGCAGACCCTGTTGGACTCTAGCAAAAGGAGTTTGCAACAAGTGTCAAAGAGCCCTGGGGCAGAGCAGAAGTGCAACTAACATGCATAAGTCAAGTCGCTATGCTCATATTTTCGGTTGCAAAGCCATCATGGCATCTCAGTTAGAAGTGATATTCTCTTAGGAGCAAGCACAACTTCTGCAAAGGTCCAAACTTGGAGCATTAGAAGCATCCACATCTATCATCTGATCGTGGCATCGTCAGGTTTCGAGTGTCGAGAAGTTAAGCTCATTCCCCATCCAACCCAAAGCCCAATCATACTTGGCACACCAACCAAAGCCCAACCATACTTGGCACCTCCCACCATAAGCCCGAACATACTTGGCACCTTTAACCAAATCCAAAATCCACCTTGCTTGTACAACTTTAAAGTCCAGTTCTCGTCTAGCAAACCATGATACCAGTTCCCGTCTGGAAAACCGAAACAAAACACCAGTTCTCGTCTGGCAAACCATGAAACCAGTTCTCGTTTGGAAAACCGAAACAAAACACCAGTTCTCGTCTGGTAAACAACTTATATGCCAGTTCCCGTCTGGTCACCTATTCTTTAGCCATTTTAAAACCAGTTCTAGTCTGGTAAGCACCATTTCAAAGTCTAGTTCTCGTCTAGCCAACCATAAAGTCAGTTCTCGTTTGACAACTTAACCTTTTGCCACCAGTTCTCGTCTGGTAGTCTACCCCTTAAAAACTAGTTCTCGTCTGGTAACCCTTTTAAAAGCCATCTTTGGTTGGTATCCTTCACCTTACCTATCTCCTTTTCCCCAGCAAGTCCAACCACTCCTTGGAACCTTAACAAAAGCCCAACCATCCTTGGCACCCAAAACAAAAGCCCAACCTTACCTTTGGCACGACCGTCACTCCAGACTTTCATATCCCCAGCATTTTGCATACATTTTTGCATCATTGGCATGCTTGTTTAGCCAGTTCTTGTAGAGGATAGGGGCATTCCTGTGGGTTTCGTCTCTCCCATCACTTGCTACTTCCAACCCATTCCGTGTCTCCTTACCTTTCGTAAGGGATTTCATTGCCTTATGCATGAAATCTTATTCTTTCGCTTTCCTTTTGTAAGCGTTCTCGCTGCCCTACGCACACGACAAAACTTTGTATTAGGTATCTTCGATCAATTTGGACACTTGATGCCTATGTGGCCAAGAACTGAATGGTCGCAACTCAGGGAATGTCACCTCCGCCGTTGTGCCTATGAGGTCTATGATATTCTGATACCCTAAGCAAGCTGCCTCTGCCTTTTGTATGAAGACGGTTATTGCCCCCAACTTACCTTTTGTGAGTCTTTCGTGTCGTTTTTCACGATGTATCTCCTCCTTGCCTTTTGCAATGTGTCCAACTTACCTTTAGTAAGAGTCTTCCCGTGCCTTTTGCACAATTTCCTCTCAACTTACCTTTTGTAGAAAGGAATCTGTCTCCTAACCTTTTGTTCTGGAGTCCTCTCTACCTTTTGTAGGAGGAATTAATCTCCAAACCTTGTGTTATGGAGTCGTTTCTGCTTCTGCAGAAAATAATACGATCGTCTTCTCCCAAGGGAGTCTCCTTTACTTGTTGTAACAGGAATTTTTCTCCTCCAAACCTTTCATTCTGGGGTCCTCTCTGCCTTTCGTAGAAGGAAACTTTTTCTCCTAACCTTTTGTTCAGGAGTTCTCTTTGCCTTTTGCAAGAGGAGAACCATTTTCTACCCTTTTATTCTTGAGTCCTCTCTACCTTTCGTAGAAGGAATATCTCACCTTTTATTTCTAGAGTCCTACCTACCTTTTGTAGAAGGAATATCTCATAATCTTTTAAATGTCCCGAGTATGCTACAGGGATGCCCCCCTTTCAAGACTGGCAAAGCACTCATATTGATTCCTCGTTGCATCTCAAGCATATCATCATATCCCTCATAACCAATTACCTTTACTCACTAACAGATGCCTTTTTCAAGCCATTCCACTGATTCAACAACTTTTATTCCATTCCTTTTCGGATGAAAATCCCGGGTATTCTTATATTTAATCCCCTTGTACCTTGATTGTAAGAAAGCCTTTGCCGCACTCACCTTCAAGTCCAAGAAGATTAAATAGGGGAATCTGTCACACCCTCATTTTCACCCTACCTCTTTCATAACATCTCCATCATATAGGCATCTTCATGAGGTCATCAACACATCTTTGCGTTCATCCATTTGCATAAGCTTTTATGACATGGGATCAAGGCATTTTCCTATGGTTCGAGTCTTCCGTATTCAGAGGAGTATCAGTGTACATTCAAAGATAAAGTGGACTATTTCTTAGCCGGTGTGTACCCAAGGTTGAGTTATGTGGTGTGGAGGTCATCAGGTCACCAAATTTTAATTCATGTGGAGTTTTGGTTGGAAATTCATTAGAAGTCTAAGCTAATCTTGGTCGTACAAGTGGTTTGCTTCGTTATCAAGTGGTCAGGCTGAGTTAAGATCATCAGGGCTTCATGGTGGAGAAATCATTAGAACTCAGTTATTTTTCTAATCAGGGTTTTGGCACAGTGGCACTGCAGTTCATAACTCTGGTCATTGGTTCAAGTCAAACATGTCATTCATTCAAGATTTATTTCAAGATCTGATTTCAATTAAATTCGAGACTTATTGCAAGTTTGGTTCATTTGTGGTCAAAGTCAAAAGTTAATTCAAGATTGATCATAAGTTCAACATTTGATTCATTTCAAATTGCAAAATCAAGGGTTTGGTTCATTATAGAGGGTGCACGAGTTAATTCAAAGCCAAGTGCAAGATGAACTCAAGATTGATTTCGCAAGATCAATTCAAGTTTTACAAATTTCAAGTGAAGGATTCAAGATGTTGGAATTTGGTTTTTAATAAGATTTTTGGATCAACATGGAAAATTCAAGTTTCAATCATCATGGTTTCTTTCTAACTAACTTTTTCAAGCATTTGTCATTCAAATTTAATTACAAGTGTATCATGGTTCAAGCAAGGTGTGGAGGTGTGAATAAACAATTTTCAAAGCTCATTCATCACAAGAAAATGCTACAAAAAATATAACATACAAATTCCATTACAAGAGCTACACAAAATAAGGTCCAAAATCCATAAAAAAATTACAAAGAAAGGTCGAAAGTGACATAAACAAGAATTGGAGAAAGCCAGCTTTGATATTTGGGCTTCCATGATTTGTGGCCATGCTTGAAACGGGCAACCAAAAGATGTAATATCTCTTTGCCATCTTGCTCATTCTAAAGGGAAATTGATTATGGATGAAGTTGTAGCCTACCGACACACTCCATACTACAACCCGTACACTACACAAACCGTGTCCCTACAAGCCACAACATTGTACCTACACTGCAACAACCTGCACAACCAAAACAAAGTTCAATGTTCTGCTGCAACAGAAACCGTACAAAATCATGCTAAAACAAGACAATGAAAACTTGCTTCAATACGGCACCCCTGTGACACTCCATAAGACAACAAAAAACTTGTCATTGGAACAACAACAACACAAAGCCAACCGCAGCATGAAAACGACTTGCCAACAACAGACAACAGTCTGCATCCCTGTACACACAACACCAAAGCCATACGAAAATAACACAGACGTACCAACCAACAAACCTGCGACTTTGAAACAAAAGCAACAACCCAAAAATACTGCCAGCCTTCTGCACTTGAGAGTGACCATTCATCAACAGATAAAACAAATTTGATGAGTTTCAATTGGTTTTTAAAGAGGAAGAACATAACGGCAAAAAAAAAAACGATAATAAAGGAGGAGGCTCACCTTCTCACAGGAGGATGGACGTCTTCTCATCATCAAAACCAAACACTTCAAATCTCAATTGGCCACTGTTATAACCAGGAACCAATCTCCCTTCTCGCACAACAACGGTTCATCTCGGTCATCACTCTCGTAACCAGTACCTTCCTTAAACCGCAACACCCTTTTTGGACAACCACCCTTCTTCCACTTTGGAACCAATGTAAACCTTCTGCAACCTACACCTCTCAACATGTGTTCATGACGGTTTCACCATAACACTTACCTTCTAACACATCACGCTTCTCCATTTCTTCTTCAATATACAGTGACCAAAAACCTTTATCCTTTCTCCAACATTCTTCATCAATGAACACACCGCCACAAAGCCTTCCTCCTTCCGATGCTCATCGCTTACCACAGTTACCTCCAAACCACTAGCGCAACCATAAAACACCATCTCGGAACCTCTTTAACCTTCAATTCACCCTCCACGCCAGAAAATTTTCAAAACCATCTCAGCTTGCTTCCCCATGTTCAAAGAGCAACACCAAACTTGCATTTCATCAACTTTTCCTCATCGACCTTCAATCTAACAAAGTTCACCATCACCTTCGATTAACAACATCACCGACTCACCACCGCTCAGCCACCGCCGTGAACAACAACAACAATCTTCAGGCTACAACTCCCCCCAATTCCAACCTTCATCTTCCAACCAACGACTTTCCTCCGCCAAAATCGCGACACAACGTAGCCACAAGCTAGTGCGAATCGCTGCGAAATCCATAACCTTTGCCGCGAGATGAACAGATAAAGCACATCGCGATTGAAGAGAGAAACAGGGGAAGAGAAAAGGAGGCCAGATCGAGAAGCGATTGGAATCCGTGTGAGAAAGAGATTCAGAGAAGAGGGGTAGCGTTTTTTCCACGTTGTGTTTCTGCTTTGATGTTCTTTGAGAACGAGTGTTGTGCAGTTTTACTAGGGTTTCTTCAGCCCTTTTTCATCATGCTTACTGGACTGGCTTTTAACCCAGTGTGGTCCGACCCGGGAAGAGCGGTGGGCCTCATCTCATTGTTTTAGCCTAACATCTTGCTGTCATTATTTCCTTATTATTTTTTTAATTAACTTTAGATTTAGTATTTTAAGTTTTAGGATTAGGAGTTTATTTTGTAGGATTAATATTTTAATTTTAAAATTAGTAATATTAGGATTAGTGTTCTAACTCTAGGATTCATATTAGGTTTAGTACTAAAGGTTTTGTTACTTTAATGTTAAGATTAATTTTAAGTCCAATTTTAAGATTAGTTTTTTAGGTTTATTAATTTCCTGTGATTAGAGATCTTTATTTAAACTTTTCTTTTTTTTAATAAAAAATAACCAAAAATGATAAATATTAAAAAAAAAACAAAATATTTTATTTCTAGAATTTAATTAGGTTTTGGTTAATTTCAAGTTTATTTACTATTTAGATTTTATATCTTGATTTACTTTTCAATTCTACCTTGATTTCCATTTCGATTTTATTTCGGTTTCTATTTCATTTCTCATTTTCATTCTCTTCTTAAGTCAAAAACCTTGGTCTTGTACCAAGTGCATTTTCAAAACATTTTCTTAATAAACTTAGATGGTCGTGGAGTGGTTAGGCGAAGGCATTCTCCTATCCCGAGTGCTTGACATTACCTTTAGGGTTCACGGTCGTAAAGCAGTTACCATCTAAAACCAAAAACACTTTTAATAAGAGAATAAACTTCTTTTTGTATTGAACTAAAAAGAGAGGATTGGGTGAAGACCTATTCCTCTTCGAGTATTAAGATGCTCACTTTAGAGTGTGTGGTCTCGATATTCGTCTTTCAATACGAAGACGTGACTATACTCACCACCCATTCTTTCAAAAACCTTTTTCTCTTTATTTCACCTCCTTGTGTCTAAAAACCTTGGTCTTGTACCAAGTGCATTTTCCAACTCTTTTCTCAATAAACTTAGATGGTCGTGGAGTGGTTAGGCGAAGGCCTTCTCCTATCCCGAGTGCTTGACATTACCTTTAGGGTTCACTGTCGTAAAGCACTTACCATCTAAAACCAAAAACATTTTTAATAAGAGAATAAAGTACTCTTTGTATTGAACTAAAGAGAGAGGATTGAGTAAAGACTTCTTCCTCTCCGAGTAATAGGATGCTCACTTTAGAGTGTGTGGTCTCGATACTCGTCTTTCAATACGAAGACATAACCGTATTCGCCACACAATTTTCACAATAAATATTTTGAGATAAAGAATTGGGTACTACCCGAAGGGGTTCCTATCCAAGGACTTATTTCGCCCTTAAAATCAACTTTCAACAAATCAAATGTGACATCTTGCCTTGATGGCGAAAATCAACCTTTTCAAAAAGGACATGTTACGTCCGTTCTACCGCAAACAGGTAACGCATAAGACTCCACGAGCGAGCCGCAAAACACCTAACTGCTAGAACCCGCACGTTAACATCGTCCATAAAAAACACCAACAAATCGTGGTCGGTCGAACTACGATTGCTCTGATTCTTCATTCTTGTCCGAATGTAAGATACGTAGGCACAAGATTGCAACGATCTTGGCGAGCCCCCTTCTATTTTTCTTCACCCGTAGTCCTTCGAACTACGTTGACTCTGACTTTCCCATTGCACGAGGGAATACGTAGGCATAGGACCGCGAAGTCCTATCAAGTCTCCTTTTCTTTTCCTCTCTTCTTCTCCCTACCTTTTCTT
Source organism: Lathyrus tuberosus (assembly GCA_022829125.1). Classification (NCBI taxonomy): domain Eukaryota; kingdom Viridiplantae; phylum Streptophyta; class Magnoliopsida; order Fabales; family Fabaceae; genus Lathyrus; species Lathyrus tuberosus. The sequence goes on along the minus strand of JALAZF010000195.1, from coordinate 10,414,623 downwards.
TTATTTTCTTTCACACCTTTCTCTCTCCCTCTTTAGAACACTCTTAGAAAGAAATTTCATTAGCAAACATCCTTACACATAGAAAAGCAAATGGTTCCCATCGAGTACGATGGATGTGAGGGGTGCTAATACCTTCCCCTCGCATAACCGGCTTCCGAACCTGTAATTTGGTTGTGAGACCATCTTATCCTTTCTTCTTTGGGTTTTCTCGATGTTTTCCCTTCCCCTCATGGGATAAATAAAGTTCGATGAAGGCTCTTCTATTTTCTTCCTTTTCGCCTCCGGTCGACTATTTTTCGAGTAGCGACACCCACAAGTAAACATGATGAGTGGTTCAGATTAGCATGCACATGATAACTAGCATGAATCAACAACACGCAATCAATAAAATAAAAACAGATTTTAAAAGACGTGGCTGAACGTGGACCACCAGATCTGGGCCATCAACGGCTGTGATTGCATCTTCAACCTCCATTCTTCAGGCGACCTGCAAATGAACCAGGTGCCGGAGCCCTAGCTCCGGTCACCTTCTCCGGCGAGCACCAAACCAAAATTCTCCAGAAATCACACATGAGTACATCATTCCACTCAGATTTTCACAAGGATTCAGAATATGCAATTCATTTCATCAAACAGTAAACACACAAGCCAAATCGAAGAAAAGAAGTTTGGATCTAAAAATATTAGATCTACAATACAGCCATGATACACGTCCAAAATCACATCTAAACACATCAGCATGATCAGCAACTCATGAGGAACACAATGCACACCATAAAATCAAGTTACATGATGATGAATTTCACACTAACCTGAGAATTACAGAGCTTAAAATACACCAAGAAAACCCTCTGGAAGCTGCAGATCTACTCCTTTTGAGCTCTATTTGCAAAATAAATGCAAATAGAGGCTTGAATCTAGCTGGATCTTGGATTTTGAAGGTGAGCACCTCAAATTCGTGTATGGTGAAAACCTTGCTTAGAGCTTCAAATGATGGTTGATTCTTGTTTTATGGAGTGTGTAGATCAAGAATATGAAAAAAAATCTTCAGAAACCCTTGAGAGGAGAGAGTTTCGAAGGAGAGAAAGTGTGAGTGAAAAATGGAATTCTAAGCAAATGAGGGTGCATAAGAGTGAAATGAACGTGTGATCCTCTTTATATAGACTTGGTTAGAGCACTGAGCATGATTAGGGTTTCATTAATCCCTTGATTAAGGCTATCCAAGGTGATTTGCAAAAATCCAAGTTGTGATGCACCTCTTAATCCACACGTGCCAAGGTCATGAAATAAGCATGATTCACTCACATTTCACTTGCTGATCACAATGGAGTTGAAATTGGGCCTTGTGGATGCTTGATTTGTGAGTTTTGATCCATCTTGCAAAAATGCATTTTGTGAAATAAGTGAGGTATATGGCATGAAATGAATTGATTCAAAGGTCAAAAGTGGTCCTCATGAAGTGTGCTTGAATATGGCAATGTGACTTGAAGCATTAGAGGTCACTACAAGCCATTTTGAACCAAAATGCAAAAGGTGGAAAAATGGAATACATGTGAAAACCTTAAAAACACCTTGCCTTCTCTTGATCATAACTTGAGAACCACAAATGATATGGAGACAATCTAGTACTTGTTGGAAATGGGAGAGAAAGATCTTCAACTTTCATGTTTGAGGAAAATTCATTTGAAGCTTCTTTGATGATGAAAAGTCAAGTTGAATATGGTGGAAAAGCTGCCAAAAATGGAAAGTTTCAAATTATAGGTCATTTCCATATTTAGTAACTTTTGCACAAACTCTTGATTCTTGATGAGTGACATGAATCTTGACATTTGAGGACCATATGAGGGCATAAGACCTTAAAAATCATGAAGAGGACCTCAAAATCCCATGGTTGACTTTCCTCCTTACAGTTGACTTTTGCTTACTTCACAAGTAACTGACCCACTGAACATCTTCCACAATGAACCACTAGCCAAGTCTTCCTCTATGAGTGTTTGTGAGCATATGGAACCCATGAGATCAATCTTGAATCCACAAAGCCCTCAAGAAGCTCTTTGAACCCAAAACCCTAATTTGGTCCCTCTGGTTAGAAGGGAAAGATTCACTTGAAATCCCTTGCCACTCTTGATCTTATGAAGACATGATGACCTCCACAAAACATGAGGCTTGAAACTCTTTGAGATGAACCAAATACCTTGATCCCATGCTAAGAACCAATGCTATGCACTAATACTAATGCAAGAAATGCAAAGAAACATAAGCCAGTTAGCTAAAAACAAGAAGGCAAATTTTGGGGTGTTACAACTGCCCCTATTCAATCAACTTGGTCCTGAAGGTATGATAGCAACGGCTGTCATGCGTTCAATGGATTCACAGAGATTGAATACCAAAAGAAACCTGAAATTTGCAATCCTTAAAGGAGAGACGACTCCGCTGGGGAACAAGTAATAAATGCTGCACTGTCACAACACGGACGAGCGTTAGCTATGCTGGGGATAAACACGGACGGGTGTCAAGGAGTCAAAGATATCAGATACTGACGGGTATCGAAAAGGTACACGGACGGGTGTAAAAGGTTTCAATACGGACGGGTATCGAAAAGGTACATGGACGGGTGTAAAAAGGTTTCAATACGGACGGGTATCGAAAAGGTACACAGACGGGTGTAAAGAGTTTCAATACGGACGGGTATCGAAAAGATACACGGACGGGTGTAAAGGGTTCAATACGGACGAGTATCGAAAAGGTACACGGACGGGTGTACAAAGGTTTCAATACGGATGGGTATCGAAAAGAATACACGGACGGGTGTAAGAAGGTTCAATACGGACGGGTATCGAAAAGGTACACGGACGGGTGTAAAGAGTTTCAATACGGACGGGTACTGAAAAGATACACGGACGGGTGTAAAAAGGTTCAATACGGACGGGTACTGAAAAGGTTGTAAAGCAACTTTTATCGGGGATTAATCTCACTGGGGGATGGAAGGAAACACGGACGAGTGTCTAGAAAAATAGTATTGAGTAAAAGACATGAAAACACGGACGGGTGCCGAAGGAAACACAGACGAGTGTCTGACGGTAAAAACCTTGAGGGGATAAACCAAAGGACCACCTGGACGAAGGGGTAAAAATGAAATCATGGATTAATGATCCTGGCAAACAACTCTGCAAGGGAATGTCAAATATTGCTTTGAATGACTAAACCCAACACTTGCGGAATAAAGTCGAATGATATTCTCCTAAAATCTGGTTTTTTCCTGACGAAGGAAAACTCAAACTTGACTTATGCTTCAGATGCATATGTTTGAATTTTGCCGTAATGCTCCACGCGAAGTGGAAATTCTACGCATTTAGGAGGATGCCATGCAAAAAATGTTTATGCAATGCAAAAAGGCCGTTCCAGTGAAATAAACGCTGAGAACAGAAGCAGCTCCACCGAGGACGAGAAACTACATTGTCATCAAACCAAAGAAATCCTGTTGAGGAAAACTTCACCCAGCCAGGGAAGATCACAATCACCGATTCTGCTGGAGATGGACGAATCTCCGAGAGAATACCCACTCTGTTGGGGAATATCAAGATCAACAACTCTGCTGGAGATGGACGAATCTCCGAGAGAATAACCACTCAGCCGGGGAATATCAAGATCAACAATTCTGCTGGAGATGGACGAATCTCCGAGAGAATACCCACTCAGTCGGGGAATATCAAGATCAACAATTCTGCTGGAGATGGACGAATCTCCGAGAGAATACCCACTCAGCTGGGGAGGGAGATGAATACTGAATATAGAAACTCTTCCGCCGGGGATCACCAAATACTTCAGAACTTGGATTTGACGCCTTCCAAAAACGATTGGACTTAAGACCTGCTGGGGATACCAATCACCACCAGACTCTGCTTGGGGATATGAGCACCCTTATCCTACTGAAGAGCGCTGATCATCATCGGCACATCTGCTTGGAAAATAGTAGTTGTCAACATCCACTCTGCTATGGGATAAACAAATGTTTCCTGACTAGCTGAGGAAAAAACGACTTCCCCATATCCTGTGGGGAAACACCATCTCTGATCAAAGAAGATGCTCCATCAATCTCTTGCAGGAGAGGCTGTAAAAATAACAACTTCTGGCTACCTGCTGAGGAAAGATGAGCCAAATCACAACTCTGGCTGGGGTGAACCTCTTATACCCTGCTGAGGGAGACGATCCTCAATGACTCCGCTTGGGGAATTACTTCTCTAGACTCTGTTGAGGAAGATGATCCTCGATACTCTGACTGGGGAGAGCATCAAACTGCTGAGGACGATCAGACTTCAAAGTTGGGGAGCAAAGCTCTACTGGGGAGGTACACCTATCATCCTGCAAAACCAACAGAAAGGTCTACGTGCAAAAATGATTACTTTGATTATCATCATAGTGACTGACGCCTAAGAAATTGCCACTGTTTTCCAACTCGCTTCATAAAGCTCAACATTTTAGCATGTAATGTTCATAAAAAATATCGGATATTTTCACAAACAAAACAAGTAAAACAAAAACAAAAGCTCTTTGACTGAAATGCAAACTTTATTGGATGATCGGCTTGTAAATAGACATTTACATTTGGAAGCAATTCCTGAAAAGAGGTAATTGTGCAAAAAGTAAAAGGAAATACACATGTCGGCAATGTGGGGAACAAACATCCACCATGACTCGACTCAGCTATAACCCATATGACTTGTTTATCCGCAGATGCTTGGCCTTTGAAGATGACTGACTGGACTGATTCCTTTCCTTTGAATTTTCCAAGTGTAAATAGCGCTCACAGGTCGAACGCGGATCGTAGTCTTTGCTTTTAAATCCCTAACTTTTGCCTGGATCGCCCTTTTCGGGTTTTAAATCCACCAGGATACCCATTTTTGCCAAAGTTGCCTTTTCAGGTTTTCAACCTTGCGGGTTTATTTCTTTTTCTTTTTTTTTTATCCCTAATTTTTGCCCGAACCTTTTCTTTTTATGGTTCGCCAGGATGCCCCATTTTTGACTGAACCTTCTTTTTATGTTCAGCGGGTCTTTTTTTATGCAAAGTATTTTTTGACTACATCCGCGTTCACAGGGGACGTAAAATCTTCGCCATCCATAGTTGAGAGTAATAAGGCTCCACCAGAGAAAACCTGTCTTACTACATATGGCCCTTCGTAATTCGGAGTCCACTAGCCCCTGTGATCTGTTTGAGGAGGAGTGATCCTTTTCAGGACTAATTCACCAGTTTGGAAACACCGAGGACACACTTTCTGATCAAATGCTTTTTTCATCCTGCTCTGATACAACCGGCCATGCGCAATGGCTTTCAATCTCTTCTCTTCAATGAGGTTCAGTTCATTCAGCCGGGAACGCACCCACTCAGCTTCATCAAGCTTCACATCTGTCAGAATTCTCAAAGGAATCTCAACTTCTAATGGCAGAACTACTTCCATACCATACACCAGTGAGAAAGGGGTTGCCCCAGTTGATGTGCGTACGGAGGTGCGATATCCGTGCAAAGCATAAGGCAACATCTCATGCCAGTCCTTGTATGTCACTACCATCTTCTGCACAATCTTCTTTATGTTCTTATTAGCCGCTTCAACAGCCCCATTCATCTTCGGGCGATAGGGAGAAGAATTGTGATGTTCAATCTTGAAGCTCTGGCATAGCTCCTTCATCATCTTATTGTTCAAGTTTGAACCATTGTCAGTAATGATTCTCTCCGGGACTCCATACCGGCAGATGATGTCCTTCTTAATAAACCGGGCTACCACTTGTCTGATGATGTTGGCATACGATGCTGCTTCCACCCACTTCGTGAAATAATCAATAGCCACCAGGATAAAACGATGTCCATTCAAAGCAGTCGGCTCGATCTTCCTAATCATGTCAATGCCCCACATGGCAAAAGGCCAAGGTGACGACAAAAAATTCAGAGGAGTAGGCGGTACGTGCACCTTATCAGCATAAATCTGGCATTTATGACATTTCCGGGTGTATTTAAAACAATCAGACTCCATAGTCATCCAATAATACCCCGCTCTTAACAATTTCCTTGCCATAGCATGCCCATTGGCATGAGTACCAAAGGAACCTTCGTGAACTTCCTCCATTAACATGTCTGCCTCGTGTTCATCAACACAACATAGCAAGACCATGTCGAAGTTTCTCTTGTATAACACATCGTCTTTGTTCAAAAAGAAGTTTCCTGATAACCTCCTCAATGTCTTTTTATCCTTGGAAGATGTCCCAGCTGGGTATTCCTGACTCTTCAGAAAGACCTTGATATCATGATACCAAGGTTTGCCATCTGATACACTTTCAACCGCAAATACAAAAGCAGGTCTGTCCAAACGCATGATCCTGATTGAAGGAGTTTCATTTCAACGATTCAATTGATACATTGATGACAACGTTGCCAACGCATCAGCCATCTGATTCTCTATCCGGGGAATGTGATGGAAGTCCACTCTGTCAAAGAAAGGTAACAACCTTCTGGCATAGTTGTTATACGGAACAAGATTCGCTTGACGAGTCTCCCATTCACCTGTAATCTGATTAACCACCAACGCAGAATCACCATAAACATCGAGGTTCTTGATTCTCAAATCAACCGCTTCTTCTAACCCCATGATGCATGCTTCATACTCTGCCTCATTGTTGGTGCATACAAATACTAATCGGGCAATGAAGGGTATATGAGAACCCTTTGGAGTCGTAATGATTGCCCCGATTCCGTTACCATATGAATTAACATCTCCATCAAAAACCAACTTCCACTGAGATCCAATCTCAGGTCCCTCATCAGGCAAAGGTTCTTCACAATCCTTCATCTTCAGATACATGATATGCTCATCCATAAATTCAAACTTCATCGGTTGATAATCCTCAATTGGTTGTTCGGCAAGATATTCTGACAAAACACTTCCCTTAATGGCTTTTTGGGAAACATACTGAATATCGTATTCCGTCAGAACCATCTGCCAACGGGCTATTCTACCAGAAAGTGCTTGCTTTTCAAACACATACTTGATCAGATCCATCTTTGAAATCAAGAGGGTTGTGTGGTTTAACATATACTGCCTCAAACGCTTAGCGGCCCAAGCGAGTGCACAACATGTTTTCTCCAGCATCGAGTACCTTGACTCGCAATCAGTAAACTTCTTACTCAGGTAGTAGATGGCATGCTCTTTTCTACCTGACTCGTCTTGTTGACCGAGCACTCACCCCATTGAATTCTAAAGAACCGTGAGATACATAATCAAAGGTCGTCCTGGTATTGGTGGCATAAGGACCGGAGGTTCCTGCAAGTAGTCTTTTATCTTTTCAAACGCCTTTTGACAATTTTCATTCCACCTGACTGCTTGATCTTTTCTTAACAACTTGAAGATTGGTTCACACGTGGCTGTGAGATGCGAGATGAACCTAGCGATGTAGTTCAACCTCCCCAAGAAACCACGAACCTCTTTTTCTGTTTTCGGCACAGGCATTTCTTGTATGGCTTTTACCTTTGCAGGATCAACCTCGATACCTTTTTCACTAACAATAAACCCCAGCAATTTTCCTGATCTCACCCCGAAGGTGCATTTGTTTGGATTCAACCTCAGTCTGAATTTTCTCAACCTCTCAAATAGTTTCTGAAGATTCACCAGATGTTCTTCCTCCATCTGTGAGTTCGCAATCATGTCATGAACATAGACCTCAATCTCTTTGTGAATCATATCATGAAAGAGAGTCACCATCGCCCGCTGATAGGTTGGCCCTGCATTTTTCAATCCAAAGGGCATCACTTTGTAGCAGAATGTTCCCCACGGTGTTATGAATGTGGTTTTCTCCATGTCCTCTGGGGCCATCTTGATTTGGTTATACCTAGAGAAGTCATCCATGAAGGAAAACACCGAATACTGAGCAGTATTGTCAACTAACACGTCAATGTGAGGGAGCGGGAAATCGTCCTTTGGGCTTGCTCTGTTCAAATCCCTGTAATCAACACACATCCTGACATTCCCATCCTTCTTAGGTACAGGTGTCATACCCCAAATTTTGACCACTAAGATTTCCCATCATTGTGAAAATCATCATCACAATATGGAAGAACCATCATACTTCATCAGTCTCCCCAAAGATGGGTGAGCATTCACTACAATCAAAACTAGGGTTTCAAGCCCTCTCTGAGAGCTTAGACAAAGGATCAATCAAGGAATGACATGATCTTCAACTTGTCTAACCTCTCAAGCACCCACAAAGGATCAAAAGGACTCCCACTCCAAGGATTAAGCACAAGGATACTCCCTTCTAGGTGGATCAGGCCTCAAGATCGACAGTGTCACCAAATTAGGGTTTTGGTCGACCAGGGCCTCCAGATGGAAAATTTTCATCTGGGCATGAGCCAATGATCCAAAACACAACCTAATGTACTCCATGGAAACTCATGGACCCATTCATCAAGTCAATTTTGCCTCAGGGGTTGCACTCATAAAAAATCAGGAATTAGGGTTTCTTGACCTAATTCACCCCTAAGTTGACTTTTGGGACAAATCATGAACCAAGACCTCAAGAGAGGGTTTGAGGGTCTCTAATGAACTATATTGATCCATTTGGAACAATGGATTAATCCAAGAAGCTTGAGCAACAAGTCTCAATTTCATCTGCACAACAATTAGGGTTTTAAGGAAAAAGTCAACTGTAACTTTGACTTTTGACCAGGACATGCTCCCAAGCCCTAAGACATGATTCAATATGCCCTATGACACCCATGGAAAATGTCCATCAAGTTTGATTTAGGTCAAGAACATGATTTCCTGAAGAATTGAACAGTTTGGAATTCATCTGATAAAAAGTCAACTGTGCACAAAAGTCAACTTTGACTTTTTGAGATTTTTCACCAAAATGGTTTTTTAACCCTAAAATGATGTTAATGTATGATTTGAATCATCATTCATCAAGAAAAATCAAGAAAAGTTGGATAACTTGTAAAAGGGGTAACCATAAAAACTTAGAAAATTTTCTAAGTTAAAAATAAAGTGACAAGGGCACCAACTTTGAAGGATCATAACTCCTAAACCACAAAGCCATTTTTTTTCATCCAAATATGGATTTGTAGCCCTCATTACCCTCTACAAAAACTTCAACTAGACCTAAGTCCAATTCATTAAGGATTTGGAGTTATGGAGTGATCAAAATGGCTGAAAAGTGAAAATGTCACTTTTTCCAACACTTAGTGAAATTTTCACTAAGTCAGAATCTGCCTTCACTTTTTGCCAAATGTAGGGGGATTTTTCACTTGGATTCAAAAGAGATCAAAACCAAACATGTTCAAACAGTTGTTGTATCATGTAAGGGCTTTCCAAAATGGTCAAGAGCATTACCAAATTCAACTTACACCATGAGATATGACATTGGCAAATTGCCTTGCTGAAATCTGCCAAGGCAAGGCAGAATTTGCAATTTTGCTCGATTTGCCAAAATCAGCCAAATTCAAATGCTCCTATCCACTTGGACACATCTGAGGATTAAATCTAAAGGGGACAATCACTGAGCCAAGCCTCCAAAGTCCATGGAACAAGAAATAGCATGTTGAACCTAGAATGGCCAAAATAGGGACAAGACTCCAAATTTGGATTGAAGCATTCAATGGAAGAATCAAGGTGGCATGGACTGAGCCATTCTCATCTGAAATCAGTCAAGACTTATCCAAGACCAAGGGAACCAAAGCTCTGTGCCCTAACCTCTAGTCAATGGCTAGAGGAGACTTGCATTTCCATTGGCCAACATTGAACAAACACCTGCTGCAGTTGCCATTCACTATTCCTTGCAAAACAAACTTGCTCTACTATAAATAAAGCTCAATTGTGATCAGTTTGAGTACACCAAAGCCATCTAACAGATGCTTTCCTCAAAATCTCTTTCTCTTGGCAAAAATGCCTTTCTTAGCAAGGTAGCTATCGGGTTTTGAGTTTGAGAGCTTTTCCAATCAAACCAATCACTCACACACCTCACATACATCATATAGAAGTGATCCAAACACTCACATAACATCTGGAACACAGATTTCACAAAATCACCAGCTGGTTGCTCAAACTTTCAATCAAGTTGCAGCTGAGGTACCACAAATCGTTCCAGCCATTTTCAATCAAGTCCAGGCATTCAAACACACTCCATAGGGTGTAAGGAAGCTGTTCAGATCATCACCACTCATCTGTAACAACTCCAAATCAAAAATCACATTGCACTTGCTGTCACGGCCTAGAGGTAAGCATACACTTGGTCATCTCTCAATCTATGCATATTTCCTCGCACAATAATTTGGCCATATGTTCATAATCATGCATGGAATGTTTTCCCTCAATTAATTGCATTGTTTGAATCGTGTATCAAAAATCCTAGCCTACATGCAGAAATTAGGGTTCTTGAGAATTTTTCATGATTTCTTGTTATATGTTTAATTTAAATGAAATTAATGGACATAGACATGATTGTGAGGTTGAGACGAGCATAATGATATGTGGATTGCATGTTATAATCAAGTATTCAGGGAGATTCGATAGAAAATGCAAATCAGCCAAACCCAGAACACGCGCGTGTTCTTCAGCTGTTCTTGGCACCTTTTTTTAATTTTCAAATATTTGAATTTTGTGATTTTTCTTTAATTGATTCAAAAATTAATTTCTCTCTGAGTTTTAATGATTTTGAGTTGATTCTTTTTTTAATAATGCACAAAAAATGTTAAAATATTTTATTTTCCCAAAAAATCCCAAAAATATTATTTATTTCATATAATTGATATTTTTGCAAAGAATTAATATTTTAATTGTTTTTGACATTTTAAATATTTTTTCCACATTGATTTTGCAACTTTTAAAGCTTTCTAATTATTTTTTAGGTCAATACTTAATTTTTGAAGCATTAATCCAAGATCACAATTTGTTTTCCATATGTTAAACAATTTTGATCATTTTAATTGAATTTTTATTCAATTAAATACATTTTTGAAAATAAATGAGGGTTTTTGGATTAATTCAACCCTCATAAATCATTTTCAAAACACTTTGGGCCTCTAATAGAGTGTAAGACCCAATCTTTTTTTTGACCAAACATTTTGGGCCTCAGTATATTGTATAAGTCCCAATACCGTCAAAAACAAACAGCGCGATCGTCGCCTTTTTTTTTAAACATTTTGGGCCTCTCCTCGAGCTATAAGACCCATTCAAAACACTTTGGGCCTCTAATAGAGTGTAAGACCCAATCCTTTTTTTGACCAAATCATTTTTGGGCCTCAGTATATTGTATAAGTCCCGATACCGTCAAAAACAAATGGCGCGATCGTCGCCTTTTGAAAAATAACCTTTTGGGCCTCTCCTCGAGCTATAAGACCCATTCAAAACTCTTCTGGGCCTCTAATAGAGTGTAAGACCCAATCCCCTTTTAACCAAAACCATTTTTGGGCCTCACTTATTGTGTAAGTCCCTCTGCGTTAAAAGAAAACCTCGGCGCGATCGCCATTTTAAACGGAAAAATCATCTGGGCCTACCCTCGTGTTATAAGCCCCACTCTTTTTCTTTAAAACATTTGGGCCTCTTGAAAGAGTGTAAGACCCATCCCTTTGTACAGAAAACAAATTTTGGGCCTCAGTCACTTGTATAAGTCCCTCTGTACAAATTCAACAGTGCGCTTACTGATAAAACCCTGGGCCTCTCCTTGAGCTGTAAGCCCCAAATCTTTCTTTTTCAAAGCACTTTCTCCTTTGATTTTGAATATACTGTTGTTTTCAATCTATCTTTGTTGAACAACTAACCAAACAGCATGGAAGCTCTACAACCGAGTAAGTGGTTATTGCTTTCATTTATTGCTTTCATATACATATAACTGTATTGTGGGGTTGTTTCACTGTAAGTCTTCTTTCATAAACTCATATCAACTGTGTAATAATAGTATATATATTTCGAGTTTCCCCAGCAACTACGTCTAGAACTAGGTGACGCCGTTTCGTTTGTTCGTAGAAATAGACAACTAGACCCTCAATAGGATCACCAGATACAGTCTTCTCTTCGGCTGTCCTCATTAGGAATTGTCAAGAAACTCTATTCCCAGAGATGAATGTATTCTCCGTGAATGGCATCTTTGCGTTTCTTCCAGATTCTCAAACTTTCCTGACTTGATCTATTCCTTGTGAATAGCTTTCCTTGAATTTCTCGGGGTTTGGGGACCCATCGGCTTCTTAAAAGCATCGGCCTCCTCTTGGGCATCGTACAAGGACCCACAGGCTTCCTAAAAGCAACCTAGCCTCCTCTTGGGCTTAGTACAAGGACCCTATGGCTTCTTAGAAGTATTCACAGCCTCCTCTTAGGCTTCGTATAATGATCTCTTCCCCCGGGAATGATAGCCTCCTCTTGGGCTCAGTACAAGGACCGACCGGCTTCTTAAAAGTTTCCAGCCTCCTCTTGGGCTTCGTACAAATTGTCCCGACGACCTCCTAGAGGTATAAGAACAGAACTTAGTCATCTTCATAGAAAAGTCCTTTCATAGAGTCTACTACTGTTTCTCAAAGCATAGTACAAAAGATGACACTCTAGACTTGGACAGTCTAAGACCCTTGAGTCTCCAAGACATTCTCAAGTGACCCCTTCGTTAAATAGGAAGGAAACCCGCAGACTCGGACAGTCTCAATACCCTTTGGATTTCCCGCTTCCTTAAAGAACAGGAATAACCCGGATCCTTGAATCAAATCCATGAGTACAGTGTTGCTCATATAAGAACTGGTTTTCTCTTTAAAATCAGTATACTCGACCTGTCACTCAACTGAAACAGTAACCATAGCCTCCCTCTTGGGCTTTGTACAATGATCCTCCCCAGCGGAGTATAAGAACGTTTAGCCTCTCTCTCGGGCTTTGTACGAGACACATAAGGGACTCCCTCGTTGAGTCAATCACCCTTTCGCCTCCATCTCGGGCTTTATACGAGATACAAAAGGGTTCTTCCTGAGCCAAAGGAATTTCTGCCTCCATCTCGGGCTTCATACGAGATACCAAAAGATTCCCTCGTCGAGTCAAAAACCTTTTAGCCTCTCTCTCGGGCTCTGTACGAGACACATATCAGCCTCCTCTTAGGCTTTGTATAAGAAAACCACTGGTTGATCCAATCAACCTTTTAGCATCAAAGCTGTGCCTCGTTCACAGTACATAAACATCAACAACTCCTTCCCCTTCCATCTAATCGTTGTAAGCGGCAAGCCTCTGGATCATCTACATCCATGCCACTGTCCCTCTTTTAGCATGAGAAATTCCTAAGGAAAGATGGCATTGCTCTACGCTGAGTTAAAGTCTTCTCCTTCAGGTTAAAATCCCCTATAAAGGAAATTATGGCATTGTCGGATTCGCATATCCCGGTTAAAGTAATTCTTCTTTATAACCAGTCACCCAACAGTTGTGACAGACAAACCCTTCTTTAGAGATGACAAATTCTCTCTAAAGTCGAGGTCTTTCAGCTTCATATCTTGGGCTTTAAACAAGATACAAATCACCTTCAGCTTCACATCTTGGGCTTTAAACAAGATACAAACCACCTTTCGCTTCACGTCTTGGGCTTTGAACAAGACACCAAAACAACCATTTCCTTCATAGAATAGGAGGAACTACGAACGCTCTGATTTCCCTGTTTCGGTAAACGGGAATACGTAGGCATAAGATTGAAAGAAAAATCTTAGCGAGCACACTAAACAAAAACCCAAAATCCCATACTCTCATGTATCTATCAAAAGCATCAGTCCTAACATCCTAATCCTTGTTCCCCGCCAGAAACCTTCTGTCTAGATAAAAAGAAAGAAGCCGTATTGGCGAAAATACAAATAACCAGTACAAAGGCCCCCCCACATTGATAGCATTCGTAACCTAACAGACCGCTGTTTAATCTCAGTATGCAAAGCAGGGTTAATTGGAGACATCTATTTCCCTTCCTTCATCAGCTTTAATGGGATAAAAAATGAATCGACTTGTAGTTTAAGCTCAAACCGCAGAGAGCGACCAGCGCTTAAGAACCGCGTCCAAAATCGCTCGCTACAGAAAAATGGCACCCACCGTGGGGCCGTTCAAAGTTAGATCTAGGCACGGTCTTTCTTTTCACCTCTTGCGTGAATACCACAGATTGGGGCTTCCGCCGGGGAACCCATTTCTGTCAGGAACTTAGGAGTCATAGCTTTAAAAGGTCTAGGATGTTTTAGGACAAATATATATACTGCTTTTCCTAATTGCTATACATGTTTATTTTTCTGCTAATGGGAATGCGGGTGATGCCGTATGTGGAAAGATTGAGTATACACTTAAGATAAGTGATGGCGATGGGGCCGACCATCAACCTCAGTGGAGGCTGACCAACGCAACCCATTCTCTCACCTAGACAATTGGCCGGTTGTTAAGTCTGAGAAGCTGAGGAGCCAAACCCTTTTGTAGTGCGGAAACTATCGGAAATAGTTGTTACGCGATACTACCCTCATTTGAGGCTGGTGATCTATTCTCGGTGAATGGCACTTACTCTAAGATCGCTCTACAAATCGCTGGCGATCCGCTTGTTGTTTTGCTTTCCTGGGAGGAGCTGATGATAATGAGTACAGGTACAAAAATCACCCTAGTATAAACCTTTGGGGATGGGTAGAGCCTTGACTTCATGACAACGACCCTTTAACCCCATGTTTTTTCTATGTTTTTGTGTGCTGCATTCATGCATTCATTTAAAAAACATTAAAACATTCAAAAAATCTTCTCTTCTAGTCTCTCTGTTTTTCAAATTAAACTAAGACTGTGATTGCAAATATCAGAGAAAGGGATTGCACTAATGGATTTCGGTAGAAGGAGAACTCATACGTACACCTTCAAGGTTCCAAAGCTAGGGGATTTGAGAAGGTTAGCGAGGATGATCACTAACCCAGAGGCTTTCAGAGCCAAGCACGGAGGTTTGCTACCACTGTTAAGAGTCCATGTGATTGAGGGAATCATGGATGCGCTCATTCAGTTTTTATGATCCAGTTTATCACTGTTTCACATTCCCGGATTACCAGCTAGCACCAACGCTGGAGGAGTATTCTCATCTGATCGATCTACATATCACCGATCGAGCTCCATTTTCCGGACTGGAAGAAATTCCAAAGAATCAGACCATTGTAAGAGCAATTCATTTGGACGAGTCTGAGGTCAGGACTCACATAGCCACTAAGGGTGGCATCCAAGGTTTGTCAGCCCAGTTCTTGACAAAGAAAGCCCTGTATTTTTCTAGTATAGGAAACGTGACTGCTTTCGAAAGCATCTTTGTCTTGCTCACCTACGGGTTATTTTTGTTTCCCAACATTAATAATTTCGTCGATATTAACTCCATTAAGGTTTTTCTCATTGGAAATCCTGTGCCGACTTTGCTCGCAGATGCGTATCATTCTGTACACTTGGGAAATTTGTACAACGGAGGGGAGATCACATGCTGTGTACCTTTGCTTTACAAATGGTTTATCTCTCACTTGCCCAAGTCTGCTGCTTTTTGGGATTGTAAGAGTGCCATACGTTGGTCGCAGAAGATCATGTCTCTTACCAACTCTGATATAGATTGGTGCAATAGGATTTATGAGGGAATCAGAATCATTGACCGTTGTGGAAACTTCCCCAACGTACCCCTCATAGGATCTAAAGGAGGAATCAACTACCATTTGGTGTTGGTTCGCCGTCAATTTGGATACCCGATGAGGCACAACCCACTGGGTGTTCATCTGGAAGGTCTTTTCTTCAAGGAAGGAGAAAATGACAGAGCACTAAAGATGGAAATAGTGCACGCTTGGAAGCATGTTCATAAGAAAGGACGAGAGTCTCTAGGAAAACCGGACTGTGTCTCGGTGGAGCCTTATCTCCATTGGGTACAAACTAGAGCTCTCAAGCTAAAGATGCCTTATCCTCGTTACGGAATTCTTCCGCCAAAGGAATCTGTCATGTACTTCATGACTGAGACTGAAAAGCTTCAGGTTACTCTCAACAAAGTTCAAAAGGAGAGAAGGTCTTGGAAGAACAGGTACCGCACCCTCGACATAGAGTGCATCAAAATACAACAATTACTGAAAGAGAAAGATGCTCTGATTGAAATTTTGGAGCAACATGCTGTAGAGAATCAAGATTACCAAAGGAATTTGCTCGCTCCTTTCACCTGGCAAAGGAATGACAACCCGACTACGGCCCAAGAGCCCCGGTCAAAGAAAAGGAAGATACCAGAATCAGCACCCGATTTCTCTTCAGAGAGGACTCAGGACCCATTAGCTTAGGTTTCTATTTCTGCACTTTGTAATCTACTGTATTTCCGTTTCTGTAATCCTTTGAATTCAATAAAAAGGGGTTTCCCCACCGTTTGATATTTGCAATCTAATTGTCGAAGTTTATTTTGATTAAACCTTAAACAATTAATATAATCATTGCATTCATCATTCTCGCATCGCATTTTCTTCTTACCTACGAATCTCACGTTTGTGTCTCGGTTCTAGAGTCAAACTGTCTCATTCGTATAATACTCGGGCCAATCGTCAGAAAAAGATGGATGATCTTGAGGAAGAAAACAGAGAATTGAAAGAAGAGATCGACGCTCTGAGAGAGGATATGAGAAAGCTTCGTAACGACATGCAAGCCATGGCAGAAGCTCAGCTACAAAGAACTGTGATCTCAGAGATCACCTCAATGCCCATAGTGGAGAAGTATGATCATAGGTATCAGATACCGAAAGATCGTCCTTGGGGCATGTCTGTTAACTATATCCCGGAAGGATATGTTCCGCCGATCATTGAAGATCAGGGAATCACAACAGAAGCCGCTGGGCCTGAAGGTTACAAACTTTGGGAAAGCGAAGATGCCAGGGGCATACTTAAGACTCCAGAAGGTTACAAACTTCGGGAGACGCCAAAACCCGCTGCCTCAACATGAGAGGGCTGCAGTCAATTTGATAGAAGGAGAGACTAACGATGTCTATCAAATTCACGATGTACTCTTGATGAAAACCAATCTGGTCAAGATACAATGTAGACAGAGTGGATATGGCCATGTGCCACCTCATAACTATCATCAATGTGATATCTGCACTAAAGATAACCAAGGATGTTCGGTAGTGCAATAAGCTCTACAGGAACAGATGGATCTCGGATGGATCCAAGAGCACCGAGTTCGTGGAGTTAACATGGTTTACACGAATTCTAACGTCATTCAGAACCACGACGTCCGTGTGATGATTGTCAACTTGGTGGCAATGCACTCAAGGCAAAGCCAGTATCATAATCTACCGCGGCACGATTACAGTTCCTGTCTGACTTGCTCGGTAAACAAACAGGGATGCTCTTTCATACAGGAGGCCCTCCAGCGTCAGATGGATCTTGGATGGATCCAAGACTACCATGATAGGAACCCTTATCAGATCAACATGGTTCAGATCCTCGATATTTGCGTGATGAATACCAACCTGGTAGAGTTACATGCTGAGCAGGTCCGGCTCGGATTCTTAATATCACATGACTATCAAAGCTGTAAAGCGGGTTGCGAAAACGATCGAGGTTGTACCCTTTTCCAGGAGGCACTTCAGCACTTGTTAAATCACTGGTGGATGCCAATTTATATGGATGAAGATACTCAACAAATTAGTATCAGTAACAGGAATCCTACTCGGCGTCAAAGTCAGGATGTCCGGTCAGTGGAAGCTAACCTAGTGAGGTTACATTGTATTCAAAGTGGGCGTGGCCAGGTGCCACCACACAACTATGAATGTTGTAGCGTCTCTTCGGAAAGTAACCAAGGGTGTTACCTTGTAAGAGCAGCTCTTCAGGGTCAGGTCGATCGTGGAGAAATTCGTCCATATCCGGGTTCTTGACCCTTCAACTGGACGCCGAACTACCTTGCCGATCAAGTTGAGGATGTTGTCACGATCTCTAGTCATCACAGGACCAGGGATGTTTTTTCCATTATCCCTCTACTTGACGAATCTAAAGTTCCCAACCGGGAACAAATCGAGATTACTTATGATGGTCAGAAAAATCAGAAGGTTCCCATAGTCATCTATCTACCGGGACTATTACCGTATGAATCAACTAAGGCTATCCCTTACAAATACGGTGCAACAATAATTGAAAATGGAAAGGAAATTCCATTACCCTCCGTCGTGAACATTGCAGACATCAGTCGAGTAACACGAAGTGGTAGAATCTTCAACCGAGGGGTTGGGGAACCTAGCAAAGAAAAGGAACTTCAGACAGAAGCTCTTGATCCACCAGTCGGTCAATCCAGTAATCCCGACCTTTTGAAAAATAATGATGAGATGCTGAAGCTCATCCAAAGGAGTGAATACAACATTGTTGATCAACTATTACAGACTCCTTCAAAGATATCGGTATTATTGCTGTTACTCAGTTCAGAAGCCCACAGGGAGGCTCTACAGAAAGTCTTGGAGCAAGCCTTTGTGGAACAGGATGTAACAATCAGACAGTTCGATAGCATTGTCTCTAACATCACTTCCTGCAATAATTTGGGATTTAGTGATGAGGAATTACCTGAAGAGGGTCGCCGTCATAACATGGCGCTCAATATCACAGTTAACTGCCAGGACGATGCTTTAGCCAGCGTACTGGTAGACACAGGGTCAGCCCTAAATGTTATGCCGAAGTCTACTTTGATGCAATTATCATTCAAGGGACCTCCGATGAGAATCAGCGAGGTCGTCGTCAAAGCGTTCGACGGATCCAGAAAAACAGTTATCGGCAAAGTTGATCTTCCCATAACTATCGGTCCTCACACTTTCCAAGTCACTTTCCAGGTCATGGACATCCGGGCAACGTACAGTTGTTTATTAGGAAGACCTTGGATACATCAGGCTGGAGCGGTCACTTCAACCCTCCACCAAAAGGTAAAGTTCGTCAAGAACGATCAACTTGTCACAGTCTGTGGAGAACAAGCCTTGCTTGTAAGCAACTTGTCATCATCTACTGGTATAGAACCCGAGGAGGTTATTGGAACTCAGTTCCAAGCACTGTCGGTGAGCAAGGACAATCAATCCCAAGGAGGAACCTCGATTTCCTCATACAAAGATGCTATCAAAGCGGTCGAGAGTACCGATACAACCGGATGGGGACAGCTTATCGTTCCTACTGACAATAAAACAAAGAAGGGTCTTGGTTTTTCTGCAACCTGTACCTAGACAGCTGCCAACGATGAAAGTCTTCATCCCATCCAAAACTTCTTCCACAGTGGAGGTTTCCTCCACCCAGTGTCTCAGGAAGTACACATTATCAATGAGGAGGATCCCTCCGACACAGATGAAGAATGGAAGTCCTATCTTAATGAGGACGGTTATATGTCTCAGGAAGAGGTACCTATGCCTTTTTGCTTTCCCACAGAAAGTCCGAGATTTATACCACGGTCAGACGTCGAAATGATCTATGGAGATTGTGATCCGGAAGGATTCCGTGCTCCGCCATATTCATTAGAGGAGAACATTCTGATGAAAGACAACTTTGACCACGACTACTATGGCCTAATGGATGGTCTGCCAATGTGGCAACCTTACCCAAGAAACTTGGGGCAAGAGAGTCAGCCGAGTAATGAAACTCAGCTGACCGTCATTGAACAGAATACCTGTGTCCCCACCATGTCATGGGATCAACACTCAGGTTATTCAGAAACTACTCAACATGAAGATGAATTCGCAATGTTTGCAGGACTTGAATTCATCAACTATGCTTTTCCCGAGGTCAACGTCATCGAGGGGGATGACTCCTCCAGTTTCAAAGAGATTTGGGACACTCTGGGAGAACCAAGTGGAAAATACGACTATATGGTCAAGTACACCGCTCCCGAAAGCTCTCGTATCAGGCTCGAAGATATCCAGCCTACTGGATGGGGAGGTACAGCTGAGAGCACAAATGCTATGCAAAATGCAACAGAGGAATTCTCCTACGACAATTCTGCCTGGGAGACAGATTCCAATGATCCTGCTCCACCAGAAATCAGCGTTATTTCTGAAGACAAATCAAGGAAGGTGCCAGACTTTGTGATTCACCGAGGAGTTTGCCGCCAATGGGTTGCCGTCGATGTTCCGAAGATTGTTCATAAGTCAAAGTAATTGTCGTCTTTAACCTTTCACCCTGCCCAGGTGAAACGGATGTTTTGATAGGGCTCGCTTTCTGTAAATATCCCTCTTCGCTTCGCCCAAAGCGACAGAGTTTTGTTTTATAGGGCTGTAGTTTCAAGAATCGACTTGTTCATTAATAAAATAACGTCGTTCTGTAATTTCCGCATTAATTGCTGTTTTCTCTTTTCGTTTTTCAGAAAATGGTAATCCTAAAAAACAATTCAATAATAAAAACAAGCAGTAAAAAAATATACACTGCACACACTTGCATTTTCCTCTATCTCTTCTAAACACGAATCATACCGTCATGCAGATTGCTTGTTTTAAACCCAGTTGAAACATACGATCCGATGCCTTCTCCCGACTTTGAATTCCCGTTATTTGGGGCTGAAGAAGAAGCTGACAACGAAATTCCAGAAGAGATCTCCCGATTACTCAGACAAGAGGAAAGGTCCATTGAACCTCACAAAGAGCCGTTGGAAACGGTAAACTTGGGTTCAGAAAAAGAGAGAAAAGAAATCAGGATTGGGGCACTGCTCAGTCCAACTGCCAAAGAGAGTTTGATAAAGCTTCTCAAAGAATTTCCCGATGTATTCGCTTAGTCCTATCAGGATATGCCAGGGTTGGATACCAGCATCGTGGAACATCACTTACCGTTAAGATCGGAATGTCTGCCAGTAAGGCAGAGGTTGAGACGGACTCACCCGGACATGGCCATCAAAATCAAAGAGGAGGGGCAGAAACAGATTGACGCGGGTTTCCTTGCTACATCGGAATATCCTCAATGGTAAGCCAATATTGTATCCGTTCCTAAAAAGGACGGAAAGGTCAGAATGTGTGTTGATTACAGGGATCTGAACAAGGGAAGTCCAAAGGACGACTTTCCTTTACCACACATTGACATGCTGGTAGACAGCACAGCAAAGTTCAAAGTTTTCTCCTTCATGGATGGATTCTCGGGCTATAACCAGATCAAAATGGCGCCGAAAGACATGGAGAAAACTTCGTTCATTACACCATGGGGCACCTTTTGTTACAAGGTAATGCCGTTCGGTTTGAAGAACGACGGAGCAACCTATCAAAGGGCCATGACTACTCTGTTTCATGACATGATACATAAAGAAATCGAGGTATATGTCGATGATATGATTGCAAAATCAAAAACAGAGAGTGAGCACGTTGAACATCTGTCAAAATTGTTCGAACGTCTAAGAAAATTCAAGCTCCGCTTGAATCCGAACAAGTGCACCTTCGGTGTCCGTTCAGGGAAACTATTAGGGTTCATCGTCAGCCAGAAAGGAATTGAGGTTGATCCTGACAAGGTCAAGGCCATTCAGGAAATGCCTTCTCCGAAAACTGAAAGACAAGTCAGAGGATTCCTGGGACGGTTGAACTACATCTCTAGATTCATATTCCTTATGACCGCGACCTGTGCGCCGATTTTCAAATTACTCAAAAAGAACCAGGATTGTGTTTTGACAGAAGATTGTCAAACTGCCTTCGACAGTATTAAGGAATATTTGTTGAATCCTCCGATTCTATCACCTCCAGTGGAAGGAAGGCCACTGATTATTTACCTCACAGTCCTAGAGGACTCAATGGGATGTGAACTTGGCCAACAAGACGAAACCAAAAGGAAAGAGTCTTCCATCTACTATTTGAGCAAGAAATTTACCGACTGCGAAACTCGGTACACGATGCTTGAGAAAACTTGTTGCGCTTTGGCTTGTGCAGCCAAACGTCTTCGCCAATACATGCTTCGTCATACTACTTGGTTGGTCTCCGAAATGGATCCAATCAAGTACGTTTTCGAAAAGCCTGCTCTCACGGGAAGAATTGCCCGTTGGCAGATGTTGTTATCAGAATATGACATAGAGTACCACGCTCAGAAAGCCGTTAAGGGAAGTATTTTAGCCGATCATTTGGCTCATCAACCGATTGAGGATCAAGAATCAATCGGGTTTGACTTCCCAGATGAAGATGTCATGTATCTAAAAATGAAAGATTGCGATGAACCATTACCCAGTGAAGGGCTAGAACCAGAATCGGGACTTATCTTTGACGGAGCAATTAATCATTACGGAAATGGAATTGGGGCAATCATTGTTACCTCTCAGGGTACCCACATTCCTTTCACTGCTAGACTTACGTTCAAGTGTACGAATAACGAGGCCGAATACGAAGCTTGTATTATGGGTCTCGAAGAAGCGATTGATTTAAGGATCAAAAACTTGGACGTATACGGCGACTCAGCCTTGGTTATCAATCAGATAAAAGGAGATTGGAACACATACCAATCAGGACTGATTCCTTACAAAGATTATGCAAGAAGGTTGTTACCTTTCTTCAACAGAGTTGAGTTTCATCACATCCCTCGTGAATAAAATCACATGGCTGATGCATTAGCCACTCTCTCTTCCATGATTAGTGTAGGTCGATGGAATGACATACCTAAGATCGACATAATGCGCCTCGAAAGGCCCGCTTACATCTTCACGATTGAAGCAGTCATAGACGACAGACCTTGGTATCACGATATCAAATGCTTCCTTCAGAAACAAGAGTACCCATATGGGGCACTCAGAAAAGACAGGAAAACCCTCAGAAGATTGGCTAGAAACTTCTTCCTGAGCGGGGACACTCTCTATAAGAGAAATTTTGACATGGTCTTGCTCCGATGCGTGGACAGACCAGAAGCAAACATGCTTATGAAAGAAATTCATGAAGGATCTTTTGGCACTCATGCCAACGGACACACAATGGCGAGAAAAATTCTAAGAGCAGGGTACTATTGGTTGACAATGGAATCCGATTGCTACAAGTACATGAGGAGGTGTCACAGGTGTCAGATATACTCCGAAAAAATTCATGTACCGCCATCACATCTCAAATTTCTCTCTTCCCCATGGCCATTTTCCATATGGGGAATCGACATGATTGGCATGATTGAACCTAAGGCTTCAAACGGACATCGGTTCATCCTAGTAGCCATCGACTATTTCACCAAGTGGGTCGAAGCAGCGTCATTCGCCAATGTAACCCAGCAAGTGGTGGTCCAATTTATCAAAAACAATATCATCTGCCATTATGGTGTTCCAAGCGAGATCATTACTGATAATGGATCTAACTTGAACAACAAGATGATGAGAGAGTTATGTGCAGAGTTCAAAATCGAACACCATAATTCGTCTCCCTACCGACCCAAGATGAACGGAGCGGTAGAAGCGGCCAATAAGAACATCAAGAAGATCGTTCAAAAGATGGTCGTAACCTACAAAGACTGGCACGAGATGTTACCCTTTGTTCTTCACGGTTAACGCACATCTGTTCGCACTTCAACAGGGGCAACCCCTTTCTCTCTAGTGTATGGCATGGAAATAGTGCTCCCCATAGAAGTAGAGATCCCGTCAATCCGAGTATTGATGGAAGCTAAGCTCACCGAAGCTGAATGGTGTCAAAGCCGACACGACGAACTGAATCTGATCGAAGAAAAGAGAATCACGACACTATGCCATGGTCAGCTGTATCAACAGAGAATGAAGAGGGCATTTGACAAAAAGGTCCGACCTTGTGTTTTCAGAAAAGGAGACCTCGTGCTCAAGAAGATACAATCATTTCTCACTGACTCTCGGGGCAAGTGGACTCCGAATTATGATGGCCCCTATGTGGTCACGAAAGCTTTCTCAGGCGGCGCCTTGAGACTTGCAACCATGGACGGAGAGGAATTTGCCTACCCCACAAATGTTGATGTAGTTAAGAAATACTTCGCCTAAACTACAAAAAAAAAAACGTCTCGGTGGATTGAAAACCCGAAAGGGCGGTCCAGGCAAAAGTTAGAGACATGAAAAAAATCATCCCGGTGGATTGGAAACATCAAAGTACAATCCAGGCAAAAATTAGGGATAATGGCAAGTAACTATGTTCAACAGAGGCGAATCCCTCAGCAGCAGCAGTTACATCATCTGTCAGAAAACTCCAGTAAAGGTCATCTTCGACAGAAGCTCAGGATGCCCCGAATTCAAAGTTAGTAGAAGGAT
Organism: Lathyrus tuberosus; assembly: GCA_022829125.1. Classification (NCBI taxonomy): domain Eukaryota; kingdom Viridiplantae; phylum Streptophyta; class Magnoliopsida; order Fabales; family Fabaceae; genus Lathyrus; species Lathyrus tuberosus. The sequence goes on along the minus strand of JALAZF010000195.1, from coordinate 10,390,456 downwards.
AGTGGTCGTTATGTTTCAACATAGCCCTTTTCCCTGTAAATTACCATTTTTTTTAACTTTGTAAATACTCTTTGGAATCACGCGTTTGGCTGATCTCCATCTTATCAATAAAATTTGAGCCTTTGTGCTTTTGTTTGTAATTCTTACTTGTTTTAGCTTTACAGAACGACGTTGTTAACATGATTAACGATTCTTGAAATAAAACAAAAATGAATTTACTTGTTAAACTTTTTCTGCTTTTAAAATAAAGACGGCAATTTCTTTTGACTGTTGAACATCGAAAGAACGTCGCTCGCTTCTCCAGAAGTAATCGAGCTTCAAAGTGCAGAATCAAAGTACTCCTTCTAAGCCAGTGCGCCTGAATGAAGGATCAGTTATGTCAGATACGGATACTCCATCTGACACGCCTCGGCCGAGTTCTTACCTTCTAAGCCCGATCAACGGTAGCTCCCAACAGGGACTGTCTCTCCTAAGTAAGGTGGAATTGCTATCTTGAACCAGTGATATTTCTATACGCCCCATGATGGCCGAGTATCCAGTCGTGTTCACCCTTCAGTTTGTATGTTGCGTCAGTTTTGTCAGCATATACATACATGCATCATGCATTATTTGATTTGCATTCACATTTCATATTGCATCACTATCACTCTAGTCGGTCTTGTCCCCTAGTGATAAAAGTCCTCTCAATTGAGTTGTCAGCCCTTTCCTCGTTAGGAAGTGTTATGTCTGAACATTCTATCTCCTCCAGTTTATTTCTGGAATGAAGTTGGCTCCTCGACCACTTTGATAACTTAAACCTCTGAAAAGCCAGAGAAACTTTCAACAGATATCACTCTTCGCCATTGAAGATGATATCCTTGTTTTCCCGGATTAAAGAAAATCCCGAGGGAAAGCCTCTTAATCGGAACTTCGACAATACGACATTTTTCTCTCCAAAAAAAGACCGCTGATGAAATGGTCATCGGCACCTCAAAATTGGATCCCATCATATGGCATTTCTCCGGGAAGATCCCGAGAAAAGTATGATGTAAGACCCCTAAGCGACAGCAGTCTCCCAAGAGACTCGCTTTCCCCAATAGAAACAAATGGCGTCTCCAACAGAGAAGTTTGTGTACCTCTACAATTTAGACGACTGGGTTCTCCAGCAAGTCTGACATCAAAGATTTTTCCGTCAAATGGCATCTCCCCAGGAAAATTCGGCGAGAAGTTTGAGGGAAATCTGCTACAAATAGAGTTCCTTGTCAGTAAAGTTTATTGACAAAAGAATCTGAGACCAGTTCCTTGGTAGGTAACCAGGATCGAGGGGAAGTTTACTTCAGAAACTAAGACCAGTTCCTTGGTAGGAAACCAGGATCGAGGGGAAGTTTAAATCAGAAACTAAGACCAATTCCTTGGTAGGTAACCAGGATCGAGGGGAAGTTTACTTCAGAAACTAAGACCAGTTCCTTGGTAGGAAACCAGGATCGAGGGGAAGTTTAAATCAGAAACTGAGACCAGTTCCTTGGTAGGTAACCAGGATCGAGGGGAAGTTTGTTTCAGAAACTAAGACCAGTTCCTTGGTAGGAAACCAGGATCGAGGGGAAGTTTAAATCAGAAACTGAGACCAGTTCCTTGGTAGGTAACCAGGATCGAGGGGAAGTTTATTTCAGCAACTGAGACCAGTTCCTCGGTAGGAAACCAGGAACGAGGGGAGGTTGACAAAAGAAAACTGAGACCACTTCCGTGGCTGAAGACCAGGATCGAGGGGAAGTTTACCTTTTCTAAGCAGCATTGCTTAGCTAAAAGAAGATGAATGCGTAAGCTACCATTCATAACCACCATCAAAATTTCGGGTATTCCGATATTTAATCTTCTTGCACCCCGAATGCCCGAATACCTTCGTCATTCACACATTCGGGTCCAAGAAGATTAAATAGGGGCATCTGTCATACCCAAAATTTTGACCACTAAGATTTCCCATCATTGTGAAAATCATCATCACAATATGGAAGAACCATCATACTTCATCAGTCTCCCCAAAGATGGGTGAGCATTCACCACAATCAAAACTAGGGTTTCAAGCCCTCTCTGAGAGCTTAGACAAAGGATCAATCAAGAAATGACATGATCTTCAACTTGTCTAACCTCTCAAGCATCCACAAAGGATCAAAAGGACTCCCACTCCAAGGATTAAGCACAAGGATGCTCCCTTCTAGGTGGATCAGGCCTCAAGATCGACAGTGTCACCAAATTAGGGTTTTGGTCGACCAGGGCCTCCAGATGGAAATTTTTCATCTGGGCATGAGCCAATGATCCAAAACACAACCTAATGTACTCCATGGAACCTCATGGACCCATTCATCAAGTCAATTTTGCCTGAGGGGTTGCACTCATAAAAAATCAGGAATTAGGGTTTCTTGACCTAATTCACGCCTAAGTTGACTTTTGGGACAAATCATGAACCAAGACCTCAAGAGAGGGTTTGAGGGTCTCTAATGAACTATATTGATCCATTTGGAACAATGGATTAATCCAAGAAGCTTGAGCAACAAGTCTCAATTTCATCTGCACAACAATTAGGGTTTTAAGGAAAAAGTCAACTGTAACTTTGACTTTTGACCAGGACATGCTCCCAAGCCCTAAGACATGATTCAATATGCCCTATGACACCCATGGAACATGTCCATCAAGTTTGATTTAGGTCAAGGACATGATTTCCTGAAGAATTGCACAGTTTGGAATTCATCTGATAAAAAGTCAACTGTGCCCAAAAGTCAACTTTGACTTTTTGAGATTTTTCACCAAAATGGTTTTTTAACCCTAAAATGATGTTAATGTATGATTTGAATCATCATTCATCAAGAAAAATTAAGAAAAGTTGGATAACTTGTAAAAGGGGTAACCATAAAAACTTAGAAAATTTTCTAAGTTAAAAATAAAGTGACAAGGGCACCAACTTTGAAGGATCATAACTCCTAAACCACAAAGCCATTTCTTTTCATCCAAAGATGGATTTGTAGCCCTCATTACCCTCTACAAAAACTTCAACTAGACCTAAGTCCAATTCATTAAGGATTTGGAGTTATGGAGTGATCAAAATGGATGAAAAGTGAAAATGTCACTTTTTCCAACATTTAGTGAAATTTTCACTAAGTCAGAATCTGCCTTCACTTTTTCCCAAATGTAGGGGGATTTTTCACTTGGATTCAAAAGAGATCAAAACCAAACATGTTCAAACAGTTGTTGTATCATGTAAGGGCTTTCCAAAATGGTCAAGAGCATTACCAAATTCAACTTACACCATGAGATATGACATCGGCAAGTTGTCTTGCTGAAATCTGCCAAGGCAAGGCAGAATTTGCAATTTTGCTCGATTTGCAAAAATCAGCCAAATTCAAATCCTCCTATCCACTTGGACACATCTGAGGATTGAATCTAAAGGGGACAATCACTGAGCCAAGCTTCCAAAGTCCATGGAACAAGAAATAACATGTTGAACCTAGAATGACCAAAATAGGGACAAGACTCCAAATTTGGATTGAAGCATTCAATGGAAGCATCAAGGTGGCATGGACTGAGCCATTCTCATCTGAAATCAGTCAAGACTTATCCAAGACCAAGGGAACCAAAGCTCTGTGCCCTAACCTCTAGTCAATGGCTAGAGGAGACTTGCATTTCCATTGGCCAACATTGAACAAACACCCGCTGCAATTGCCATTCACTATTCCTTGCAAAACAAACTTGCTCTACTATAAATAGAGCTCAATTATGATCAGTTTGAGTACACCAAAGCCATCTAACAGATGCTTTCCTCAAAATCTCTTTCTCTTGGCAAAAATGCCTTTCTTAGCAAGGTAGCTATCAGGTTTTGAGTTTGAGAGCTTTTCCAATCAAACCAATCACTCACACACCTCACATACATCATATAGAAGTGATCCAAACACTCACATAACATCTGGAACACAGATTTCACAAAATCACCAGCTGGTTGCTCAAACTTTCAATCAAGTTGCAGCTGAGGTACCACAAATCATTCCAGCCATTTTCAATCAAGTCCAGGCATTCAAACACACTCCATAGGGTGTAAGGAAGCTGTTCAGATCCTCACCACTCATCTGTAACACCTCCAAATCAAAAATCACATTGCACCTGCTGTCACGGCCTAGAGGTAAGCATACACTTGGTCATCTCTCAATCTATGCATATTTCCTCGCACAATAATTTGGCCATATGTTCATAACCATGCATGGAATGTTTTCCCTCAATTAATTGCATTGTTTGAATCGTGTATCAAAAATCCTAGCCTTCATGCAGAAATTAGGGTTCTTGAGGATTTTTCATGATTTCTTGTTATATGTTTAATTTAAATGAAATTAATGGACATAGACATGATCGTGAGGTTGAGACGAGCATAATGATATGTGGATTGCATGTTATAATCAAGTATTCAGGGAGATTGGATAGAAAATGCAAATCAGCCAAACCCAGAACACGCGCGTGTTCTTCAGCTGTTCTTGGCACCTTTTTTGAATTTTCAAATATTTGAATTTTTTGATTTTTCTTTAATTGATTCAAAAATTAATTTCTCTCTGAGTTTTAATGATTTTGAGTTGATTCTTTTTTTAATAATTCACAAAAAATGTTAAAATATTTTATTTTCCCAAAAAATCCCAAAAATATTATTTATTTCATATAATTGATATTTTTGCAAAGAATTAATATTGTAATTGTTTTTGACATTTTAAATATTTTTTCCACATTGATTTTGCAACTTTTAATGCTTTCTAATTATTTTGTAGGTCAATACTTAATTTTTGAAGCATTAATCCAAGATCACAATTTGTTTTCCATATGTTAAACAAGTTTGATCATTTTAATTGAATTTTTATTCAATTAAATACATTTTTGAAAACAAATTAGGGTTTTTGAATTAATTCAACCCTCATAAATCATTTTCAAAACACTTTGGGCCTCTAATAGAGTGTAAGACCCAATCCTTTTTTGACCAAACATTTTGGACCTCAGTATATTGTATAAGTCCCAATACCGTCAAAATCAAACGGCGCGATCGTCGCCTTTTTTTTTTAACATTTTGGGCCTTTCCTCGAGCTATAAGACCCATTCAAAACACTTTGGGCCTCTAATAGAGTGTAAGACCCAATCCTTTTTTTGACCAAATCATTTTTGGGCCTCAGTATATTGTATAAGTCCCGATACCGTCAAACACAAATGGTGCGATCGTCGCCTTTTGAAAAATAACCTTTTGGGCCTCTCCTCGAGCTATAAGACCCATTCAAAACTCTTTTGGGCCTCTAATAGAGTGTAAGACCCAATCCCCTTTTAACAAAAACCATTTTTGGGCGTCACTTATTGTGTAAGTCCCTCTGCGTTAAAAGAAAACCTCGGCGCGATCGCCATTTTAAACGGAAAAATCATCTGGGCCTACCCTCGTGTTATAAGCCCCACTCTTTTTCTTTAAAACATTTGGGCCTCTTGAAAGAGTGTAAGACCCATCCCTTTGTACAGAAAACAAATTTTGGGCCTCAGTCACTTGTATAAGTCCCTCTGTACAAATTCAACAGTGCGCTCACTGATAAAACCCTGGGCCTCTCCTTGAGCTGTAAGCCCCAAATCTTTCTTTTTCAAAGCACTTTCTCCTTTGATTTTGAATATACTGTTGTTTTCAATCTATCTTTGTTGAACAACTAACCAAACAGTATGGAAGCTCTACAACCGAGTAAGTGGTTATTGCTTTCATTTACTGCTTGCATATACATATAACTGTATTGTGGGGCTGTTTCACTGTAAGTCTTCTTTCATAAACTCATATCAACTGTGTAATAATAGTATAGATATTTCGAGTTTCCCCGGCAACTACGTCTAGAACTAGGTGACGCCGTTTCGTTTGTTCGTAGAAATAGACAACTAGATCCCCAATAGGATCACCAGATACAGTCTTCTCTTCGGCTGTCCTCATTAGGAATTGTCAAGAAACTCTATTCCCAGAGATGAATGTATTCTCCGTGAATGGCATCTTTGAGTTTCTTCCAGATTCTCGAACTTTCCTGACTTGATCAATTCCTTGTGAATAACTTGCCTTGAATTTCTCGGGGTTTGGGGACCCATCGGCTTCTTAAAAGCATCGGCTTCCTCTTGGGCATCGTACAAGGACCCACAGGCTTCCTAAAAGCAACCTAGCCTCCTCTTGGGCTTAGTACAAGGACCCTACGGCTTCTTAGAAGTATTCACAGCCTCCTCTTAGGCTTCGTTAATGATCTCTTCCTCCGGGAATGATAGCCTCCTCTTGGGCTTAGTACAAGGACCGATCGGCTTCTTAAAAGTTTCTAGCCTCCTCTTGGGCATTGTACAAATTGTCCCGATGACCTCCTAGAGGTATAGGAACAGAACTTAGTCATCTTCATAGAAAAGTCCTTTCATAGAGTCTACTACTGTTTCTCAAAGCATAGTACAAAAGATGACACTCTAGACTTGGACAGTCTAAGACCCTTGAGTCTCCAAGACATTCTCAAGTGACCCCTTCGTTAAATAGGAAGGAAACCCGCAGACTCGCACAGTCTCAATACCCTTTGGATTTCGCGCTTCCTTAAAGAACAGGAATAACCCGGATCCTTGAATCAAATCCATGAGTACAGTGTTGCTCATATAAGAACTGATTTTCTCTTTAAAATTAGTATACTGGACCTGTCACTCAACTGAAACAGTAACCATAGCCTCCCTCTTGGACTTTGTACAATGATCCTCCCCAGCGGAGTCAAACAACGTATAGCCTCTCTCTCGGGCTTTGTACGAGACACATAAGGGACTCCCTCGTTGAGTCAATCACCCTTTCGCCTCCATCTCAGGCTTTATACGAGATACAAAAGGGTTCTTCCTGATCCAAACGAATTTCCGCCTCCATCTCGGGCTTTATACGAGATACCAAAAGATTCCCTCGTCGAGTCAAAAACCTTTTAGCCTCTCTCTCGGGCTTTGTACGAGACACATATCAGCCTCCTCTTAGGCTTTGTATAAGAAAATCACTGGTTGATCCAATCAACCTTTTAACATCAAAGTTGTGCCTCGTTCACAGTACGCAAACATCAACAACTCCTTCCCCTTCCATCTAATCATTATAAGCGACAAGCCTCTGGATCATCTACATCCATGCCACTGTCCCTCTTTTAGCATGAGAAATTCCTAAGGAAAGATGGCATTGCTCTACGCTGAGTTAAAGTCTTCTCCTTCAGGTTAAAATCCCCTATAAAGGAAATTATGGCATTGCCGGATTCGCATATCCCGGTTAAAGTAATTCTCCTTTATAACCAGTCACCCAACAGTTGTGACAGACAAACCCTTCTTTAGAGATGAAAAATTCTCTCTAAAGTCGAGGTCTTTCAGCTTCATATCTTGGTCTTTGAACAAGATACAAATCACCTTCAGCTTCACATCTTGGGCTTTAAACAAGATACAAACCACCTTTCGCTTCACGTCTTGGGCTTTGAACAAGACACCAAAACAACCATTTCCTCCCATAGAATAGGAGGAACTACGAACACTCTGATTTCCCTGTTTCGGTAAACGGGAATACGTAGGCATAAGATTGAAAGAAAAATCTTAGCGAGCACACTAAACAAAAACCCAAAATCCCATACTCTCATGTATCTATCAAAAGCATCAGTCCTAACATCCTAATCCTTATTCCCCGCCAGAAACCTTCTGTCTAGATAAAAAGAAAGAAACCGTATTGGCGAAAATACAAATAACCAGTACAAAGGCCCCCCCCCCCACATTGATAGCATTCGTAACCTAACAGATCGCTGTTTTATCTAAGTATGCAAAGCAGGGTTAATTGGAGACATCTATTTCCCTTCCTTCATCAGCTTTAATAGGATAAAAAATGAATCGACCTGTAGTGTAAGCTCAAACCACAGAGAGCGACCAGCGCTTAAGAACCGCGTCCAAAATCGCTCGCTACAACAGGCACGATGTTAGCAACCCATGGAGGATAATTTATTACGGCAAGAAAACCGCCATCTAGCTTATTCTGAACCTCTTCCTTGATTTTGACAAACATCTCCGATTTAGTTCTTCTCAACTTTTGCTTGACCGGAGCACAACCTTCTTTAAGTGGTAGCCGGTGTACAACAATATCAGTATCGAGCCCAGGCATGTCTTGATAAGACCAGGCGAAGATGTCCACATACTCACAGAGCATTTCAATCAATCTTCCCTTGACACTGTCTTCCAATGCAGCCCCTATCCTTACTTCCTTTCTGGCGTCCTCGGTTCCCAAATTCACAATCTCAATTTCCTCCTGATGAGGTAGGATGACTCTCTCCTCTTGCTTCAACAATCTGGTCAACTCTTCGGGCAGTTCACAATCTTCGTCAGTCTCTTCTTCAGCCTGATAGATTGGATTGTCAAAGTCATACCGAGCTATAGCTGAGTCATGATCGGTGTCATCTGAACAAAGAGACCTGCATTATTGATGAGGTATGTTTTATTATGTATGCAACAAAAGAAACACATTGCCATTTTGATGTGGGTTTTTAATGCATAAAAATAAAACAGAAAGACAGAGATCAAAATATTTGAGTGTGAAAAGTCCTTTATTGACGATAAAGTAAAACATGCAATAGTTAAAAGCCCTACAAATAAAATCACTACGTCTTGGGCAGAACGCAGGATTAACATAATAGGAAAACAAAGCAATTACTCAAAGCTAGTCACTTGAATGACTTTTTCAGAAGACCAGTTGCACAGACTTTCTCCTGGGACGCAAGGACGGATCCAGCTATCCATATCACAATCACTGTCTCCTTTTTCCTCAATGGCATTAACTCTGTCGAAGAAAACACCGACACTGGTGAAACGGACTAGGCCATAGAATTTGGGAGGATCCCGGGCTCTCCTGGGTGGCTTGTATCCCAATCCATAAGTATCCCTCTTCTCCTGGACTTCAACCACTTGGCCCCACCTTTGTGAGCTACCAGCCTCAACCATAGCTTTGGCGTCTTTAAAAGAAGACATAGAAACCTCAGGCTGATCTGCCACTGCAAGCTGCTCTATAGCTTCAGACTGGACAACCTCTTCAGAAACCTTCACCTTCTCAAATCCCTGACACAAAGTCTCATGGATTTCACCATCCACTTCCACGTATTTGAAGGTTAACAGCTGACTAATCATTATGTCTTCTTCTCCGCACACTGTCACTACGTGACCATCTACCATGTATTTCAGCTTTTGATGCAAAGTGGAGGTTACAGCGCCTGCACCATGGATCCAAGGACGACCCAACAGACAGCTGTATGCTGGCTGAATATCCATTATATAAAATGTTGCATCAAAGATTTTCGGCCCAACCTTGATCGGAAGCACAATTTCACCAAAGAAAAATCTCTTCGAGCCATCAAAAGCTTGCACCACCAAGTCACTTGGTGTATAAATAAGTCCCCTGGTATCTAACTTCATTAATGCTTTCTTTGGCAATACATTCAATGATGATCCAGTATCAACCAACACATGTGACATCAGTGAACCACGGCACTCAATCGAAATATGCAGGGCATTATTATGATTCCTCCCAGCGGGAGTCAAATCAAGATCTGTAAAACCCAAGCCATTACCCACATTCACGTGCGCCACAACCCCTTCCAACTGGTTAACAGAAATCTCTTGGGGAACATAGGCCGCATTCAAAACTTTCAGAAGAGCATTCCTATGAGCTTCAGAATACAATAGCAACGATATAATAGAAATCTTCGACGGGGTCTGATGTAACTGGTCCACAATTTTGTAATCACTTTTTTGGATGAGTCTCATAAACTCCTCTACATTTTCAGAAAAAGCATCATCAACCGGCTTTATTGTAGAATCAGTAATCACTGGAGTCTGAACAGAACCATCAACTACCTGTTTTCCCCTATCTTGCCTAGAAGTACTGGGTTGATCATTAACAGGAGTAAGCACTTTACCACTTCTCGTTATAGCATCAGCTTCAACCTTAACCTCAGGACTAGAACTCACTGGTGAAGTAGTTAATAATTCCTGCTTTTGTCCATTGACAAACACCTCGGTGCCATAATTCCAGGGAATAGCCTTAGAACTTTCATACGGAATGGGTCCAGCCCTTGTGATAACAACTGGAGGTGGCCTTGCCGGACCAGAAATAATAATCGTTTTGAAAGGAATGGTGATAGTAGCAACCTTCTCACCAACAACCTCTTCCTGCTGATTACCTCTATCAAACTGTAAGCAGCCCTCATTAATCATATTCTGGATACCCATCTTCAGCGAATCACAACCATTAACCTTTGTCAAACAATCTGAACAGTTCTCATTACAACCTGGATAGACGCCACCCTTCAATAACCTATTTTTAATCATAGCCAGCGGAGTCTTCAGCTCCTCAACATCCATGATCAAATTCAAAGCTTCACCTTCCTCAATTATCGCATTCACCCTTGGCCCATTGTGATCAGGCATCGGGTTTTGAATAACATTGGGCCCAGTATTCGAGAAATTGATAGCCTTGGAGTCGACAAGGTCTTGCACCTTGTGATGAAACGCCCTACACTTCTCCACAGTGTGCCCCGGAGCACCAGAGTGAAAATCGCAGTGTGCGTTAGCATCGTAGCCTCGTGGGAGTTCCCCTGTTGGTGGAGCCAGGGTACGGAGCTCAACTAGACGCAACTGCAGCAAATGTTGCAACAACTGTGCATACGACATCAGTGGTTGTTCAAAATGCCTCTCTGCATTCCTTTGTCTATTTTGATACTGGCCCTGCTGCCTGTTCTGATTAACATTATTCCTCTGTTGCTGTGGTGGAGGTAACGTTGCTGGGATAGTTACCGATGCTACTTGTTGATTATTGCTCTGACGCTGTTTTCCTTTTCCCTTGTAAGATGATACAACATTGGCCTCTCCTTTCTTCTTATAACCATCAAAAGGCTTCTTTCCATGTCCGGAGGACGATCCGTCACCACTAGAAACTTTTCCAGCCTTAATTCCAACCTCTACCTTCTGTCCGATAGCAATCACATCTGCAAACTTGCCTGGTGAACAAGGAAATAGCTTCTCATAATAGTGCTTAGGCAGTGTGTCCATAAACATATCCAACATCTCCTTTTCCAGCATTGGTGGTTGTACTCTAGCCGCCAATTCGTGCCACCTTTGCGCGTATTCTTTGAAACTTTCATCATTTTTCTAGGACATGCTCAACAGCTGAGTTCTGTTAGGAGCCATGTCTGTGTTGTACTGGTAATGCTTAATAAAAGCTGCAGCTAACTCTCTCCAAGTACGAACATCTCTACTTTCCAATGCCATATACCATTCCAAAGACGCGCCGGACAGGCTGTCTTGGAAAAAGTGCATCATTAGCTTTTCGTCCTTGTATACGCCTTTACATGAGTTCTCGGGCAGGTAGAACCATTATACTTCTCCAGTGTAGGAATCTGAATCTGGTGCGGAATGACAATATCAGGGACCAACCCTAGGTCGTCCAAATCTATTCCCAGATCATCCTGTTTCACAACTCTTTTCAATTGCGGCTCAATTAAACGGATCCTCTCATCACTCACCACAGGAAGGCCAGCGTCCAAGCTTCTGACTGAAAAAACATCATGCTATTGATCATCAATACGATGGCCATGGATAGCTCGAATACTGCTTCCTTCTCCAACCACTGATGAAATCCCACCCTGTCCACCAGCACCAGGGATAGGAATGTTGATACCAGCACCACCTCCGCCCGGAGGAATAACACGATTAAGAAGACCACCGTGTAAGATACCATTCTCATCAACCTGCGCCATCAAAGGCTGAACTAGAGTTCTGAAGTCATTCTGACTCTGCACCACACCTTGCATCATCTCCATGAATTGATCGACGCGAGCTTGCATAGCTGCCATGTCTGCCTGAACTTTGTCCATCACTCTGCTTTGATTAAGCCTGGTAGAATACCGATGAGCTGGTTGATCAATCCTGACTGTCAAAAAGAGAGAGCATAAGAAAACCAGAGAATCCAAGATAACCTGCTATGCAAAAAGAGATAAATATGCAAATGCAAATGCAAACATGTATGAACATTATCAAGGCGATCTATCCCTTGATTCTAGTTTTAACAACATAAGAGAACTGAATTCCTGATCAATAAAGAGAATAAGCATCTGTTACAACACAAGTCTGAATAAGCATAAACAAAGACCCCGACCAACAAGCCTGGTGGTAATCCCGGAAATACAAAGAAAACAACAGCAAGGAAACTAAGGCATATCGTCAAGACTCAGCCGTGCTAAAATTCCCCATTTGTCATTCTTTTTACACCAATCCTGGTATTAGGATGCTCTGGTCTCTGAATCAACTCCTGAATCAAAAGATCCCTCCTGTGCAAGATCCCTGTTAAATAACGACTATGCAATTCCCAATCATCTTCTCCAGAAGCTCCACCTGAACTTGGACCTTCGCTTCTGGCTCTTTTCACTTCGGCTTGGATCTTCAGTTGTTCCAAATCTGCCATGGTTTACTTGAGCTTTTTCTCAATTTCTCTCCTCTCAAAGATCCCTGATAAAATCTCCTTATCCTTTTTCCGAAGTTTTGTCTTCAAACCTTCAATCTGCTCCAGATACTTGTCCTCTTTCAACCTGTTGGCAATAATTGCTGTATTCCGACGATCACGGAACCTGTGAATTCTTGACATAGCATAAGCCAACTCTTTCTTTTTGGACGAAAGGACCTTGCTAACACTTTTCAACGCTTGAGCCACTTTCTCCCGGGCTATGGCTTCTTTAGACAATTCTTTCTCCTTCACAGCCAAAAGTTCTGATTTTAACCTGGCAACATGGATAGCTTCGCCTTTTTCGTGCTTCAACTGACCAACCTCTCTGCCCAGCTCACGATTCTCCTCTCGAACTTTCTCCTTCTCAGCCCATAACTTATCATACTTCTCTATATCAACAGTCGTGGGAGCCTCGATCATCAAAGGATACAAAGGTGGTTCCACCGGGAAAGGAAGAAGCTCCTCTTCTGCTCTTTTCTTAATCCACTCTTCATAGGAAGGAAAGGCCTGGTTATTACATTTCCCGAATGAAGTTTTCCCCTCTTGGTCACCTGCTTCCAAGCATTCACAATCTTCCTTATCATCTCTTAATCCCCAGTACCATTGAAGCATAAGGACTCTCTGATATCTCGCTCTTCAGGTGGACCTCTCAAAGGATAACCAAACTGCCTGATAACAAGGGAAGGATTGTAGTTAATTCCACCTTTTCTCCCTATCAAGGGTACATTAGGGATTTCTCCGCACTTGCAAATAATCTCCATCCCTAGCAAGTCATGGTTTAACCAAACAATGTTGTCAACAGTCAAGCCCATTAACCTCTTTGACCACTTCAGAGAATCTCTCGTGTCAACGAAAGCGCCAGCTTCGGGGAGATGACTCAAAAACCAAGTAGATAAGAGTGATGCACAGCAACTCATAGTTCTTCCACGCCTATTTTCATTCTTGTAGTAGACTGAGTGATACACATCACCTAGCAAGGTAGGTATAGGATTCTTTGAAATAAAGATTCTGACAACATGCATATCCACCAGATCAGGAACATTGGGAAACAGGACAATCCCATAGATGCACATAGCCAGAATAGCTTGGAAAGCAGTCCAATTCCTCTCCTTAACATGTATGCAAGCTTGATCAAACAAGAACTTCAATAAGAAACCCTTAACTCCTTGTTTCTCCACAATATTACTGCTCAGAACGGATTCACCAATATGAAGAGCAATGGCCATTTCTTTTATCCCAGGGCGTTCTTCAGAAAAGAATACTATGTCATGCCTGATGGGGATTCCCAAAATAAATGAGAACTCCTCCAACGTTGGAGCCAAGATGTAGTATGGGAAAGTGAAGCAACGCAAAGACGGATCATAGAACTGAAGAAGTGTATGAATGGGATCCTTCTCATACTTGGAGATATTGTAGACAAACTTCAGAAGTCTTCCATACTCCCCACAGAACTCTGTACAAACTCCGGGACCAGCCATACTAATCAGCTTGTGAATCAACGTCAAGGTTGGGTCTGGGAACGAATAAGCAACAGTCTTCTTTCTCTGGACATCCATGCTAAGGCAACCTCAGAAAACCGGAATCAAGAGTAAGATGCAAGCCCTGAAAAATGTCAAACATGTTAGAATGCAAGAAAAATGATATGCACATGCAAGCATGGGATCAAGGCACCACTGCTGGATGTGCTGTGCTGTTGACTGAACGAGAACCACAACCCAGAAAACCAGAATTCTAGAATACCGAACCACTGAGATAACCAGAAACCCAGATAATCAAACACTGATGAGAAATCCAGAAAACCGGGTAGGTTGAAGGTTTCGGTTACCTGCAAGCCTGTAAACACCCATCCCCTATCTCATGTGGGTTCTAGAAAGGCGAGGATCCTCAATATCCCGGGCTCTCAGGTCGAGAAATAATGATACGTTCACCATTTCTGGTTTGGCATCATCATCAATCGAGGAGGCCTCAACTGATTCCCCTAAAAAATAAGGTCATCCTATGCGAGTCCCTCAGCATTGGGTCCTCGGATCGACAAGTGTAATGGGTTTGCCATTTCTGGTCTGCTATTATCACAGGTCGGGAGGAGAGGCGCAACTGAGGTATCGGAGAAACGGTCACCAGAGTCGACAGCTCTCTAGACCAACACCCTAAAATGCGCAAGACACACACGTCAGATTGCGTCCCAAGATAGCCTCGTCTGGTTGTGAATTTCATGAACACACAAACGCACCAAGCTAGCACGTAGGTCCCACTACTCTCCACTCTAGTCCTAGGGTGTACTAAAGCATGGGTATTGGGCTTATCTCTCAGAACAACCCAACCTGCCAAACAGAAACCAGCCAGCACAACACAACAATATCCAGTATGACAGTAATAAAATGAAATGCAATGCAATAAAAGCTGTAAAACAGTAATATACAACATAATAAGGCACAAACAAATAAACACCCAACGAAAAGCAAACAAGCGCTAGGATCGACTCGCTAAAGGGGATGGACCAGCAAGAGGTCAACCAGAATCCCCAACAGAGTCGCCAGCTGTCGCTCCCGAAAGATTCGCATCCAACGGTATAAACGCGAGAGTGGCGCAGAAAACACAGAGTCGCCAGCAATGTGTATTTATCCCGAGAGAGGGAAAGGAAACACTGCATAAACCTGAAGAGAAAGGGGGAAAGACATGGTCATCGCAACCATAGTCCAGGTTCGGGAGTCGGTTATGCGAGAGGAAGGTGTTAGCACCCCACGCATCCATCGTACTCGATGGGATCCACGCTTGTTGTCTAAACGGAGGGTGAGCTGTCCTACTATCTATGGCTGCAAAAGAAAACGGGGATGGGGGTGACTAAGACGGACTCGGTAGGACATATTCGATGCCCTAGGCCTACGTACTCCCTCAGTGCAATGGGAAAGTCAGAGTCAACGTAGTTCGGACGGGAACTGTGGGGGAAGGTTACTCGCCAAGACAATCGTTGTCTTGTGCCTACATATCCTCAATCGGACGAGAGAGAGGAATCAGAGCTAATGTAGTTCGTGGGTATGACCACGAATGGGTAAGTGTTTTTTACGGGAGCGACGAGCTCTTTTCTGAAAATAAGATTTGAAACCCAACAATCCCGAAGGATAAATAGATTTGAATTTGTTTTGTGTTTTTTAGACAGAGATGTTTTTTAAGTTAGTTCATAACTTGCATTGCACCAAAGTCTAGGGCATAGGGACGAATACTTAACGAATCGTCCCAAGATAGGACGCCCGCTAAGCACTCTAGAAAGATGAGAGGAAGCCCCTCATTTCTCATTCCCCACGCTTAAGGCTCGTGCGCAATACACTTTATCTTTATTAAGTGTTTTCAAGAAGTTTTGAGATGAGAAGCGATAAGACCCAAAGGAAACTCTAAAGGGAAACTAAGAGTCCTAATGTTATCATGCATGGATGACCTATGGTTAGTGAGGCTTAGGAGAGACGACTACCTAAAACCTAATGCTAATCCTACTCCAAGCTTAATCAAAAATTAAGTTGGACTAGGTAGCTCTAAAGGGAGAGAATCCAAGACTTAAACAAGTCTTGAGATTCATGGGAGAAAGAGAGTGAAAGAGAATAATGAGAAAGAGAAGGATGAGATAAGAAACAAGATAGGGCAGCAAGCACATCATATCAAGTATATCCAACTCACACCAATAAACAAGTCTCAAAGATCATGCAAAACATCTCAAGTAAACATGCAAAAGTAATCATGAAAGAATGCAAGCATACTTATATGAAATGCACAATTAAGCACCAATGAACTTCATATCAAGATGAAATGAGAAAAATAAGATGAAGATGAAAGCAAGTCAGAACCAAGATCATACCAACATCAATAATTCTCATGTGCAAAAGAAGATCAGAACATGAAATATTATGCACCAAAGAAAGTCCACAAAAGGGAACTCAAAGTCCAAACACTTAGCACATGCCAAACATGATTCATAAATTGCAAAAATAAGTCTCAAAGGACCTCAACCAGGGGTAAACATCATACCAAAAGCTCATGCAAATAATCATAAAGAAATTCAATCAATTAGGCATGGCAAATCAATTAGGGTTAAGAGATGTCATATGATGATCATGCAAAATTCATTTAAGCAAAAATAATCAAACATATATCAAATAACATTTAAAAATTGTGAAATTAGAACCCAAATGACCTAAGTCAGAGACTAACAACATGTCAAAATATCACACCAAAATTCAAAGTTTAAGTACCTCAAACAATTAAGCAAAGATCACATAGGAACCATGAACCAATATGCAAAGGAGAGGGACTAAAATGCAATATGAAAAAGTTTTAAAAATGAAACAAAAATATTTTTAGGAACCTCAACATGTCCTCTAACATATGCAAAAATAATGGGATGCAAATCATACACCAATGATGAGAACAAAAATCAACAAGATCAAGTGTGCACAAGTGAGGAAATTCACAAAGAAAATCAACAAACAATTAATTCAGAGGCACAAAATAAAATAAAAATGGAAAATAAAATTTTTCAAAATTTTATAAAATGCCAAAGATGATCCATGATTTTTTTGGTAATTTTTTGATGCATAAAACTATTTTTAAAAATTAAAAAGCAAAACTATGCAAAAAAAAAAAATAAAAAAAAAAGAATGAAATGAAACCCAGGGGTGCAACAAGCAACAAATCCACGTTGAAAACATCAAATGGGCTGAACAGGGGGGTGGGGATAGTAAGCCCAAGCCACACAAACAAAAAAAATATGCGCAGTCCAACAAAAAAAGACACAGTCAACATGATTGACTCACACACGCCCTTGGATCAATCTCACGCATTACAATCAATCAACCAAAACCAAAGGTAATCAAGATCAACGCTCAGGATCAAAAGTACATGGTAACAACGTACACGCGCGCATATCCAATCATCAGAAATTAAAATAAAAACACGTGGGAAGCACATGATATTTTAATGTGTTGGCATATCACAAACCATTAGATCAAATCAACGTTCCAAATCAGTCAATCAAACCCACAAGTAAACATGATGAGTGGTTCAGATTAGCATGCACATGATAACTAGCATGAATCAACAACATGTAATCAATAAAATAAAAACAGACTTTAAAAGACGTGGCTGAACGTGGACCACCAGATCTGGGCCATCAACGGCTATGATTGCATCTTCAACCTCCATCCTTCAGGCGACCTGCAAACGAACCAGGTGCCGGAGCCCTAGCTCCAGTCACCTTCTCCGGCGAGCACCAAACCAAAATTCTCCAGAAATCACACATGAGTACATCATTCCACTCAGATTTTCACAAGGATTCAGAATATGCAATTCATTTCATCAAACAGTAAACACACAAGCCAAATCGAAGAAAAGAAGTTTGGATCTAAAAACTTTAGATCTACAATACAGCCATGATACACGTCCAAAATCACATCTAAACACATCAGCATGATCAGCAACTCATGAGGAACATAATGCACACCATAAAGGGTTAGAGCATTGAGCATGATTAGGGTTTCATTAATCCCTTGATTAAGGCTATCCAAGGTGATTTGCAAAAATGCAAGTTGTGATGCACCTCTTAATCCACACGTGCCAAGGTCATGAAATAAGCATGATTCACTCACATTTCACTTGCTGATCACAATGGAATTGAAATTGGGCCTTGTGGATGCTTGATTTGTGAGTTTTGATCCATCTTGCAAAAATGCATTTTGTGAAATAAGTGAGGTATATGGCATGAAATGAATTGATTTAAAGGTCAAAAGTGGTCCTCATGAAGTGTACTTGAATATGGCAATGTGACTTGAAGCATTAGAGGTCACTACAAGCCATTTTGAACCAAAATGCAAAAGGTGGAAAAATGGAATACATGTGAAAACCTTAAAAACACCTTGCCTTCTCTTGATCATAACTTGAGAACCACAAATGATATGGAGACAATCTAGTACTTTTTGGAAATGGGAGAGAAAAATATTCAACTTTCATGTTTGAGGAAAATTCATTTGAAGCTTCTTTGATGATAAAAAGTCAAGTTGAATGTGGTGGAAAAGCTGCCAAAAATGGAAAGTTTCAAATTATAGGTCATTTCCATATTTAGTAACTTTTGCACAAACTCTTGATTCTTGATGAGTGACATGAATCTTGACATTTGAGGACCATATGAGGGCATAAGACCTTAAAAATCATGAAGAGGACCTCAAAATCCCATGGTTGACTTTCCTCCTTACAGTTGACTTTTGCTTACTTCACAAGTAACTGACCCACTGAACATCTTCCACAATGAACCACAAGCCAAGTCTTCCTCTATGAGTGTTTGTGAGCATATGGAACCCATGAGAGCAAGCCTGAATCCACAAAGCCCTCAAGAAGCTCTTTGAACCCAAAAGCCCTAATTTGGTCCCTCTGGTTAGAAGGGAAAGATTCACTTGAAATCCCTTGCCACTCTTGATCTTATGAAGACATGATGACCTCCACAAAACATGAGGCTTGAAACTCCTTTGAGATGAACCAAATACCTTGATCCCATGCTAAGAACCAATGCTATGCACAAATTCTAATGCAAGAAATGCAAAGAAACATAAGCCAGTTAGCTAAAAACAAGAAGGCAAATTTTGGGGTGTTACACCCCCAAGATGGAAGGTTCCCAAGTTTACGAAATTTTCAGGGGATACTAGTGAATCGACTTTCGAACACGTGGCACGGTATTTGATTGAAGCGGGAGAAATAGCAAATAATGAAAACTTGAAAGTGAAATATTTCCCAAGTTCACTAACAAAAAACGCTTTTACTTGGTTCACCACACTACCTGCAAATTCGATACATACCTGGACCCAATTGGAGAGATTGTTCCATGAACAATTCTACATGGGACAAACAAAGATAAGTTTGAAGGAATTGGCTAGCGTCAAGAGAAAATTCTCAAAGCCAATTGATGACTACTAGAATAGATTTAGGTTGCTCAAAGCAAGGTGTTTTACACAGGTGCCTGAACATGAGTTAGTCGAAATGGCCGCGGGTGGCCTCGACTACTCAATTAGAAAGAAATTAGATACCCAGTACTTAAGAGACAAGGCCCTGTTGGCTGATAGGGTTAGACAGGTTGAACGACTAAAAGCCGAAAAAGCTAGGGCTAACAAGAATAAGAAAGAAATGGTAGCCTATGTCGGAGTATGTGAGGATGATGACGAAGATGAATCAGTGAATTTCGACGAACATGAGGTCGATCTGGCGGAATTGAAACAGGGTCCGCCATATGCTTGTAAAGTCTTAGCTCCGTCGAATGGGAAAAACCCAATCGAATCGGAAAAGAACGACAAATTCCCCAAAAGAACTTATACGTTCGACGTCACGAAGTGTGATGAAATATTTGATCTGTTAGTTAAGGATGGCCAAATGATAGTACCACCTGGTGCTAAAGCACCTCCTTTAAAACAGCAGAAAAAGAGAGGTTTTTGCAAATACCA
Organism: Lathyrus tuberosus; assembly: GCA_022829125.1. Taxonomy (NCBI): domain Eukaryota; kingdom Viridiplantae; phylum Streptophyta; class Magnoliopsida; order Fabales; family Fabaceae; genus Lathyrus; species Lathyrus tuberosus. The sequence goes on along the minus strand of JALAZF010000195.1, from coordinate 10,370,449 downwards.
TAATTTTTTGGGTCATAAAACGTCTCAATGTTTCCTTTTCAGGGATCTAGTGCAAAATGCAATCAAAGAAGGAAGGCTCAAATTCGGGGACAAGTCGAAGCCCCAGATGAAGATCGATTCAAATCCTTTGCAAGTGGTGGAAGCCCACTACGCTGAGCCATCCGTGGTGAACATGGTCAAAGTTGTTGAAGCCTTCGACAACAACATGAATATGATCGAGGGTGCTCATGGCTTTGACAATAATGTGAATATGGTGGAGGTTACTTAGGATCCCGCCGACAAAAGTAACATGGTCGAAGTTACTGATGACTTTGTAAACCAGGTTGTGATGGTTAAGGTCATTGAAGAACTTAACAGAAAGATTATTGAGGATTACATTTGTGAGGCCACTGACGGCATCAACCACAAAACCACTGAAGGTTTCGCCAGAATCAACAACAAAACCAATGAAGGTTTCGCTAAAACCAACAACGAAACTACTGTTAGTTTCGCCCAAGTCAATAACGGGACCACTGATGGTTTCGTTCAGGTTAACAAAGGAACTACTAAAGGTTCCTACAAATAGGTTGTTGTTGGCCTCCTTCGGAGAACCATGGAGGATCCAAAGGAGAGGGTTGTCAGATTCATTAGCAAATAGGTTACCAAGGGTCTGCGTCCAAAGGTACCAACAAAGGAAACCACTGAGGGTTCCAACCGTGTCGAGAAAGATCGTGAGGTCAATGAAGGCCTCAGTTTGAAGTTAAACAAATTGAGCATTACCACAGAGATAGCTGCCAATGTGAACATGGTGGAGGTATCTCAGAATGTTTTGATGCAAGTCAACGAAGAGCGTCGACGTGAGGAATACCACAAGTTAACATACCCTAAAGAAGAGGAGAACTTGGCAGACTTCATCCACAGATGCCAGAAAAAGAGACCTGGAGTAATGATTTGTCCTCCTTGTAGTGTCGTCTTCGACAAAAAGGCAGCACAAAACCTAGAAGGAGTGGAGAGGGCAAAAAGAAGGGGAAATTAGAAGCCTTCTCAACCAGCAGGAGGAAAAAGATTCAACCCCAGAAGAGGAGACCAGAATAGGCAGAGGTTAGGAGAATGGTACCCTAACACATTCAAGCCTACGAATAAGGCCCCAGATGACAAATGGGTCAATCCTATCCGGCAAGTCCAAGGCCAAGGGAAGTGGAAAGATTTCGAAGTACAAAGGGGATCTTCCTTATCATACAGGAAAGAATTCCAAAAATCTAAGAGGATGACTTACCCATCTGAAAACTACAAGGGTAAGAACCCTAAGACAAAATCACAATGGAGAAGGTATCAGCGTCGAAATAAAGCAGAAAGGGAGGTTGCGGGAATGGCTAAAGCAGAAACCAGTAGTAATATTCAAACGCCAAATCAGAAAGAGGAATCGAAGGATAACAAGCCGTTTGTTGCTCCAGAACAAGTGTCCTCGAAGGAGGACGTAACTAGAGATGACGAAATGACGGATAATTTCAACTCAGAGTCGGAAGCATCTTTCGACGTGATGTGTAACGTTGTGTCAGTACTCTCCAGGGAGTATGACCATAAAATGGAAGTCGAAGATGAGGAAGAGACCATGGAAGTCGAAACGGCCAGACACATGCATGTTTGTTATTACATTATGAACAATGGATGCGTGGAAGAACAAAACACATTTTTTGAAAAACCAGATGATTCGATGAGGAGTCACTTAAAACCCTTGTTCATTAAAGGAAAAGTTGGAAACATAGGGGTAAACAAGATTCTGGTTGACGGAGGCGCGGCAGTCAATTTGATGTCGCACTATATGCTCAAGAAAATTGGAAAAGATGATTCTGAAACCAAACCTCATAACATGGTGTTTTCGAATTACGAGGATAAAGTGGGAACCACCATGGGAGTAATACAGGTGGATCTAACAGTCGGAACCATCACAAGGCCGACAATGTTTATGGTAATTGCCTCAAAGGCAAATTACAACCTACTGTTAGGCAGAGAATGGATACACGACATAGGTGTCGTCCCTTCATCGATGCACCAAAGAATAACGATATGGCGTGTCGATGGGATTGTCGAGAATATAGAAGCAGACCAGAGCTACTTTCTGGCCTAAATAAATCAGGTTGACAGGCGAAGCTTCGACAGAAATCTGGCTCAAATTGCTCCTTGTAGTCCTGCAACGTTTGATATGACGCCAACAGACAACGCCTTTTGCTCCCTATACCTTCATCCCACCCACGGGTTTCAGTGGGATAGAGAGGTAGTTGGCGAAGAAAATTATATTTTTGGAACCGCACACATCCAGCCAACTGGCTGGGGAAGTGAATTTAGTGACAAGAGTGAGTCACTGGTTCTTGAGAAAATTGCGGCTTATATAGCCGAGAATAGGCTCAAAGCAGCCTTAGAGGCTGAAGTAAAGTATATGGTTGTCGAGGCCAATGAGATCGAAGCAGATCAACAAGGTCCGGGAAAGAACTTTGATCCATATCCACCTGACAAAGATCTGGGAGAATTGCAAAACCAGAGGCTCGACGCGATTTATGATTGTTGCGGTGAGAATCGGATATCAAGCTATTTAATTAACTTGAATCACACATCTTTGAAATTCAAAACTGAGCTTCAATTTATCCAAAGGAAGGGGTAAAGATCGAAGAAAACCCTAATTACACTATGTGAAGACAAAGCTAAGAGATCGGGGAACGGGGGTTGGTTATACTAAGGGAAGGTATTAGCACCCTAAGTATCTATAGTACACTACAGGAACCTCTTGTTTGGATTGTGTTATGTTATGTTTGCTTGCAAAGAAATCTTATAAGGGTAAAGGTAAGGACCTAGGGGTATGTACACTAAGTATGCTCGCTAAGACGTTGCATCTTGTGCCTACGTATCTAACTAAATAATCAAAGCAACCGTAGTTCCCCTAACTAAGGGTGAGGAACCATTTACTATGGCCAAAGTTCCAAGGGGAATGAGCATGAGCTCAGGTAGAGTTTAAGAAACTCTCTAAGTCTAAGTTGTTATGGGGAAAGTGAATACTCAAGGTGGTGAGTTCACATAGAGTCCAAGAACTCTAACTTAATTCTAAGTTGTAAGAAAAGTGGCTCTTAGGAGTCCAAGGAGATCCTATGACTATGAGGTCAAGGAGGGGAAATGGCTCTTAGGAGGCCAAGATGGGACCCTATGAGGTTAAAGGTAAGGGGTGGCTTTTAGGAGGCCTAAGGTGAAATCCTATGACTATGAGGTCAAGGGAGAAATAATGAGCTATTTATGACTTTGAGGTCAATAGAGAGACTTTCCTTTGGAAGGAAGGGGAGTATAGCAACTTCTTATGAACAAGAATGAAAAGGATTGAAATTACATGAATAAAATGAGTGTAAGAACTCAAAGGGATGTATAACCATTAAGCATGATCAAGAAGTATGATTCCAACATCCATGTATGGTAAGAAATAGTGAGATAATTCACAACAATCATGAACACATGAGCACACACATATGATAAAGAGAGCATTCAAGTGCGAAATCAAAGGCAAAGATATTCAAAGTAAGGGACTTAATAATAAAGCCAAACAAAACCCTAATATAGTGAACTTAACCAAGATCAAGGAACTCTCTCAAAATAACCCTCTCATGTACCAAGAACTCTCACAAAAACCCTCAAGGATCAAGTGATTTTTCAAAAGATATTCAAGATTAAATGAAAATTTTTACTCATGTTTTTTTGTAAATTTAGAATTTAATATAAAAAATAAAATAAAAGTGAAAATTAAATTATGGAAAATTAAATTAAACATTGAAAAGTATTTATGAATTTTTGGGATTTTTAAGATGAAAGAAAATATTTTAAAAAAAATTAAAATTGAAGTGAAAAGAAAAATAAAAAAGTTATTTGAAATTAAAAAAAAAGGTGGGTGTTTTAGAAATTTGAGAGAAACTAAGGTATGACATGTAGGGTATGGGCCTGAGTAGAGGGGGTGCAAGTATCAGTTCAGGCCCAAATGCATAAGATGACTAAAAAGGGAAAAAATTGGTAAAAGGGCGTTTGGGGCGAGGGAGATTCGAACCCCAGACCCCTATGTCACAACGCGCACTTTCTACCACAGGGATGGCTATACATCCATTGTATAAGCCACCCCTAACACTACTTAAACCAAAACAATTTGAATAAATGCTAGCTTAAAAAAATAAACGAGGAACATATGTGACCGTGTACATACTAACACCAATATCAATCGGTCATACCCAACTTAAGTTACTAAATGCCAAAAAACACACTCTGGGCCAATCACATGCCATACTCTCCCTCGCCCATGCAGTCACGCAGCAACCAAACCTATCGTGAAACATGAAAATTGAAAAGGGTGCATCCTCCTTTTGTTCAAACAGAGATCTCCTAAAAAAAACTTAATCAAATATCATGAACCTAAACATCCCTTGGTGCTACTCAAGACAAGGAACAACAAATGAACTTAAAATTCTCAAGATAAAAACATGAACAGACAGAAAGACAACACCAAAACAGGTGTGTTCAGAAATGAAAAACAAAACATACTCTCAACATGTCTTAAAACCAAATGCAGATCCAACAACAATTCTCATATTGCTAGTCTAAACTTAAACACACAATAAACAACTTGGGAGTAGCTTCAAACGTGCAAACTTTAGGATGAGAATACAAACATTATATCATCAAATATTGACAGCGCCAAGAATACATCACGTGAACTTAACATTAACATTTTAAACCCACAACTCTGAATCAAATGAACATACATCCCTAAACATAATATTAGAGTCACTCATCATGCCAACACATTTTTAAGCAAACTCTCGATGGTAACCTCTAGTGTTCAAACATGGCATTAGGGTAATAACAACATAGCATTAGGAACTGGCAGTGTGAAAACATTACATGAACTCAGCAATATTATTCACATGGTCACTTGACTTAAAATGCAAAAAAAAAAAGCAAACAGTATGATCATGATATTGTAAGCATAGAGTTATGAGTTAGGGGAGAATGAGAACAACTATCTATCATGCCAACCGGATTCCAAACAAAACTTCATGTTGCTTTAACTTAGATTAACATTGTATGGATAGATAGCTCGAAAACAGCTTCAAACACACAAGCATAAACACAATAAGTTCCAAATTATTAACAGCTGATGGTGCTAAAATGTATCACACAAACATTCAGAATAATAATATGATAACAGTGGCGATTTATATGAGCATGATTTTTTAATATGGAGTGAAAGAGAGAAGGTTACCTAGTGCAATAAGTCCACTGGACCTTCTCAACTATGAACTGAGTTTTCTTTCTCTCCAAACTCGCAACAGCTGCAAAGTGCTCATTTCCTTCTTCTTACTTGCCAAGAGAATGCACAAAGTTACAAGCTCTCAATATTTTGGTGTTATGTGGATTGTTGGTGTTGAACAAGTAAGAATGCCTCTCCTTTTATAGCCTGAGAGGTTTGGTCTGATTCCTAGAGATACAGGGGACAAATGCTTTGTCCATAGGAGAAAAAATTAGGGTTTGCAAGGACCACCTTTCAGTCTTCACACTTAGTCAACCTTGGAGGAAGTAGCACCTCATATGCTGCACAAAAACCTCAGAGAATAGGGCTCAGGTCTGTCAAATTCACCATCCAATATATATCTCAAAAACTCCTTTTTGTTGTGTCATGTGAGAAAGGGTTAAAAGAGGTAATAGTTGGGACTACACATGGATCCATGCACAAAGATGATAGTCCTTATACTGAACAATGTTATGTCCCAAAATACCTTTCGGTAAGTCATAAGAATGAGAGTTTAAAGAGGAAATGTTTGGGATCACACATGGGGAGACAACACGCCAAGCATAAGGGACTTGTGGGAAAAGATATTATGAACTGATGGCAAGAAAGGAATCAGGTTAGTTGTACTTGTATTTGGCTATGATTTAGTTCAAAATGAAACTTGGTTTGTGTAATGGAAATACAAAATCATGGACCTCTCTTGTGGCACACGACCATACTTCAAACAAAGGGCCAAATGCCACTACTCTTGATCCTCTTAAGTAAATGGTGTGGCATTGTGCAATTTTGATGTTATTAACAATTTAAAATGGTGTTTAGAAACTCATGACAAACCAAGGCAAAGTTTGGTGTACCAAAGAATTGCAATCTAAATTTTCTAAATGTGACAAAGATTTCAACATACCAACTTTAGCATGTTATAACTTGATGATCAATGCTCCCATTTGTGAGTTCTTTGCCTCTTTGAAAAGTAGGCATTTGATAGAGCAATGTTTATGTGGAAAGTGCCTTGAGATGGGGTTTGTAACATTGAGAAAATCAAACATGAAGTCATGCACATGGGTTGTCCAAAAAGACTTAGAAAAAATTCTAAGTTATGGAAAATTTCATCATTTGAAACACCTAACTTTGAAACATCATAACTTGAGATTGGTTTATCCAAACGAGGATTTCTACACATGCTTGGAAAGCTTGAAGAACAAGGAACAACTTTCATGTCCAAAGATTTTTGATTTGAAGCTTGGAACTAGGTGAAAAATTGAGTCAAAGTTGGATGAAAATTAGGGTGAAAATGATCAAAATTTCACTAAGTTCTAAAGGCAACTTATCTTCCAAGTCTCATAACTTAACAACCATGCATTTCTTGAAGAAAGGTCCTCTACTACACTTTGCAGTTCATGGAAAGAGCTTTCATTTGAGCTTTGAGTCACTCAATTTGGATGTGTGGTTTGAAAGTTATGTCCTTCCCAATTTTGCACAAGGAGTGAATTTTTTCACTTAGAAAGTTTCAAGGACCAACCATTGCCTTCATTGTAAGAAACCTCTCAAAACTTGAATTCTAATGCCTTAGCTCAACAATTAGGCATGTCATGATGGACTTAGGACTTGAATGCTTCATCTTGGATCAAAATCTCAAAAGTCAAAGCCTCAGTCAAACCCTAATCTTTCTCAAGATACAACTGGATGATCTCTGATGATATTGCTTCTTCAATCTCTTCCAAGACTCATAGATGGTCTCTAGGGATGTCTATTACCACATGGAATCATGTCCCAGGGCTTGGGAACATATCTTGATCAACATCAAAGGCAATGGCTAACTTGTCTTGACAAAACCCTAGTTTGAGGTATGGTGAACTTGTGACTCAAGGCACTTGGTGATGGGAACCAAACGCACTTGAATCCTTGTTGAATAAGACTTCTAGGATGTAAGTGAACTCCAATAGTTGCATTTGGGAGCCTCAGTCATCTTTCTTGAACAAATGACATTCACACATCACTTCAAATAGCTAGTGAACACTTGTGAGAATTGTATGGAGCCAAAGAGTGTCTTAGCAGACCTTAAAACATGTGAGAGCCTGGCTTATTGACCTTGTTCTTTTTCCTATGAAAACCCTGGCTTTCACATAAAAAGAAACAACTTGCAAGATGAAGTGGTTAGTTAACAATGCGTAGATGATGGGATCTAAATGCAAGTGCAAAATGATATGACATCTAAGGGGTAAAATTTAGGGTACAACAGTTACCCCTATTTAAATAGCTTTACCGGGCGGCACGAGGAAAGAAAGTCCTCGGGACACCGAGGTGAAAGGTATTTAAATATACCAAACCGAAAATTTTGCCCTTAGATGTAATGCAGATGCTAAAGACAAGCAACAGACATGCAAATGCTGACATGCCATGAATTCCTAGTATGATGATATGATGTCATGATAGTGCAAAGATGCAGACAAACAAGACACCAAAGGATAAAGAGAAAACAACTACAGGTGAGCATCACTGGGGAAGGATGAAGGTTAGTATCCACAAGGATGACTCATTGGGGATGCAGACTATCCAACGAAAGAGACTCAACTGGGGGGACTCCAAGGAAACACTGGGGATAGAAAAATAAAGGGGAAAATCCTACAGGTCCTCACTGGAGATGGGAGCCATAGAGGTATTCTCCACTGGGGAAAGATCCAGGGAGATGGACGACAGGTTCATAGGTGACCGAATGACACTGGGGAAATAAAACACATTCTTACTAGGCATGAAACTAGAAAGAGGGCATGATCTCTACTGGGGATCAACTTGAAATAAAAGGATAAACATCCTACAAAAGATTTTCTGGGGATTTCTTACACTAAAGAGTTCAAATGGGATCTCCAAGAAAAATAAGAAAAGACAGAGACGAACTTTGCATACGCCAAATGATGAAAGATGTTGATAATGTCTGAACCTCTGCTGGGAACAAGATTATTGTGTCAACAATGATTGGACTTGGGCACTGTAGCGAGTGATTTTTGGATGTGGTTGCGAAGCACGATCGCTCTAGTACTACAGCTCGATTCATTTTTTATCCTATTGAAGCTGATGAAGGAAGGGAAATAGATGTCTCCAACTAACCCTGCTTGCATACTGAGGTTAAACAGTCAAAACTGTTGGTTTACAGATGCTACAAAGATTCAGGGTCTCTCCTAGGTTATTTTGTCGAAAAGGGGTGTTTTAGGCTATCGGTTGAAATATTAGGACGGATGTATGAAAGTATGGGATTTTGGGTTTTTGTTTAGTGTGCTCGCTAAGATTTTTCTTACAATCTTATGCCTACGTATTCCCGTTTTTTCCGAAACAGGGAAATCAGAGCGATCGTAGTTCCTCCTATTCTATGGGAGGAAATGGTGTTTTGGTGTCTTGTTCAAAGCCTAAGACGTGAAGCTAAAGGTGGTTTGTATCTTGTTCAAAGCCCAAGATGTGAAGCTGAAGGGTCTCAACTTTAGAGAGAATTTGTCATCTCTAAAGAGGTTTGTTTGTCACAACTGTCGGGCGACTGATTTATAAAGGAGGATTACTTTAACTGGGATATGTGAATCCAGCATTGCCATAATCTCCTTTAAAAGGGTTTTTGACCTGAAGGAGAAGACTTTAACTCAGTGTAGAGCAATGCCATCTTTCCTTAGGAATTTCTCATGCTAAAAGAGGGACAGTGGCATGGATATAGATGATCCAGAGGCTTGCCGCTTACAGCGATTAGATGAAGGGGAAGGAGTTGTTGATGTTTATGTACTGTGAACGAGGCACAACTTTGATGCTCAAAGGTTGATTGGATCAACCAGTGGTTTTCTTATACAAAGCCTAAGAGGAAGCTATTGGCCCAACAAGAGGGAGTTTTTGTGTGTCTCGAACGAAGCTCGAGAGAGAGGCTAAAAGGGAAGTGACTCGACAAGAGAGTCCTCTATGGTATCTCGTACGAAGCCCGAGATGGAGGCCAAGGGTTTTATACTCAACAAGAGAGTGACTTGTGTCTTGTACAAAGCCCAAGACGGAGGCTAAAAGGTTTGACTCAACAAGAGAGTGCTTTATACTCAACAAGAGAGTGCTTTTGTATCTCGTACGACGCCCGAGATGGAGGCTAAAATTGTTAGCTCTGCTGGGGAGAATCATTGTACAAAGCCCAAGAGGAGGCCATGGTGCTGTTTCAGTTGAGTGACAGATCCAATATGTTGATTTAAAGAGAAAATCAGTTCTTATATGAGTAAGGTTTGCACTCGGGGATTTGATTTGAGGATCGGGGTTATTTCCTATTCTTTAAGGAAATGGGAAATCCAAATGGTATTGAGACTGTCCGAGTCTACGAGGTTCCTTCCTATTTTTGAAGGGAGCTTGAGAATGTCTTTGAGACTCAAGGAAATTAGACTGTCCAAGTTTAGAGTTTCATCTTTTGTACTATGCTTTGAGAAACAGTAGTAGACTCTTGGAAAGACTGTTCTATTAAGATGACTGATTCATGTTCCTATACCTTTAGGAGGTCGTCGGCACAATTTGTACGAAGCCCAAGAGGAGGCTGGAAACTTTTAAGAAGCCGATAGGTCCTTGTATGAAGCCCAAGAGAAGGCTATCATTCCCGGAGGAAGAAATCATTTATACGAAGCCTAAGAGGAGGCTGTGAATACTTCTAAGAAGCCGACGGGTCCTTGTACAACGCCCAAGAGGAGGCGGGGATGCTTTTAGGAAGCCTGTGGGTCCCCAAACCCCGAGAAGTTCAAGATAGGCTATTCACAAAGAATAGATCAAGCCAGGAAAGTTCGAGAATTTGGAAAAAACTCAAGATATGCCATTCACGGAAAAAAGATCATCTCTGGGAGTAGAGTTTCTTGATAAGTGCTTTTAAGAAGCTTGTGGGTCCCCAAACCCCGATAAGTTCAAGACAAGTTATTCACAGAGAATAGATCAAGCCAGGAAAGTCCGAGAATTTGGAAGAAACTCAAGAGATGCAATTCACGGAGAAGAGATCATCTCTGGGGAATAGAGTTTCTTTGACAACTTCTACGAGTGACAGCCTATGAAAGGGTTCACCGAGAATGCTGCCTTTCATGTCTCCATATTGTTTAACCCCAAGATGAGGGAAGACTGTGTCTGGTAATCCTATGGAGATCTAGTTTTGACTACTTAAGAGTGATCAGCGGGCTTAATGCTCAACGTAGTTGCCGGGGAAACTCTAAATATCTATACTATTATTACACAGTTGATATGAGTTTATGAAAGAAGACTTACAGCGAAACAGCCCCACAATACAGTTATATGTATATGAAAGTGGTAAATGAAAGCATATAAACACTTACTCGGTTGTAGAGCTTCCATGCTGTTTGGTTAGTTATTCAACAAAGAAAGATTGAAAACAACAGTATATTTCAAAATCAAAGGAGAGAGTGCTTTGAAAAGGAAAGATTTGGGGCTTACAGCTCAAGGAGAGGCCCAGGGTTTTATCAGTGATCGCACTATTTGAATTTGTATAGAGGGACTTATACGAGTGACTGAGGCCCAAAAATTGTTTGCTGTACAAAGGGATTTGCGTCTTACACTCTCTCAAGAGGCCCAAAAGGTTTAAAGAAAAAGAGAAGGGTCTTACTACTCGAGGGTAGGCCCAGATGATTTTTAAAAGGCGACGATCGCGTCGTTCACTTGTACAGAGGGACTTATACAATAAGTGAGGCCCAAAATGGTTTGTACAAGGGATTTTGGGTCTTACACTCTATTAAGAGGCCCAAAAGGTTTTAAAGAAAAGAAATGGGTCTTACTACTCGAGGGTAGGCCCAAGATTTGTTTTTCAACGGATGATGATCGCGTCGAACTTTTTGAAATACAACGGGACTTATACAATAAGTGAGGCCCAAAATAGGTTGTATTTACAAAGGGTTGGGTATTACACTCTATTAGAGGCCCAAAAGGTTTTAAAGAAAAGAAATGGGTCTTACTACTCGAGGGTAGGCCTAAGATTTTTCGTTTAAAATGGCGATCGCGCCGAGATTTTCTTTTAACGCAAAGGGGCTTATACAATATTTGAGGCCCAAAGTTGTTTTTGGTTAAAAGGGGATTGGGTCTTACACTCTATTAGAGACCTATAAGTTTTGAATGTTTTATGAGGGTTGAATTAATCCAAAAACCCTAATTTGTTTTCAAAATGTATTTTAATTGAATAAAAATTCAATTAAAATGATCAAAATTGTTTAACATAGGGAAAACAAATTGTGATCTTGGATTAATGCTTCAAAAATTAAGTATTGACCTACAAAATAATTAGAAGTCATTAAAAGTTGCAAAATCAAGGTGGAAAAAATATTCAAAATGTCAAAAACAATTAAAATATTAATTCTTTGCAAAAATATCAATTATATGAAATAAATAATATTTTTGGTATTTTTTGGGAAAATAAAATATTTTAACATTTTTGTGAATTATTAAAAAAAGAATCAACTCAAAATCATTAAAACTCAGAGAGAAGTTAATTTTTTAATCAATTAAATAAAATCACAAAATTCAAATATTTGAATTTGTGAAAATGGCGCCAAGAACAAGGGCAAGAACACGCGCGTGTTCTGAGTTTCCCAGATTTGCATTTTCTATCCAATCTCACTGAATACTTGACCATATCATGCAATCCACATACCAATCAACTCGTTTCAACCTCACGATCATCTCTATGGCAATTAATTTCATTTAAAATAAGCATAAAACAAAAAATCACGAAAAATCCTCAAGAACCCTAAATTCTGCATGAAGGCTGGGATTTTTGATACACGGTTCAAACAAAGCAATTACTTGAGGGGAAACATTCCATGCATGATTATGAACATTTGGCAAAAGTATTGTGCGAGGAAATATGCATAGATTGAGAGATGACCAAGTTTAGGCTTACCTCTAGGTCGTGACAGCAAGTTCAAAGTGATTTATGGGTTGGAGGTGTTACAGATGAGTTGTGATGATCTGAACAGCATCCATACACCCTATGGAGTGTGTTTGAATGCTTGGACTTGATGGAAATTGGCTGGATCACTTCATGGCATCTCAACTGCAACTTGGTTAAAACCTTGAGCAATTGACTGGTGATTCTGAGAAATCAGTGTTCCAGATGTTGTTTAAGTGTTTGATCAGCTCACATATGATGTATATGAGGTTTGTGTGTGTGATTGGTTTGAGTGTAATTGCTCTCTAATGAAAAACCCGATAGTGACTTGCTAAGAAAGGCATTTTTTAGAGTGAGAAGTGGATTTTGAGAAAGGCAAGTGTTGTAGGCCTTTGGTGTACTTAAACTGATCACAATTGAGATCTATTTATAGTAGAGCAAGTTTGTTTTGCAAGGAATAGTGAATGGCAACTGCTGATTAGGTTTGGCCAATGTTGGCAAATGAAAATCCAAGTCTCCTCTAGCCATTGACTAGAGGTTAGGGCACAGGCTACTGGTTCCCTTGGTCTTGGATAAGTCTTGACTGAATTCAGTTGCTAATAGCTCAGTCCATGCCACCTTGATGCTTCCATTGAATGCTCCAATCCAAAATTGGAGTCTTGTCCCTATTTTAGGCAATTCTAGGCTTAGCATGCTATTTCTTGTTCCAAGGACTTTGGAGGCTTGGCTCAGTGATTGTCCCCTTTAGATTCAATCCTCAGATGTGTCCAAAGTGATGACAAGGCTTGGAATTGGCTTATTTTGGCAAATCGAGCAAAAGTGCAAAATTCTGCCTTGCCTTGGCAGATTTCAGCAAGGCAACTTGCCAATGTCATATCTCATGGCTCAAGTTGAATTTGGTGATGTTCTTGGCCATTTTGGAAAGCTCTTATATGATACAACAACTGTTTGATCAAATTTGGTTTTGATACTTTTTGGATCCAAGTGAAAAATGCCTCTACATTTGGAAAAAAGTAAGGCAAAATCTGACTTAGTGAAATTTTCACTAAGTGTTGGAACAAAGTGACTTTTCTTGATTTTGATCACTCCATAACTCAAAATCCATGAGGAATTTGGACATAGGTCAGTATGAAGATTTTTTAGAGGGCAATGAGATCTACAAATCAAGCTTTGGATGGAAAAAAATGGCTTTATGGCTTAGGAGTTATGATCCCCCAAAGTTGGTACCTTTGTCACTTCTTTTCATAACTTAGAAAATTTTTCTAAGTTTTTATGGTTACCCCTTTTACAAGTTATCCCATTTTCTTTGATTTTTCTTGATGAATGATGATTCAAATCATACATTAACATCATTTTAGGGTTGAAAATCCATTTTTGTGAAAAATCTCAAAAAGTCAAAGTTGACTTTTGTGCACAGTTGACTTTTGTCCGATGAATTCCAAACTGTGCAATTCTTCAAGAAATCATGTCCTTGACCTAAATCAAACTTGATGGACATGTTCCATGGGTGGTATAGAGTGTATTGAATCATGTCTTAGGGCTTGGGAGCATGTCCTGGTCAAAAGTCAAAGTTACAATTGACTTTTCTCGCAAAACCCTAACTGTGGTTCAGATGAAATTGAAACTTGTTGCTCAAGCTTCTTGGATCAATCCATTGTTCCAAATGGATCAATATGGTATATTAGAGACCCTCAAATCATATCTTGAGGTCTTGGTTCATGATTTGTCCCAAAAGTCAACTTAGGGGTGAATTAGGTCAAGAAACCCTAATTCCTGATTTTTGATGTATGCATCCCTTGAGGTCAAATTGACTTGATGATTGGGTCCATGAGGTTCCATGGAGTATATTAGGATATGCTTTGAAGCATTGACTCATGCCCAGAGGAAAATTTCCAACTAGAGGCCTTGGTCGACCAAAACCCTAATTTGGTGACACTGGCGATCTTGAGGCTTGATCCACCTAGAAGGGAGCATCCTTGTGCTTAATCCTTGAAGTGGGAGTCCTTTTGATACTTTGTGTATGTTTGAGAGTGTAGACAAGTTGAAGATCATGTCATTCCTTGATTGATCCTTTGTCTAAGCACACAGAGAGGGCTTGAAACCCTAATTTTGATAGTAGTGAATGCTCACCCATCTTTGGGGAGACTGATGAGGCATAAAGGTACATCCATATTGTGATGATGATTGAACGAGGCACAACTTTGATGCTCAAAGGTTGATTGGATCAACCAGTGGTTTTCTTATACAAAGCCTAAGAGGAAGCTATTGGCCCAAGAAGAGGGAGTTTTTGTGTGTCTCGTACGAAGCCCGAGAAAGAGGCTAAAAGGGAAGTGACTCGACAAGAGAGTCCTCTATGGTATCTCGTACAAAGCCCGAGATGGAGGCCAGGGGTTTTATACTCAACAAGAGAGTGATTTGTGTCTTGTACAAAGCTCAAGACGGAGGCTGAATGGTTTGACTCAACAAGAGAGTGCTTTATACTCAATAAGAGAGTGTTTTTGTATCTCGTACGACGCCCGAGATGGAGGCTAAAATTGTTAGCTCCGCTGGGGAGAATCATTGTACAAAGCCCAAGAGGAGGCCATGGTGTTGTTTCAGTTGAGTGACAGATCCAATATGCTGATTTAAAGAGAAAATCAGTTCTTATATGAGTAAGGTTTGCACTCGGGGATTTGATTCGAGGATCAGGGTTATTTCCTGTTCTTTAAGGAAATGGGAAATCTAAAGGGTATTGAGACTGTCCGAGTCTACAAGGTTCCTTCCTATTTTTGAAGGGAGCTTGAGAATGTCTTTGAGACTCAAGGAAATTAGATTGTCCAAGTCTAGAGTTTCATCTTTTGTACTATGCTTTGAGAAACAGTAGTAGACCCTTGGAAAGAATGTTCTATTAAGATGACTGATTCTCGTTCCTATACATTTAGGAGGTCGTCGGGACAATTTGTACGAAGCCCAAGAGGAGGCTGGAAACTTTTAAGAAGCCGATAGGTCCTTGTATGAAGCCCAAGAGAAGGCTATCATTCCCGGAGGAAGAAATCATTTATACGATGCCTAAGAGGAGGCTGTGAATACTTCTAAGAAGCCGACGGGTCCTTGTACAACGCCCAAGAGGAGGCGGGGATGCTTTTAGGAAGCCTGTGGGTCCCCAAACCCCGAGAAGTTCAAGACAGGCTATTCACAAAGAATAGATCAAGCCAGGAAAGTTCGAGAATTTGGAAGAAACTCAAGAGATGTCATTCACGGAGAAAAGATCATCTCTGGGGAGTAGAGTATCTTGACAAGTGCTTTTAAGAAGCCTGTGGGTCCCCAAACCCCGATAAGTTTAAGACAAGCTATTCACAGAGAATAGATCAAGCCAGGAAAGTCCGAGAATTTGGAAGAAACTCAAGAGATGCAATTCACGGAGAAGAGATCATCTCTGGGGAATAGAGTTTCTTTGACAACTTCTACGAGTGACAGTCTATGAAAGGGTTCACCGAGAATGCTGCCTTTCATGTCTCCATATTGTTTAACCCCAAGAGGAGGGAAGATTGTGTCTGGTAATCCTATGGGGATCTAGTTTTGACTACTTAAGAGTGATCAACGGGCTTAATGCTAGACGTAGTTGCCGGGGAAACTCTAAATATCTATACTATTATTACACGGTTGATATGAGTTTATGAAAGAAGACTTACAGCGAAACAGCCCCACAATACAGTTATATGTATATGAAAGCGGTAAATGAAAGCATATAAACACTTACTCGGTTGTAGAGCTTCCATGCTGTTGGTTAGTTGTTCAACAAAGAAAAATTGAAAACAACAGTATATTTCAAAATCAAAGGAGAAAGTGCTTTGAAAAAGAAAGATTTGGGGCTTACAGCTCAAGGAGAGGCCCAGGGTTTTATCAGTGATCGCACTGTTTGAATTTGTACAGAGGGACTTATACGAGTGATTAAGGCCCAAAAATTGTTTGCTGTACAAAGGGATTTGGGTCTTACACTCTCTCAAGAGGCCCAAAAGGTTTAAAGAAAAATATAGGGGTCTTATTACTCGAGGGTAGGCCCAGATGATTTTTAAAAGGCGACGATCGCGCCGTTCACTTGTACAGAGGGACTTATACAATAAGTGAGGCCCAAAATGGTTTGTACAAGGGATTTTGGGTCTTACACTCTATTAAGAGGCCCAGAAGGTTTTAAAGAAAAGAAATGGGTCTTACTACTCGAGGGTAGGCCCAAGATTTGTTTTTCAACGGATGATGATCGCGTCGAACTTTTTGAAATACAACGGGACTTATACAATAAGTGAGGCCCAAAATAGGTTGTATTTACAAAGGGTTGGGTCTTACACTCTATTAGAGGCCCAAAAGGTTTTAAAGAAAAGAAATGGGTCTTACTACTCGAGGGTAGGCCTATGATTTTTCGTTTAAAATGGCGATCGCGCCGAGATTTTCTTTTAACGCAAAGGGGCTTATTCAATATCTGAGGCCCAAAGTTGTTTTTGGTTAAAAGGGGATTGGGTCTTACACTCTATTAGAGGCCCATAAGTTTTGAATGTTTTATGAGGGTTGAATTCATCCAAAAACCCTAATTTGTTTTCAAAATGTATTTTAATTGAATAAAAATTCAATTAAAATGATCAAAATTGTTTAACATAGGGAAAACAAATTGTGATCTTGGATTAATGCTTCAAAAATTAAGTATTGACCTACAAAATAATTAGAAGTCATTAAAAGTTGCAAAATCAAGGTGGAAAAAATATTCAAAATGTCAAAAACAATTAAAATATTAATTCTTTGCAAAAATATCAATTATATGAAATAAATAATATTTTTGGGATTTATTGGGAAAATAAAATATTTTAACATTTTTGTGAATTATTAAAAAAAGAATCAACTCAAAATCATTAAAACTCAGAGAGAAGTTAATTTTTGAATCAATTAAATAAAATCACAAAATTCAAATATTTGAATTTGTGAAAATGGCGCCAAGAACAAGGGCAAGAACACGCGCGTGTTCTGAGTTTCCCAGATTTGCATTTTCTATCCAATCTCACTGAATACTTGACCATATCATGCAATCCACATACCAATCAACTCGTTTCAACCTCACGATCATCTTTATGGCAATTAATTTCATTTAAATTAAGCATAAAACAAAAAATCACGAAAAATCCTCAAGAACCCTAAATTCTGCATGAAGGCTGGGATTTTTGACACCCGATTCAAACAAAGCAATTACTTGAGGGGAAACATTCCATGCATGATTATGAACATTTGGCAAAAGTAGTGTGCGAGGAAATATGCATAGATTGAGAGATGACCAAGTTTAGGCTTACCTCTAGGTCGTGACAGCAAGTTCAAAGTGATTTCTGAGTTGGAGGTGTTACAGATGAGTTGTGATGATCTGAACATCATCCATACACCCTATGGAGTGTGTTTGAATGCTTGGACTTGATGGAAATTGGCTGGATCACTTCATGGCATCTCAACTGCAACTTAGTTAAAACCTTGAGCAATTGACTGGTGATTCTAAGAAATCAGTGTTCTAGATGTTGTTTAAGTGTTTGATCAGCTCACATATGATGTATATGAGGTTTGTGTGTGTGATTGGTTTGAGTGGAATTGCTCTCTAATGAAAAACCCGATAGTGACTTGCTAAGAAAGGCATTTTTGAGAGTGAGAAGTGGATTTTGAGAAAGGCAAGTGTTGTAGTCCTTTGGTGTACTTAAACTGATCACAATTGAGATCTATTTATAGTAGAGCAAGTTTGTTTTGCAAGGAATAGTGAATGGTAACTGCTGATTAGGTTTGGCCAATGTTGGCAAATGAAAATCCAAGTCTCCTCTAGCCATTGACTAGAGGTTAGGGCACAGGCTACTGGTTCCCTTGGTCTTGGATAAGTCTTGACTGAATTCAGTTTCTAATAGTTCAGTCCATGCCACCTTGATGCTTCCATTGAATGCTCCAATCCAAAATTGGAGTCTTGTCCCTATTTTAGGCAATTCTAGGCTTAGCATGCTATTTCTTGTTCCAAGGACTTTGGAGGCTTGGCTCAGTGATTGTCCCCATTAGATTCAATCCTCAGATGTGTCCAAAGTGATGACAAGGCTTGGAATTGGCTGATTTTGGCAAATCGAGTAAAAGTGCAAAATTCTGCCTTGCCTTGGCAGATTTCAGCAAGGCAACTTGCCAATGTCATATCTCATGGCTCAAGTTGAATTTGGTGATGTTCTTGGCCATTTTGGAAAGCTCTTATATGATACAACAACTATTTGATCATATTTGGTTTTGATACTTTTTGGATCCAAGTGAAAAATGCCTCTACATTTGGAAAAAAGTAAGGCAAAATCTGACTTAGTGAAATTTTCACTGTTGGAACAAAGTGACTTTTCTTGATTTTGATCACTCCATAACTCAAAATCCATGAGGAATTTGGACATAGGTCAGTATGAAGCTTTTGTAGAGGGCAATGAGATATACAAATCAAGCTTTGGATGGAAAAAACTGGCTTTATGGTTTAGGAGTTATGATCCCCCAAAATTGGTACCTTTGTCACTTTTTTTCATAACTTAGAAAATTTTTCTAAGTTTTTATGGTTACCCCTTTTACAAGTTATCCCATTTTCTTTGATTTTTCTTGATGAATGATGATTCAAATCATACATTAACATCATTTTAGGGTTGAAAATCCATTTTTGTGAAAAATCTCAAAAAGTCAAAGTTGACTTTTGTGCACAGTTGACTTTTGTCCGAAGAATTCCAAACTGTGCAATTCTTCAGGAAATCATGTCCTTGACCTAAATCAAACTTGATGGACATGTTCCATAGGTGGTATAGAGTGTATTGAATCATGTCTTAGGGCTTGGGAGCATGTCCTGGTCAAAAGTCAAAGTTACAGTTGACTTTTCTCGCAAAACCCTAATTGTGGTTCAGATGGAATTGAAACTTGTTGCTCAAGCTTCTTGGATCAATCCATTGTTCCAAATGGATCAATATGGTATATTAGAGACCCTCAAATCATGTCTTGAGGTCTTGGTTCATGATTTTTCCCAAAAGTCAACTTAGGGGTGAATTAGGTCAAGAAACCCTAATTCCTGATTTTTTATGTATGCATCCCTTGAGGTCAAATTGACTTGATGATTGGGTCCATGAGGTTCCATGGAGTATATTAGGATATGCTTTGAAGCATTGACTCATGCCCAGAGGAAAATTTCCAACTAGAGGCCCTGGTCGACCAAAACCCTAATTTGGTGACACTGGCGATCTTGAGGCTTGATCCACCTAGAAGGGAGCATCCTTGTGCTTAATCCTTGAAGTGGGAGTCCTTTTGATACTTTGTGTATGTTTGAGAGTGTAGAAAAGTTGAAGATCATGTCATTCCTTGATTGATCCTTTGTCTAAGCACTCAGAGAGGGCTTGAAACCCTAATTTTGATAGTAGTGAATGCTCACCCATCTTTGGGGAGACTGATGAGGCATAAAGGTACATCCATATTATGATGATGATTTACACAATGATGGAAATCTTAGTGGTCAAAATTTGGGGTTTGACAGACACCAATATGGGTTGGATAGGATACCAATTTGAGTTGGTTTGCCAGCAAAGACTGGGCTTAAGACACCAATATGAGTTGGGCCTAGATTGAGGTTCACAACTGACCTGATGTTTTGGTTCATAGCTGACAAAGGTTCATAGTTGACCGGAGTTTAGGTTCATAGGTGACCAAAGTTTAGGCTCATAACTGACCAAGGTTAATAGTTGACCGGAGTTTAGGTTCATAGGTGACTAAAGTTTAGGTTCATAGCTGACCAAGGTTCATAGTTGACCGGAGTTTAGGTTCATAGGTGACCAAAGTTTAGGTTCATAGCTGACCAAGCTTCATAGTTGACCGGAGTTTAGGTTCATAGGTGACCAAAGTTTAGGTTCATAGCTGACCAAGGTTCATAGTTGACCGGAGTTTAGGTTCATAGGTGACCAAAGTTTAGGCTCATAGCTGACCAAGGTTCATAGTTGACCGAAGTTTAGGTTCATATGTGACCAAAGTTTAGGTTCATAGCTGACCAAGGTTCATAGTTGACTGGAGTTTAGGTTCATAGCTGACCTGAGGTTTTGGTTCATAGCTGACCAGAGGTTTTGATTCATAGCTGACCAAGAAACAAACAATGCCAGAAATTACTAGACTTTAGGTTCATAGCTGACCTGAGGTTTTGGTTCATAGCTGACCAAGAAATAAACAATGCCAGAAATTACTGGACTTTAGGTCCATAGCTGACCTGATGTTTAGGTTCATAGATGACCAAGGTTCACAGTTGACCTGAGGTTAAGGTTCATAGTTGACCTGCTGTTTAGGTTTATAGTTGACCACAGTTTAGGTTCATAGATGACCAAGGTTCACAGTTGACCTGAGGTTAAGGTTTATAGTTGACCTGAAATTTTGGTTCATAGCTGACCATGAAATAAACAATGTCAGCGATTACTGGACTTTGAGTTCATATGAAGAGGTTTAGTATCTGATGGGTTAGTACCGGGGTTGCATAAATGAAGATTAGAATTCCTGGGGAATATGAATAATGAGCCAAATCTGGCGCACGCAGGTGAAGACCGGACGCAAGCTAGTCACGGATAAAGATACATAGATCAACAAATTGAGTGTAAAGGGAGGTGAAGACCCACAAGCAAAAGCACACCCAGATTCAAAGATGCAGGATGATATGGTATGATGCGAATGCTCCATGATATGCAAGAGATGACTCTAACAAGAGACGACAGACTGGGAAACAGGGTAGATGGATGACTCATCCACTGCAAGGAGTCACATTGAATCTGAAGGGAATCAGCAACTTGGAATCAATCTGGGAATATCTTTCCTTCTCTTGAGGAAGTGACATTTTTCACGTTCAACAAACATTTGTGAAGATACTGGGGAGAAGTCCTTTGTATCAAAGTAGTCAGTCATTACTGAAACGTCCGATCCGGGAAGTATTGTCAATTAAAAATTTACTTCAATGAGGAGCTTGTGCGCCAGATGGTTTAACAGTGCTTCCGTCACAACCAGAGTTATTGGGGAAGCAAATGATTTCACTAAATCGTCCCTAATGCCAAAGAAAATTATATTTTCATTATGTTTTCTCGGAATATTTTTTTTAAAACATTTTCGGCTTTCAAAACGTTATTAATGAATAAGTGAAGTTTTACATAACAAGAAAAATAACAGAGCAATGATAAATATCAAACAAAGAATGGTCCAAAATCTGATTTTATTAGAATGGTAACTTGCCAATGGTGAAGTTCCATGGAACATTACAATTGGAAAATGGAAATTTGGGAAAAGGTTACATCGTATTCAATGACCATTACCATCCCTAATGACTAAGAGTCCTAAAAAAGAACTTTGCTGCTGATGAGGGCAAATAAACTTGAACTTCTTCATGAATTCCTTGACGTAGGTGACAACCCCGCCTGACACAGTGAAACGCCTTTGTCCCTAACTTTTGCCTGGACCGCCCTTTCAGGTTTTCAGTCCACCGGGACGCTCTTTTTTGCCTAGGTCGCCCTTTCGGGTTTTCAACCTAGTGAGCTCTTTTCTTTTTTATTTGATCCCTAACTTTTGCCTGAGTCTTCTTCATAGGTTATGACCCACCGGGATACCCTTTTTTTTGCCTAAGTCGCCATTTCTGGTTTTCGACTTAGCGGACTTTTTATGCGTAATATTTTCGTACTGAGTCAGCATTCACTGGGTGTACGAGTTGTTCACCATCCATCGTTACAAGGAATAAGGAGCCTCCTAAGAACACAGTTTTCACCACAAATTGACCCTCATAGTTAGGTGCCCATTTTCCGCGAGCATCCCTTTGAGATGGCAAGATCTTCTTGATTACAAGTTCTCCTTCTCGGAATTCTCGAACATGGACCTTCTTGTCAAATGCTCTCTTCATTCTCTTCTGGTATAAGTGACCATGACACATTGTAGTCAGTCGCTTCTCATCAATGAGGTTCAGCTGGTCATATCTCTCTTGGACCCATTATGCTTCATCAAGCTTGGTTTCCATTAGAATTCTCAAAGATGGTATCTCCACCTCAATGGGAAGAACAACATCCATTCCATATACCAGAGAAAAGGGAGTTGCCCCTATCGAAGTTCGAACCGAAGTTCTGTATCCATGCAAGGCGAATGGTAACATTTCATGCCAATCCTTATAAGTCTTGACCATTTTTGGAGGATCTTTTTGATGTTTTTGTTGGTTGCTTTGACAGCTCCATTCATCTTGAGACGATAAGGTGAAGAATTATGATGCTCAATCTTGAAATTGTCACACAACTCCTTCATTGTTTTGTTGTTCAGATTTGTCCCATTGTCAGTTATGATTCTGTTAGGGATTCCATAATGAAAGATGATATTATTCTTGATAAAACGAGTAACCACTTGCTTGGTCACACTGGCATAGGATGCAGCTTCAACCCACTTGGTGAAATAATCAATGCCCACTAGAATAAAACGATGACCATTAGAAGCTTTTGGCTCAATAGCCCCAATCATGTCAATGCCCCACATAGAGAAAGGCCAAGGCGATTACAAAACATTCAACAATGTTAGAGGCACATGGATCTTATAAGCATAGATCTGGCACTTATGACACTTTCTGGCGTATTAGATACAGTCAGCTTCCATAGTCAACCAATAATACCCAGCCCTCAAGATCTTCTTAACCATGGCATGACCACTGGCGTGAGTACCAAAGGCCCCTTCATGAATATCATGAATCAACAGGTCTGCTTCTCGTTTATCAACACATCTTAGCAGGACCATGTCATGATTCCTCTTGTAAAGTACATCATTGATGAGAAAGAACTTGGATGATAGCCTTTGTAAAGTTTTCTTGTCAAGACTGAAAGCATTGGCAGGATACTCTTGAGTCTTCAGATAATTCCTGATGTCGTGAAACCATGGTTTCCCATCCTCTTCTTCTTCAACCAAGTGACAGTATGTTGGTTCAGTCTTGCATTCACTGATGAGCGGCGCTTCATTAACAAAGTTAACCTTCCACATTGAAGCTAACATGGCTAGAGCGTCAGCTACGTTGTTCTCTGAGCGCAGAATATGACGGAAGGTAATTTCGTCAAAGTATTTGATCATTTCCACAATATAAGCGCGGTATGGGATTAGTTTCTTGTCCTTAGTCTCCCATTCACCTTTGACTTGATAGATAAATAAAGAAGAATCACGAATGACTTCTAGAATCTTGATTCTGAGATCAATTGCAGCTTCCAAATCGAAGATGCACGCTTCATACTCAGCAACATTATTCGTGCATTCAAAGTCTAGCCTTGCTGTGAAAGGAGTATAACCACCATCAGGGTTTATCAACACAACACCCACACCATGTCCCTTGTAGTTGGAAGAACCATCAAACATCATTTTCCATATAGAACCGGGTTCATGACCTTCATTAGGGCCTGGCTCTTCGCAATCTTTTACCAACATGATGTCTTCATCGGGAAAATCAAATTTGAGAGGCCCGTAGTCTTCAACAGGCTGATCTGCATGGTATTCTGATAATACACTTCCCTTGATAGCCTTCTGAGTGACATATTGGATATCGTATTCTGACAAGAGCATGTACCAACGAGCAAGCCTTCCTGTTTGAGCAGGCTTCTCAAAGATATACTTTATTGGATCCATTTTTGAGATCAACAAAGTAGTGTGACATATCAAATACTGCCTCAAACGTCTGGCGACCCATGCTAAAGTACAACAAGTCTTTTCTAGCAATGAATAAAGGCTTTCGCAATCAGTGAAATTTTTGCTCAAGTAATAAATGGCATGCTCCTTGCGACCAGTTTCATCATGTTGGCCCAAGAAGCAGCCCATGGATCCTTCCAACACAGTCATGTACATGAAGAGAGGTCTTCTAGGAGCAGGGGGAACCAAGATCGGTGGTTCTTGCAGATAATTCTTGAGTTTATCAAAAGCTTGCTCACAATCAAAATTCCATTCTACAGTCTGATCCTTGCGGAGCAACTTGAAGATTGGCTCACAAGTGGGATTCATGGTGGAGATGAATCTGGAGATATTGTTCAAACGGCCCAGAAAACCTCTTACTTGAGACTCGATCTGTGGAGCTGGCATCTCTTGAATAACTCGCACCTTGTCAGGGTCCACCTCAATTCCTTGTTGACTGACGATAAAACCGAGCAGCTTTCCTGGTCTGACACCGAAAGTACATTTGGCAGGATTCAACTTTAGCTGATATTTCCGGAGTCTCTTGAATAACTTCATAAGATGGTCCAAATGTTCCTCCTCACTCTGAGATTTACCAATCATATCATCCACATACACTTCAATTTCTTTATGGATCATGTCATGGAATAAGGTTACCATGGCCCTCTGATAGGTTGCCCCTGCGTTTTTCAAACCAAAGGGCATGACTTTGTAGCAATAAGTTCCCCATGGAGTGATGAACGTAGTCTTATCCATATCGGTCGGATCCATTCTGATCTGATTGTAGCCTGAGAAGCCATCCATAAAGGATAAAACTGCAAACCGAGCTATATTATCCACAAGAGTGTCGATATGTGGCATAGGGAAATCGTCTTTAGGACTGGCTTTGTTGAGATCCCTATAATCCACGCACATTCGCACTTTACCATTCTTCTTCATTACTGGCACAATATTGGCTTCCCATTCAAGATACTTCGAAACTGCCAAGAAACCTGCATCCAGTTGTCGCTTGACCTCATCCCTCATCTTGAGAGCCATGTCAGGTCTACTTCTTCGAAGTTTCTATTTCACCGGCAGGCATTCAGGCTTGAGCGGCAGCTTATGAACTACTATATTTGTATCCAAACCAGGCATGTCTTGATAAGACCAGGCAAACACATCCACATATTCTTCAAGAAGCTGAACTAACCGTTGTCTGACTTCTGCCCCAAGCATTGCCCCAACCTTAACTTCTCTCTTGTTATCTTCGGTACCAAGATTAATGACGTCAACTTGTTCCTCATGCGGTTGAAGGTCCGTGTACTCATATTCACACATTTCTGCGAAATCATCAAGGACCTCATAATCCTCCTCATCCTTAGTTTGATAGGTAAGGGAATCAAAGTCGATAGTGAGAGTAGGGTCATTGAATACAATGGGTTTGGGATTTATTCTGCATGATGGAGGGATTTATTTTATTAAAATGCACAAAATCAAATGCAAGAAGAAAATGTTTTTGTAGTTTTTGAAAAGATTACCATTTTTCCTTAAAAGCAAAAACAGTAAATAAAGACAAAAGAATTTAACAAAACATCAACTTCATTGATTAATAAGAATTAAAAGCGGTGGCCTATACAAAATAATCCGCTAGCCTTGGGCAGGGCTACGGAATTGAAAACAACAACAAAAGCAAGTGAATTACTCTGGCATAGGGTACAAAACAGGGATCTCAATAGCCTCCCAATTACTCAATGCGGCGTCACACTGAAAAACCAAATGGCTAATGTCCTCGTCCTCAGTTTCTTCAATGATGGCATGAACTTGATGTCCTCCACTGACAAACACTTCCTGGATCGTCTTTAGTCGCCTTGTTGTAGCAACAGCTTTTTCCTCAAGAGTTGGTTTGTAACCCAACCCTTGGTACTTCTCTCTTTCTTGAATCTCGGTGACTTTGCCCCAACCTTCAGGTACACCTTCTTTTAGGGCAGATTGGATACTCTTGAAAGAAGCAAAAGATGGACAGTTCGAGGCCACTGGCTCTTCATTGTCAATCATAACAACATTAGCTATCTCAAGAGCTTGGAAAGAGGCTTCCAAAGCGTCTTCAGCAGCTTCAATGTATCGGAAAGAGGATAGGTTATTGACCATTAGATCTTCTTCACCATGGATAATGACCAATTTCTCATTAGCTACAAATTTCATCTTTTGATGCAAAGTCGATGTTACAGCACCGGCTCCATGGATCCAAGGTCTTCCCAAAAGACAAATGTAAGCAGGATTGATATCCAAGACTTGGAAAACAACATTGAAGATATGAGGACCAATCATAATAGGTAATTCAACCTCTCCCATTACTGATCTTCTCAAGCCATCAAAGGCTTTGACAATGAGTGAAGTAGGCTTCATCACAACCCCTCGATAGGTCAACTTTTCTAGAGTTCTTTTCGGTAGCACATTCAAAGACGAACCAGTATCTACAAGCACTCTGGCTAAAGTATCCTCTTGGCATTTTATGGACACATGCAAGGCAAGATTATGGTTTCGACCTCCTCGAGGTAACTCTTCATCACAGAAACTGAGTGTATTGCAGGCTGTGATGTTAGCAACGATGTGGTCAAATTGTCCAGCAGTAATATCTTGGGCTATATGTGCTTGGGCTTGTATATTCTGTAAGGCTGCTCTGTTTGTAGGAGAATTCATTAGCAGAGACAAAATTGAGATCTTGGATGGAGTTTGGTCGAGCTGGTCCACAACCTTATAGTCACTTCTCTTGATAATTCTCAGAAACTCATCATCATCTTCCTTCGTAACCACCTCTTTCTCTTTATCTTTGGAGGATACAGGAATAACAGTCACCTTAGGCACGGTTCCTTTGAATAGAGGAGTGTAAACTCTACCGCTGTGAGTCATCTTCCCAGTCCCCACTATGTTGGTCACCTCTTCATTAGTGGTTCCCACCTCATTCCTTGGAACCACTTCTTCATGTCTTTTATCAACCCCAATATTCTCATAAATCCATGGCACAACTTTTGAACCTCTGAAACGGAATGGAATGGGTTGTCGGATGTTGCTTGGCTTTGAGTGATTAGTAGTGGAAGCAACAAAGGACTCAGAAGTGTTGAAGATTGGTACTGGCTTATTGAACACGAGAATCACAGAACTAGACTTTGGTATGTTGAACACAGGCACTTGTTCTTTTGACTTTGGCAAGTTGAACACAGGCTCAATTACTGCAACTTCATCCTTCTTCTCTTTACTGAACACCTACAAAAATCCTTCATCAATCAAATTCTGAATGTCGTCTCGGACCAACTGGCAACCCTTGACACTGATATTACAATCTTCACAATCACCATGATATATTTTTACCAACCCAGCTTCGAATAGTTTAGCATGGAAGACCTTGATAGGAGTTTTGATCCTTAATGCATCCAATACTAACACCTCATCATTCTCGTCCTCAATGGCGTTTGTGGTTTCGTGCGTGGGCAACGGATTACTTTTCACGTTTGGATGATTATCTGCAAAAGATAGGATTTTCTTTTCCATCAACCTTTTTACCACATGTTTCAATGCTAGGCAACCCTTCAGGTCATGACCGGCTCCCCCTTGATGAAAAGCACAATTAACCTTTTGGATTGTGGAACGACAAAGACTTCTCTGTGGGTGGACCCAGAGGTTTGGTAACAATCAGTCCTTGTTGCACTAATGAAGGATAGAGTTCAGTGTAAGACATTGGTATGGGCGGAAATATGGTCGTTCCCCCTTGTCTCCTTTGAGGAGCACCTGAGTGTGAAGCTTGTTGTCTTTGTTGTTGTTGATAGTTCTGAGCATTTGGTACTTGTTGATAAGCTGGTGTTGTTGATAGGCCGGCGCCTGCTGCGCTGCTTGGTGATTAAAAGTAGGTGTCATATCTGCTACATAGTGCTGTGGAGCATACTGCATTGGGTAGATCGGCTGTTGAGCAAAGTTCGGCACCGACTGTTGTTGATACATAGGTTGTTTCCACCTTGGGTTCCTTTTCTCCCCTGCCATGATGGCATTAGTCTCTCCTTCTTTCTTCTTGTGGAAGTGGCTAGGAGCTTTCTTGGCATTGGTATTGGTTGAACTGCTTGAGGAACTGACTACTTTTCCGCTTTTCAGCCCTGCTTCTACTTTTATGCCTACAGCAACAATATCAATGAAGTTAGCGCTGACACTACTGATCATCCTCTCATAGAACTCTGGCTTCACAGTATCCACAAACCAATCAGCTAGTTCTTTTTCAGACAAAGGTGGTTCTACCTTAGATGCTGTCTCTCTCCAACGCTGCGCGTACTCTTTAAAAGACTCGGTATTGCTCTGAGACATGCTCAACAATTGTCTTAGATCGGGCGCCAGGTCTATGTTATATTTGTAATGCTTTACAAAAGAATTTGTCAAATCTTGAAAATAACGGATTCTACACTGGTCCAGACTTAAGTACCACTTGGCAGCAGCCCCTTTCAGACTATCTTGGAAGCAGTGGATCATCAACTTATCATTATCCATATATGCAACCATTCTTCGAAAATACATAATCAGATGTGACTTAGGACACGTTGCTCCTGAGTATAAGTCAAAATTGGGTAGTTTAAATTTGGGTGGAATTACCAAGCCTGAGACTAAGCACATGTCTTTAGCATAAGTACTAAATACACTGCTCCCTTCCATTGCTTTCATTTTCCTCTGAACTGTCTCTACACTTTCCTTCAGCCTTTCATGTCGATCATCTCCCTCTTCGGACATCTCAGGGTAATCATAGACCGGATGTGGGTTGTGAAAAACAGGGTGCACCTGGGTTTGCACAGCTGCTGGAGTAAAGCTAGGGATGGCTTGAAGAGTTTAATTAACCAAGGGAATAGTTTGTTGGGTAGAAGTGGGAACCGGAGCACATATAAAATCAAAAGGCATACCCAAAGTAGGGTTCACAGTAGTAATAACGGGAGGTTCCACAGTTGGAGTGATAATCTCGGAGACCACAGTGGCCTGTGTGTCCATCTTTGCTTTCATAACTTGAATAGCTTCCAGAACCTGCCCCATTCCTCCTCAGAGCTCATTCAGCTTATTGTTAACTCTGTCCATTTCACAGTACTGCTCTGGCATCTTTTGACGAGCTTGGACTCGTGTGTTGTAGCTGTGTCGGGAACTCAGTGTGACGATTCTGAAGAGAATTACGATGACATGAGATAAGACAAAGAAGCAATGCACATGCTATGACATGATGCAAATGAAAATACAAATGCAAAATGCAAGCTAAACTATCAAGAAACCAAGACAATTTGCAAACATTGTAGATAACAGGATGTTCATCAAAATAAGCTTATTTCATTAGAAATTCTTGCAAATGTTACATCAGAGGTGATACATCTTCATAATTCAAAATACATAAGTGGAAATGGAAAATAAAACAACAAATGAAACTAAAGATTGGATCCACTGGTAGACGGTCCCTCCCCTCCATTGATCTTTCTCATAAGCTTGTTGATTCGCTCCTTGATTTTTGCCTTCTCAAAGGTCAATTCTCCTAGTGCCTCCTTCAACTTCAATTCTTCCTTTGTAGGTGTTTCGTGACGGGGATAAGCTATCCTCATCATGAGGGCTCTTTCGTGAGACCATTCTAAGAAAGCCTCGGTAGCGGTGTAATTAAAATTTCCCATAGCTGTCCATCCATGTCTATTGATACGGAGCCAAGCACGCTCAATTCTGATTTTGAACTCAAAATCTTCATTCTCCTCAAGAAAAATCATCTCTAGATTATCGAAATCAGGAAATTCCTCCATTGGATGGCCTAGTTGTCGGCGAGCAAGCACAGGATTATAATTGATACACCTATTCCTTCCCATGAGAGGGACGTTGGGGAAGTCCCCATAGCTGTGGATCATCAGGATCCCCCCATAAACCAGATCGTACCATTCAATGTCAGTGTGGGTCAGCTCCATCAATTTCTTGGACCAAATCGTGCTATCTTCTACTTCCCAAAAATTTGGCGTCTTCGGTAGGTGCGAAATAAACCACCTATAGAAGAGGGCAATACAACAAACAATGGGTCATACATTCCGCATGTATCTTGTGTGAATAGCATGATAAGTATCAGCTAGCAGTGTAGGCACAGGGTTGTTGAGCATGAAGATTCGGATAGCCTGAACGTCGACGAAATATTTGGCATTAGGAAACAGGAATAAACCATAGACAAGTAAAGCAAAGGTTGATTCAAAGAGTGCAGAGTTTCCCCTATCAACGAAGTAGAGAGCTTTCTCGAGCAAGAATTGCGCGGGTAATCCACGACGTCCTCCTTTGTTGATTAGCTGAGCTTAAATATCGGACAATCTGATCCTTGTTCCCTTCGCAATGTCTTTGGCAGTGAGTTCCTCTTTAATTCCAGAGAATGGAGAAGTTTCTTTAACAGGGATGCCCATCAGAGCGGAATACTCTTCCAAAGTTGGCATTAGTTGATAGTCTAGAAACACAAAGCAACGGTAAACAGGATGGTAGAGTTGGACTAGAGTCTCAAGCAGTCCTTCAGTCACTTAGAGTTTCAGCAATGGTAGGATCCTCCCATACTTTTCGGTGAAAGTCAACGGGCCTTCAATCATATCCCCCAGCCCCAACAGTTGTTCTAACTCGGGAACCTCGAAAGTATACGACCATACTCTTCTTCTTCCAGCATCCATCTCTACAAAGTCTGCAAAACAAGATTAGTTTCTTGATAGTTTAGCAAAAATGCGGGATGTTATGCAAAGTTTCATGGAACTCAGACACTCGTAAAATACCAAGAGATATCAAAAAGTCTCATTCTCATTAATAAAAGAGTGAATTACAAAAGTAGTACATCTTTCAAAGTCCTAAACATAAAGCTAAATAAAAGCTAAAAAGACCTAATGAGATTCCCCTAAGAGCCTCAACTTGAGTTTCCTATTCTCATTCTTCATTTGAGCTTTTTCTATGACGAGTTTGTCGATGATTAACTTCCACGGAGTAGATTGAGTATCGGAGGTGCTTGGTCCTTCTTGGGTCCTCCTTTTCTTGCATGAGAACAGCTCTTCATCCTTGGCTTGTAGTTGCTTTTGGAGCTCTAGGTTCTCCTCGACAACCACTTGGTATTTGTGCTTCCAAGCTTCTCCTGTCTACTGGGCTTGGTTCAAAGCAATCTTCAGCTCTTCTTCTTTTGTCATGAAAAATAGAATGGGCTCCTCCTTCAAGGCAATTGGTTCTTGTCTAGAATATGGAATTTTCAACTCAATAGCTCTTCTTCGGACCCATTGGAGATAAGGCTCCATGGACACACAATTAGGTTTTCCTATAGTACTCCTTCCCTTCTTGTGTCTGCTACCCCAAGCATTCAAGATCAATCTTATTTGTTCTTCATACTTATCATTCCAAGAGGATTATCTTTCAACAGATACCCCAACTGTCCTCGAGCTAACACCGGCTTGTAGCTGATTCCTCCTTTGGTACCAAGAAGAGGTACGTTGCCAAAATTCCCACAACTGTCTGTGATCATTATCCCATCATACACACGGTTATACCAATCAATGTCGGAATGAGAAAGAGCCATAATCTTTTTAGACCACTATCCTTTCTTGGGGTCCCAAAATACGCTTGCTTTTGGCAAATGTGAAACAAACCATTTGTACAACACGAGAGTGCAACATGTGAGCTGTCCTTCATTGTGGGTGTTCCTTAAATGGACTGAATGGTAAGCATCAGCGAGCAAAGTTGGTACAGGATTTTTCTTCAATAATATCTTGATTGCATTCATGTCCACAAAGTTGTCGAAATTTGGGAACAGAAAGAGTCCATAGATAAGTAATGCAAAAATGGCTTCAAAAGCATCCCTATTCGAGTGCTTAGCATAGTACTGAGCTTTTCAAAATAAGAATTTAGCAGTCAACCCAAATATTCCTCCATTGGAAGTCATGTTGTTTTGGATGTCAACTAACTCCAAACGGGTGGCCTTAGCTATTTCTTCCTCTTTGGGGTTCCTCTCAAAGATATGAAATGGAGACTCATCCTTAATAGGTAAACCAACTATCTGAGAATACTCTTCAAGAGTGGGCAAGAGTTGATAATCAGGGAAGGTAAAACAATGGTACTTGGGGTCATAGAACTGAAGTAGAGTAGAGAGGAGTCCTTTGTCAACTTCCTTCTTCAACAAGATCCACAGCTTCCCATATCTATCTTTGAATCCTTCAGGGTCTGACGACAAGTCTCCCAATCTCCTTAGGTTGTCCAATTTAGGACTTTTGAAAGTGTACTTCACGGTATTCCTTCTTGTACTGTCCATGATATCCCTATGATATTCACAAAAAGGAGGTCTGAGTTCCATGAAACTGGCATGAAATGAATGCTTATGATGTATGAATGCAAAAAGCAAAACACATAGATGCACACATATTCACAAATATACAAGCACACACAAAGGGCTTAGGTTACGGTCATGAGCGTGGAGTCATGGTTTACCCTTCCCAATTGGTATGTACTATTGGTTTATAAACTGTAGAACAGGGTTCTAAGAAGTTCCCAGAGTCGACAACCCATCTTTCGGATATTATCGATTTCCCAAATGACCCGGTAGTTAATAATATTCTCAAGAGAATCTTGTCTGAGTGTAGTATCGTGTAGCAACCAATTCGGGAATAGACTCCCTCATAGTCCTCGTACTACATCCTAAAAGGTCAAGTGGGGTTAGAGGTAACTACGGTTCTCAATATCAAGGGCACCTATGTCGAGAGTAGCAACGTTTTCACGAATAGACTCGTTCAAAATTGACTAAACTCTCAAGAGGGCCTCAACTGAGTGATGGTGTCTCAAGTTAAATTTTTTGGGAATCGACTCCCTCAAAGCCTCCTTGAATATACCATCGTCCTATCATAAGTACTCTCAAGTCCGGGTTAGGACTTATCTCACCACTCAATAGTAGCAACCCTGCCAAACAGAAAACCCAAGCAAAACAGGTATACAGATATATATACAGATATGTACAATCAAGCAAGCAAAACATATAACAAACACAAGCACAAACAAGGTGGGCTTAACCCTTAAATTCATCCCCAGTAAAGTCGTCATTTCTGTTGCGGTGAGAATCGAATATCAAGCTATTTAATTAACTTGAATCACACATCTTTGAAATTCACCACCGAGCTTTGATTTATCCAAAGGAAAGGGTAAAGATCGCCTAATTGCGCTATGTGAAGACAAAGCTAAGAGATCAGGGATTGGGGGTTGGTTATACTAAGGGAAGGTATTAGCACCCTAAGTATCTGTAGTACTCTACAGGAACCTCTTGTTTGGATTGTGTTATGTTATGTTTGCTTGCTAAGAAATATGCTAAGGGTAAAGGTAAGGACCTAGGGGTATGTACACTAAGTATACTCGCCAAGACGTCGCATCTTGTGCCTACGTATCTGACTAAAGAATCAGAGCAACTGTAGTTCACCTAACTAAGGGTGAGGAACCATTGACTATGGCCAAAGTTCCAAGGGGAATGAGCTTGAGCTCATGTATAGTTTAAGAAACTCTCTAAGTCTAAGTTGTGATAGGGAAAGTGAATACTCAAGGTGATGAGTTCACATAGAGTCCAAGAACTCTAACTTAATTCTAAGTTGGAAGAAAAGTGGCTCTTAGGAGGCCAAGGAGATCCTATGACTATGAGGTCAAGGAGGGGAAATGGCTCTTAGGAGGCCAAGATGGGACCCTATAAGGTCAAAGGTAAGGGGTGGCTCTTAGGAGGCCTAAGGTGAAATCCTATGACTATGAGGTCAAGGGAGAAATAATGAGCTATCTATGACTTTGAGGTCAATAGAGAGACTTTCCTTTGGAAGGAAGGGGAGTATAGCAACTTCTTATGAACAAGAATGAAAAGGATTGAAATTACATGAATAAAATGAGTGTAAGAACTAAAAGGGATGTATAACCATTAAGCATGATCAAGAAGTGTGATTCCAACATCCATGTATGGTAAGAAATAGTGAGATAATTCACAACAATCATGAACACATGAGCACACACATATGATAAAGAGAGCATTCAAGTGTGAAATCAAAGTCAAAGATATTCAAAGTAAGGGACTTAATAATAAAGCTAAACAAAACCCTAATAGAGTGAACTTAACCAAGATCAAGGAACTCTCTCAAAATAACCCTCTCATGTACCAAGAACTCTCACAAAAACCCTCAAGGATCAAGTGATTTTTCAAAAGATATTCAAGATTAAATGAAAAGTTTTACTCATGTTTTTTTCGTAAATTTAGAATTTAATATAAAAAATAAAATTAAAATTAAAATTAAATTATGGAAAATTAAATTAAACATTGAAAAGTATTTATGAATTTTTGGGATTTTTAAGATGAAAGAAAATATTTTTAAAAAAAATTAAAATTGAAGGGAAAAGAAAAAGAAAAAAGTTATTTGAAATTAAACAAAAGGGGGGTGTTTTAGAAATTTGAGAGGAACTAAAGTATGGCCTGCAGCGTATGGGCCTGAGTAGAGGGGGGTGCAAGTATCAGTTCAGGCCCAAATGCATAAGATGACTAAAAAGGGAAAAAAACTGGTAAAAGGGCGTCTGGGGCCAGGGGGATTCGAACCCTCGACCCCTATGTCACAGTGCGCGCTTTCTACCACTGGGGTGGCTATACATCCATTGTATAAGCCACCCCTAACACTACTTAAACCAAAACAATTGGAATAAATGCTAGCCTAAAAAAAACCAAACGAGGAACACATGTAACCGTGTACATACTAACACCAATATCAATCGGTCATACCCAATTTAAGTTATTAAATGCTAAAAAACACACTCTGGGCCAATCACATGCCATATTCTCCCTCGCCCATGCAGTCACGCAGCAACCAAACCTATCGTGAAACATGAAAAATGAAAAGAGTGCATCCTCCTTTTGTTCAAACAGAGATCTCCTAAAAAAACTTGATCAAATATCATGAACCTAAACATCCCTTGGTGCTACTCAAGACAAGGAACAACAAATGAACTTAAAATTCTCAAGATAAAAACATGACCAGACAGAAAGACAACATCAAAACAGGTGTGTTCAGAAATGAAAAAAAAATACTCTCAACATGTCTTAAAACCAAATGCAGATCCAACAACAATTCTCATATTGCTTAGTCTAAACTTAAACACACAATAAACAACCTGGGAATAGCTTCAAACGTGCAAACTTTAGGATGAGAATACAAACATTATATCATCAAATATTGACAGCGCCAAGAATACATAACGTGAACTTAACATTAACATTTTAAACCCACAACTCTGAATCAGATGAACATACATCCCTGAACATGATATTAGAGTCACTCATCATGCCAACACATTTTTAAGAAAACTCTCGATGGTAACCTCTAGTGTTTAAACATGGCATTAGGGTAATAACAACATAGCATTAGGAACTGGTAGTGTCAAAACATTACATGAACTCAGCAATATTATTCACATGGTCACTTGACTTAAAATGCAAAAAAAAAAACAGTATGATCATGATATTGTAAGCATAGAGTTATGAGTTAGGGGAGAATGAGAACAACTGTGAGGGATATTCTTCTATCTACTTTGTTTTAATGATGTCAACAAATATGTGAGAAATTAGATTGTAATTTGAGCGGTATCACTTCACGTGTCAGGCATATTGCGTCTAATCATTATCGTTCATGTGTCTAGATGCATAGGACCTTGTCTTTCCCATAAATAAATGTCCATTATCATTTTAGTAGTGTCTAGTATGTGTTTCTGAACTTGGTCAGGTGAAAATGCGCAGAAAATTGAATTTCCTGAAAAAATGCAGTTCATGCGCTGACCCTCCCAGTTCATGCGCTAACCTCCCAGCTCATGCGCTAACCTAGAAAAACCTGCGGGAAAGCGCATAACTTAAATGACACAAAAATTTGCATCTATGCGTCGACGCATGGGGGTTGTAGGTCGACGCATGATTTCCTGAATCAATGTTTTTCACTTAATTTTTTCTTCTGTTATTTCTGTTATTATTTTGTGTGGGTCATTTTATTTTCCTATAAATAGTTTTGGTCATCTAATTATTCAAAAAAAAACAAGAAACGTCAAAAATATATGCCATTTCTCTCTTAATGTTCATCTCCTTCATTGAGTAAACAAACAATCACACATAATCATCTTTGTTTGTGTCGCCCATTGATCGAAGTGATAACGTTCTGAATTTAGGAAGTGTGATCTTCATCTTCTGGGTTGAGAGTTTGGCAGGTGTTTCTTGAATCAAACCAGTTGGTTTTGTCCTCCAAGAATCGGATAGATTTTGGGGGTTTTTGTACAAACCATCTCGTTCTACAGGGATTCGGTTGGGCGAAGGTAACCGGAAATCGGCGCAATTGTTCGGTTTAGTAGCTGTAATCAGAGGATCGTAGAAGAGAGGTTTGGGTTCGAATATTTGGTAGATCACAATTGATCAGGTGAAGGTAACCGAAGAACGGAGGCTTCTTTCGGTTTAGTAGCGTGGGACGGTAATTGGATCAACCATATTCGAAGGACTTGATTCATCTTGAATCAAGGGGAGAGAAAATTCTGCATCAACGATCGAAGACGTTCGAGGGTTTGGATGTTCATAGTTTTCTCTTGTAATAAACAATTTGCAACAGCTACATATATATATATATATATCTGAATTCTAATTGTGGAATTGGGGGCAGAGGTACCCAAAGCGAGGACGATTGGGGAACTGCCTAATCAAATCTCGTTTGTTCTCTCTTTCCCTTAACTCTTTTACATTTCAGTTTGTTCGAATTTGTGAAGTCGCAATTTATCGAAATTTCTGTCGTAGTGTAATTTCGAGCTGAGAATCTATTTGTAGAATCGATACAATTCCTTGAATTGTATCTTGGAGCAGCTCTATATTATATTCCATAGAAATTTTGCACTTAGTGTGTTTTACGCACACTAGGTGTTTGATAATTTGTTTCAAAGCAAAAATCGAACACATTGCTTTTAGTTGCTTATCATTTTACCTCATTGGTTTGGATTAAACATCAAGCAAGCGATATTTTGTTGACTGCGTTTTTAAGTGTAGTAATCAAACTGAATTTTTCTCTTCCATACTCATTCTCGATATATTCATGCATATCCGATCCTTTTAGTAGAAGGTTCGTTGTAGACGTTCTATCAAGTGGTAGCTTCCGTTAAACAATTTTTTTTAAACTAAATTTTCATAATCATTTGTGTGTAAAACTCAAGGAATCTATTCAACCCCCCTTCTAGATCCATAGCCATCATCTAACAAGTGGTATCACGAGCTCCGGTTAATTCTGGTGCTTCGGTAAAACTTCTTGGATCATGGCGAACGAACCTAAAGGGGCTTATAATAGAGCTCCAGTTTTTACAGGCGAAAATTACAGCTATTGGAAGGATTGTATGCGCGTCCATATTAATTCCATAGATCGGAAGGTTTGGAACGTTATTTTAAACGGTCCCATGGAAATTACTATGACTAACGCGGAAGGCGCTGTCGTTCCTAAACCCGAAGCTCAATGGACTGAGGAGGACGAGAAAAAGTACAGCTATGATTGGAAGGCTCATAATATGATCATCTCCTCCTTGGGGGTTGATGAGTATTATCTAGTCTCCCATTGTGAAACGGCCAAAGCCATGTGGGATGCTTTACAAGTAGCCCACGAAGGCACTAATGATGTTAAGATGGCTCGTATTAATACACTAACGCAAGAGTTTGATTTGTTTTACATGAAGCAAGGGGAAACCATTGCGGATATGCAAAAACGATTTACTCACATTATCAACAAATTGCATGTTCTTGGTAAACCAATTCCAAATGAGGTTGCTACTAACAAAATTCTGAGGTGTCTTAACAGGGAATGGCAACCGAAGGTCACCGCTATCAAGGAGGCCAACAATCTCGCTACACTAGACCTCACAACACTCTTTGGTGAACTCGATGAGCATGAGCAAGTGCTCATTAGCTTGGATAAACATGAAAAGAGTATCAAGAAAGAGAAGGCAAAAGATAC
Organism: Lathyrus tuberosus; assembly: GCA_022829125.1. Classification (NCBI taxonomy): domain Eukaryota; kingdom Viridiplantae; phylum Streptophyta; class Magnoliopsida; order Fabales; family Fabaceae; genus Lathyrus; species Lathyrus tuberosus. The sequence goes on along the minus strand of JALAZF010000195.1, from coordinate 10,332,579 downwards.
GGAGAAGAAGTCGATAGCTCTTAAGGCTTCTTGTTCAAAGTCCACACATCAAGAGCTAAGTGATGATGAAACCAATAATGACAAAGATGAAGAATCCGGTGATGATATGGGCTTATTTGTGAAGAGGTACAATAGATATGTTCATAAGAACGATATTCAACACTCAGATAGAAATCTAGTCAAGTTTAGGAAGCAATCTAGAAGTGAAGGAAATAAAAATGGCAAGGTAAAAGGGACGTGCTACAACTGTGGAAAATCCGGGAACTACAAGCCGGATTGTCCATCTCTAAAGAAAGACAAAGATAAGGATAATGACAAGAGTCGCTCAAACAAAAAGTCCAACAAGTCTCGACGAGCATACATCGCTTGGGAAAGCGATAGTGAGTCGGAGAAAGATGATTCCTCAAGTGACGAAAGTGAATCCGTTAACTTTTGTCTTATGGCACGCCACAACAAAGCAAAAGAGGTAAAGCATTCTAAATATGATCATGTTAATACTATGTCGCATTTAGAGTTACAAAAGGCTTTTGACATGTTACACTATAAGGCTAAGGAAGCATTTCAATGTTTAGCCTCAAATAAAAGCATTTTCACGTATTTGGAGAAGAAGGTTTCCGATTCCGAAAAGGAATCGGAAGCCCTCAAAAACTCTATAGTGGACACATCAAAAGCCCAGGTGAAGAGGACCCTACCTCTTGGTTCAATTGGGGTTGTGACACTTGTCATATTTGGCAACGAGAGGTGAGAATCCTCAAGGCCAAATTGGACAAGGCTCTTAAGCCAAAAGGTTACGTTTGCTATTGATCGATCACATTTTCGTGAAAGCATGAATAATCCATATCAAAAGTATACCTATGTGATTCGAGATAGTGATAGCAAAAGTAAATTCCAAATGAACCGTAATTGTCTTTACTGTTGTAAGCCTGGTCATACTATTGCGAAATGCCGCTTAAGAAGGTTTCTTGTTCCGAAAGGCATCTACCAATGGTTGCCCAAGTGCGGTCTTGGTTTCACTCACCTTAAAGGACCCAATGAGACTTGGGTACCTACTCTCCCTTAATTGTTTTTGTAGGTATAAAGTCTTGAGACCACCGAAAGAAGATGGGTTCTGGATAGTGGCTGCTCGAGACATATGACCGGAGACATATCTCTTTTTATAAACTTTGTGGCGAAGAAAAAGGGGGTTGTCACCTACGGAGATAACAACAAGGGACAGATACTTGGTAAAGGTAGTATAGGTATACCCGCATCTACTACTATCTCTGATGTACTTCTTGTGGAAGGCCTTAGACACAACCTTTTAAGCATTAGTCAATTATGTGACAAGAATTATAAAGTATCTTTTTCAAAGGATTGTTGCATAGTTGAAGATAGCGATAAAAAGAATGTGTTTAAGGGCTTGAGGGTGAACAACGTCTATATGCTAGACTTAAATGAGGTATCGTTGAATGGAGACAAGTGTCTAGTCGCTATGAATGAAGATTCATGGTTGTGGCATAGACGGTTGGCTCACATCAACTTTGATTTGCTTAACAAAATAGTCTCTAAAGACCTAGTCATCGGTTTGACCAAAATTAAATTCACAAAGGATCACCTTTGTGATGCGTGTCAAATGGGGAAGCAAACAAGGATCTCATTCAAATCTAAAAACATCGTTTCAACTATAAGACCCCTTGAGCTCCTCCATATGGACCTCTTTGGACCATCTAGGGTTAAAAGTCTAGGTGGTAACTATTATGGGTTTGTTAAAGTCGATGATTTTTCTAGGTTTTGCTGGACCATTTTCTTAGCAAATAAGAGTGATACCTTTTCGACCTTTGAACTATTTGCTAAGTTATCTCAGAATAAGTTAAACACAAACATTGGGTCAATTAGAAGTGACTATGGGGGTGAGTTTGAAAATCATTTATTTGAAGAATTTTGTGATTCCAACGGAATTGATCATAATTTTTCCGCACCACGTACCCCTCAACAAAATGGGATAGTGGAACGTAAAAATAGAGTTTTGGAGGAACTTGGAAGGACTATGATCAATGATGGTGGATTACCAAAATACTTTTGGGCCGACGCCATAAGTACAGCTTGTTATGTTTTGAATAGGGTGCTCATCTGGCCTATTCTAAACAATACACCGTATGAGCTTTTAAAAGGGCGTAAGCCAAATATCTTTCACCTTCATGTATTTGGTTGCAAATGCTTTGTGTTAAACAATGGGAAAGAGACTTTTGGTAAATTTGATTCCAAGGCCGACGAGGGTATTTTTCTTGGATACTCTCAGTCGAGTAAAGCATATAGAATTTATAATAAAAGGTTACGTGTAGTTGAAGAGTCAGTTCATGTTACCTTTGACGAGTCTTATCCGAGAAATGTCGGAGAAGGTAGTTCTTTTCATGGTGCAGGTGTACCTACTGAAGACATACTCAAGGACACTGATAAGGAAACTGATCAGCCTGAAGCAGTGCGTATTGAGGAGGAAAAGGATCATCAACCCGTGAAAAGTGAGGATGATCATCATTCTGATAAAGATGAACTTCCTCCAGCTTGGAAGTCTTCAAAAGACCATCCAATTGACAACATTCTCGGTGATATCTCTAAGGGAGTAACCACTCGCTCTAAACTTAGTAACTTTTGTTATTACTCTGCTTTTGTCTCCCAAGTTGAACCTAAAAACACTAAGGAGGCGTTACTCGATGAGCATTGGTTTCTATCAATGCAAGATGAACTAAATCAATTCAGGAGAAATGAGGTTTGGGACCTTGTCCCCCCTCCGCGAGATCATCGAGTAATCGGCACCCGATGGGTGTTTAGGAATAAACTTGATGAAAATGGAGTAATAATGCGTAACAAAGCTAGGCTTGTAGCGCAAGGCTATAACCAAGAGGAAGGAATCGACTATGAGGAAACTTATGCGCCGGTTGCCCGACTCGAGGCCATACGCCTTCTACTTGCCTATGCTTGCACAAAGAACTTTAAATTATTCCAAATGGATGTTAAAAGTGCGTTCCTTAACGGATACATAAATGAAGAGGTTTATGTAGCCCAACCTCCGGGTTTTGAATCCCACAAATATCCTGATCATGTTTATAAACTTAAACGAGCTTTGTACAGACTTAAACAAGCCCCTAGGGCTTGGTATGATCGTCTAAGAAATTTTTTACTTGATCAAGGGTATTCAAGAGGAAAGGTTGACACAACCCTCTTTATTAAACGTCAAGGAAAACACTTAATTTTGGTACAAATTTTTTGTTGACGATATTATATTTGGGTCTACTAACATGACCTTGGTCAAGGAGTTTTCTAGTTTGATGCAGGGGGAGTTTGAAATGAGCATGATGGGGGAGCTCAACAATTTCCTTGGATTGCAAATCAAACAACTTGAAGAGGGCACATTCGTGAGTCAAACGAAATATTGTCTTGAGTTACTAAAATGTTTTGATATGCTAAACTGCAAAGCAATGACACTCCTATGCCTACAAGTGCTAATTTTGATCGTGACGAAAAGGGTAAGGATGTTGAGGTAAAGAAGTATCGAGGTATGATTGGATCTCTTTTTTATCGTACCGCATCACGTCCCGATATAATGTTTAGTGTATGCATGTGTGCGAGGTATCAGGCACATCCCAAGGAATCCCACTTAAAAGCTGTTAAGCGCATACTTTAATACCTGTCTGGTACTCTAAAGTATGGGCTGTGGTATTCCAAAGGTAGCGTTTGTTCCTTAGTTGGTTATTCCGATTCCGACTTTGCTGGGTGCAAGTTGGATAGGAAAAGTACTAGTGGCACGTGTCACTTTTTCGCAAATTCCTTGGTGAGTTGGCATAGCAAGAAACAGGTTTCCGTTACTTTGTCAACATCTGAGGCGGAATACGTTGACGCCGGTAGTTGTTGTGCTCAAGTCTTATGGCTTAAACAACAATTACTTGATTTCAACTTAAAACTTGAACGTATTCCAATTTTGTACGATAACACTAGTGCGATTAATCTAACTAAGAACCCCGTATTGCATTCACGCACCAAGCATATTGAAATACGCCATCATTTTCTTAGGGATCATGTAGAGAAAGGTGATGTTATTTTTGAGCATGTTGACACTAAGAATCAACTTGCTGATATTTTCACAAAACCGTTAGCTACAGAGCCTTTCTTTCACATCCGTAGGGAACTTGGCATTCTCGATATCTCGGATCGTGCTTAATAATCTTTTAAGATTGTGATCTTCACATATATATATATATATATATATGCTTGTTTATTCTTTTAACTAACAATGCAAAGAGATATTTAGCTATATGTGAGGGCTCTTATCGTCATGGTGATCAAGGTAATATCGTTCCGATTTATAGATGTTTATCATATTTTGTGTCATATTAAGTACCCTAATTTTGATGTTTATTGTATTTTGAGCACATATCGTTCATGTGGATGTTTTGTTCTATATGTGTACATGTCTATTTATTTGTTTGGAACTTAAATTGCAAAAAATTTCATTTCTGGCTCAAGTTTGCATGTGCATGCGTCGACGCATGATTTATGCGCTGGCCTAGTAAAAACTTTTGGGATATCGCATAACCAAATGTTCAATTTTTTAAGAAAATTCGTGAATCATGCGCCGGCGCACGCGGTCCACAGGTCGACGCATAAACGTAGAATTCAGAATCTCTGCTCTCTTGGAAAGCGTTCGCCGACCTAGTACTGCCTATTTTCACTACATATTTTCATTGCACATTGATGTATGTTCATTGCATGTCATCTCATCAGATTTTGTGGTCAATCTCTCCTTATCTTCCTCCATTAAACCTCATCAATACCCATTACTCTCCACTAAATCCTCATCAAAAACCCTAAAAATCAAAAACCCACCAAGAGTGAATTCTCTATATTACTTATACAAGGGTTTCTAAGGGCTGCACATATCTCCTCTTCACTTTCTGCGAAAATCAAGTGTCATCATCTTCCTTCAACTCTTCATCAACCATGGCTTCAAGAAGAAATCCTAGTAGAAGGGGAACAAGAGGTTCATCTTCACAACCAGCAACAACCAGCACATCATCTTCACAACGGGTAACCTTTAAGTCTTTAATTTCTGAAAGGCTAGCTAATCCTTTTGAGCAACTGTTCTGTAATTGTGCGGTTATAAGACAACATGGTTTTTATCCTCTGATGGGTCCAGATTTTCACATTCCTGAGATTTCTGAACTTCTGAATTTTCAAAATCTTAGTGAATTTCTAGAATGTGATGATAGGTATAGTGAAGATTTGACTCGGTTGTTTTACTGTGGTATCAAGGGTAAATTTCAGGGGGCTGAATTTAGATTTTCTATGAATAATGCACAATATGAAGTGGCCAATGATGTATGGTCTACACTGTTTGCATTGGACACTGATGACACTCTCCCAAAGGTAACTGATAAAAATTTTGTTCAGAACTATAAGTTCAAAACTGCTCTGAATTCGATGTTATGGGAACCATATCCAGCTGATGTTGTGGAAAGCGGCTTATTTCTGAAAAGTGTCACTACCGGCCATCTGAAATTTGAAGAATGAATTCTTCAATGGATTGTTGCTCGCATCTTGAGGCCTAAGAAAGGAGGGTACTCAAGAGTTGAGCAGGCAGAGGTTCATCTCATCTATATCCTAAAGAATCGGATCAAAATCAATTGGCCATACTATTTTGCTTATAGGATGTTCGATTCTCGCAGCTCCAGCAAACTTCCGGCACTTGGTTATGCATCCGTTGTTGCAAACATTTTGAATCACTTTGATATTCCTGTTCCAAAGATTTGTCACATTCATATTATAGCTGAACAATAATTCCTTGCCAAAACCCTTTCCATGATGGGTTACTTTTGGGATTCACGTGAGAACAAGTTTACTTATCGACCTCGATCCACCCATCCTGAACCTAATGAACCTGTTCACCTTGAAGGAAATGATAATGAGGATGTTCCAGAAAATGCAAATCAAAATGTTAATGATGAATATATGGTTATGCAAGAAGAGGACAATGAGGCATGAATGGGTTATCAACCTGAAGAACCTTCTGAAAATCAGGGCTGGGGTCAGTGGCAACAAAATTGCTGGACTGTTTCTGGAAATGCCTATATTCCTCCAACCTATGGTGAGGACTATGAATGGCAGCAACCTGACAATTCTGCTCCTCCAACTCCACCGTCTCAGCATGATCCGCAAGCTTCTGAAGAAATTCTAGCTAGGTTGAACGAATTGACTCTTCAACATCAAGAATTTCAAGCTCTGCAAGATACTCGCTACACTGCTCAGGAAAAACGGTTCACCAATCTGTCTAATCAAGTTTCATCTCACATTACCAACTTCAATAATTTTGGTAACGCCGCTATGAATCGTTTCAATCAGATGGCTGCCAACTTGACTCAACAAAACCAGAACCTGGAAAATAGTCTTGGAACCTTAAACAACACGTTGCTTGAACTCAACCTACATCTAGAGGACTTCCCACCACCAAGCCAACACTATAGGGGAAGAGGTCATCCATTTAGGGGGAGATGGCCATAGAGTTTAGGGCATCATATTTCATTTGTGCTTGCATTTATGTTTTGTGGTTTGTTTTTTTTCTACTGTTGCTTAACTTTGACTTTTGCTTACGTTTGTTTGAACTCTTCTGGATTGAATGTATTGCTTTTATGTTTTTGTTCCTTATTTATCCATTCCTAATTTTACATTAGTTGTATCATATGTGGATGCGTGTTGATGTTTGTATGTTGCAAATCTGTGATGATTCCTTACGTATTATAGTGTTTTATTTTGACCACCTTCTTTTCTTCTTTTTGATGTTGTCAAAGGGGGAGAAGAATAACAACAAGCAGAAATTTTAACAGGGATTAACCAAGTGTTAAAGAAAAGGGGAGCTTTGTTCACTTTGCTCACTCTCAAATTAAAAATCTCATGACAGCTAAGAAACTGTTGCGATCATCAAAAAGGGGGAGTATGTGAGGGATATTCTTCTATCTACTTTGTTTTAATGATGTCAACAAATATGTGAGAAATTAGATTGTAATTTGAGCGGTATCACTTCACGTGTCGGGCATATTGCGTCTAATCATTATCGTTCATGTGTCTAGATGCATAGGACATTGTCTTTCCCATAAATAAATGTCCATTATCATTTTAGTAGTGTCTAGTATGTGTTTCTGAACTTGGTCAGGTGAAAATGCGCAGAAAATTGAATTTCCTGAAAAAATGCAGTTCATGCGCTGACCCTCCCAGTTCATGCGCTAACCTCCCGGTTCATGCGCTAACCTAGAAAAACCTTCGGGAAAGCGCATAACTTAAATGACATAAAAATTTGCATCTATGCGTCGACGCATGGGGGTTGTAGGTCGACGCATGATTTCCTGAATCAGTGTTTTTCACTTAATTTTTTCTTCTGTTATTTCTGTTATTATTTTGTGTGGGTCATTTTATTTTCCTATAAATAGTTTTGGTCATCTCATTATTCAAAAAAAAAAAACAAGAAACGTGAAAAATATATGACATTTCTCTCTTCATCTTCATCTCCTTCATTGAGTAAACAAACAATTACACGTAATCATCTTTGTTTGTGTCGCCCATTGATCGAAGTGATAACGTTCAGAATTTAGGAAGTGTGATCTTCATCTTCTGGGTTGAGAGTTTGGCAGGTGTTTCTTGAATCAAACCAGTTGGTTTTGTCCTCCAAGAATTGGATAGATTTTGGGGGTTTTTGTACAAATCGTCTCGTTCTACAGGGATTCGGCTGGGCGAAGGTAACCGGAAATTGGCGCAATTGTTCGGTTTAGTATCTGTAATCAGAGGATCGTAGAAGAGAGGTTTAGGTTCGAATATTTGGTAGATCGCAATTGATCGAGTGAAGTTAACCGAAGAACGGAGGCTTCTTTCGATTTAGTAGCATGGGACGGTAATTGGATCAACCATATTCGAAGGACTTGATTCATCTTGAATCAAGGGGAGAGAAAATTCTGCATCAATGATCGAAGACGTTCGAGGGTTTGGATGTTCATAGTTTTCTCTTGTAATAAACAATTTGCAACAGCTACATATATATATATATATCTCAATTCCAATTGTGGAATTGGGGGCAGAGGTACCCAAAGCGAGGACGATTGGGGAACTGCCTAATCAAATCTCGTTTGTTCTCTCTTTCCCTTAACTCTTTTACATTTCAGTTTGTTCGAATTTGTGAAGTCGCAATTTATCGAAATTTCTGTCGTAGTGTAATTTCGAGCTGAGAATCTATTTGTTAAATCGATACAATTCCTTGAATTGTATCTTGGAGCAGCTCTATATTATATTCCATAGAAATTCTGCACTTAGTGTGTTTTACGCACACTAGGTGTTTGATAATTTGTTTCAAAGCAAAAATCGAACACATTGCTTTTAGTTGTTTATCATTTTACCTCATTGGTTTGGATTAAACATCAAGCAAGCGATATTTTGTTGACTGTATTTTTAAGTGTAGTAATCAAACTGAATTTTTCTCTTCCATACTCATTCTCGATATATTCGTGCATATCCGATTCTTTTAGTAGAAGGTTCGTTGTAGATGTTTTATCCAGTGGTAGCTTCCGTTAAACAATTTTTTTTAAACTAAATTTTCATAATCATTTGCGTGTAAAACTCAAGGGATCTATTCAACCCCCCTTCTAGATCCATAGCCATCGTCTAACAACAACTACCTATCATGCCAACCGGATTCAAACAAAACTTCATGTTGCTTTAACTTAGATTAACATGATATGGATAGATAGCTCAAAAACAGCTTCAAACACACAAGCATAAACACAATATGTTCCAAATTATTAACAGCTGATGGTGCTAAAGTGTATCACACAAACATTCAGAATAATAATATGATAACAGTGGCGATTTATATGAGCATGATTTTTGAATATGGAGTGAAAGAGAGAAGGTTACCTAGTGGAATAAGTCCACTGCACCTTCTCAAGTATGATTTGAGTTTTCTTTCTCTCCAAACTAGTAACTGCTGCAAAGTGCCCCTTTCCTTCTTCTTACATGCCAAGAGAATGCACCAAGTTACAAGCTCTCAATATTATGGTGTTATGTGGATTTTTGGTGTTGAACAAGTAAGAATGCCTCTCCTTTTATAGCCTGAGAGGTTTGGTCTGATTCCTAGAGATACAGTGGACAAATGCTTTGCCCATAGGAGAAAAAATTAGGGTTTGCAAGGACCACCTTTCAGTCTTCACACTTAGTCAACCTTGGAGGAAATATCGCCTCATACGCTGCACAAAAGCCTCATAGAATAGGGCTCAGGTTTGTCATATTTACCATCCAATATATATCTCAAAAACTCCTTTTTATTGTGTCATGTGAGAGAGGGTTAAAAGAGGTAATAGTTGGGATTACACATGGATCCATGCGGAAAGATAACAGTCCTTATGTTGAACAATGTTATGTCCCAAAATACCTTTTGGTAAGTCTTAAGAATGAGGGCTTAAAGAGGAAATGTTTGGGATCACACATGGGGAGACAACACGCCAAGCATAAGGGACTTGTGGGAAAAGATATTATGAATTAATGGCAAGAAAGGAATCAGGTTAGTTGTACTTGTATTTAGCAAGGATTTAGTTCAAAATGAAACTTGGTTTGTGTAATGGAAATACAAAATCATGGACCTCTCTTGTGGCACACGACCATACTTCAAACAAAGGACCAAATGCCACTACTCTTGATCCTCTTAAGTAAATGGCGTGGCATTGTGCAATTTTGATGTTATTGACAAGTTAAAATGGTGTTTTTAAACTCATGACAAACCAAGGCAAAGTTTGGTGTACCAAAGAATTGCAATCTGAATTTTCTAAATGTGACAAAGATTTCAACATACCAACCTTAGCATGTCATAACTTGATGATCAATGCTCCAATTTGTGAGTTCTTTGGCTCTTTGAATAGTAGGCATTTGATAGAGCAATGTTCATGTGGAAATTGCCTTGAGATGGGGTTTGCAACATTGAGAAAATCAAACATGAAGTCATGCACATGGGCTGTCCAAAAAGACTTAGAAAAAATTCTAAGTTATGGAAAATTTCATCATTTGAAACACCTAACTTTAAAACATCATAACTTGAGATTGGTTTATCCAAAATGAGGAGTTCTACACATGCTTGGAATGCTTGAAGAACAAGGAACAACTTTCATGTCCAAAGATTTTTTAGTTGAAGCTTGGAACTAGGTGAAAAATTGAGTCAAAGTTGGATGAAAATTAGGGTGAAAATGATCAAAATTTCACAAGTCCTAAAGGAAACTTATCTTCCAAGTCTCGTAACTTAAGAATCATGCATTTCTTGAAGAAAGGTCCTCTAATACACTTCGCAGTTCATGGAAAGAGCTTCCATATGAGCTTTGAGTCACTCAATTTGGATGTGTGGTTTGAAAGTTATGGCCTTCCCAATTTTGCACAAGGAGTGAATTTTTACACTTAGAAAGTTTCAAGGACCAAACATTGCCTTCTTTGTAAGAAACCTCTCAAAACTTGATCTCTAATACCTTAGCTCAATAATTAGACATGTCATGATGGACTTAGGACTTGAATGCTTCATCTTGGATCAAAATCTCAAAAGTCAAAGCCTCAGTCAAACCCTAATCTTTCTCAGGATACAACTGGATAATCTCTGATGATCTTGCTTCTTCAATCTCTTCCAAGACTCATAGATGGTCTCTAGGGATGTCTATTACCACATGGAATCATGTCCCAGGGCTTGGGAACATATCTTGATCATCATCAAAGGCAATGGCTAACTTGTCTTGACAAAACCCTAGTTTGAGGTATGGTGAACTTGTGACTCAAGGCACTTGGTGATGGGAACCAAACACACTTGAATCCTTGTTGAATAAGACTTCTAGGATGTAAGTGAACTCCAATAGTTGCATTTGGGAGCCTCAATCATATTTCTTGAACAGATGACATTCACACATCACTTCAAACAACTAGTGAACACTTGTGAGAATTGTATGGGGCCAAAGAGTGTCTTAGGAGACCTTGAAACATGTGAGAGCCTGACTTATTGAACTTGTTCTTTTTCCTATGCAAACCCTGGCTTTCACACAAAAAGAAACAATTTGCAAGATGAAGTGGTTAGTTAATAATGCATAGATGATGGAATCTAAATGCAAGTGCAAAATGATATGACATCTAAGGGGTAAAATTTGGGGTACAAAAATGATGATGAGCCTTTGGGCTTTGAGAAGGATCCATTAGCAGCAGACGTCAAGATGATGGTACAGGATCCACTCGAAGAAATCGACTTGGGGTCGGGGGCAGAAAAAAGACCAACCTACATCAGTGTAAAGGTTATTCCCCAACTCAAGGTCGAAATAGTCTAGTTGCTGAAGGAGTTCAAGGATTGTTTCGCGTGAGACTATGACAAAATGCTCAGTCTGGATAGGAATCTGGTCGAACAAAACCTGGCAATAAAGCCTGGGAGGAAACTTCTTAAGCAAACTCCAAGGCGATTTGCACCAGAGATCCTTTCAAAGATTAAAGAAGAAGTCGAAAGGCTCCTCAGATGCAAGTTCATCTGCACGACCAGGTATGTCGAATGGATTACCAATATAGTTCCAGTAATAAAGAAAAATGGCAAACTGAGCATATGCATAGATTTTCGAGACTTGAACTCTGCTACCCCAAAGGATGAATATCCTATGCCAGTGACGGAATTGCTTGTCGATTCTGCCACAGGCCATGAGTACCTTAGTATGCTTGATTGGTACTCTGGTTACAATCAAATTTTTATTGCTGAGGAAGATGTTCCGAAAATAGCATTTCGATGCCCTTGAGCCTTAGGTACCTACGAATGGGTGGTGATGCCTTTTGTCTTAGAAAACGATGAGGCAACATACCAGCGAGTAATGAATTCGATCTTCCATGATTTCATTGAGACTTTCATGTAGATTTATATTGACGATATTATTGTTAAGTCTATTTCAGGAAAAAGTCATGTAGACCATCTTCGACAGTCCTTTGAAAGGATGGGGAAGTTTGGCTTGAAGATGAACCCTCTCAAATGTGCGTTTTGTGTGCAGGAGGGAGACTTCCTAGGCTTTGTGGTCCACAAGAAAGGGATCGAAATAAATCAAAACAAGGCCAAGGCAATAATGGAGGCGAATGAGCCATCTACAAAAAAGGAATTGCAGTCTCTACTTGGCAAGATTAACTTTCTTAGGAGGTTCATCTCCAACCTCAGTGGGAAGACGCAAGCCTTCTCCCCGCTACTTCGACTGAAAAAAGAAGACTTCGAATGGGGGGAAGCCCAGCAGGATGCCTTAGACAAGATCAAGGAATACCTGACGCATCCTCCAATTTTGATGTCACCTTGTAGAAGTAGGAGTATGAGGCTATACATATCTACGTCGGACAAGACATTAGGGAGCATGTTGGCTCAAGAGGATGAGAATGGTGTTGAAAGAGCCATTTATTACCTCAGTAGGGTCTTGAACGATGCGGAAACTAGATATAGTGTAGTCAAAAAATTGTGTTTATGTTTATACTTTTCATGTATGAAATTGAAGCACTATATAAAACCAGTGGATGTTTTTGTTTCTTCTCATTTCGATGTTATAAAATACATGTTATCCAAACCAATTTTACACAGTCGAATTGGAAAGTGGGTGTTAGCATTAACTGAGTATTCTTTGACATACTTACCTCTAAAAGCTGTCAAAGGACAAATGGTGGATGATTTCATAGTCGACCACGCTATAAATGAAAAGTCTTTTGACTAAATTGAATTAGAACCATGGAGGTTATACTTCGACGACTCTAGTCATAGAAATGGAACTGGTATAGGAGTTCTAATTATTTCTCCTAATAAAATTCCAACAAAATTCAAGTATAAAGTCGAAGGCCTATGTTCAAATAATATGGCAGAATATGAGGCTTTAATAGCCGGACTTGAAATTTTATTGGAATTGGGGGCAACTCGAGTCGAAATAATGGGTGACTCAGAGTTAGTTATAAAACAAATAACAAAAGAGTACAAATGTGTCAAAGAAAATTTGATCATGTACTCTGTAATAGCTAATCAACTCTTGAAAAGATTCGATATGGTAACGATTTGACATATCCCTCGAATAGAGAACCAGGAGGCAAATGACTTAGCACAAATTGCTTCTGGCTACAAAATATCCAAGGAAAGCATGCAAAAGGCCATTGAAGTTAGGGGAAGAGTCGTGTCAGCCAGATTATCCCTATCAGATTTGGAAACAATAAAGCTAGGATACGCTGACGAAGAAAATTTTGAAATTTTTAACATAAATAGTTCGACAATTGAAGACTGGAGGAATCCCATAATGGAGTATATACAAAATCCGACAGGATCAGTCGAACGCAAAATCAGGTATCGAGCTTTGAGGTATGTTATTTTGGGTATCGAATTATTTAAGAAAACTCCTGAGGGGATATTACTCAAGTGCCAGAGTGAATTTGAGGCATACATAGCCCTGTCGAGTGTACACAGTGGGGCATGCAGTGCGCATTAGGTAGGCCATAAAATGAAGTGGTTGTTGTTTCGACAAGGAATGTATTGGCCAATCATGTTGAAAGATTGCGTCGAATTCGCGAACGGATGTCAAGAGTGCCAGGTGCACGCAGGGATACAACACATTCCTGTAAGTGAGTTGCACTCTATAGTAAAGCCTTGGCCCTTCAGGGGTTGGGCTTTGGATTTGATTGGAGAAATTCGACCGTCATCATCAAAAAATCAGAAGTTTATTTTGGTGGGTGTTGATTATTTCACAAAATGGATCGAAGCCATACCTTTAGTAAATGTGGATCTAGAAGCGGTGATCGAATTTATTCAAAAACACATCATTTATAGGTTTGGGATCCCAGAGACTATAATAACAGATCAAGGATCTATTTTTACTGGTAAAAATATGCAAGATTTTGCGAAAGAAACGGGGTTCAAACTTCTCACATCGAAGCCTTACTATGCTCAAGCCAATGGACAAGTCGAAGTAGCGAATAAGGTTATAATTGGTTTGATAAAGAAACATGTGGGAAGGAAGTCAAAGAATTGGCACAAAACTTTGGACCAAATTTTGTGGGCCTGTCGAACCTCTCCTAAGGAAGCTACAAATGCTACGCCTTTTCGATTAACATACAGTCATGATGCAGTTCTACCAGTCGAGATATATTTACAGTCAACAAAAGTCCAAAGGCATCATGAGATTCCATCAGACTCATATTGGAATATGATGATAGATGAACTGGTGGATCTAGACGAAGAAAGGTTAAATGCGCTAGAGCTATTAAAAAGGCAGAAAGAAAGGGTGGAAAAATCCTACAATAAAAGAGTGAAAAGCAAGATATTTTCGATTGGTGATCTTGTTTGGAAAGTTATTCTTCCCATGGATCGAAAAGACAGATTTATGGGGAAATGATCCCATAAATGGGAAGGGCCCTTTCAAATTATTAAAGTATTTTCAAACGGCGCGTATGAAGTTGAAGAATTAGATAAAGATAAGCCAGTACTAAAGATAAACGGGAAATATTTGAGAAAATATAAGCCTGCATTGAAAGAAGTAAAGATAGGAGTCGAATAATTATGCAAAGTAATAAAGGAAACAACCAACTTGGTGAATTAAGATTCTTTTCGCCAAACATATGGCTTAAAGTCATTACAAAATTAGGCCTCGAAGGGCCAAATAAAATTACAAGTGTTTTAAACAGGGAAAGACTTCTTCAGTTTCTCAAACTTGGACCTCTGAATCATAAGGCGACATTCGCAGAGGGCTTTGCTAGTCAAAAGTTCTTCGATTTCTTTGCCAAGCTTTTGAGCTCTTTCGACGTGATGCACCCCAACTTCAAGCTCTTTAGCTATCTCCTCTTGGTTGAATTTTTGTAGCTCTTCTTTGCGATTTTTTGGCCTGAGAAATTTTGTCTTGTAGGATTTTGATTTGATCCTCCCATTTGCGAATGTTTTCATCGCAGTTTGTTGCCTCTTTCTTGTTCTGTTCAGAAGTTTTCTCCAGTTCAGTCACCTTGGTGGTAGAATTTGAGGCAACATCTCATTTAGCAAGTTGAGTGCCCGACTTATTTTCAAGTTTTTTCGAGTAATCTCGAAGTCGGTTAAAATCTGCCACCACAAGGTCAATCAGTGTGGTCAGATCTACGACCACATCAGTCACTTCAGGGAGAGCTTCCAGAACATTGATTTGTTTTAGGCTCTTTTTAAGGTTGAATTGGGCAGAGGAATCTTTCTCTAGGAGTTGAAACAGGTCTATGTTGAGTATTTTTTCTCGAATCTGGATTAGCACTGCATCCATGGATATTTCGCCAGAAAGAGCCCCTGAGGTGGTCGAACCGCTGGTGGTGGTGTCACAGAAATTATAGCGTGTACTAAGCATAGCCTTCAGATACTCAAGTTTTCAAGTTTTCAAGTTCTTCATGAGATAAACTGGTCGAAGTAGTGTTTGTTGAAGCAGCTTTGGGACGATCATCAAGGTTTTCCTCGTCCTTTCTTCCTTCTTCACCAACAGCAACCTCTGGAGTTGTTTGTTGTTTGCCATCTTTTTCTTCTTCCTTTTCGGCATCAGCTTCTATATCCCCATCCTTCTCTTCATTATCATCTTTTGGGTTGATAGGGGAGTTGTCTTCATGATCGGCTTCTATAGTGAGTTCTGCATTGGGCATCACAGTGTCCACACCAACATCAACTAAAATATCTTCCTCAGGACCAGTTTCCTCTTCGATCACGTCCTGAGAAGGGGTTGTGGTAATGATCTTGGGAAGTCTCTCAGAAGCGTTGGTGGGCTGATTCACTTTAGTACCAGACTCTTTGGTCGAATCCTTTGGGGAAGGCTTGGAGAGGCTTGTTGGTTTGTAGGTTGGATCGCTGCTTGTTTTGGGAAGAACTTGGACGAGAGGATGTCCATGAGTATCAACGGCAACCTGAAAAGTTAGTAAGTCAAATTTTATTATGAGTGAAAGTGGCTGTAAATGTCGAAATTCAAAAAGAGAACACACCTTTGGAATTTCAGTCTTAAGACTAGAATTTTCACTTTCTGCTGGGGCTAGAGTGGTTTGTTCAACAGGCTTTTTGTGAGGAGTAGGAGCACTCCTTTCCAATACTCTGGAAGTAGATGGTTTGGATTGTTGGATTTTCTATGGTTTCTTCTTCTTCTTCGAAGGTTTAGCTTGGTCAGGCGAATCATCACCATCGTCAGATTCAATAACGTGAATGTCAATTTCCACTTCTTTTCTTTTCTTTGGTGTCAGAGGAGGTTTCCGATTTCCCTGATAAAAGGATTTCGCTAGTACATTTTATATGGCAAAAATAAATAAAGAAAATATATAAATAACAATCAGGGAAAAGGCGAAACCATACCTTCGCCACGGGTTTCTTGGTTGTGTCCTCTTGGTCTTCTTCATCTTCTGCAGTTGACCTTTCGACGGTAGCCGATTTCTTAGCAGGAATTTTTATAGCTAAGAAAAAAAAGAAAGGAAGGGAAAAAGTCAACTATGAGCTAAGAAGAAGAAAACATATATAAATAAAAGGAAGTAGTGTTAAATATCTTCCCATTCCACACCTCATATATAGGAGATTCCACGCGAACGTGTTCTATGCCAATATAAAGGTGGCCTTTGAAATTGTCCAAAGTATACTTAGTCGGAACCACTCGCTTAGCACATTTTTGGTAGTCTTGGCGAAGATTTTTCATAAAATTCCCACAGACGAACCAGTTTGGAAATGGAGGGATAAAAGCCACACCAAATTCAGCAGACGGTAGAGGAGGGAACTTTGGTGGATAGAGATTAAAAGCTAACTTATAACGTTGATCGGGTCGAACGTATGAAGGTAGTTTTAACTCATCCAGTTTCCTTGTAAATTTTTCTTTCAAAGTAACGACTACTTCGCTAATGGTTCAACTAAGTCCGTAGGGTCTATAGGCAGTTTCAAAGTACTTCTAGAATGCTTGGATCTCTTTGATGTGTCTTGAAGTACCTTTCTTTGATTTGTCCTGTACAAGGGCGAAAACTTTGGTCAGTTGAAGAGTAAAAGAAGACACGTCGAAGTATTGTAAATTGTAGTAATCCCTTCACCAGTCATCAAACTCTTTAGTACAGAGGAAGCTGGGTTTGAAAGCTACTGGTTGGATTTCGACCAGGTCTGAGTATTTCGCCAGCAGTTTCGAACACTCAGCTTCATTGTGGAGCATGTTGTAGTGTATCAGTGAACCTTTCTTTGAAAAAAGAGGTTTGGGTTTTATTTGAATTAATCCAAATTGTCGAGAGACCAGATTGGGTTAATAGTTGACAAGTGAGATTTTTCGTTTTGACGGGTTGATCCTGGAGGCTAGAAGCCTGGGGGTTAGAAAGGATTCCCAGACATTGAGAGATTCCACCTCTTGTTCTTTCGACTCAGGGGGAAACTTCCTAGTAAACCATTCTGGTCCAACTTTTCTGCTTGCAAAAGGGGCCATTTAGGTGTGAAGTTATGACGTTTGGCAAACATCATAACATAACCAGTGAATGTTTCCTGGAGGCTCAGACCTTCATCATTGGGCGTCAGCAGTGCTAGCCTAGTTCCTTCGACCCTTCTATCCTTTAGAGCAGCTTCGTCTACAGGGTTTTTATTAGAAAGAGAGGCTTCGAATATGGCATTTAGCCACAGTTGTAGGAGCCAGAATGGTCCCGACAACAGAAGATTTCCCTTCGTCTTAACAGTCTTCAGTAAAGTGACTCCTTCACCAAGGGATTCATACAGGTTGGCTAGGATGATTTCGCTAAGGCATAGTTTGTGCCCAGCATGAAGTTGATTTTCCATAGTGATGTATCTTTTCGCCACCTGGAGAGACCTGGAGCAGAAGACACACCTCGACAGCCAGAGAGCTAGGAAGGCCACGTGCTCTTGGTCAGAGACTTCAATAGTGTCCTTATCATGATAGTATGCGATGTAGGAGGTGAAGGCAGCTTTACTAATGTCAAAACCTATGGAATCGTCAGCTAGGAGGTTGGGATCATAATACACCCCGAGAGGATTAAGACCAGTTATGGCAGCTATGTCTAAGAGGGTGGGGGTGATCATTCCACAAGGAAGGTGAAAGTTGTTGTAGGTACTATCCCAAAAGTAAAGGGAAGCTAAAAGCGTGGATGAACAATATCCAGGTCCTACTTTCGACAGCTGGATAAGGTCAAAAATGCCCATGGATTTCCAATCCTCAGATTTGGCTGCTTCTATTTTTGCTAACCTAGATAAGTAGTCGGATGGGTCTTTCGATAGGGGGCAAGACCTAAAAATCCTAAAGTTGTTCATATACTCTAGATTTATGGCATCCCTATAGGAGTGTGACCCTTGACCATCTACCTTAGATTTTTCATCTATGGCTATTTCTTGTTCAGTCCTAGGCCTAACTCCATTAGCTATTGGTTTATAACGGTGATAAGTAGGGAAGAATTCTTTTACTTTTAAAGGATCTAACTTTAAATCAGGCAAAGGTCCTAGGATTGGATGGGATTTACCAGAAATGAGAATGGGGATTAATACCTGTGATTTATAAATACGTATTTTTTCTTCTTCATTGGGAGGTTCTGGTACGTATTGTTGATTCCCCACGACGCTTGGACCAAGGATTCTGTGAACAGGTGGCAAACCTTTGGATTTCTGGGAGTCTTGTTCTTGATGTTAGTTTTTTGAGGAGCTGTGGAGGAAGACATGGTTGCTCGCAGAAACTTCAGAGAGGAAATGAAGAAGATGAAGTTGTATGAGGTAAGTGGTTTTTCGGAAAAGAGAACGGAAAAAGTGAATTGAGGAGAAATTTCACGTATTTATAAGTGGAAAAGAGGACTGAAGCGATTTCTATTCAAAGGGTTTTACAATTTAATGAGAAGAGATCATGGGACATGTGTTAGCCATGAATGGACTGATTGGACGGTGGCAGTTATTTTCGACCCACGATCTCCTAGGGACTAGGATCGTGATGATTGAAAAGATTTCAGAACGTGGGTTGAGGAGACGTTTCAGAAAAGTGTAATGATGATTCTGACGGTACAAAATGTCAAGTCATATGAACAGTCTTTTCATCGAATCAGTTAAGGCGTCGAATGATGTTGACAAAAAATGCTTTTTCTCCTTTGTCGAAATATGCATTTTCTGGGGGGCAATTTGTAGGCTCCTAATTTCGACGCCTGGATTTTATTTGTAAAGGAGATAAAAGATTAAGATTTTCCAGAGTATTTTGACAGAAATTTGTTTCTTGTGAAGATCAGTCGAAAACAAGGATTATTTGGAATAGAAGAGTTGGAGATTTTTCTAAGTGTTAGAACCATTTTCGACACAATTATATGGAGATCTCTTTTCGACTGATATTTCTGAAATTCAAATAAATGAGGGAATTGGGTTTTTGAAAGGGACACACGTGGAGTGTATCTAAGAGGCGAAGGCATGCTGGTTGCCTTTTGTCTTCGTCACGTGAAATGATTGTTGCTGACGGTTATTTCGACTGTATATAAATAGGGAGTCATAGTGTTAGATTTCCGTGTGTGTATTCAAATTTTGTACAAGTCACTCAAAAATACTCAAAGTACCCGTGTGAGAGAAAAGAGTTATCATTAAGAAAATGTACGTTTGGAAAAACACTAGTTTTATTCTTTACATTTCAATGAAATTTTAAGTTATTTACATACAGTTTATTCTACATTTCTGCAATTTATTTCTGCATTCTTATTACGTTTTTTGTTACTTCTTTAAAAATATAAATTTTTTGTCATTTTCATCCAAATTACATTATTTTATGAGAACGATGATGAACACGAAAAATAAAGGATTTTATTTTCATATGTGTTGTTGAAATTATTAAAGCACATCGTCCTAGGATTTGTATGGTCGATCCTGCAAGTAAACTAATTTTTCATAAATTAGGAGACCAGCGATTGTTTGCTAATTTTCAAGGGAAACAGGCGTCTAGATCTACCACGATCTTGTTGAGGTGTCTCCGGCCTTTGCGTGTTGACTTGAGAAAAAGGCATCTGTTGAGATGGTCCTAGAGTATCAGACAAATTGTGAAGCATCTGTCCCCAATAGTCGGGGGGTTGCCGCCAACGGCGCTTCCGTAATCCAGTTGAATGCCATTGATTTCGTAGTTGGGACAGGGGGTTGGGTTGGGTGTGGAAGGTATGGTTGGCCGAATTGGTGCATTGATTCGTTTTGAAAACGATACAATGGTTGTTGTGGGGTTTCGTAGTCAAATAGTGGCTAGGTTTGTTGGTTGTAGGACGATTGTGTGTTGATTTTTTGGGGGCTATGGTGGTCAGGGGTGGGTTCGAAAGAGTTGTTAGGGCTATAAGCTGAAGTTGGGTCGGTGTTGGTGGGCTGGCGGTAGTGGTAAGGCTCTTGTTGTGGTGTCTGGGTTGGTGGCATAAAAGGGTTGCGGGTTTGGAAGATTGACTCGGTTGGTATTCCTGGTTGTTGGGTATAATAAGGTGTTTGATGTTGGGTATGTGGCTGTGAGGAAGAAGCACGTTGGCATGAATCAATCAGATATGTTGGTTGAGTGAGGAATTGTTGGGGTGTTGTAACAGACAAAAACCAAAGCATAAATTATTGAGTTAGTCTAGCCCCTTCGACAATAGGTTTGACTAAGATGTGTCGATGTCGATTCTCCCAATGCTCACACATCTCTGTTGCAAAGTTCGTCCAGTGACCTATAACCCACTGTGTGTCCACTCTACGTAGATGCCACTATCCCAAACATGTTGGAGCGACCGAAATATCCTGATGCATTACGAACTGCAGTTTTACCCGATCACTCTGATGCATCTCCACTGTGGTGAACCGAATGATGGGTGTTTTTGATGTTCACACGACAGCATCAGCCGCGTTGGGCGGATGGTCTAGACCCTCGTACGGCCTCCACACAAACTACAAGAACAAAAGTTTTAATGAGAAACTATACGGTGTTGTAATGTATTAGAAATATTTATGGAAGTTTAAGAAAAAATTACATCGTCGGGGCCAATGTGATCTATTAGGTTGCGGTAGACGGTTATTGCGTTCCTAGGAGTTCGATGGTAAATCATTCCCGGAACTGACCACCTAAAAAATTAGTTACAAATAAACATTGCATTAAAGGACATAAGTTCGAGTAGTAAAAATAAGCTTACTTGTTTGCGTAGGGAAATGTGAAGGGATTCCGGTTAATAGGAGCTACTGTTGGCATTCTGGACCAACCCTACGCTTGAAGGAGATAGGCGCAGCCATAAAAAGTACAAATGTCTTGTTTTGAAGTTTTACATAGTGAACTATAGAGATGGGCCAGAACAGCTGAACCCCAACTATATTCGTACACTTTGTTAATGTTAGACAACAAAGGTAAATACATAATATTTACACTATTTCCAATACTTTCTGGAAATAAAAAATTACCGAACAAAAGCATTAAATAGCACCGAGTTTTAAGTATCTTGTAATACGGGGGGTTTCCTCGTCTAATATAATAGATTGAGAGTGTTCTTTAAGGTATTTAAAGTTAATACCTTGGCCCCTAGGTCGACCATCACATGTTGGCTCAGGTGCTTCGAGACTGAGCGGTGTGCCCAACAAATGGTCGCACAGTTGGTTGTTGACAAAAATGTCGCCGTTGACGGCTTTTCCATTGATGCGTAGAGACACTTTTTTCGAAAATCGTGCATTCACCGAAAGGAAGGTGAAATGTGTAGGTCTCTGGCCTCCATCGTTCTAGCAAAGCTAGAATAAATTTTGGGTCAACCGAGTATGACTTGATTTTTATCAAGTCACCAAAACCACATGCAGTTAGGTATTCTTCGTTGAGTGGGTCGTGTGGCATGTATTCGTGCCCACGACAACGAAACCTTGATACCTCCTGAACAAAAATATAAATAACATTAGTTATATAAAAAAATACATCTAGGTTTAGGAGGGTAAAACAAATGAAGGACGATACAGTTACAAAGTCTGCAACATTTTCGGGGGTTCCTCTGTGATCGTTTCCCATGGTGAGTAGAGACACTTTTTTCGTAATTGGTATGAAGAAGAAGAGTCTGTGATGAATGCGAATATTTCGTGAGTTGAGGAGAAGAGTTTGGGATGAGAAGATTTTTTAAAGTGGTGAGAATGTATTTATAATTGTGAAGAATGAGTTGAGGGGAGTCACATGATAATGCATGCATTCTTGGTCATTGTGTAAGGAATCTCTTATGTGTTCTCTTGCATGCATGCTTTGGAGTTGTAGTCTAATAAGGGTAGTCATAGAGAGAAGTGAATTACTTTTTCGTGTGATGAGAGGAGTGTAAGCAATCTTGCAGGCATTGCATGTGAACCCATGTGAGATTCTAGGCATGGTGGTGTAGTCTTGTCATGCAGAGTTTCACATAATGCATGCAAGGCTAGTGTAGTCTTGTGATTTTGTAGAGTATGCTAAGGAATAGTGTAGGCATGATAAAGAATATTGTAGAGACATGTGATAGTATTTAATAAATCATAATAATATTAATAACAATAATGATAATAAAAATAGAAATAATAAGTATTTGCAAAAATAGCGTAGTCCTGAGATTTCGTAGGGTATGCATTGTAAAGAGTAGTGTGGTCTTGTCATAATAAATAAGTATTTGCAATAATTATTATAAGCAAAAATAGTGTATGCATTGTACAGAATAGTGTGGTCTTGTCATGCAGAGAATCACAAGAAATTATGCATGCAAGACATGTGAATAAGGCATGGGCATATGCATAGGCATGCTACATAAGTGAATAATTATTTCGTATTGTGTGTAGGCATGATAAAGAATAGTGTATACTTTGTGAGCTACTTGGCAATGGTAGTATAGTCTTGTGATGCAGAGACATGTGATAGTATACAATAATAATAATAATAATAATAATAATAAAACATACAAGAGGCATAGTGAGCTACTTGGCAATGGTAGTATAGTTTGAAGTGTGTTCTAATCATAATAGTGATGAAGTCCTTGTGAGATTCTTGGCGTGGAAGTGTGGTCTTGTCATGCAGAGAATCACATAGTACATGCAAGGCAATGGTAAACCATCCTAAAGCATTAAAACATACAAGAGACATAACTTGTATCAACTATACGCCTATTAATACACATGAAACATACAACTTATGATCACATCCTTTAGTTAACATTTTATTCCAAACACTAAAATTTGTAAACCATTTCTTCCAAACACGAGTTAGTAACGTTTTTGTTATGGCTCAAAGACCACAATACATGATAAGTGCACATCTCAATGGTGAGATGTTTGAATGTCCCAATACAGGTTTCAATTTTAGGGATACGGAAGTCACTAGGTTTTTAATTGATAGAAGATCAAATTTTTTACATTTGAAATCCAGATTAGAAAAGAAAATACAATGTGGGCCAGTTGGTAAAATCGTATACAAAAATCCTATGTTTTTTGACGGGCACGAGCAATGCAAATTTTTTCAGTTAAAAATTCGGGACGATGATGATGTCCGTATAATATGTTTCTCAATCATGAGTATTCTGGATTCAATGATATTAAGTTATATATTATGTTACAACAACAACAACTGTCTCAAAAACTAGAATCTTCTCAAGTTTTTAACGAATCCGACAACGAACAAGCTGAGGTCGATGTCGTTGACGAGGAAGAAGAAGAAGCGGAGAACATTGTCAATGAAATTGTAACCAATGATGAGGAAGACCTAGTACCAGTAAGTCATGTTTATTGCACCTCAACACACGACGAGACTCAACTTATGCGAAGGCGAACCATCAACAGATATTTTTTATGATCCATACATGCAAACGGAAGGAGTGTTAAAAGTGGGAGACAATTTTCGTACAAAAGAAGATTGTGTCCGAGCTATAAAACAATATCACATGGCGCTGACTGCAGATTAT
Source organism: Lathyrus tuberosus (assembly GCA_022829125.1). Lineage (NCBI taxonomy): Eukaryota > Viridiplantae > Streptophyta > Magnoliopsida > Fabales > Fabaceae > Lathyrus > Lathyrus tuberosus. Next base: position 10,308,696 of record JALAZF010000195.1, on the reverse strand, counting down.
AGAGTAGATCGAACAAATCCTACTCTGTATAAGATCTATTGCCGTAATGAGGTGTGCCCGTTTAGATTAACAGCATCTTTCCGGAAACAAAGCGATTCTTGGAAGATAGGGTCAATGGGTCCAGAGCACTCTTGTATAATCAAGAATCCAATACAAGATCATCACAAGCTCATCTCTCAGTTGAAATGCAACGAAATTCTATCAGTCATCAGCGACAACCCTTCTTTGAAGGTGAGTACCATAATCGCGCATATGGTTCAAAGATACAACTACACTCCTTCGTACAGGAAAGCGTGGATAGCTAGGACTAAGGCAGTTGAAAAGGTTTTCGGAAATTGGGAGGACTCTTACAAAGAACTTCCAAAATACCTAGTGGCACTTAAACACTATGCTCCAGGGACTGTTGTCATCTTGGAGACATTGCCCGCGTATACGCCAGACAAGAATTGTGTCCGTGGAAATGCCATTTTCCACAGACTCTTCTGAACGTTTGAACCATGCATCAAAGGATTTGCGTACTATAAACCCATCATTCAAATTGATGGAACATGGTTGTACCGGAAATACAAGGACACGCTACTAATGGTCTTGGCACAGGATGGCAACAACAACATTTTTTCCAATCGCCTTCGCTCTAGTTGAAGGGGAGACCGCTGGAGGTTGGAGTTTTTTCCTAAAAAATCTTCGACAATACGTGGCTCCCCAACCTAACTTATGTCTGATCTCTGATAGACACCCATCAATCGAGAGTGTATATAACAATCTTGATAACAGTTGGCAGGATCCTCCCTCAAGCCATGTGTATTGCATTAGACACATCGCTCAAAATTTCATGCGGGAGATCAAGGACAAAACGCTAAAGAAGAATGTTACTAACGTGGGTTATGCACTAATAGAACCTACCTTCAGACACTACTGTGATGAGATTAGATTGACAAATGCAGATGCATTAAGATGGATTGATAATATTCAACTGGAGAAATGGACAAGGGCAACGACTATGGGCAGCGATGGGGCCACATGACAACAAACCTCGTTGAATCAATGAACTCGGTATTCAAGGGCATCCAAAACCTACCAATAACCGCTTTGGTTAGATCAACATATTTTAGACTCGGTGCACTTTTTGATACCAGGCATACAAAGTGGGGTTCGGTCTTGCAATCTGGGCAGCTGTTCAGTAATAGTTCAATGAAATTCATGAAGGACGAAGCTGCCAAAGCCAACACACATGTGGTCACGGTCTTTGACCGTTCTAAAGGTCACTTCAGTGTTGCAGAGTCTATTGACCACAATGAAGGGAGGCCTAGGGGATGTTACCGAGTGGAATTGGATAGGAGTTGGTGTGACTGTGGAAAGTTTCAGCCATTTCGTATGCCTTGCTCCCATGTTATAGCAGCATGTTCGAAGGCTCGGCTGGACCTAACCAACTATCTCTCTGTTCTTCACCGAGTCACTACTCTATGCAATGTCTACGGCACTAGCTTTCAGGTAGTAGCAAGGGGGAATACTAGCCTCCATACGAAGGCGAAATTGTGTGGCATAATGATTTGATGCGAAGAAAGAAAAAGGGTCGCCCTAACATCACCCGTATTCGAACGGAGATGGATGCAGCATACAAAATGGCACTACGGGAAAAGAGGGAAAAGAGGGCGCTTTTTTTGCCCTATAAAAGCACTTAAAAGCGCTGTCTAAGCCTGCGCTGTCGTAGGTAAAGACTGCGCTTTTTTATTTATGAAAAAGCGCTCTCTAAAAAGGAACTTTAGATAGCGCTTATAAAAGCGCTGTCTAAAGTATACTTTTAAAATTAAAATTTTTTTTTATAAACTTTAGAAAGCGCTTTTTCCTTCAAAAGCGCTCTCTAAAGGTGCTTTTAGACAGCGCTTTTGAAAGCGCTGTCTAATGTATATTGAAAATGATTTTTTTGTATACCTTTAGAGAGCGTTTTTCCCTAAAAGTGCTCTCTAAAGTGTACTTTAGAGAGCGTTTTTTCCTTAAAAGCGCCCTCTAAAGTATACCTATAATTTTATTGGTTTTTTCTACGTATAAAAAAATCCCATTTTAGCCATTTTTTTATGCAGAAACCTGCATAGTTTCAAACCAGCATTTCTTATATAATTTCTTGCAACAACAGAATTCTTATACATTTCAAGAAATAGAATTCTTGCAACAACAGAATTCATATATACATTTCAATAAAATTAACATTCATAGGACTTACAACAGAATTCACAAAAGTTACAAAATTCACAAAATTCTTGCAACAATAGAATTCATATATATACATTAACAGAATTCACAAAATTTACAACAGAATTCTTCTTGCAACAGAATTTTCTTATATTCACAAAACTAAAATTTACATTCACAAAACTATACATTCAAATAATTTTTTTTAGAAGAAAGAATTCGCACAATTCTTCCGTAATATAATTCAATTGTTTCTTTGTGTAAGAAGAACACGCCATATCTTCGAAATACTACATAACAAAACAAAATACGCATTATTTAGTTAAAAATAATAAATTATATGACATATCCGATATTAAAATCCTAAGTTATAAAACCATGCATACCCTAATAGGAATCTCCAATTGTTCCATTTGAATGATTTCTCTCATGAACCTCAAAACGAAGTACCCGCAGTCTATGCCATTACGCTGACGAGGGCACTACACATAGACAAACAAATAAGAAATAATATATAGATGTTTTGTGTTATTAAGTAGCATCACTAATAAGCAATATTGTGAAAATTAATATACCTCCACTTTGACCCATGTAATATTGGTTGATCTAGCCCGTGCTACTCGAGCCTCTCTTTGTGCACGGTATAGTAGTATAGCTCTATAAAAGAAAAACGTAAGAACAATGTCACCGAAATAATTAGATATACAAATACACACGAATATTTTGAACAGTCTCACTTACGTGTCAACCACATCCTTCATATTCTGATATGTGGACCAATCAGTATCCAATGAATTAAGATAATAGACCACTTCTGTTATAGGATTAATGGCAACCAACAACCAGTGTCCACTGTAAAGTATAACAAAAGTTTAGATGGATAATTTCTACGCAAAAGATACAAATTAAAGATTAGAATGAAATTATAATGAAAATCTTACCCGTTTCCAGTATTATACGGTAAAAGAAATAGACATTCTGTGTGGCTGGCCATAAATCGCTCAAGTAAGTGGTCTCTTACTTCAATTGCATTCATACCAATTCTCGGTGCATTAACAAGGCTGCAAGAGAAGAAACGGAATTTGTTTAACAAATTCGTCCCCCGCATGAATTTTTCATACATGCACCTTAAATAAAAATATAATAAACATTAGACTATTATCATTGAAATGTGTAAATAAATTATTCAACTAAATAAATAATAGATTGATTGGAGTACCAGATGTATGAATGCATAACACCGATGCCTAATTCAGTATGATTGAAAACCTGCTCCATGTCCTCTTTTCCGATTATCTCGGAATGAGGAAAACCAAAAACACCTTCGTCCATGTTGATTTGAAGAATAACACCTTGCATCAAATCAGACATTTCCAAAAGTGTACCTAGACACGTCTGAAAGTGAGGTCTACTTTTTTCCTTCACGGTCCTTGTAGGCGCTTTTTTCTTGCCGGTCTATTGTGAAGGTTGAGCAGTAACCTAACAATCATGTAAGTTAGGTAAAGTAGAAAATCATGAATTCGGATAATAGAATAACACTTAAAAGCTACCTCTCTGTGTGATTCAATAGACTCATTTTGCAGCAAAACCCCTTTATTCTTTGTTGCGGGTTTTGTAGGAGTCTAACATTACCATGTAAAAAAAAGTAAATAATGGTTCAGAATGATTTTCATAATCGTTAAGAATTGACATTTGAATACTAAGAGATTCGTAATGGTTTTCAACATACCTCATCACCTATGCAAATGAGGTCTAACGGTCATGCAACAAACGAACCTATTGCATCCCGCAGCAATGTAACCTCTGAAACCGAGTCTGGTATCGGTAGTAACGCATCCGTATCTAAAGCGATATCAACCGACACTTTCAGATAACCTTGTGGGAGCGGATGATGGTGAAGTAATGCTCCTGCAAAGTTATGCACTTTTCCCTTGCCAACCATGCGATAAGTCGGAAACGACAAATACAGCTGGCAAGATGAAATGCCCTGAAGCAATGATAAATATGTAACTGTTAATATGTATAAAGGTCAAATAAAATAAATGTGTCAATTTAATTAAAATAAATATGTGCTAATTACCTCGGGAATTTTATTTGGAGAATTGATACTAGCTTTGTCACTAGCATCTTTCAAACCGGACTCGCGCCTTTCCGTCTCATATCTCTCTTTATCCTGCTGCAATGCTTGGACTTGCGCTTGTAGTGCCATCACAGTTTGCATGATTTCTTGGGTGGTGGGATTTTTTTTCCTTGATTGATAATAAGGCTCTAAACCCTCTGTGTCTCTTTCCGGCCAATTGAAGACAATACTTTTGCCGGCTTTCTTCAATATTAAAGGACCTCTACGAAAAAACATACACATATAAACATAAAGTGTTTTAGTATAAGTAAATTAAAGACTTAATCGTCAACAAAAATCTAATAACATCAATCATATTTGGTAAGTACCTGTATCTCAGTCCATATCTTTTCTTTACCGGCATCCAACGATTTACTCCTCCAATTATCACTAGTGATTGGAATGTGCTGACGAACAAGTGAACCAATGTATGAAGATAACATTGAACCGTTAGGCTCAACTAGTTGATTCTGTTCACTCCAATGTACATCAAATCTCATCCCTTTATCTCTAGCACGGATGATTCTCTTCATAATGGTTTTTCCTCTTTTTATTTCATGTTCTAGATTCGAAGCTTCATTCTGAGATTCCTGTGTATCTTGTGTCTCGTGGATGTCTTCCTGGTTATTAGACATTTTACCTGTAAGCAAGAAAAAAACAAAAAGTAAATGACAAATATAAACTCATAAATAATTAATACTTCACTGTTAATGAATACTTACAACTTACAAAGCCTAAGCAAGTTAAAGTGATAATTAATAAACACTGAAATTGATACTTGTTAGTAACAGGTACCAAGTAAATAAACAAACACCCTTATAAAAGAATGATAAGATTCTGAGTGTCTAATTCTAACAAGAAATTGATACTCCTTCCATTTTTAATTAACAGGTTACTTTCACTTCATTATCAACCATTTATCTAATATTCCTTCCATTTTAATGAACACTGAAATTGTAATTGAAAACATCTAACAAGATTCTGAGTTGCTGAAAACATCATTAACAGGTTACTTTCACTTCATTCTCAACCCTATATCTAATATTCCTTCCATTTTAATTATCATATATAGTTGTTTGTTACTATAAAATAAGTATCTAAATAAAAACATGGCTAAGTTGGTACACAAACATCATTAACAGGTTACTTTCACTTCATTCTCAACCCTTTATCTTATATATACCAAACAAGAACAACAATAATAGTTTAAAAATCAAGAGAAATAAAATTATAAACAAAAAACATCAACAGTAACAACGAACAACAGTAACAACGAACAACAGTAACATGCAAGAACGATTTACGGCCAGCAACAACGAACAACAGCAACAACGAACAACAGTAACAACGAACAACAGTAACAACGAACAATGCAAGAACGATTTACGGCCAGCAACAACGAACAACAGTAACAACGAACAACAGTAACAACGAACAACAGTAACATGCAAGAACGATTTACGGCCAGCAACAACGAACAATGTTAGAAGTAAGAACAGCAACAACAATGTTAGAAGTAATGTACCTCTTCTTCGTCACGACGGCAGCAAAACGACGGCAATGGCAAAGGGTTTCAGCAGAGGAGAAAGAGAGCAAGCGTCGCGAGAAGAAAATGATTAGAAGCAGTTTCAGAAAATGAAATGAAATGTGTTTTATATTTTAATTAATAATGACCTTAGAGGGCGCTTTACTTAGAAAGCGCTTTCTAAGGTGAGGAGACTTAAAGACCTTAGAGGGCGCTTTTCTTAAAGCGCTTTCTAAGGTTAAACTTTAGACAGCGCTTTTCAAAAGCGCTCTCTAAAGGCTATTTTTAGAAGCCTTATAACAGCGCTTTGTCCTTAAAAGCGCTGTCTAAGGTTTACCTGAAAATGTCAAAAAATATAAAAATGAGTCTAGGGCGAGGGGGATTCGAACCCCAGACTCAAAGCATGGCAAACAAACACACAAACCTCCTTGACCAGCGGTACTACGCCCTCATCCATTGTTTAGACTGACTCCATAAATATATAAAATAAGTTCACAACATATATATTTAAATATATTATTTGAATAATTTTAATTATAATTTAAAATAATTTAAATATATTAAATATAATTTGATATATTAATATAATTTAAAGTATATTTTAAATTATATGTTAATATAATTTATATATATTAAATATAATTTAAATAAGTTAAAATGTTTGTATTTAAAACATATATATTTAAATATATTATTTGAATAATTTAAAATATAATTTAAAATAAATTTAAATATAATTTAAATATATTAAATATAATTTGATATATTAATATAATTTAAAGCATATTTTAAATTTATATATTTTAAATTATATATTTATACAATTTTTATATATTAAATATAATTTAAATAAGTTAAAATGTTTGTACTTAAAACATATATATTTAAATATATTATTTGAATAATTTAAAATATAAGTTAAAATAAATTAAAATATAATTTAATATAATTTAAATATATTAAATATAATTTGATATATTAATATAATTTAAAGTATATTTTAAATTAATATATTTTAAATTATATATTAATATAATTTATATATATTAAATCTAATTTAAATAAGTTAAAATATATAATTTAAATATATTAAATATAATTTGAAATATTAATATAATTTAAAATTCGTTTCCATACATAAAGGGCGTGGGTTCGACCCCCCTTTTGCCAAACAACAAATACAACGCTGTCTCAGAAAATGTTTAGAATTATTTTATATTTTAATTAGTAAATGACTTTAGAGGGCGCTTTTCCTTAGAAAGCGCTGTCTAAAGTGAAAAGAAATTGAGCCCTATTAGAGCGCTTTCTGAAAGCGCTTTCTAAGGTCATACCTATAGCAGCGCTTTTTAAAAGCGCTCTCTAAAGGGATACCTATAGCAGCGCTTTTTGGAAAGCGCTGTCTAAGGTGGCACTCTTTTACATTCTTTTACAGCGTTTTTGAAAAGCGCTTTCTAAAGCCTTTCTTTTAAGGCGCTTTTTTTTAGCGAAATTTTTTTATTCTTTTTAGCAGCGCTTTTGCATAAAACCGCTGTCTTTTTGGTGCTGTCTAATCATATTTTTGGCGTAGTGTGGTGAGGTTATGTGGTTCGTGCCATCAGTCGGGACACAATCGTACCAAGTGTCCCAATGTGGGATCAAGCACAACATCATAGTTTTAACTATAACCTTGTCTATTTATAACAACAACAAATTTCATTTCATTGATAGCATCCATAAGCGATTACAACAACATAACATAACAAAGCATAACTTAATAACACAAAAACAACAATTAACAATGACATAACCTAATACCAAATCAGAAAATAACAACAACATGCCCAAAAGAAACAACTCAACGAATTAACTTATCTAGGCTATTACAACCATCAAGCTAATTTTCTTTGGTGTTAACATCATCATAAGGACACCAGCATCATTTTGCACTTTTCTCCAAGTGCGGGTAACTCCATTTGGACCAGACTCCTCAACCAGCCTCTCAATCTTCTTGATCTTTTCACCTGCCTCAAATTCTCCTTCTAGCCAGTGATAAAGTTCCCTATGCAAATGCTCCAATGTCTGCGTGTTCCAGAGTAGGACCTTCATCGGAGGCTTTGTTGCTGAGAAGACAACTAGGGCATTTCTTTTCATCAGTGGAAATGTTGGAAGTGGTTCCTCCGATGTTGATGGTGATGACGATGGACGGTGATTTAGACACTCAGACATAGTGTTGTGGAGGAGTGATTATGATATTGGTGTAAAGGGTTGTGGAGGAGAGATTATGATATTGGTGAAAAGGGTTGTGGAGCAACAAATGAGGGTGCAGGCTCATTTATAGACACATTAAACACTGTAGCCCCATTAAACTAATAAATTTCCAAATTAAAATAAAATAAAATAAAAGAAAATGAATTGAGGCTCCATATGGTATGGCGCCTCCCCTTCAGCAACGAAAATAAAATTAGGGCAACTATGTTTGAACCAGGCGCCATATGAGATGACTTTTATACTTTTCCTGAGGTGCCATCTCATATGGCGCCAACATGCTAGTTGCTTTTCAAACATAGCAATTTTGGTATTTTTGTGGAAATGAGTGATATTTTGGGATTTTTTTTAATAACATAGTTATTTTAAAAAAAAAATTCACAAAACTTAGCTGACTTTATTTAACATATCTTAGCCAATTTCTCCTTCAAGGGATGTATGAACATGCTTGTCTACAACTCAATAAAACTTATGATTCCGAGATATAAAAAAGTATGTCCCATTTTTAAGGTGTGTTCATTTAGTTGAAATTTTTTGAATTATGTATTCATAAGATGTTTGGTTAAAGAGAAATGGAGATTTTGGATGAGAGCATGTGTATTTGTACGTAACCTTGCAATATATGTTAATGGGTGTTCAATATATTAGCAACTAAAGGGGTTGAAACATAGGGATAATTTAACTCTTTTCATTTTTTGACTTGTTTTATTTATAACTAATGAGATTATATTAAAAAGAATAGACTACAAGGGATACTCAAACCCACAACAAACAAGAAAAATTAGTCTTTTTTGCCTAAGACAATTTAAAGGAGAGATGAACCAATCATAAAAATTATAAAAGAGAGTTGATTTACTATTCTGTGGTATTTGGATCAAACTCTAGTGTCGATAAAGGTAGTTTCATGGTTCGAAAAAAGATTTAGTATGAAGTCAAAGTCTGTTCACATTCTGATCTTGTATGTTGTAGTCAAAGTCTATTCGAGCATACTGTCAAAATATATTAACTTGTAATTTAAGTTAGTATGTCGAATTGGGTCTTGCTTGTAAGCCCAATTGTTTAAGTTAGCTTGTTCCCTAAGTTAGCTTGTGTAATGAACTTGTGTGTAAAAGTCCATTAGGTTAGTATGTTAGTTTTCTTACAAATAACATGATAGTCTCTCATCTTTGTAAGGGTGGTGAAAATCTTAATTAGGGTGAGAGAGGTTAATTGTTGGTACTCACTTGTAATCTTTGAATCCTTTTTGAGAAAGTGAATAGTAAAACAAATTTAACCAATTCTCTATTATTCTTCCTTATTCTCTTTTCCTTTGTGAAACCTAATAGGATTTCTTGTGTTTGTTCAAGAAACTCAATCTTTATCGCATAACTTTGTTCTGTTATTGACGACATCGTTTCACAACATACTCAATCTCATCCATTTCCATAACATGAATTTTATGGATGATAGGCAATCCTCAAAACTAATCACTCTATCTTTGATTAAAATAGATTTTCTCATCAATTAAATATTTCAAATGGTAGATATTTAAATGAAAAATAATGTTTCTAGTATGCTCATTCATCACCTGTTGGCAATTCAACAGAAAAATTGGTAATCCATTGAAATTAGCTTCTGTTTGATTACCCGTCAACTTTTTCACCGCTTCCCAAATCCTCTTCATGATCGCACAAGAATTGAACAGATGGATTTTGTCTTCATCTTCTTGAAAATAGAAAACACAACACTTATCTTCATCATCATCTAGAATTCGTCTTTTGATTAATTGATCTCTTGTCGGTAGCCGATCAAGGATCATTCTCCATCCAAAAATTTGAATGTTGGATGGGACCTTCATCTTCCAAAGAATTGACAGGATTGTTAACAATTCATTTGAATGCTCCAGCGTACTAGAATCCAACTTAGAATAACAAGATTTCATAGTGAAACATTCACGATCGTCAGCTAGCCAAATAAAATTATTTGCATCAACCTGCTTAGGCTCGAAGTCAGACAGCAAAATTTGAAATTCTTCCATCTGGCGGACAACTTCTGTTGATGAATTCTTGATGTTGATCATCATCTTTCGCGACCAAGTTCCACCTTCCCAAAAGCCCACATTTTCAACACTGTCATGCTTGTCAACATCCCCTACAAAAGCTTCAGGGAAATTCTCCTTCATGGTTTGGTTACCAATCCATTTGCTATTCCAATAAGAGATTCCATTGCCATTCTTCAACCTGCATAAAATATTGTTAGTAAAAATATGTTGGTTTGACCCATTCTTGAGTTCCACCCTTAAAAGGTCCATCCACCATATTGAGTTTTCTATATTAGTCGTTCTTCCATCTTCGGTAAACATCTTCAGCTCCGGATTATGGTACCTATGTCTCAATATCCCACTCCACAAAGCATCATTTTCCTTCAAAATCTTCCACTTCCATTTTAGTAAGAAGGAATTGCTGAAAATCTCAAGGTTTTTTATACTGAGAACCCCCATCTTCTTTGGGTTTACACATCGAATCCCAATTAACCCAATGGATTATTCTCTTGACATCAGAACCACCCTACAAAAAGTTGGCTTGAATCTGTCTGATTTTCATCAGAACCTTAACTGGGACTTCATAAAAAGATAAAGAATAAATAGGAATTGAATTCAGCACTGTATTAATCAACACAACCTTCCCTCCCAGTGATAGAAGTCTATTTTTCCAAACTGTCAATCTATTTGCAACAATGTTTATGACGTTCTTCCACATATGCAATCTTCTCGGACTATCTCTGACTTTCACTTCTAAGAATTTGAAATAATATGGTATTCACAACAAGACAAAAAGGATTTTGTTTTGTTTATACTCTTTTCACTCAATTTAATCCCATAAATCTTGCTCTTGAAGAAATTCACCTTTAATCCAGACACTATTTTGAAACCTCTTAATATTGCTTTCATACCCCACAAATTTTCCACTCTCTTGTCTTCTATAATAATTGTATCGTCTGCAAATTGTAGAATATCAACTGAAACTTCCTCATTTATGTGAAAACCTGTAAACTCCCCTATATCCACAGCCCTGTTCATCAAACCAATCATCCCCTCCATCATTATAACGAACAAGAACGAGGATATAGGGTCCCCTTGCCTCAAACCCTTCTCCGCCCTAAAATCCTTTGTTGTGCTTCCATTGACCAAGACATACATCGAGTTGTTGTAAACGTACGCCTTCATCCACTTCTTCCACTTTAACCCAAATCCCATCTTATTGAAACAAAATCTCAAATAGTTCCAACTAAAACTATCGCAAGCCATCTCAAACAACTCATATTCTCCCTTTTATCCAAATTAAGTACCTCATTCACCACCAACACCCCATCCAAAATGTTTCTACCTGGTATGAACACAGATTGATTTTTGGAGATGAGATTACCCATCACCCTTTCAGATGAGAAGCCAACAATTTTGCTAAGATTTTATAAAGACACCCTACTAAACAAATGGGCATATACTCCGACACAAATTGAGGATTATTGACTTTGGGAATTAAAGTAAGGAAAGAAGCAGTATAAGCCTTAGTAAGCTTAGCTTTAGAATGGAAGTCTTTCACAAAAAGGAACACATCACCATTAACCACATCCCAACTTTACTTCAAAAATTCTAATGTAAAATCATCCTGACCAACACTCTTGCTCCCATCACAACTCCAAACCACATCCTTAATCTCGCCCTCGCTAAATGGTTCTTCTAAGCATCTATTTTCTTCTCCTGTTACACATTTAAAGACAATTCCGTCTGGCACTAATCTAATGTTTATCTTTTCTTTAAAAAAAACTTTTGAAGTAGCACGTGACTGCCTTCTTCACTTCGTTCACACCTTCGACTTTACCGATTGGCAAGTCTACAACATAATATGGTTCCTCCCGTACCTTTCCTTAAGAGAATTATGGAAGAATATAGAATTATGATCCACGTACCTAATCCACATTTGTCTTGATTTTTTCCTCAGAAGACTTTCCTTATATTCGCAAAGCTTTCCAAATTTATTCAGTCACCTTTGCTCTCCCTTCAACAAGATTAGATTTTGATCCTCCCTAGTTCAAGGTTAGGGAACAATCAAAATCATTCAACTCATTAACATCATCTCCACATTCAATACTATCCAACTGAAAACCACTTTGTTCCACCAATTTAACTTCTCCTTCAAATGTTTTAATTTTTCTTTGAGTCTAAAGTCACCTATCTTTTCGACTACAATTTTATTGTTGATGATGTTGTATTGTTGTTATTCTTAGTTGTTATACTTAGCAAAGTCTTGAAAGCTATATGTTGTTGTTTAGTTGTTGTTATTGAGTTTGGGTTTGAGATTGAGATTGAGATTATTTTTTGGTGATTTTTTGTGCAGCTCTCATCTTATTTCGCCGAACATATCAATAGGACATTATAGTGACAGAAAATACAGTTGAGTTTATTATATTTAATGTCAATTGTTTGTTTCACTAACCCCGATTTGAACATTTGACCTATTAAATTTATTTTGAAAATAATAGTATGAAAAATTATGTTTTACTTGAAAAACATGTTACACTAATCAATGTTTTTCGAGAATTTTGTAACTCATCGTTCATCTTAAGTTCTTTAATGGTTAAAATCTCTCTAATGCTTTTAGTTTTCGTTCAACTTTCTTTCATACTTGTTCATTTTGCAAAGCATCAGATTTTATGATTTCAAGAATGAGTTAGTAGTAAAGGAAGTTTTGAATGAGGAACTTGAAACATTGAAGAGATTCTAAAAATTAAAGAACGCGAGATGAATGATGAGTTACTGGATGCTCGAAAATCATTAATTAATATAAGTTCTTCAAATATAATTGTTCATATAATTATTTTGTAATCCAATTTGAAAAGTTATATGTTCAGTTAGGGCTAAATGATATAAGCAATCCAAATTAGATATAATAAATTCAATTATTTTTAGCCATCAGTTAAATGAAAAAACTGATTGGAAAGGTGTTTTATCCATTTAAAAATTCAAAAAAGGTTTCGCTAGGGATCAAACCAATTACCCTTACACATTACCCGTCTGTGGATGTCCAATTGGGGGTAATGTGGCGCACTTTTCATGTCACCCTTAATTACCTCGCCTATGAAATCGAGGTAAAACCCTTTTTTAAACCGAGGTAAAATGGTTTTTTATTGCAGTGCAAGCAAGTGCTAAAGCTAGTTTAAGTGGTTAAAGATGCACAAGGTAGTTGATCAAGACATTCCTCCGAATGAAGCTGAAGATTTAGAGTTTAATGATCACCAATGATATCAACTAATGATGGAATTTAACTTGAAGTTACCTCAAGCTTCATCTACAAGAATATTCAAGTGAATTGCTTGTGTGATTGGTTTAACCGGAAAAGAACTTGAAGCTTCAGAGTGCGAAAGAGAGGAAGTGCAAAAGCTCGCCTGATCGTGTCTAGTTGAGTGATAAGCTTTTTGTCAAAACACAAAGGCCCTCTCGTAAAATTATTATGGCTAAATCAAACACTCACTAAAACTATTTTTAAAGCCTATATTTTAAGATAAAATCGCCTAAAATGTTTTCGGAGCATAACCAGATAATTTGGGAACTGTCAGATCGATTAGGGCAAGTTTTTGAATTGTCTAATCGATTATACCAAGTGCCTAATTGATTAGACAAGGGAAAAACAAGTCTATAATCGATTATGACATTTTCTTAATGATTACTAACAACCTTCTATCAAAACCTTTCATTTTGGGATCAAATAACCGATTTTTGTGGTACCTATTCGATTAGTCTTAGGACCTAATAAATTAGGCAACTAATTTTGCGCATGGATTTTCTTTCCTTTTTTGAACCATCCTCTGGCCTATAAATAGAGGCCTTACCCATCATTTATAATCATCAAGAAAACGTGAGAAACATCTCACTTCTCAATCTCTCATTTTCTCAAATCATTTATGTTTCTCTCACATTTTTAGCCATAGTGCTTTGAGAAACGTTCTTGAGTTTAGTGAGGAAATTGTTATAGAAAGGGTATCATTGTAAATTTACCAATATTTATTTTTCCACTTGAGTAAATTATCCTTCCATTGGAAGTTATTGTTTAGGTTTGAAGTTAAACCTATATAAAATCTCTTTGGAGGATTAATGTTAGTCTTCGTTTAGTTCGTGAGCTCCGCCACTTGAAGAAAAGCTCTCATTTTGGGTTTGTAAAGAATAAATAGATAAAATTTCTTACAATGGTTTGAGACATCATGGCATAAAATCTCTATTGATTTCTGAGTTCATCATGTGTAAAAGCACAGTAGGTTAGAGATCAACCCAATAAAATTCTCGGTTTGGTTCGTGGTCAGCCCATGTAAAATCTCAGTTCATTTTGGATGATATCCAAATCAAAAATCCAACTTGGTTCTAGATAATTATGTACAAAATCTCACTTTAGCTTAGAGATTAACTGCTCGAAGCTTTGTTCATTGTTTGGTTAGAAGTAAGCCTGAAACTTCATTTCCTTGTATAAGGGGGTTCGTGGGCTTAACCTACTAAAAGATCTCAAGCATTATTGGATAATCTCAAGATAAATTCTTAGGGAGAGGAGTAGGTCACTTATTTAAGACTGAACCTCTATAAATATCAGGTGTTTTCTATCTTCCCTTAACTTCTTACTTTCTGCTTATTTTCGTTACCTTAATTTTTTCGATGCACATCCAAATATTTTTTAGAACATGTTTTTAAAACCTAATTTAGAAAATGATTTTATGTTAAATTAATATTTTTAAAACCCCCACAATTCACCCAGTTATTGTGTGTTGAGTCACATGTTTAACAAGTGGCATCAGAGCCTAACTCATGTTCAAAGACTAATCGTCTCAAGAGGGGAATGGCTTTCAACGCTGTTTTGAACAAGAGGACTTTCCTAAGCACACTTCCACCGTTTAATGGTATTATGTTTGAACCATGAAAATATAGATTTATAATATTCATTTAAAGTTTTGATTTCAAATTGTGGGAAATTGTAATTAATAGACTGTTTATCCTTACTCACTAATTAAATAGGGAAATGGTGGATAAACTAGATTCTCATTGGACCGTAGAAGAAAAGAGAAAGTTTGAAATTGATTTTAAAACTAAAAACTTTTTATTTATGTATTTAGATGATAACCAATTCCGCTATGTTAACTCTTGTAACTCCTCCAAGGAAATGTGGGATACTCTTGAGATGATATATGGAGTTTTTCCATGTGTCGAACAAGAGAAAATAAACATATGAGGCAAAGAAGATGAATGTTTTGTTTATAAATGCTTCTATAAACTTAAAAATGTTGGAAGTAATATTAGAACCTTCATCTCTAACAAATATCTGAGAATTAAGAATTTGAATAAGAAATCTGATCAACTTCTTAAATCAAAATATGGAAATGTTTGTGATTCTCAAGAAAAATCTAAGAAGGAAGAAATTGTCAAGAAGTTAAATGAATTAATTCATCTACTCAATGATGACGGGATGAGCTCAAGTCTAGAAGATTCTTTAGCAGCTTCATCAAACTCCTACGAAAGTGAATCAAATCCTCTAATCTCTTTCGAAAGAACATTCTCGATAGTTGAATCTCGAATAATTCAACCTCAAATGAAGACATTTCATCAAGAGAATATGAAGAAGAAGTTTCATCTGGTGGAATATTTGAATGGAAGAACCTCAAAAAAATTAACCTCTGGTAGAACATTCCAAAAACCCCTATCCAACAAAGAAGATGAATTTTGTTTGAAAGAATCTTATGAAAAAGATAATCATAAGATAACAAAGCTATCATTTAAGCAGTTGTTTAAATTAAGTACTAAGTTAATCAAGGAAAATGATGATATTAAAAAGCGAAACTCGGACCTTAAGAATTATCTTGAGTTTCTATAAAAGAGTAATGAGATGCTTAAGCACGAAATAGCTAATATTAGAAACCTAGTTGGAACATGTGAGACTTGTGTAAAGGAAGTGAAATACTTGCATGAAACCCAAAGTAAATTTAGTAAGGGCAAAGAAAACCTTGACTTGACTCTATCAAGTCAAAGGTCTTCCTTAAATAAAACTAGATTATCCATTAGGGTTTTAATCCGGTAGAACACATACTAAAAGTCTTAATAGGAAAAAAGCAAATCGACATGTATATAAGTGTTCTCACTGAAACAGATTCGACCATTTAGATCCATTTTGTTTTGATAAATTGAGAAGGTATAAACCTAGTGTGTTTTGGATGATGTTGTGCAACTTTAATGAATCCTTAGAGCATATAAAATGAAGTTGTGCAAAGTAGAGTGTATAACTTAGAGTATACAATAATATCTATTTTGATATTGAAGTTGGTGATCCATGGAAGTTAGCCGATAGTGTATATCAACAGTCGTGATAAAAGTAAGTGTTCGTTAAGGATGGTGTCAACATCTCTGATTTGTGATAATCAACTAACCTATTAGAAGGCTGAGAAGTTAAGTCTATAGTGGATGTAACACCCCGATTCCAATTATTCCCATTTTGTTGAGTCTTTTATTTAAATTGAGTGATAAATTATTTTTATCTGTGAAATTGGCGTGTTAATATGCTATGTGACATGTTATGATATTTTACCGTTTTGAGAGTTTTCGGGGAAATTAGAATGGATGGTATTTTAGACATTTCTCAATTATTGATAAGTTAGAAATTTAGTGGAAATAGACTTGTGTGAGAAAATGAATTAATTTAGTTTGTGTAGAAAATAGGAAAAAGAGATAAGAAGAGAAAATAGGAGAGAAAGAGATAGAAAGGAAAAAATAGAGAGAAAAAGGAGAGAAAGAAGGAGGAAGAGGAGAAAAGAGAAAGAAAAGAGGAAAAACTAGGAAAATCAAGAAATCAACTTCCAGGAATCGATTTAATCGGGTAAGGGTTGGAAACTCGATTATTCTATACATGTGTGTGATTATGTATGATTGTTGTGGTTGAAAAATTATGTTTGGTAGAGTTTTGAGTTATATGTGAGTTTTAGGTCGATTTGTGGAATCGGTGTTTTTAACGGTTAAAAATCGATAAAAATGTGTTTAGAATGATCTCTATATGTGTATGATACATAAATATGCTTGGTTTTGCTGTTGGTAATGATCAAAGGTGGGAAAATGAGAAAATGGGGGTTTTGATGATGAAGCCACGCTGCTGAGCATGGCTGTCTGGTGTGAATTGCCGGGCGAAATTCCCAGAGCGCCGGGCGGTTTGTGCTTTCGCCGGGCGAAATTGAGAGGCGAGAGGGTGTCACGCTACTGGTTTTGTTCACGTTTTTGGGGATTTCCTTCGCCCCTTCTTCGCCGGGCGAAGTGAAGGCGAAATTGAAGTTTCGCGGGGCGAAATGTTCCCGTCGCCGGGCACTTTTGCTTTTTTTTTATAATTTTCTTTTCTTTTAAAAAATTCATAATTCTCGAACCGTAATTCCGATTTAAGCGTTATTTATATCGTTGGAAAGCTTATAAATGTCCTTGCTGGTGATGATGGTTTTGAGATTGTTGGCCGATTAAATAAGTCGAAAAATCGGGAATAGTGTTATTTAACGACTTTTACCGTTTGGAATGTATGTTTTGGATGTGAATCATACAATAGTGCATTGATGTGAATGTATACAAATTGTATGTGATTGAATGAGATGAATGCATGATTATATTGTGAATATGTATGCATTTCAAGAATGTCTTGAGTCATTTGCATGTGAAGCATAATGATGTGCATTCTTATGTTGAGGGATTCTAATGAGAATCCGTTATAACATCGTGTGCCTTAAACATAAGAGGTGTGAGCGATCAGATGGATCGTGTGCCTTAAAAATAAGAGGTGTGAGCGATGGGTATAGACGATCGTGTGCCTTATGCAAAGAGGTGTGAGCGATCGGGTCGTGTGCCTTATACAAAGAGGTGTGAGCGATCCATAAACGTCGTGTGCCGTAAAAATAAGAGGTGTGAGCGATCATATCGGATCGTGTGCCTTAAAAATAAGAGGTGTGAGCGATGGGGAACATCGTATGCCCGACGGGGAGTTACAGTGATGTAACGAGCGATGGTTCCAGCTGAGTTCCTGAGTGAACTTGAGATGATTGAGTCGGTACCGCATTGCATTTGCGTAGAGTCGTGAGTCGGCCTCTATGACTTGCATTTATCATCTTTGTAATTGTGAATTGATGAATAAACCTAAATATGATTGTTTATGTGGATTGATAAGGATTGTGAAAGTATGCATGATGAATATGCTTGACTATATATATATATATATATATATATATATATATATATATATATACATTGTGATGTATATGAGTGAGTTTTGATGAATTGTGATGAGAATGTACAATATGTGTATTTTTATGTTGATATATATAACTATATGCATTTATATTATAGTTGTTTTCTCACCCTTCTGCTGTTTTATGATGCTCTATGAGGCATTGCAGAGTAGGTATGCTGGTGGTCTTTTTGTGAAGCGTGTCTTCATCCTTTTGGTCGGTCGGCTCTGATATGTAGCACCGGGTAGCTAGGAAGTATAGGATTCTTTTGTGATACATTGTACATGTATCTTATTGATGAATGTTTAAGTAGACATGAATTATGTCGGTGGATAATACTTGATGATGTACACATGTATATATGTATATATGTTTGTTGTTATTCAATGTTTAGATTTTCCGCTTTCATTCTAAATATTGAGATGTGGGTGTAAGGACTGAGTTCCTCTGTTGCAAAGTTACCCCACTATTGCATATCAATTGTTGAGCAGGTGTTGAATGTTTTAATTTCATGTATGATGTGACATACCTCTTTTATACCAAGTTTATAATTATACTCTGACGAAATTTTTAATATGTGCCTAAATGATTATGTAATTATTTGGGGGTAGAGAAAGGGGGTGTTACATTAAGTGGTATCAGAGCCAGAGTTGAGTCAGTTGTGTCTGTCTTGTTGTTGTGTTGGTTGAACTGTTGGTTAACCTTGCTGTCATTTTTGGGAATGATCAGAATATGGCTGGTAGAAACGACAATACGATGGCTGCTGCTTTGGAAGCAATGGCTAGGGCGGTGCAAGGTGCACCTAACGTGAATGTTAATGACGAGTTCAGGAAGAATCAACCACCGGTCTTCAAAGGAAGATTTGATCCCGATGGTGCTCAACTTTGGTTGAAAGAGATTGAAAGGATCTTCAGAGTCATGGACTGTGCGGAGGAGAATAAGGTGAGGCTTGGGTCTCACTTACTGAAGGAAGAAGCCGATGATTGGTGGGTCGGTATGCGTCAAGTTCTTGAGGTGGATGATGAAGAGATAACTTGGGATTTATTTCGTACTGAGTTCTTAAGGAAGTATTACCCTGAAAGTGTGAAAGGAAAGAAGGAGATGGAGTTCCTTGAACTGAATCAAGGTAGTATGTCTATGGTGGACTATACTGCTAAGTTTGTGGAGTTGGTTCAATTCCATCCTCACTATGTTGCGATTACTGCTGAGTTCTCAAAGTGTATTAAGTATGAGAATGGTTTGCATCCTGAGAATAAACAAGCTGTGGGATATCAAAGGATAAGAAGCTTTTCGGATTTGACGGAATGTTGTAGAATCTTCGAGGAAGATAGCAAGGCTCGTTCTACACATTACAAAAGTTTGAATAAGAGGAAGGGAAAGCAACAAGCTAGAAGTGGACCTTATGTGACACCCACTGATAAGGGCAAGCATAGGGGAAACTTTGAGAAGAGGTCTGGATGAGGAGGTTCCGGTTCCATTAAGTGCTACAAGTGTGGTGAAATGGGTCACAAATCATATGAGTGCGGGAAGACAGTGGCGAAATGTTCTAACTGTGGAGGCCTTGGGCATGCTACTGCCGATTGTAGAAGGAATGTGGTGAAATGCTTTAATTGTGGGGAACCTGGTCACTTTAGCACGAAGTGTCCGAATCCGAAGAAAGCTCCAACTGGTGGAAAGGTATTTTCTTTGGCAGGAACTCAGACTTCAAGTGCAGATCGTCTGATTAAAGGTACTTGCTTTATTAATAGTACGCCTTTAGTTGCTATTATTGATACGGGAGCGACTCATTCGTTTATTTTGTCTGAGTGCGCGAAGCGTTTGAATCTTGTGTTGTCTCTGATGGATGTCAAGATGGTTATTGATACTCCAGCAATGGGGTCAGTAACTACTTCTTTGGTTTGTTTAAGTTGTCCTTTAACCATTTATGGTAAAGACTTTGAGATAGACTTAGTGTGTTTGCCGTTGGAAGGTTTGGATGTAGTTTTGGGAATGAATTGGTTGCAATTTAATAGAGTTCATATTGATTGCTATCACAAGTTAGTGAGGTTTCCTTCTTTGGAAGAGGATGAAGAAGAGAGTTTCTTATCCACTAAAGAGTTGAAGAAACTTTTAGCGGACGAAGCTCAATTGTTCGGTTTGTTTGCATCATTGTCTGTGGATAGTCAAGTGTCCCTTGATGTGTTTCCTGTTGTGTGTGATTTTCCTGAAGTGTTTCCTGAGGATATTAAGGATGTACCACCGGAAAGAGAAGTCGAGTTTTCTATTGATCTAGTTCTGGGTACTAGACCGGTTTCGATGGCACCGTATCGTATGTCGGCATCGGAGTTGGTAGAATTGAAGAAGCAATTGAATGACTTGTTGGACAAGAGATTTATAAGACCAAGTGTTTCTCCTTGGGGTGCCCCGGTATTGTTGGTAAAGAAGAAGGATGGGAGTATGCGGTTATGCATTGATTATCTACAATTGAACAAGGTGATAATTAAGAACAAGTATCCGCTTCCAAGGATCGATGATTTGTTGGACCAATTGGTTGGTGCGCGTGTTTTTAGCAAGATTGATTTGAGATCGGGATATCACCAGATTCGTGTGAAAGAAGAGGATATTCAAAAGACGGCTTTTAGGACACGGTATGGCCATTACGAATATTCCGTGATGCCATTCAGGGTTTCTAATGCGCCAGGTGTGTTTATGGAATACATGAATCGTATTTTTCATGAACAGTTAGATCGTTTTGTGGTTGTGTTCATCGACGATATTTTGATTTACTCTAAGTCTCAAGAGGAGCATGAAGAGCATATGAGGAATGTGTTACAAATTTTGAAAGAGAAACAATTGTATGCTAAGTTGTCGAAATGTGAGTGTTGGTTGTCGGAAGTAAGTTTTCTTGGACATGTTATTTTCGGTAGTGGTATTAGTGTTAATCCATCCAAGATTGATGCGGTGATGCAATGGGAGGCTCCTAGATCGGTTACGAAGATTCGAAGCTTTCTAGGCTTGGCGGGTTATTATCGGAGGTTTATTGAGGGATTTTCGAAGTTGGCACTTCCGTTAACGCAATTGACTTGTAAAGGGAAGGCTTTCATTTGGGATATTCATTGTGAAGAGAGTTTCAATGAACTAAAAAGAAGATTGACAACGGCTCCGATCTTGATTTTTCCAAATCCGACGGAACCATTTGTTATGTATTGTGATGCTTCATTGGTTGGTTTAGGTGGTGTTTTGATGCAAGATGGAAAAGTTATGGCTTATGCTTCTAGACAATTGAGATTGCATGAAAAGAATTATCCTACACATGACTTGGAGTTAGCGGCCGTGGTGTTTGTTTTGAAAATTTGGAGACACTATCTGTATGGTGCAAGATTTGAAGTTTTTAGTGATCACAAAAGCTTGAAATATTTATTTGATAAAAAAGAATTGAACATGAGACAAAGAAGGTGGTTATAGCTTTTGAAGGATTATGATTTTGGTTTGAATTACCATCCGGGTAAGGCAAACGTGGTGGCCGATGCTTTGAGTCGGAAGTCGTTACATATGTCTGCATTGATGATGAGAGAATGGGAACTTTTGGAGAATTTTAGAGACTTGAGTTTGGTTTGTGAAATGACGCCGAGAAGTGTGAGACTTGGTATGCTACATGTTACGAATGATTTTCTTGCAACCGTGTGTGAAAAGCAAAAGTTGGATTTGAAGTTCGTTGATTTGATGATGAATGAGAATGAGGATTTCAAGGTTGATAATTTTGGAGTGTTGAGATTCCGTGGTCGTGTTTGTATTCCCGATGATGCGGAGTTGAAAAAGATGATATTGGAAAAAGGACACCGAAGTAACTTAAGTATTCATCCGGGAGCGAATAAAATGTATCAAGATTTGAAGAAAATCTTTTGGTGGTCCAGATTAAAGAGAGATGTGGCTCAATTTGTGTATGCGTGCTTAACTTGTCAAAAGTCGAAGGTGGAACATCAAAAGCCTAGTGGATTGATGCAACCGTTGGACATTCCGGAGTGGAAATGGGATAGTATATCGATGGATTTTGTTACGGGATTGCCAAATACGCAAAGAGGTCATAACACTATTTGGGTAATCGTTGATAGGCTTACTAAATCTGCTCACTTCATTCCAATTGATATTAGTTATCCTTTGGAGAGGTTAGCCGAGATTTATATTCTTGCGGTTGTGAAGTTACATGGAGTTCCTAAGAGTATTGTATCGGATAGAGATCCTAGATTCACATCAAGGTTTTGGGAGGGTTTACAAAAGGCTTTGGGTTCTAAGTTAAGATTGAGTTCGGCTTATCATCCGCAAACGGATGGTCAAACCGAGAGGACAATTCAATCGTTGGAGGATTTATTGCGTGCTTGTGTGCTCGAGAAAGGTGGTGCTTGGGATAGTTATTTGGCATTGATTGAGTTCACCTACAATAATAGTTTTCATTCAAGTATAAGTATGGCACCATTTGAGGCTTTGTATGGTCGGAGATGTCGAACACCTTTGTGTTGGCATGAAACCGGTGAGAGGACGATAGTTGGACCAGAGATGGTGCAACAAACGACGGAGAAAGTGAAGTTTATTCGTGAACAGATGAAAGCTTCTCAAAGTAGACAAAAGAGCTATCATGACAAGAGAAGAAAAGATCTGGAGTTTCAAGAAGGCGACCATGTGTTTTTGAGAGTTACGCCGGTTACGGGTGTGGGTCGTGCTTTGAAGTCGAAGAAGTTGACTTCTCGTTTTATTGGTCCGTATCAGATTTCTGCACGAGTTGGTGTTGGGGCTTACCGTGTGGCGTTGCCTCCGAATCTTTCGAATTTGCATGATGTATTCCATGTTTCGCAACTTCGGAAGTATGTTCCGGATCCGTCACATGTTATTCCTATGGACGAGGTCGAAGTGAGAGATAACCTTACGGTTGAAACTTTATCGATTAGGATTTTGGACCATGAAGTTAAGAAGCTAAGAGGCAAAGATATTGCACTTGTGAAAGTAGCGTGGGGAGGCGCTGCGGAAGGCGATATGACTTGGGAACTAGAGAGTAGGATGCGAGAGTCGTATCCAGAGTTGTTTGAATCAGGTAATATTTTCGAGGACAAAAATTTCTAAAGTAGGGGAGAGTTGTAACACCCCGATTCCAATTATTCCCATTTTGTTGAGTCTTTTATTTAAATTGAGTGATAAATTATTTTTATCTGTGAAATTGGCGTGTTAATATGCTATGTGACATGTTATGATATTTTACCGTTTTGAGAGTTTTCGGGGAAATTAGAATGGAGGGTATTTTAGACATTTCTCAATTATTGAAAAGTTAGAAATTTAGTGGAAATAGAATTGTGTGAGAAAATGAATTAATTTAGTTTGTGTAGAAAATAAGAAAAAGAGATAAAAAGAGAAAATATGAGAGAAAGAGATAGAAAGGAAAAAATAGAGAGAAAAAGGAGAGAAAGAAGGAGGAAGAGGAGAAAAGAGAAAGAAAAGAGGAAAAACTAGGAAAATCAAGAAATCAACATCCAGGAATCGATTTAATCGGGTAAGGGTTTGAAACTCGATTATTCTATACATGTGTGTGATTATGTATGATTGTTGTGGTTGAAAAATTATGTTTGGTAGAGTTTTGAGTTATATGTGAGTTTTAGGTCGATTTGTGGAATCGGTGTTTTTAACGGTTAAAAATCGATAAAAATGTGTTTAGAATGATCTCTATATGTGTATGATACATAACTATGCTTGGTTTTGCTGTTGGTAATGATCAAAGGTGGGAAAATGAGAAAATGGGGGTTTTGATGATGAAGCCACGCTGCTGAGCATGGCTGTCTGGTGTGAATCGCCGGGCGAAATTCCCAGAGCGCTGGGCGGTTCGTGCTTTTGTCGGGAGAAATTGAGAGGCGAGAGGGTGTCACGCTACTGGTTTTGTTCACGTTTTTGGGGATTTCCTTCGCCCCTTCTTCGCCGGGCGAAGTGAAGGCGAAATTGAAGTTTCGTCGGGCGAAATGTTCCCGTCGCCGGGCGCTTTTGCTTTTTTTTATAATTTTCTTTTCTTTTAAAAAATTCATAATTCTCGAACCGTAATTCCGATTTAAGCGTTATTTATATCGTTGGAAAGCTTATAAATGTCCTTGCTGGTGATGATGGTTTTGAGATTGTTGGCCGATTAAATAAGTCGAAAAATCGGGAATAGTGTTATTTAATGACTTTTACCGTTTGGAATGTGTGTTTTGGATGTGAATCATACAATAGTGCATTGATGTGAATGTATATAAATTGTATGTGATTAAATGAGATGAATGCATGATTATATTGTGAATATGTATGCATTTCAAGAATGTCTTGAGTCATTTGCATGTGAAGCATAATGATGTGCATTCTTGTGTTGAGGGATTCTAATGAGAATCCGTTATAACATCGTGTGCCTTAAACATAAGAGGTGTGAGCGATCAGATGGATCGTGTGCCTTAAAAATAAGAGGTGTGAGCGATCAGATGGATCGTGTGCCTTAAAAATAAGAGGTGTGAGCGATGGGTATAGACGATCGTGTGCCTTATGCAAAGAGGTGTGAGCGATCGGGTCGTGTGCCTTATACAAAGAGGTGTGAGTGATCCATAAACGTCGTGTGCCTTAAAAATAAGAGGTGTGAGCGATCAGATCGGATCGTGTGCCTTAAAAATAAGAGGTGTGAGCGATGGGGAACATCGTATGCCCGACGGGGAGTTACAGTGATGTAACGAGCGATGGTTCCAGCAGAGTTCCTGAGTGAACTTGAGATGATTGAGTCGGTACCGCATTGCATTTGCGTAGAGTCGTGAGTCGGCCTCTATGACTTGCATTTATCATCTTTGTAATTGTGAATTGATGAATAAACCTAAATATGATTGTTTATGTGGATTGATAAGGATTGTGAAAGTATGCATGATGAATATGCTTGACTATATATATATATATATATATATATATATATATATATATATATATATTGTGATGTATATGAGTGAGTTGTGATGAATTGTGATGAGAATGTACAATATGCGTATTTTTATGTTGATATATATAATTATATGCATTTATATTATGGTTGTTTTTCTCACCCTTCTGCTGTTTTATGATGCTCTATGAGGCATTGCAGAGTAGGTATGCTGGTGGTCTTTTTGTGAAGCGTGTCTTCATCCTTTTTGTCGGTCGGCTCTGATATGTAGCACCGGGTAGCTAGGAAGTATAGGATTCTTTTGTGATACATTGTACATGTATCTTATTGATGAATGTTTAAGTAGACATGAATTATGTCGGTGGATAATACTTGATGATGTACACATGTATATATGTATATATGTTTGTTGTTATTCAATGTTTAGATTTTCCGCTTTCATTCTAAATATTGAGATGTGGGTGTAAGGACTGAGTTCCTCTATTGCAAAGTTACCCCACTGTTGCATATCAATTGTTGAGCAGGTGTTGAATGTTTTAATTTCATGTATGATGTGACATACCTCTTTTATACCAAGTTTATAATTATACTCTGACGAAATTTTTAATATGTGCCTAAATGATTATGTAATTATTTGGGGGTAGAGAAAGGGGGTGTTACAGTGGACATGTCTATATCGTATTTAACCAACTCTTGTATCCAATGACGCATAGAGAAGGACATGCAACACTATGTTATCATTTCCTAGAAAGGGGTGGGGTTTCTATCAAGGTTACTTGGTAATTAGGGTAGTACACTATTTAAAGGTAGAATAATTGGAATATTTTGATTAACCTTTTTAAAAAGTGCTTATAATATTCACTCATCCTTTCAAAATATTTTTACTAATAAAATATATGAGTTTTTTTAGTTTTTGTAAAGAAAGTGGTGCTAACAAATTGGCCAGGGTGCAAAAAGAAGGGGAAACCAAGCTAAAACTCAAAACCAAGGCTCAAAAAGCATAAAGGAGGTGGGAGGAAAAAAATCCTAATCAATTAGGGCCATAAGATAATCGATTAGGTGACTTTCTCACTTCAAATTTAAAATCAAATCAGATTTAAAATTCGCCTCCAAGTCAATCAAATTTGTGTTATAATGGAAAACGCATAAGATCCTAAAAAATGCCAGGATCTAATTGACTAGGGCCTTAATCCAACCGATTAGATGAGATAATTTGGAAATAAATAGTTCTCATATTTGATGGGAATAATCCTCATTGATTTTGTGCAGGTTTTGCACTCTCAAAATCGAAAGTGCATTTATGGTATCGATTTATGGTATCGTATGGTATTGCTTATGTGTTTCGATGTTTTTGTCAATTTGAATTTAGTTTCTTTAGTCTAATTGGGTTTTTGTAATTTACCTCTCATTTAATATTTGTGTTCTTGTACATTGTTCATATTCCATTTGTATTGTAATCGCTTTAGCTATTGTGATATGTACCACTAAGACCCCTCAATGCTTAATTAAATAAGAGTGTGTTTGATCCATGATATTATTTCATTTTTAGCCTAGAAAGTTGCTACTTTGTTGTTATAATATCCGATATTCCCTTAAATGCTCAATTGGGTGTCAGTTGTGATCAATTGAGTTCCTATGTACTCCATCTTTTGTCAGTTTGAACTATTGGACGTCCTAAGTGCTATAAATGTTATTAGTTGGGACCAATAGAGTAACTAGTGAACTCCGGAGAGAGAGAGAGAGAGAGAGAGAGAGAGAGAGAGAGAGAGAGAAATTATTAATAAAAGAGACATGCCAATATTAATAAGCATGTGAGGAGACATTTTGGTAACATTAATAATTGGTCAATTGGTGTTAAATGACAAAATATCAATTAGAGTATTTTGTATCATTATATAATATTATATTATATATGTATTATATATTTATGAGTGGATGAGAAAGAAGAAAAGTAGAAAGATAGTAAGAAATGAGGAAAAGAGAAAGAGAAGAGAAAAGGAGAAGAAGAAGAGGAACTCATGGAAGAGGAAGCTATGGATTCATCATCATCATCATCAACTCCATCTCATTTTCTTCATCTCCAAGGTGAGTTCAATTAGATAGTGTAGCTTTTGGGGGGAAATATGAGAACATTGGTGGGTTAGGATTTTGTGTTTAAATTGAATTAATGTTGTTTTCATGTTGCAATTGATGAATTGCATGCTTAATGATGTTATAACATGACAATTTAGTGTTTTGATGCTGTGTGAACATATGGGTTTGGGGTTGTGGCCATGGTTGCCTTCAATATGTGTTGTTGGGATTCTGAGTTTTGCTTGAGTCGTCGGGCGAGCTCTGGTGAACTCGAGGCAAGATGAATTCTGTCATCAACTCCGGGCCAGCTTTAGTGAGATTTGGCGACCTGTTTTCTGCTAGCGTCGTCGAGTGATCCTTGGCGAATAGAAAGCGTGCTACCTCGCTGATATCTCCCCGAGCGACCATGATGCATTTTTGGTTATGTATGTCCCTCGTCGGGGCTTCTCCAGGCGAACCAAAAACGAGCCAGCCTCGCTGGATGCTCGCTGGATGACCATGACAGGGTGCAAATTTTTCGTTTCTTATTTTCCTTATAACTTGAGAACTGTAACTCAGATTGAGGCACGGTCGAAAGTTTGGAAAGCTATTCAGATGCTCTACGTGATAGAATTAGAAATATGGATTATGTTATTGATTGATATAATAGTAATGAATTGAAGTGATTGTGGAATAATATGTGAAAGAGTGAAGATGAACACCTAGCATTTTTTATGAACACCATGTGAATTGGTTTGATATTTGGTGAGGAACCTTTGTTCCAAAAGTCCTATTTGGTGAGGAGCTTAACTCTGAAAGTCCTATTTATTGTGAGACCATGAATTAACCAAGGATTCTTGGTGGAGAATAACAATGTGCATGTTTATGAATTATATGTTAATATATGATGTATATTGTTGTTTTGTTTATGTGATGCATTTCATAGTCTATACTTGGATCATTGTTGTATCTTGTGATTGTATTGGTTGTGAATAACACGCTTAAAACATTATGAAGATGAGTGAGGAAACCTAGGTCTATAACTAGGTAAATGAATTAAAAAGATAACTAGGTTACAAGTATGATTTAGAAACACTAGAAGGTGACATTCATGTAATATGATACATAGGTGTGTGTCATGGATGAATGGTTACCATAGTTGTGAGTGTGATGCATTATATGGAACATGTGATGTTTTATGTGATTAAGGTGAATGTGATCACCTTGTGATTGTCGAATACGATCGCGTTATGTTGGATTTTATCACGTAATCGGAAACAATGACGAATATTGTACTTAGATCTTAGATTTTTATTTGTGACACTTTCGATATCTTATACCATATGTTATATTTATTGTTCTAGAAATGGTCAAGTATGTAAACGATGACAATGGGCACTTATGATTGTGTCAGTACCGGATAATAACACTTGTATGATATTATTCTAGATATATATTATAAGGGGCGTTACATTCATTTCATCAGGCGTAACTTGAATCACAAGTTAGAACTCTTAAAAACTAGTTTT
Source organism: Lathyrus tuberosus (assembly GCA_022829125.1). Lineage (NCBI taxonomy): Eukaryota > Viridiplantae > Streptophyta > Magnoliopsida > Fabales > Fabaceae > Lathyrus > Lathyrus tuberosus. The sequence continues at coordinate 10,279,864 of JALAZF010000195.1, read as the reverse complement.
TCAATTACTTGATTTGAATCAAGTGTAAAACATGATTTGAATCATAAGCTGTGAGAAAATTGAGAATTGCCTCTAGACCATTTTATCTGAACCACAAAACAAACACGATTCAAAACAACCTCATGGGATCCGTACCAAGTGTAAAAATTGATTCGAATCAACTGTCCTTATGAAGCCATATTTGGGCTTAGCTCACATTGAATAGAATCATAGTTTCTTGATTTGAATCAAAGCTTCGCAAGACCCATTTTCCATCCTTGATATAAATAGTTGTTTCTTTGATGAAAGTAACAGGTGAGTGAAACCTATGGGTGAAACCCATAGAGACAAATATGTAATTTTTGTCTTCTCTTCTTAGTGTGTATATACTCATCACCATGAATCTTTCTCTTCTTCTCTGGAACAACCTCTTGAGTGTAATCCGTGTCAAATTCACTTCTTTTTGTTGTAAATTATTTTTGTGCAATTTTGTTGTTGTTTCTTGTGAATTAGATAGAGTGAGTTGATTAATCTTGTATGTTCATCATGATTGATCAAATTCATGATAACAATTAAGATCTAAAACTCATTTACCTAGAAATTTGAGAGAACCTTGTGTGTGTGTGTGTGTGTGTGTGTGTGTTCTTCATTTACATTCATCTAATCCTTTAACTAACACCATGTGCTTTTAGATAGGTTTGTGAGATATTCTAGAATTTTTCACCATCATCGTCCTTAGTTTATTCCATTGTTAAGGACCTTCATATCTAAAGATTGGGTTATCAAAGAAGACTAGTGGTACATTAGGGTATCTAATGTTTTTTGAGTGAAGTTTGATGTTTGTAACATGTGCATGTATCATTTCTTGAATTCAGTTTGGTTTTCTTTGTTATTGATCAAGAATGGAGTATTTCAATATACTCCAATGAAGACTTTAGCAAGATCAAGTATCAACGGTCCGTAAGGTGGAGTTGGAAGTTGTCCTTATTTGGTGGCGTTGGAGAAATATTGCTCGCAGACAAAATTGGGAGTTTTCCAATATACTCAGTTAATGGCAATCACTCAGACAAGAAATCAGTGGGATCAAAAGGATCTACACACACGAATAATTGGAGCAGGTTATTATGGATAGCGAGGTTATTGGAGCAAGATCATGAGGGGTTGTGTTTTTTTAGCAGTTTGAGTGTCTGCATCAACTGAGGGAATTATCGTGTGATAGTTCATTGTAGCCAAAATGCTTGTATCAAACTTATCAAAATAGTGGAAGATTTTGATTATTTTCCAGTGGTTAATTAACACCATTGAAGAGTGGAGTAGGCAAAGCGAGGATGAATGTTGAACCACTATATATCTATGTGTATCTTTTCTTCTTCCCTTAACTCCTTTATTTTACTAGCATCCATTAATATTTCTATTACATATATTGCATAATTGCATTGATTGTATGCCACATAAGATAGAAATTGCTTATAGAGATTTCATGTATAAGCTTAGGTCTGTGGTGTTTCAATCTTATAGAATTATCATGAATCCGATTATAGCTTGATAGAGTATCTATGTGAAGATTTTTAAATTGCTTTATTAAAATCAGCTTTAGGTGTCTTGTGATTGACTTACATTAGAAGAAATCAAGCCCTTAGTAATATCTTGTATCATTTCACTTGGTTTAATTCATTGAGATGCTCCCAAGCTCTCTTGTTATTTTGTTTTGCTTCCGCGCTTCTTAAAATTTATGGTTTCGTTTATGGGACCCAAAATGTTTTTGAATTTGTCTTAAGGTAAAAGGGTTTATTCAACTCCCCCTTTTAGACCTCTTTGTATCCATATTCTCACCCAACAATTGGCCTCATAGGTGGGCTTTTGATCAAAGTTTTTTCGACTCCAAAAGTTGAGGATATGGTTCCTTAGATCCTAGACAAGTTTTTCTAATCGTTTAGAAGCTTATGGAATTCAATGAATTCCAATGAATCTACATTGATTTACTAATGTATGATTATTCATTGCATGCATTACATAGATTAGCTCAAAGTAAAACCTTAATAGGATTCCCTTCAAACATTTGTTGTATTTAAGATATTCCTTAAGTTTTGATTCATCCAGGATTGAACTGACAATATTTTAAGGTATGTGAAGTGTAACCGGAAACCTGACAATATGTCTCGAAGTTTGCTCTTGATTGATCCTACTCAAATATGAACATGCATTCACATTACAATATGCTGGAAGTTTTGTGTGATAAAAAGAAAGAAACAAAAAGCATCTTTTAAGTAACTTATTCTTCCATGGTTATCTTAAAAAGAAGATAAAGGCAGTTTTATGACTATTGGAAATGATTCTACGAGATTTCAACAACTACAAAAGATTCAAGGATAAAGTATGCTCCTTGAAGTCCTATTGATCATAAAAGAGTTGAATCGGGATCGACAAGTTGCATCAATCAGTGACAATCAAATCATCATCGTTCAAAGCTTATTTGAAGCCTTATGAAAGAGAGTCAGATAGTATTTTTTAGATATGCAAAAGGAGATTATATCTGATTAGTATATGATTGTTTGTATTTCAAAGCTTATGATACTATTGTTGTTGATTACTTATCGTTCTCGTGTGCAGCAAGTTAAGCCTAGACTATCAAAATTGATATGATCGTTCCAACCCTCTTTTAATTCTTTTTTAGTATACATGATTGTATTTATTCAATTGGCTAAATGTGTTGTATATTTCAAACATATTTGTGTATGTGATATGTTTGTGCATTCCATGCCTTAATCATTCAAACATTCAATGCATCAGTGTAACTTTATTTCGCCCATTCATTGCATTCATATACATTATTCATACATTCATGAATCTCCATTAGATTTCTTGTGCATTAAAAGTATTTTTGCATTCACATAAAATGCATCGTGCATTAAAAATTTATTTTGAACATTTTCATTAAAATGGCTCAAGTTGTTTACATTCATGCATAACATTAAAACTTGTTTTCATTTGCATTAAAAAGGTTTTCCATCATTAAAATGTTTTTAAATTTGAAAAAAATTCATTTAATCAAGTTTTTTTTTCAAAATTTAACCACATGATTCGAATCAATTTTTTTGCTTGTATCCGTGATTCGAATCGAAATCCCGAGACCTGAAAATCATCTGGGGCTGTTCAATTTGATTCGGATCAAATATTGCACTTGATTCGAATCAAAGTGATTTTCTCTTAAAAAAATATAACCCGTGATTTGAATTAAGTTTTACACATGATTCAAATCAAGTTTTACACATGATTCAAATCACAATTGAAAAGTCACACTCATTTTGAATTACATTCAGTTTTTCTTTTTCATTTTTCAAAACCTTTCATTTTCAAAACTCCACACATCTTCTTGAGCGAAAATAATCATCATCATCATCAAACATTCATCTTATGATTTCATCTTCATCAATTAATCGTCATCATCAAACCCACTCATCTCAACTTCAACAACGACTTCTCATTTCGCTAAAAGAGCTTCTCTGAAAAACAACAGGGCATACAACCTATGCCATCTTCCAACATCTCTACTTCTCAAATTCCCAAGCGAGAAAGAACCAAGGTTAAGGCAAGCAAGGTTACTCCTAATGGTAGGGTTGTAAAAAAGAAGTCTGCTAAGATTTAATATGCTAAAGCATTGTGTCATAAGGTAAAATATCTTCTTCATGAAGATAGCTTATGAGTTTATCAAGAAAAATTTCTAAACAAACCAGTTTATCCTGAGTACTTTGTTGATGCTACTACTAAAATAGAACAGAGAGCTAAATTTTTTAAACCATTTGCTGATCATAATTTGTTGAAATTTATTGGGCAGAATAAGAAATATAACTCGAATTATGTAAAAGTGTTCTACTGCATTCTTGTGCGAACACCGTGTGGTATTGAAAGCAGGTTCAATGACAAGATATTTAAGTTTAACCTCTCTGATTTCAATAAGTATTTTGGTATAAAGTGTGAGGGTCCTATTGTGTCTATTGATGGATCGTCTGATTATGATAGGATTTCTTTTTCTCTCTCCATATTTAAGTCTGTTTGTGAAAACCCTGCCATGTCAAACATTGGCATAAGTAAAGTCAAGTTTTTATATGCGCTTGTTGCATTGGATTATTGTCAAAATTCTTTACCAGAAACCAAAGAATTGGGGCAGAGTCGATGATAATGATCTTTACTTGATGTGGGATCTTTTACTGAAAGTGGAGTTAATTGGGTAACCTTAATCATTGAAAGGATGATTCATAATAGGGAGAATCCAAAGAGACCTTTGTTTTTATCTTCCTTTATGCATATGATCTTTGAGGTTAATGTGATCATTTTAAAACAATAAGACATGACTGAGGCACCAATTTTTTTATTATGGCGTTGTTTCTAAAATGAGATATTACAGGGACTGCAATGGCGACTACTACTACCTTGAAGAATCTGGTTGGAAGAATTATCTTGACAAGGTTGTGGAGCCTACTAAGGGTCCATCTGTTGAGGCCCCTGGTTCCTCTTCATTTTCTACTTCACTTTCTTCTGACTTGAAATCCTACCTTGATGAATTGGTTGGGAGGATTTTTGCTAATAATTAGATAAAGAAAGAAATGATCATGGCAAGGATTGATAGTGTGGCCAAGGTAAGTGAAGAACGCCAGGAAAAGCTGAAGGGTGAATTGAAGGCTCAGTTGCAGAATTCGGAAGCTTGAGTGTTGGTTCAAGTGAAGTCTGCGAGAGCTGTTGTTGTTCATCTAGGTAGATCCAACGCCATTCTTAATATTATTTCTCATGACATAATGGAGATCCAGATTTCGCTACTAATGCACCACCTTATGATGATGCAACCACCTTTCCATGATTTTACTTATTCTTTATTTCATAACATAGCATAACATGGCATGTAGGGATATTTATGATATTTTGATTGCCTGGTTATTTTTTTTGACATTTGACTACTATTTTGGAATATGTATCTTGTGACAAGTTTAGTCACGTATGTATGGTATTTCTGTTATTCACTCTATGCTATTTTATTTTTTATATTTTTGCTAAATTGCATATTTGCAATAGTTAATTCGTGTGCGATTTATCTGGTTTTTGTTTCGCTCACTAAGTATGACATTCTATTTTTGGCATTTTCTTTATCTTGAATTTAGGTGTTTATGCATGCTTCCTCTTTATATTTTCTCTCTTTTTAATATTTATTAAAGGCTTAATACCCTTTTTAGTCCCTTACCTATAACTCGGGGTCCATTTTGGTCATCTTTCTTTTAAAAGTTCCAATTTGATCCCTTAAGTTGTCAAAGAGAATCAAAAAAGTCTTTTCCGTCAAATATGAGTAACACCGTTAATTTTAGCTGATGTGGCAGATGACATAAAAATTTCCAGATTTTGATAACGATCTTCATCTTCTTCATACAATTTCCAGAATCCATAAAAATTTCCAGATTTTGTAAAATCTTCAAAACACAAAAAAAAAACTCTTAACAGAACCACACAATCCTCAAATCGACTTCAACGCATAAACCACCAAAATCACAATAAACCCTCTTCATTATCTGCAGAACCACAATCCACCTTCAAATCTACAATCCATTCAATAAACAACAACCCAAACTCACCACCCCTCTCTTCCCAATTCAAAACATGCGCCAACATCTTCATCGCCATCGTCGGCGCCGGAGTTCTCGGTCTCCCTTCGTCGTCGATTACATAACCTACCACTGCATGTTACTTCTAGTCAAAACACGCCGCAAGCTCAAATCAGTAATAGGTTTCTCCAAAATTAAATCTTTCGGCGATTTTGGTTTCACCATTTGTGGCCGATTGGGTCGGTTCTCAGTTGATGCGATGATTGTTCTTTCTCAAGCTGGTTTATGTGTTAGCTATCTTATTTTCATTTCTTCCACTTTAGCTTTTCTCGCTGCCGGTGACTCTACCGGAGAAACTGTTCTGGTGGTTTTGGGTTTGACTCCAAAGACTTTTCTCGTTGCCAGTTGATGCTGCTGATATTACTGCTAAGAGTGTTGCTATGGTGGAAGATGTTTTTGTTTTCGTCAAGAATAGGCCAAGTTTAGTAGCTTTTAAGGGTTTCTCTGTGTTTTTTATGGTATAGTTGTTGCTGTTTATGCTTTTGAAGGGATAGGGATGGTTTTGCCTTTGGAAAGTGAGACTCAGAAAGGAGATACACGAATTTTTCAGTGATGAACAAGTGAGAGCATAGCGTGAGAAATAGAGAAAAAAAAAGGGTAATACGGGGTCTCACTGTTTCAATCTGTGGTTGATTTTCTTTTTACATTATATTTTATATTTTCTTAAGAAAAAACCCTTATTTTTTCATACATGGGCTCAAAAATGCAGATTTGTGTTTAGAATGAAATTTAGGATGTGTTTCATTTTGATTTTATTTGGTTTAGATTAATTTGGTGGATTTCGGGTTTGTGAACTCAAGAACATTTAAAGATGTTCTTGAGTGTTCTTGAGGAAATTCAAAGGAAATGGTCATTTTGATCTGAAAAGAGAGGGTTATGTGGTGTTTTCGCGTTAGTGCAGAGAGAGAATGAAGAGAATAGTTCCACGTCAGCTGCCACATCATTAATAACTAACAACGTTAACATTATTTGACGGAAAGGACTTATTTAACTCTGTTAGACAACGTAAGGGACCAATTTGAAACTTTTAAAAGAAAGAGGATCAAATTGGACCCGAGGGTATAGTTAAAGGACCAAAAAAGGTATTAAGCCTTTGTTAAAAGGGGATAAGGCATCGAGATATTATCTATATTCACCCGTATTAAGTGTTTAATGCAGGGGGCTTTACAACTTTTACAACTCAAGTGAAGTATTGTACACTAGTTCACGGGATTCATTTCATCCATCAAATTCCAAGTAACACTTCAAATAAATGATCAACAATAATATCTCAAATTTGCCCATCATCAAAAATGGGAAGACTGAAAGTGTAGTCACGGTATCATATGGTATCGCTTATATGTTTTGATGTTTTTGTTAATTTGAATATAGTTGCTTTAGTCTAACTATGTATTTGTAATTTGCCTCTCATTTAATATTTGTATGCTTATACATTGTTTATATTTCATGTATATTGTAATCGCTTCAGCTATTGTGATATGTACCACTAAGAATCTTCCTTGCGCAACTAAATAATAGTATTTTTGATCCATGATACTGTTTCTCTTTTAGCCTAGCAAGTTGATACTTTGTCATTTCATTAGGCATAACTTGAATCACAAGTTAGTACTATTAAAATCTGGATTTTCAGTTACCTAATTTGAATAAAGTGTAAGACATGATTCAGATAAGAAGCTGTAAGAAAATTGGGAATTACCTCTAGACCAGTTGAACCAAATCACAAAATAAACATGATTCTAATCACAACCTCATGTGATCCGAATCAATTGTAAAAATTGATACGAATCAATTGTCCTTATGAAACCATATTTGGGATTTTCTCAAATTGATTTGAATGATAGTTTTTTCTTGATTTGAATTAAAGCTTCACAAGATCCATTTTTACATTCTTGATTTAAATATTAGTTTCTTTGGTGAAAGTAACAAGTGAGTGAAACATATGGGTGAAACCTATATATGCAAAGATGTAATTTTTGTCTTCTCTTCTTAGTGTGTCTATACCCATCACCATGAATCTTTCTCTTCTCTAAAATAATCTATTGAGTGTAATCCATGTCAGATTCACTTCTTTTTGTTGTACATTGTTCTTATACAATTTTTTTGTTGTTGCTTGTGAATTAGAAAGAGTGAGTTGATTAATCTTGTGTATTCATCATGATTAATCAAGTTTATGATAACAATTAAGAACCAAGACTCATTTACCCAAAAATTTGAGAGAACCTTTTGTGTGTGTGTGTGTTCTTCATTCACAAGGGAGTAACCCTAGTATGAATTGTAACACACAACATAAGTGCAGTTGCACAATTGAATAAAATTTCTCAGTTTAAGAAGCTGAGAGAAACTCTTCAGAATTTCACAAGTTCTTCTTCTTCCTTTTTTCGTTAAGCCCTAAACTTATTTTCTTCCCAATTCAATTTTCTTTTCTTCTTTCATCATCTTATGTAGCGAAATCTTGTAACCAAAGTTGGTTGATGCACTCGAGTGAAGAGTGAAGAACAATAGGAGTAATTAACCAGAAAGATTGATTCTTGTTCATCAAGATTTGGTTCATAATTCATCAAGTTTTGGTGAAATTCTTGAATGAGAATCAAGTGTATTCCCAACATCTGGTATCTAGAGCACTGGCTGAGCAATTCGTGGGAAGCAAAACACGACGACAATGAATCATCCAAACAAACATTTTCCGGTGAGTCTCCCAATTCTGGAGGGTCAGAATTATGATAATTGGTGTAAACCGATGAAGGTTATTTTCCGTTGTCAAGATCTTTGTGATCTTGTGAAGGAATGAGTAACACCGCTTACAGAAAATGCGATGGATAAAGAAAAGATTGCACACAGTGAATTGAAGAAGAAATATTATAAAGCTCTCTTTATAATTCATCAATGTGTTGATCCAGATATTTTTGAGACATATGAGCCTTCAATATTAGCCTACCAATTCTTCACTGGGAGAAAGGATTGGTTTGTCAACATAAAACCCTCAATGAAGAACATGGTAAGATTTGCAAATGACAATACTCTAGCAGCAGAAGATATTGGTGATGTTCTGATTATTAAGAAAGATAGCAAGAGTTTCCAATGTATTGTACATACTAGGCATGAAGAGTAATTTGTTCAGCATAGGGCAGTCGGTCGAAAAGAGCTACAAAGTACCGATTGAAGATAAGATGATGGGAGTTCTCGACTCAGGAGGAAGGTTAATCTTGAAGGCTCATATATCTCAAAATAGAACCTTCAGGATTGAGCTTAATGTGATGGAGCACAAGTGCCTTACAATGGCAGCTAGCAGGTATGAATGGATATGGCACTACAGACTTGGACATCTCAACTTTAAAGACATTAGATATCTGAAAAGAAGAAATATGGTTTTAAGGTTACCCGAAATCTACATTCCAAATGAAGTGTGTGAGGAATGTGTGTAGGCAAAGCAACACAAGAATAACTTCAACAAGGATGCAGGAAGCAAGTCGAAGACAATTCTTGAAATCATATACTTCGATGTATGTGGTCCTATCCAGGTGGATTCGATTGGAGAAAATAGATACTCTGTCACATTTATAGATGATTTCTGCCGAAAACTGTGGACTTACCCGATCAAGAAGAAAAGTGAAGTGATCGGGGTATTTTCCAGATTTAAATCTATGGTCGAAAGACAAAGTGGTCGAAAAATCAAGATTATGAGGACTGATGGTGGCGGAGAATATGTGCCAAAAGACTTCGACACATCATGTGAGAAAGAAGGGATTATGCATGAGGTGGTGCCACCTTACACTCTATAGCAGAATGGAACTACAAAAAGGAAGAACAAAACCATCATGAATATAGTGAGAAGTATTTTGAAAGGCAAGCATCTACCCATAGAATTATGGGGAGAAGCTGTGTCGACTGCAACATACATCTTGAATAGATTTCCAATGAAGAAGTAGAAGGAATCATGTCAGAAGAATATTGGTCTGGTGTCAAGCCTAGCTTGAGTCATCTGAAGGTATTTGGATCTATAGCACATCGACATGTTCCAGATCATTTGAGAAGAAAACATGATGATAAGACAAGTCAACTGATCCTAATAAGATATCATTCGACTGAAGGATACAAGTTATTTCACCTGGTGAACAAGCAAGTAGTGATCATTAGGGATGTGATCATAGATGAGCTTAAGGAATGAGATTGGACTAAAAATGCAAAGAAAGATTGAGTGGGAATCTTATGTGAAGAACCAGCAAGTAAAGTCAAAAGAGAAATTCGACAAGAAGAAGTCAAAGGTCAAGCAAACACAAGCAGTCCTCCAAGAATAAGATACATGTATGCAAGGTTGCAAGAATGTGTGATTACATCAAATGATGTGGTCGATGATGAAGGTGATCTATACACTATGCTTTCTATGCAGATGTCGAACCAGACAATGCAATTGAGGCATTGAAGAATTCGAAGTGGAAGAAAGCTATGAATGAGAAACTGAATTCCATCAAAGTCAACAACACTTGGTCACTTGTCAAATTGCCTCAAGGCAAGAAGGCAATCGATGTGAAGTGAGTATATAAGGTGAATTTGAATCCCAAAGGAGAAGTAACTCGACACAATACAAGACTTGTGGCGAAAGGATTTCTTCAAAAAGAAGGAATCGACTTCGACGAAGTTTTTGCACCTGTTGCTAGAATTGAAACAATAAGTTTGGTTACTGGTCTAGCAAATATGAATAACTGGCACATATTTCAGATGGATGTGAAATATGCATTCTTGAATGGCCCCTTAGATGAAGAAGTTTATGTTATATAACCAGTTGGGTTTGTGAAACAAGGTGAAGAAAACAAGGTATACAAGTTGCAAAAAGCCCTATATGGACTTAAGCAAGCTCCAAGAGCTTGGAATAAGAAGATAGATAACTTTTTAAGGGAGAAGGAATTTGTGAAGCGCACAACTGAGCATGGAGTATATTTTAGAAGAAGCAATAGTGAATTGCTTATATTATGTCTCTATGTCGATGACCTGTTGATAACTGGAAGTTGCAAGAAGGAGACGAAGACTTCAAACATGACTTAAGTGAGGAGTTTGAAATGTCAGACTTGCGAAATCTCTCATACTTCCTTGGCATCGATTTCTACAAGAGTATTAGAGGCTTACTGATGCACCAAAGAAGATATGCATGTGAAATACTCAAGATATTTGAGATGCAAGATTGCAACCTAACTTTGACTCCAGCTGAGCCCATATTGTAAATGTCGAAAGACACAAATGAAGTTGATGCCGATCCAACGCAGTACAAAAGACTCATTAGATAACTTCAATACCTTTATCACACAAGGCCTGTTCTATCATAGAGTGTGGGTATGGTGAGTAGATTCATGTAGAAGCCAAATGTATCACACCTAGCAATGACAAAGAGGATACTAAGGTATCTGAAAGGAACTCTTGACTATGGCATTTTGTTTCCTGCAGCTGATGAAGGAAAAGAATGCAAACTAGTGTGTTAAACTGACTTAAGTAGGTGTAGTGATGTTAAGGATAGAAAATTCACAGCTGACTATGTGTGTATGTTAGGTGGTGCACTAGTTGCTTGGAGTTCAAGAAAAGAACCACTCGTAGCACTATAGTCGTGTGAAGCAGAGTACATAGTTGCTTATCTCTGTGCATGTCAAGCAACGTGGATGCTGAATTTGGTAGAAGATATTATAACTGTGAGATATTAGATCGAACTCTAATTTAGCATACTGTCGAAGTTTGCTCACATGTTGTTGTCGAAGACCTACATGCTGTAGTTGAATTGTGTTCTAGTATGTTGTTGTCGAATTGGGCCTTGTGATAAGGATCCAATTATTTAAGTTAGCTTGTAACCTAAGTTAGCTTGTAATGGGTAATTGTTAAAAAGCCCATTAGTTTAGTATGTTAGGTTTTATTATAAATTGCATACTAGTCTCTCATCATAAGTGAGGTGTGACAAATCCTAATTAGAGTGAGAAGGTTATTTGTTATTCTTGAGTACGTGTAATCTGTTTGATAGAGAAAGTAAAGAATAAAAGTTATAATCAATCCTTGTTGTTCTTCTTGTTTTTCTTTTAACCTTAACCCTTGTGTGTTTCTTGATCATAAAGAAACCGTTTATACTTTGTTTTAAGGAATCCTAATTCATAACAAATTGGTGTGGTGAGCATGGAGAAGATGCCTTCAACAAAGTATGAGATTGAAAAGTTCACCGGAGTGAACGACTTTGGTCTGTGGTGCTTAAAGATGAAATCTCTACTGGTTCAGCAGGGTTGTTTGGAAGCGTTGAAGGGAGAGGCAGCCATGGACGTTGCGTTAACTGAAAAAGAAAAGATGTCCATGATAGAGAAAGCCCACAGCGTAATATTATTGAGCCTTGGTGATAAGGTTCTTCGAAAGGTATCAAAGGAGACTACGACATCGGGGTTATGGTTGAAACTTGAAAGTTTGTACATGACCAAATCTCTGGTGAATCGACTTTACCTGAAGCAAACTTTGTATTCATTCAAGATGAGTGAAGACAAAGTGTTGGCTGAGCAGTTGGATATATTTAACAAGTTAATTCTTGATCTTGAGAATAATGATGTGAAAATCGATGATGAAGATCAAGCACTCTTGCTGTTATGCGCTTTGCCCAGAACACATGCCCACTTCAAAGAAACTCTCCTGTATAGAAGGGAGTCCCTGAGCTTTGAAGAAGTTCAACCAGCCTTGTATTCTAAGGACCTGAACGAATGAAAGGAGCATAAACCTTCAACGGTGGGTGAAGGTTTGGCCGTTAAGGGAAAATTCTTGCGAAAGGATAGTAAGTTAGACAAGTAAAAAGGTAAAAGTCAACAGAAGTTTTATAGTGGTGAGACATCTGGTATTCGATGCTATCATTGCAAGCAAGAGGGTCACACAAGAAAAGTGTGCTCTAAACGCCTGAAAGATCATGGAGGTAAAGATAATTGCAACGCAGCCATTGTTCAAGATGACTTCGAATCATCTGATGTTCTTGTGGTTTTAGGCGACGACTCAGGAAAAGAGTGAATTATGGATTTGGGTTGCACTTGGCACATAACTCCAAATAGAGAATTGTTCAAGGAGCTATGTGATTAAGATGGTGGATCAGTGCTGCTGGGAAACAACAAAGCTTGCAAAATTGCAGGTATTGGATCTGTGAGATTCAAGCTCCATGATAAGTCAATAAGGTTATTGACTGAAGTCAGGTATGTACCTGATTTGAGGAGAAATTTGATTTCTCTTGGTGAATTCGACAAGAAGGGATATGTTTTTCAAGGAGAGAAAAGTATCCTAAGAGTCATGAAGGGGTCGAATGAAGTCTTGAGAGGCGTGAAGAAACAAGGCTTGTATACCATTGAGGCTGAAGTTGTAAGTGGTTCGACAAATGTTGCATCCACGAAACCTTTGTCGAAGATAGAAATTTGGCACATGAGATTGGATCATGTCAGTGAAAGGGGTCTGGTCGAATTAGGGAAACAAAATGTGCTTGGAGGAGACAGAGTCGAAAAGCTAAAATTTTGTGAACCATGTGTTAGAAAGTATTGCAGAGTGAAGTTCAACAAAGGAAAACCAAGAACTCATGGATCCCTTAATTACATCCATGCTGATCTTTGGGGGCCTGTAAGGTGTCTATCACATTCAGAAGCAAGGTATTTTCTATCCATAGTCGATGATTGTTCTAGAAAGTTATGGGTATTCATCAAGAAGACTAAGGATGAAACTTTTGAGAATTTCAAAGGTTGGAAGACTCTGGTCGAAAATCAGACTGGCAGAAAGGTCAAGAGGTTGAGAACCGACAATGGCCTTGAATTTTGCAATGAGGCGTTCGACAGTTTTTGTGCTACCTCGGGTATTGCAAGGCACAAAACTACTGCAGGTACTCCATAAAAAAATGGTTTGGCAGAGATGTTTAATCGAACTATTTTGGAAAGAGTTAGATGCATGTTGACTAGTGCTAGGTTAAAGAAGGTGTTTTGGGCTGAGGCTATTTCGATCGCAACATATCTGATAAACAGATGTCCTTCAACTGCGTTAGACATGAAGACACCTGAAGAAGTCTGGCCGGGACATCCACCTAGTCTTGACAGTCTGAGAGTATTTGGTTGCATGGCCTATGCTCACATTAGGCAAGACAAGGTCGAACCTAGAGCTCTAAAATGCATGTTCATGGGATACCCTGAAGGAGTCAAAGCTTATAGGATATTGTGGGTAGAGCCAGGTCACAGGAGGTGTATCACCAGTCGAGATGTAGTTTTTAATGAAGCTGAGATGACTTTTAAGAAAACTGATGATGCTGACGAAGAGCTGGAACAAGGAGAGATTCCTATTGAGGTGGAGCATGTTGATGTTGAATTGCGTATCCCAGATGAAGTCGAAGAAGAAGCAGAAGATGCTGTAAAAGATGAGGAGACTGATAATAACTACATGCTAGTAAGAGACAGGTCGAGGAGAGTCATCAAGCCACCTCAGAGACTTGGGTATGCAGATTTTATAGCTTATGCCTTAATCTCTGCAAGTGAGGTTCTCGACGAAGAACCTAGAGTCTATAAGGAAGTTATGAGGAGTCGAAAGAAGACTGAATGGATGAAGGCCATGGATGATGAGATAAAATCTCTTCATGATAACAACACCTGGGAACTGATCAAGAAACCTGCTGGAGCCAGGTTAGTCAGCTGTAAATGGATTTTCAAAGTTAAGGAAGGAATCGAAGGAGTGGCGTCGAAGAGATACAAGGCAAGATTGGTCGCTAGGGGTTTCACTCAGAAAGAAGGTGTCGACTTCAATGATGTGTTCTCTTCTATTGTGAAGCACAGATCTATTCGAATGTTGCTTGCCATGGTGGCACAGTTCGACCTTGAATTGGTACAGATATATATGAAGACTGCGTTCTTGTATGGTGATCTAGATGAAACAATCCTGATGAGGCAACCTGAAGGTTATGTCGAAAAGGGGAAGGAAGATTATGTGTGAAAGCTGAAGAGAACTTTATATGGTCTGAAACATTCTCCTCGACAGTGGAATAGGAGATTCGACAAGTTCATGGCACACATGAGTTTCATTAGAAGTCAGTTTGACCACTGTGTTTACTTCAGATTTTGACCTGGTAATTCATTTGTTATTTTGTTGCTTTATGTGGATGATATTCTAATAGCAAGCAATAATATCGAAGATGCAATGAGGGTGAAGTCTGAACTCAATAAGGAGTTCCACATGAAGGATCTGGGAGCCGCGTTCAGGATTCTTGGGATTGACATCCGAAGAGATAAAAAGTAGTTGAAATTATGATTATCTCAAGAGGCATACCTACATAAGATTCTTGAAAAGTATGGTATGTCGAATTCAAAGCCCGTTGTGACTCCGACAAACCCTCAATTCAAGCTGAGTATAGATCAGTGTCCCAGTACTGATGTCGAAAGAGCTTATATGAATAACATTCTATATGCTAATATAGTGGATTCTTTGAGCATGTACATGGCGAATCATGGAAAGGCTCACTGGCAAGCATTGAAGTGGATTTTAAGGTACATAAATGGGTCTCTGAATAGAGTCCTAATTTATGGTGGAGCCTTGGGTGAAGATAGTAAAGCAACAATATAAGGATATGTTGACTCTGATTATGCAGGTTGTATGGATTCCAGAAAATCTATTTCTGGATATGTGTTCACTATGTTTGGCACAACAATCAATTGGAAAGCAACTCTTCAGAAGGTTGTTGCCTTATCAACCACTGAAGCGGAATATATCGTCTTAACTGAAGCTGTGAAGGAAGCATTGTGGCTTGAAGGTTTTGCAAATGAGCTAAAACTTCAAGGTCGAGTTGTCACTGTTAAATGTGATAGTCAAAGTGCAATACACCTGTCGAAGAATTCAACCTATCATGAGCGAACCAAGCACATTGATGTGAGGTTACATTTCATCAGAGGGGTAATCAAGCGTGGAGAAGTCCAAGTGCTGAAGGTTTCGACAGATCATAATGCTGCTAATATGATCACCAAGACGTTGCCCAGTTGCAAGTTTTTCCACTGTATGCAGTTTATAAAGCTGCATGAAGAAAGTTAGTTTATTTCTTGAGGTTATAGAGTTAGATTCAAGGTGGAGATTTGTGAGATATTGGATCGAACTCTAGTTTATCATGCCGTCGAAGTCTGCTCACATGCTATTGTCGAAGACCTACATGCTGTAGTCGAATTGTGTTCTAGTATGTAGTTGTCGAATTGGGCCTTGTGTTAAGGATCCAATTGTTTAAGTTAGCTTGTAACCTAAGTTAGCTTGTAATGGGTAATTGTTAAAAAGCCCATTAGTTTAGCATGTTAGGTTTTATTATAAATAACATACTAGTCTCTCATCTTAAGTGAGGTGTGACAAATCCTAATTAGGGTGAGAGGGTTATTTGTTGTTCTTGAGTACGTGTAATCTGTTTGATAGAGAAAGTAAATAATAACAATTATAATAAATCCTTGTTGTTTTTCTTGTTTTTCCTTTAACCCTAACCCTTGTGTGTTTCTTGATCATAAAGAAACCGTTTATACTTTGTTTTAAGGCATCCTAATTCACAACAATAAGGAATAATCATGGAGCAATTACCATTAAGATCGACAACATGTCTGCTATCAATCTAGCGAAGAATCCGATAGCACATGGACAAAGCAAACACATCGAAATAAGGTTCCATTATCATCGAGAGCAAGTGGCAGAAGCGAAGCTGAACTTTAAACACTGTAGAACTGAGAATCAGATTGCAGATATCATGATGTAAGGAGTGCAAGTCGAAGTGTTCAAGAAATTAAGGTCTATGATGAACATAGATAGCTTAGACACAATGAATTATGTGGTGTGTTGAATTGTAATTCTTTGTTTCGAAGCTTGGTTCTCGACAGAAGCATGGAAGTGTCAAAAATTGTGTGAGTGTCGAAATGTCGAAGCGTGTCTCGACAGGAATTTCGACTTACGTCTAATTTTGTAATGTTAGCAGAATTAGGTATTTTTGGGCATTGCTTAAGGAGAAATCAAACTCAAATCTATAAATAGGGAGTAACCCTATTATGAATTGTAACACATAAAGAAGTGCAATTGAACATTTGAATAAAATTTCTCAGTTTGAGAAGCAGAGAGAAATTCTGCAGAATTTCACAAGTTCTTCTTCTTCCTTCTTTCGTTAAACCCTAAACTTCTTTTCTTCCCAATTCAATTTTCTTTTCTTCTTTCATCATCATTGTGTAACTTCTTTTCTTCCCAATTTAATTTTCTTTTCTTCTTTCATCATCATTGTGTAGCGAAATCTTGCAACCAAGATTGATTGATTTACTAGAGTGAAGAATGAAGAACAAGAGGAGTAATCAATTCAAAAGATTGATTCTTTTCATCAAGATTTGATTCGAAATTAATCAAATTTTGATAAAATTCTTGAACGGGAATCAAGTGTATTCCCAACAAAAAGTTAATTCTAAAAAATATAATTATTTGCATTTATAACAACAAACATTTACATGTTATAACAGATTTTGATACATTTTCACATGTTCGTCTTAAAGATAGACATAACTCTAAACTATGCTTCTATGTTACTCATATCAATTATAAAAAAAAAAAGTTAAAATAAAAATAAAAAACTATGCATTTTTTTAGAGGATTTTTTAATACACCCCAAATGTTACTTAGGCACCGCGCGAAATTTCTTTTTTGCCCCCTAATTCCGGATGTGCACATCTTGACGCATAATTTTTTTAAAAAACGTTGATTTATTCCAGATGTGCAAATCCGGAATGTTTCCTCATATGCACATCCAGAAGAAATTCTTATAACTTCGCGCCAGAGCCTTCTGAAAAGTTAAGAATGAGGGAAGAGAAGGCTCTGGCGTGAAGTTATAAAAAAAAGAGGAAACATTCCGGATTTACACTTCCGAAACAAATCAACGTTTTTAAAAAAAATGGTGTGTTCAGATAGGCACATCCGGAATCACAGAATAAAAAACAAATTTCGTATAATACCTAAAAAAACCTTTGGGGTGTATTAAGAAATCCTCGACAAGTTTCATAACTGCATATCTAAGTTTACGACAACAAACTTTTTTTCTTTTTAATTTAAGATTTTATTATATTTTAGTTTAGCTTTAAACAATGATTTGAAAATAATTCAATATCGATGAGACTCTTAAATTATAATTTAATATATTCAATTAAATAAATTATAGTTTAACAAGGATTCAATCCATTCAACTATAGTTGAATTGTGATTCAATTAACTCAACTTCAAATCAAAATTAATTTAACTTGATTCAACAAAACTATAATATAATTGACGAACCGATAAGGTTACCCATTGAAATGATAATTAGATATAATTTTAAAACGTAATCTTTAGTTTTAACATTAATTTTGCTATTTAAATATTAATCACCACTAACAATGACCCTACCATCACACTTAAAAGTCTAAAAATAGATATAGATTAGAACAAAGGAGTGTACACGTCTCTCATAATAATAGGTAAACTCATTATTATAATTAATTAACAAGAATAGTATAAGGATATGCATGAAGTAACATTGAAAATAAGTAACAACTAATATGTCCCAAGACAAGGTGGGTCAAGGAAAGTGCCTTTTGCAAAAACATCAATCAACATTACATGCTTTGGAACATCATAAGTTTTATACTAAGAGGGCCCTTAATACAACCCAGTTGATAAGATTCATTATATTTCTATTTGATAATATATTGTAATCGGTGATTTAAAGCTTAACAAATTAACAACTAATTATTAGTTTTTGTTCATTACAAAAAAGTATCATCTCAATTCCGTAAAAACAATTCAGTTGATAGTTGGATAGAAATATCTAATATAAAAGTATGAGTCTGAATCTATAATATGAATCCACCATTTTAATAAGCTGGATTTCAGCCATACTCTTGTGAGGATAGTTTCGGGTGGATTCTGGAATTCCAGTTACTAAAAAAATCATTAATAATTTTGAAAAACTTAGGACTCAGCATTGAAATTTGTAGGAATAATTATGATGAAATGAAACTTTAGGGCCATATAAGCAGAAACCTAAGAAGCCAGAGTGGTGTAAAATTTAGTGGTCCCTTGGTTTCATAGAACTCTACCTCACATCTTTACCCTACATGCCTATTTTGTCATTTTGTGAGTAAACTATAGACATTATGTTGTGTTCTGCTTTAACCTGAATCATTTACTAGAGAATATTCAGAATTTGCATAGTCCAAAACAATCAAATAGTAAAATACTAAAACCCTAACCCTTTAATCATAGGTATTATATGGTAAACAAACATCATTAAACAAAGTTTTCTATTTAAAAATACTAATAAAACCAGCTAGGTACTAATCGGATATGTTTCTCAAATGTCACACACATTAGATATATCGTCGTTCAGTCAAGATGGTCAAAATTTAAATTATATATTTTTATTTTACAACAGACTAAAAATTATACTTCAAATGTATAAATATATGAAATGTTTGAATGAAGTAAATCTGATTTCGTAATAAACTTCAAAAACCTTAAATTATCTAGTTGAGAATTTCTTGAATACAAAAAGTTAATCTGATTTCATAATAAACCTCAAAAACCTTAAATTATCTAGTTGATAATTTCTTGAATAAAAAAGTTGTTGGTTTGGCTTTCTAACCATATATTTAAGTTAGTTGTAAATGGCAATGTTTCCACTACCTTCTATCTAACTCAAACCAAACCAGTATCAAAATATCATATATTAAATTGAAATTTTTAATCACATTATATGTATATAATTATTTTATATTTGAATATACTAGAAAGGATTTTGAAAGTCGATATCTTAAAAAAGTTACAGACAAGTAGGTCCACATGCATGATCCTACTTCAAATGGAAAAATTATGATATCTTGTTCAATTACAATCAAACAGTTGAGGCAACATAAGGTCCACATTCATGATCCCACTTCATTATTAATATGGTAGGATTATTCCAATTAAAAAGAAAGTCTGGTAAGATTAATGTCCTTTATTCAATCATATAGTCTTGAATTTTCTATGTTTGAAAAAGGATGAGAGATTGGAGGTTGAATATAATTTCTCAAGTTGGGTCCAATATATTTTTAAGGCAAAAGTAAATTTTAAGTGGTAGAGTAATAAAAGAAGTTAAGCATTTTGCAAAAATAAATCTCAATTTAATTCACATATGTTAAATTTAAATTAAACTCTCAATTTAACATTTTTTTTAGAAAAGTGAAAATATTAGGGTAACAACAAACTAGAGCTGGAAAAAAGGCTACCAGACCCGTTTCAAGCGGCCTGTGACGGGTTCGGCTTTTTAACAGATTAAATTTAAAAATTTGAAATTTAAACGAATTACAATGTAATTGTGCAATTTCAAATTTTTTACAAGACCTAAATTATATTTAATACTAATTTTTTAATTAAAAAATTGATTTGTTTAAGTTAAATAAAATAAATAAATAAACCATAAACTAAAAACTAAAACATATATGAAGATCAAGTACTTAACATTAGGGATGACAATGGGCAGGGTATGAGTAGGGTATTATAGTACCCGTCCATATACCTGCAGTTGAAAAAAATCTCCGTACTCGAGTCCATACCCGTTTAAGTATCAAAATTGGCACCCATCCCCGTACCTTATGGGTATATAAATGTCCGTACCCGTACCCGTTACCCGCATTTCTAATAAAAATAAACATATCAAGTATAAAATATCATAATATTTTAAGTTTTTAAAAATATTAAAAAGTTAAAAAAAAAATTATTATTGAATTATGAAATAAATGATCATGTATATTAAATATTTGGTAATTTAAAATTGATATTTTTTTTTTAAATTTTATAAATATTGATTTTTATATAATAATATAAATTAAAATATATAAATTTATATTGTGCGGATATGGGGCGGATTGGGTACTAAGGTGCCTATTCCCGCACCCATCCACGCTTATTTAAGTGGGTAATTATTCAAACTCGTATCCGTACTTATTTTTGTGGATTTTTATCCTATCTATTGTGGTTAGTTTTTTGAATACCCACTAGGAATGAGACAAATTGTCATTCCTACTTAACATCTAATATACTTCAAGCATAATATATATTTCAAGTTGTGTATAGTTGATATTTGAAAGAAAAAAAACTTGTTACGAACATTTTAAACCCTTATTACTATTGATTATTGAATCAAGAGTTCGGGTTCAACAAATTGAAATGCAAACCCTTATGTCATTGCTTAGTAATGCTTTATAACATGTTAACCAATTAAATAATTGCACTATGGACGCAGGGGGTACATATTTAAGGGAGATGTTGTTTTTAATCAAATGTTCAAAATTTTAAAAGTAAAGGGTTGGGCTCAACTAAGTATTTTTTATTTAGTTTTCTTAAGAGCCAAAGTAATTTTAAAAATTGTTTAATTGATTTTGGAGTGATTTTGAGGTGTATGATTCTTTAAAGTATAATTAATTTTATTTTTTGAATTGATTATATTGAAAGAGAAAATTTGTAAATTTTGAATTTTAATGTGATTTTTACATTTAAATTTATTATTCAACTCACTTCTACATAAATTTATCCAAACATAAATCACTTTATCTTAAACTGACTATTAGCTAAAATCAAATTTTTTCATAGAAGATTAAAGTGATGGATCAAAGCATAAAAAAACAAGACATTGACAAATTTCATGTGACGCTTCTAATCATCAAGTATTTTTAAGTTCGAATTCATAACGTAATTCCTCAACTTTTGACTTAGGGATTAGATGAATTAGGTAAAGGTGCACAAGGATCTATGAGCACTAGCTGAATATGTGTGGGATATTGGTCAAACGATTGAGGTTGATTTCAAAGGAGTGAAGAGTAACACAATAAGGGAAATTTTAATTACTAAGGGTATAACTTTTGATGGTATTATTACCATTTGGGATATTTATTCGATGGTTGTCGAATTATCCATCAGCTTTGAAAGAATAATGATCAACAATTTTACCATGCAAATGTTTATGCTCCTTGTGTGTTAGAGACAACAATCATTATGGAATCAGCTAGGTAGCCTTATTTGTAATCAGATTCATTCAAAGCAGTGTATGGGGACTTTAATTCTATCCACTCATTGGATGAGAGGGACAACTCAATGACAAAAGCAAAAAGTGAGGACTTCTGTCCTTTCAATCAATTCACAGAAGAGACACTGTTGATTGACCTACCTTTATTTGGGATACTTGACAAAAGCAAAAAGTGAGGATTTCTACCCGACATGCTTGACAGTTGACTTCCAGTTGATTTCTTGCATGATCTCTTTGTAGTCTGACTCCCTCTCTGAACCTTCACCATGCTCCCACTGTGAAGAATCACGATGCACATCACTCTCTTCACCCTTTTTAATCCTTTTATTTCCCCTATTTGGCTTGTACTTCAGGCGGTGGACACATAGAAGTTATGGATGAATGTGTTAGTTCCCGAACCATTTTTTTCAACATCCTTTGACCTACAATATCCAAAATACTAAAATATGTCTTCAACTCTTCAGACTCTACTTCTAAATCCAACTGTGTACCACTTTGTTTATGACCGATATCATGCTCTTCAATGTGTAATTTCTTCCAAAAAAACATGAATTGGTTCTAAAGGAACAAGTTTGGCTTGTATTTGGAAACCAACAAGTTGACATGCATAAGGTAACCCATGTGATGTTCTAATGAAGCAACCACAAGCATCTTGGCTTGCACCAACAAATTTGACCCTTTCTAACTTCTTTCCAATGTATTGTATACATTGTCTTGAAACATAACCATGCAAGTTGGTATAAAATAGAGTGTTATATTGATGCTTAATATTGGCACTACTTTTTTGAAACGATACCCCGATTGAACCTAGTTGTTACTTCAACATTGTATTCACAACATTCCAACTTCGGCAAAAAAACTCTCCGGCTTGTAGTCAACATGTTTTTTAGTCTCCAATGAGCAGACTCCACCCTAAAAATCAAAATTAGAAATATATGTTAAATTATGATTAGTAATGTAATAACATCAAAATGACGTCTGTGTACCTGTTTATTGTTCAGTTCCTTAAATGAGTGACTTTGTTAGTCCAAGCAGCCACATACCTTTCTTTATAAGCTGTCAACCATGTTTCTTTCACATACTTAACAAATAAAGGAATATCAACACAAACAGTCTCAAAGTGCTTCAAGTGTTCGACAAACTCAGTTTCTCTATTAGCATACATAATCTTGTTTCAAAGATCCATGACACGTTCTTGTCTTACTAATTAAACATACGTTTTACATTTCATACTAATGTTTTTTGAAATATGGATTAAACACAACATATAAGTTGAATTTAGAAACACAAATTATATGGCATTCATCAACGTAAGTTCTCGGTCCGTCACCACAACCTTCGGTAGCAAATTTTTGAAAGAGAATAACTCTTTGAGCTTCTCCAGTGCCCATTTGAAATTGTCCCCCATTTCATGTTCTAAATAGGCAAAGGTTACCGAAAAGGACAACTTTGTTGATGTAACACCAACAATCTCAAGCAATGGTAGCCGGTACCTGTATGATCACGATGCACACAATAAAAAATTGGATAAATCAAAGTATGTCGAAAAGATTTAAAAAATAAACATCTTGCCATCACCTATTTGTCTTGTATGTACAATAAAAAATCAACATCAAATGAAACATATTCAATAACTTCACTGAATTAGGATGTGTCTAAAAGATATCAGCAACAACATTTTAGTCTTCCATATTTCTAGTCCAGCACATGTATTTTTCTCTATGAATAAGACGCAACAACATTTGTATTTTTGTTAATGAAACTCTCTTACTCGCATTGTATGTAGCTCTAGCTTTATACACATGGGTAACACTGGTGAGGTTTTCTGGATCTTTGTCATGCAAAGCAGCAACTATGTACCATGGAGCCATGTTGTACTTTGTCATGTCATTTACCAATAGTCTTTCATGAACGTTTAGACGACCCAAAGTGTCATGGCCTTCTAAATCCTTAGATAGTTTATGATCGTGCAACCCACATAAAACTATATCCTTCCAACCGCTATCACTTGACACATATCTCAACCTAAAAAGACATTTCACTTCATACTAAAAATGCCCTCTGAGGATTTATTGCTTTCATATGCATTCTTCATTTTATAGTTCTCTCATCTCTCACAACACATAATCAATTTATCTTTCATATCTCGCTTCCCATTTGCAGTATCAAAAGAAACACTCACAATAATAATACCATGTTGTTTGTCAATAGTCTGTGTCCATGCTAATACTTCAAATTAGGACTCAAATATTTGTCATTTACATCATATGAAAGTATACTATCAATATCATATAGATGCGAAAAATATTTAAATTAAATTTGTTACATATAAAATATATTGTGTCAACGGTGAAGAACTGCGTAAAATATGTACATGGATCTGTAGAAGACCTTACCGACTATGAACCACACAAATAAAGCATTTTTGTGCTTTCTGTACTGCTACCGAAAATTTGGAGTATATGGAAAATTTCGGGTATATCGAAAACTTTGAAATTTCCAGTATTTTGTAGTTTTTCGAAAATTTCAATAATTTTTTATATGAGTTTAAGATTTTTAGAAAAATACCAGAATTTTTGAAATTTTCAAAAATGTAAAAAAATGTGTACCGAAAATTTCGTTATTGAAATATTAGTAAAAGTGAAATTAAAAAAAAAAAATTTTTGATTGGTAAATAATAACAGACATTTTTGGAATTCTAAAATTAGAGGGATGTCAAGTATAAATGTGGGGTACCAATATAAAACTTCCAAATTAAAACCTCTCTCCAAAACCATTCTTAATTTTACTTGGCCCGATCCAAAAAGCCCAACAAAGATCCAAAAAAATTGAAATTGCATAACAAACTGTAAAATCAAATTGAAATCCCTAAAAAGAGAAATGCAGAAGAGAGACCAAAGCAAAGCCGGTGGAGCCACCGGCGGTGGATCATCAACACCGGCAAAGAGAGGCCGTCCTTTCGGAAGCGGTAACAACAGTGCAGCTGCCGCCGCCGCAGCTGCTGAATCGGCTGCTCCGTCAACACTTCTCGGCCCTTCTCTCCACGTTCATAGCGCCTTTGCCGGTTTGTTCACAGCTTCTTCTCCTTCCATTGTTTTGATTTTTGAAATTGCTTTAGTGTTTATTTTTTGTATGAATTTTCTGTTTAACACTTGTTATTTTCCGAATGCTCTAAAGTTTAGCACACTAACACAAAAATGTCAATTTCTTTTAGTAGCTGAAACCTGCATAGTTATAAAAGAATATTGTGATAAATTGTTGAAGCGCTTGTTGAAATTGTCTATAAATTAACTGTTTTTTGGTTTTGGCAGATCAAAACAATAAAAGAATAGTTTTGGCTCTTCAGAGTGGTCTGAAGAGTGAGCTGACGTGGGCATTGAATACTCTTACACTGCTCTCTTTTAAAGAAAAGGATGACATGCGCAAGGATGCAACTCCATTGGCGAAAATCCCCGGTTTGCTTGATGCACTTCTTCAAGTTGTATGTTCTACAAAACTTGTTTTACTCTACTATTTGCGTTTCTCTTTGTCGTATATATGTTAGGATATTTGAATATTTAAATATGACCGATCATAACTAAACATAAAACATATTGAGAGTCAATCTCTCAAGTAATTCAAATAAATTATATATGTCCTTTCAAGTTTGATCTTAGCTCACACCCTGTTGGTATGATATAAAAAAAACCCAACTCTGAAAGTTCCACATTGGAAACCCTAGCCACGTTGTTATCGTTTTGACCTGCCACATTCAAGTTTTAGCCGCTGACACTAGGTTCAGCGACCGTCAATCTACAATACGTTAAAACGTTGCTACAATTCAAGTACCCATGTGTCATAGTGTAATTTGGAGTCATTGATTCTAATACCGGCACCTCTGAAACAAATTTGCATTATCTTTCATGTTATTGGGTAAGTCCTTTATGAGTTCTTTCCTATCAGAGAAACTCATAGGGAAGAACTACATTGTTTGGCAAGCAAGGTTGTCAAGATTGGGATTTTGCATAAGATCGAGAAGGGATAGTAAGACCGTAAAACATAAGATCGTAAATAAGAATGGAAGATTCTTCCCAATTACTTTTGTATGATCGAGAGGGGGTGGCAAGATCGTAAAACATAAGATCGTAACAAAAATTTTAAGATACTACTTAAACGAAAAATAATACTATATATTTGAAGTATTTTTACATTATATTTTGGCAAGCAAGTGTATATGTGGGAAAATGATCTTTTTTCATATTCTTTGGACATGAATTAGTTTTTATACTTTATTACCATTTATCACAGGAAACATTTGTTAGACATTAGTGACATATTTGGTCCATTACTTGGTTTATCATGACTCTAATTTAAAACAAACCCTACAACTAATATGTTTATTCTCTAAACCCTAAATCTAAAACTTCAACATTTCAAAAGGCACGCACTCATCGCCACCAAACCGAAAACGCTGCGCTTCTGCATCTTGGTGGTGGCTGAAAAACGGCCGATCATGGTCGGAACTGGCCAACATCGCTCACAATCAATGGTTTTACGTTTTTTTCTTCACAATTTAGCTACAACACACGATTCTACTTAAGATCTTGATCGTTGGAGGTGAGTGAGTGAGATTGTAAATTCTTAAGATTTTATGATTTAGATCGTGATTTTGACAACCATGCAAGCAACTGTTGAGATGTGATTCTATGCTCAAGTTATGTTTGATCATTTGAGCAAGGAAGTAGATGGTATTTACTAAAACTGAACCTTAAGCATTGAAGAAAGCTGTTGATAAATCAAGATTTTCCTTGGTACCACAATCTGCAATTTCTGAGGTCAAATTTCTCTTTTTACACGCGCATTCGTTAGTCCTTCACCGCTATCACAAGGTTTTCAAATTGCACAAAACCAAATTCACATTAAGCCTACTTTTCCCACCATGAAGAACTTATTAGTCTCTTGTTGTGACTCTCTCCTCATCTAGAGGTTATGTCAGGACTTGGCTCTCAACCATGTTTAGAATCATTTGCTTTTCTTATATATTTAATAGTCAATATTGGTTATTTATTGTTTAATTTAATGTTATAACTTATTACTTAGGACTCTTAATTATTTTTCTTAATTATAATATAATTCAAACGATCTTAGGTGAGATCTTGAGTTTGAACCTGGTTATTGATAATAATTTATAATAGCTTGATACAAAAGACTAAATTGCAATCCCTATTTATAATTTTAGATAATAATAGTATTGATAATGACTTAATAATAGCTTGATACATAGATTGAATCCTAAATAAATAGGGAAGTCAGTAACAAATCATAATAATAATAAGTACAATAATATAGATAATCTAAGATTATAGGCCGATCTTTGGAAACAAACTAATATATTCTAATATAATATCAAAGATATACTTTCTTATTTTCGTATATTCTAATAGTGTAAAAATATTCAATGAAGATTTGTAGAAGTTCTTTCTCCTTTTATTGTCAAAATAATTACCATCGTTAATACTGTCAAAACAGATTGATGACTGGCGCGACATAGCACTCCCGAAGGATCTAGTTAGGATATCGAGGGTCAGGTCGTTAGGTGCAAATTCTGTTGCAACTGGATTTGGAAATGGGTATCAGGCATTGGGCTCTACTGGTGCTCTCCAGCGGCCTAGGTAAACATGTCCTCAAATGTTACCTTTGTTTTCGGCTGTCCAAATTTCAATGGGTTTTATATTTTCATTTTGTAAATGTGAAGCCGGTAGAGAGAATAAGTCACATTATAGGATATTGATCTTAAATATGCAGTCTAGGATCTGGATCTGCCAATACAGAATCAGCACAGCAGAATGGCACAACAAAACCTCGCTTTTCAGAGTTGCGGTTTGATGAAGAGGGTCTATTTAATTTAGATGACGAAGGGCGAGCAGAAAAACAGCAATGTGCTGTTGCTGCTTCAAATATCATTAGGAACTTCTCTTTCATGCCAGATAATGAAGTTATAATGGCCCAAAATCGTCATTGTATGGAAACAGCCTTCCAATGCATTGAAGATCATGCAATAGGTGAGAATTTTTGCTAGTCGAATCTAACTCGTTCATTTTTAGTTTTGCACAAATGATTTGATGGTTACAAATTACAATGGTAACAGTACCTTCATGGTTTAAGCTATATTATGTTTTGGTTTGCAGTAGTTTTTATTGTTTCCACCGAGTCGGGCTTTGGTCCCTACCATTGAGTATTCTTTTTTGTTTTAATCCATATTTTTGTTCTAATTGAAATTTGATCCCTATAAAATTGTAGTTGAGTCAGTCTATATTTTTTCTGTTATTCGGGAATCACCATAGTTTTTATTCATCAAAAGTAACGGTCTCTATATTCCTTGGAGGATTTGTCCTTAGTGTTTAACTGGTTAAGGTATCAGTCTTAGATAGGTACATGCACCAACAACAACCATGCTTTATCCCACTAAAAAGGATTGACTACGTAGATCGAACGGTGCCATAATGTTCTGTCATATATTACATCTCTATCCAACTATTTAATTGCTAGGTCCTTTTTTAATTGTTTCTCTTATAGTTTTTTTAACGTCTTCCTCTACCTTTCGTGTCTCCATCTACCTTTTGTGATTTGACTATGCTCTATCTGATCTATACTTTTAAGTACACATAGTCTATATGGCTTCTCTCCACATGCCCAAAACACCTAAACCGAGTTTCCATCATCTTTTCTACAATAGATGCTACCCCAACTCTCTTTAAAGTTTGGATCATACAATGCTTTCTAATTATGACATTTTTCTTTCTCAACATTATCATCCTATCATGCATTGCCGCATCAATAAAAGTTTGTATTGGGTTTTGTTATAAACTGTCTTTCGTAATATTGATAGAGGATGAAGAACTCGTCACAAATGCTCTAGAGACAATTGTTAACTTGGCTCCATTAATGGATCTTCGAATATTTAGCTCGTCCAAGCCTTCATTTATTAAAATAACGTGAGTCATTATCCTACCTTCAATGTTCTTGCATTCCATTGCAATTCTCTATAACTGATTGATAAATGGATGTATTACTTACAGAGAGAAACGTGCAGTTCAGGCCATCATGGGGATATTGAATTCTCCTGTCAAAGCCTGGCACTGTGCCGCTGCTGAATTACTTGGGCGATTGATCATTAATCCTGACAACGAACCTTTCTTGTTATCATTTTTTCCACAGGCATTACTTCTTTTATGCATGTTTTACCTTATTAATTTGTTAGTTTAAACGTTTTATGTTTTTTGCCTCTGCAAATTTATCACCTTTTCTTTGTTTTTAGTTCGTGAAAACATATATTTTTGCTTTTGGATTGGTTCTTGTTATTTTGTTTTTGCTTTCTTTCACTATAATGTTTGTTTATGTTCAAGTTTTGTTCTTGTAATCTTTGGACCATATTGATTTTAATGAAATATGGTCCATATGATATTGTGACTCATTTCAAAACAGACAATTATTATTTTTAAACAAAACAACTTCCAAAAGCAAAAATTGTATATTTGTAACGACAAATAACGAAATTTATTAGTGAGTAAAAGCAAAAAATTGTATATTTGTAAGGACAAATAATGAAATTTATTAGTGAGTAAAAGCAAAAAATGATATATGTTTTTGGATGAAAAAAAGTATTTAAGCCTAAATTATTTTATGATAATCATCATCAATTGATTACTGTAGATACACAAACGTTTGGTTGACCTTATCAGCTTACCGGCAATTGATGCTCAGGCAGCTGCTATAGGTGCACTCTATAACCTTGCTGAAGTTAATATGGATTGCAGGTTGAAGATTGCTAGCGAGCGATGGTAATCTACTTATTTTGTTTGTTTTTTCCCCTTAAAATAAAAAAAAAATATATTATTTGTGCCTTTGTGAATAGTTATAATCATGATATGACAATTTTCTAACATTTGCAAAGAATTTTGAAAATGCACAACAACAGAAACTGATTAGATTTCCTCAAACACAGGGCAATAGATCGATTGCTCAAAGTAATCAAGACACCACATCCTGTTCCAGAAGTTTGCCGGAAAGCTGCCATGATATTAGAGAGTCTTGTTTCTGAGCCACAAAACAGAGTTTTGCTGCTAACCTATGAGAATGCTTTTTCTGAGATACTTTTCACAGATAGCAAATATTCTGATACGTTTGCGAGGATATTGTATGAACTAACATCTCGACCAAGTAACAAAGTGGCAACAGCTCGTGGCATCTGGGGCATGTAACTTCTATACATGTAAGTGTAGATTTTTGATGCATCTGCAATTAGTGATGAGTGATATATATAGCCCTAGATTTCACAACTTGGATAGTTTTTTAATAACTGATTCATTAGAAGTTTCAAAAATGTATATTTATGTTATGTTACGCTGTACTATTGTACCATAATGAATGTAATCTTGTATGACGACAAGCTTATGCAAAATGACTTTTTTTTTTGGAAGTTACAAACTATTGCTTTGCATTTGCTGCAAAATGATTTTTTATGTCATGCTACCGTGAAAACAAACTGGACATTTATTTGCCATTTGCACTGTATCTTCTTTTTAAGATAACGTGAAGATTAGAAACTTTTAGAAAGTGTGATGTTGCATCTTCTGAATCTCCAAAGCATTGAATGAACATTGTTCATTTTTTCAGCCAAATTAAATTTCGTGCTTCACATCTTGGATGATAATTTCCACTTGTGCTTTTCGCTCATATATTCAATCTCAAATATGTAGAGCTACATCCAAGTGAATAGTTGATACTAACTGTTAAAAGTGACTCACATTTATTAGTATGGGTAATTTTTATTTTATAAGTCAGATTTTGTAAACTCAACTAAAATTCATGAGACTAAATTCTACGTATGATAATTGGTAACATTTTTTTTTTTTTAAATTAGGAATTAAATTTTATTAGTGAACAATTTTTTCTGAATCATGATTTAAATTTTATTATGAACCATGTAATGTATTGTCAATTAAAATTTCACTTTCAAGAAGAAATTAAGAGACATAGCAAAATAATAAACTAATATATCGGATACAAATTTCAAAATAATTTAAGAATCAAGTTGTGTATATCAAATAACAAAAGAAAGGTGGCTGGTAATGTAAAGTTCTTAATAAAGAGAATGAATAGAAATTCGTCACCGTGAATTTGTTGTATTAATAAAAGAATTACAAAATAAACGAGAGAGAAAGTTTAACAGTAATATAATAAGTAATTTTTAAATAATATATATATTTTTAGATAATACTCGAGGACGAGGAAGCCAGAGAGTGGTTATATATAACACCCGAGGACGAGGGAGTGGTGTCGGTGCACGAGACATTTGTAACAGTTTCTAGGAAAAAATCGAATTCACATCGGAATGAGAGGTATTCTGAGGCTGTGCAGGTATGAGACTGCATAGTTGAAGGAAAACTTATAAGAATTAATTGGTACTACCTACACCAATAAGATGCTTTTTCTTTTTGGTAGCTCGTTCCATAAGAACTCCACAGTTAAACGTGTTTGACTTGGAGAAATTTAGGGCATGTAACACCTGAGGCCGAAGAGGACATATAGTGGTTACATGTAACACCCGAGGACGAGGGAGTGGTTGTCGGTGCACGAGACATGACAATGAGACACTCATAGCAGTTTCTAGGGAAAAACCGAATTCACATCGGAATGCGAGGGATCTTGAGGCTATGCATGTATGAGACTGCATGGTTGAAGGAAGACTTATGAGGATTAATTGGTACTACTTATACCAACAAGATGCATCTTCTTTTCGGTAGCCCGTTCCATAAGGATGCATCTTCTTTTCGGTAGCCCGTTCCATAAAAAATCCACAGTTAAGCGTGCTTGACTTGGAGAAATTTCGGGCATGTAACACCCGAGGCCGAAGAGGGCATATAGTGGTTACATGTAACACTCGAGGGCGAGGGAGTGGTTGTCGGTACACGAGGTACGACAATGAGACACTCCTAGCAGTTTTTAGAGAAAAATCAAATTTACATCGGTATGAGATGGATCATGAGGTTGTGCATGTATAGGACTACATGGTTGAATAAAGACTTATGAGGATAACAAGATGCATTTTCTTTTCGGTAGCCCGTTCCATAAGAATGCATCTTCTTTTCGGTAGTCCGTTCCATAAGAACTCCACAGTTAAGTATGCTTGACTTGGAGAAATTTAGGGATGAGTTGCCTTCTGAAAAGTTTTTCAGAAAGCATGTGAGTGAGGAAAAAGCATGCAGAAAGACCTGTGATGGAGGAGAGAAAAAAATGACACATAATCTCATCAATTTATTTTAAAATCTAATGGTTTAGATTCATCCTCATGTTCTCACATAACAATGACATTCTCATATGATACGCCCTCTCTCTCTCTCTCTCTCTATATATATATATATATATATATATATATATATATATATATATATATAAGAGAGAGAGAGAGAGAGAGAGAGAGAGAGAGAGAGAGAGAGAGAGAGAGAGAGATGACGTATCATATGAGAATAAATCTGAACCATTTGATTTTAAAATAAATTGTGGAGATTATATGTCATTTTTTTTTCTCTCTCCTCCCATCATTTATTTTAATAATGGAGGAGAGAGAAACAAAACCGCACATAATCTCCACAATTTATTTTAAAATCTAATAGTTTAGACTCATTTTTATGTTCTCACATAAAAATGTCATTCTTATATATATATATATATATATATATATATATATATATATATATATATATATATATATATATATATATATATATATTGGTTGATAATATAAAAATATTTTACTTTATGTGTTATATTAAACTTTTGAGGTTTTTTTATAAATAATTATATATTTTTTAAATAAAATATGTGTGTGTTATATTAAATTTTTGAGGTTTTTTTACAAATAATTAAAATAACATTAAAAAATTATATATTTTTTAAATAAAATATTATTTTAAATAATGACTTCTTTTGGATATAAAATATTCACTTAAACGTATAACTAAAATTACTTTTAAAATATCAACTATATTCAATTAAAATTGAATGTCTACGTATTTCCTAATACAATTAAAACTCTATAAATTAATAATGTCAGGACCGGAGAAATTTATTAATTTAGAGAGTTATTAATTTATCGATAAATTAATAATTATTAATGTACAGAGTCTTTAAGTAATTATACTGTACATACCAAACAAAAAGACAAATTAGTCTATACCTCTTAGATGGCGTCGAACACTCTTTACAACTTTATGATACAATACAAAAATACAACACCTGCGCTATTGGATACAATAAGAAAAGTTAGAGATGAACTCCAAATAGACTTGAACTTTAAAGAAAAACAGACAACTATTGAATCATATTTCAATAGAGTGCAATATATTTTTTTCAGTTTCTATGAATTATTAATTTATGATTTTTTTGGGACCGAAAATTATAAAGGGATCTCCCAAAAAATTATTATCTTATTATTTTATCGAGTTTTTCAATTTTTTACATTGACCCAAGTCGGGACCGGACAAATTTATTATTTTAGAGAGTTTATTAATTTACCGAGTATTAATTTAAAGAGTTTCTACTGTATGTTATTTTCTTTCTAAATTATTACAATACCAAAATGATAATTAAGTAAACAACAAATGACTCCATTTATTCCAATCTCATTTAATCACATGAATCCACGTGGTAATACTTTCTTTGCCCAAATATCAACCCAAGTTTTCCACTCTTCCTTTTGTTCCTTTCTCACTCACAAACCCTATTCACGGGGGAGAGAGAAGGGCACCATTTTCTGCCATTTTTCCCACTCTTTTCCATTTCATCCTATTTTTTTTTTAGATTTTAAATTGATTTTTTAATATATCTTCATCTTTACAGCGATCTCGACTTATCCATAATATGTCGACAAACTGATAACATGTTAGTGGCGTAGTCATTCCTAGCATACTCATCCTCCAATATGTCTTGATGAGATGGCCTAACACGTCATGGGCATGGTCATTCCTAGCCTACTCATTCCTAGCGTGGGTTTCACAGCTTTCTCTTATATCTTGCAACTGTTTGAATATAAATTCTTTCTTGTTACCCATACCCGTCCCAAAGCCCATGCAACAGTCTGCATTGTTGGAGGCAGAACGGAGGTTGGATGTGTTGAGTTGTCCCCTAAGTACTGGCTGAGAGCCATTTCCTCATGGGAAACTGGCTATATGTATATAAAGAGGATGATCTTTCCCAAGAAGAACTGTTCTAGAAGAAGCGTCAGATGGGTTTCATCAAAGACCTGGGTTCTTTCTAGGGCGGTGTTCCTATGGAGAAGGCCAACCAAAAACATTCAAAATGCCTCATTGATATCCGATTGTTGATGAAAGCCCGTACCCAGGAAGAAAGGAAGATTATCTTCAGTAAGTTATAGCAGTTCTTGGCCTCTTCGCTTTCAACTTGCTTACTCATGCTATGTTTTCTTTTATAATGCTCCGTCTTTTAAGGCGATGAATATGGCCAGTAGGAACTGAAGCGAGCCCTTCCAGTACTATGGAGACTTTTGATAGTGATGCTACTTCGAATGCTCTTTAGAGGCCACATAGTGCTTTAGGTCATCCGGCCCTTCCGTTGATGATGGGACTGGGTCCATGTTCCTCTAGAGAATGTCGGGTTCCTCCTTTAGAGTAGGATTACTCGTATTTATCCAATATGTCTAGGCATGCCCTAAAGTAAGAAGCGTCGACTCTGGTTCAACACAATCGACGCGCCTCTGCTGCTTTGGCCCTCGGTGGAATCGATCGATGGGACACTCTTAGGTCTGACCAGCAATGGGAGGAAAAATATCGGCTATAAGAAAGTGTTTGTAATCTAATGCTTATGCGGGATATGTACCTACAAGAGATACAAACATCCTTGTAAGTTCCTGGATTGGATGGAATTTTGGTAAAACAAAGTATATTCAATGTTGATGTCAAGGTGCAGATGTTGCAACATTGAAGTCTTAACACTGGGCTGTGTTAAGTATTTAAGTGCTGAAGTTGGATGTCTGATGTCACACAGGTGATGTTGTAACATCAGATCTGCAGAATCAATAACATCAGGTGCATATGTTGTTAGGGCACGCGTGTTAGCTGGAATTGTGGAGAGTGGTTGACTCATTGGATGAGAATATCTTGGGATAGATATTTTCTGTTACATGGGAGATTTGATTGCAGGTCTGTTGGAGAATTAAAAGGTTGAAGATTTAAAAAGATTTTGGGGATAAAATCTGTTTTGAAGATTCAGTTTTAATTAACAAATCTGATCAAATATTGTGACAAGTCCAAGCCCAATTCAAGGAGCTATATAAAGCGCACAAGACCAAAGGAAAAAGTACAGAAATACGGGGAGAAGATCAAGAGCAGAGGCTGAGTGTCTTGAGTATTTTGTACAAGGTGTATAACCAGAATTCTAGGGTGAATTGCTGTGTCGTATTCTGTCCTCTCTAAAGCTGTGAAGCAAAGAGAGTTGTATTACTTGATCAAAGCTGTGAAGCAGAATCA
Organism: Lathyrus tuberosus; assembly: GCA_022829125.1. NCBI lineage: Eukaryota > Viridiplantae > Streptophyta > Magnoliopsida > Fabales > Fabaceae > Lathyrus > Lathyrus tuberosus. The sequence continues at coordinate 10,244,654 of JALAZF010000195.1, read as the reverse complement.
AGGGTTCTCAAAGAGGTTGTTCTTTGAGTGGTTTTAGGGATTGAGTAGTGTTCTCATATCTAAGTGGTTTCTTAGGTAGAAAGTCACTAGTAGGAATTAAGATTAGGAGATTGTCAACTGGGTTGTTGAGTCTATAATTTAATTCTACAAGTAGTGAATTTCATCCCTGGCTTGGTAGCCCCCAGACGTAGGTAGTTAGACCGAACTGGGTGAACAATTCTTTGTGTTGCTTTGTTATTGTTATTGTTGTCCATTGTGCAGAGTGTGTTGTTGTGACATCGCACCTTAACATCACACGTCTGATACCAGAATTTCAATTGGTATTAGAGCAGGCATCCTGTCTGTCTCTGGGTGAGATCTAGGGAAGTTACCTTCTGGTGAAAAGATGGACAAAGAAGTTGGAGGATTCGTCAACAGACCCCCTATTTTGGATGGATCCAATTATGATTATTGGAAGCCAAGGATGACTACCTTCTTAAAATCCTTGGACAGCAGGGCATGGAAGGCCATTATTAAAGAATGGAAAGCACCTGTTGTGTGTGAGACAGACGATACTGGCAAAGATAAAGAAGGCACCTCTAAGCCAAAGCCTGAAGAAGAATAGACCAAGGAGGAAGATGAGCTTGCCCTTGGAAACTCCAAAGCTCTAAATGCCATCTTCAATGGAGTGGATAAGAACATCTTCAGGTTAATCAATACCTGTGAAGTTGCGAAGGAAGCTTGGGATATCTTGCAGGCTACACATAAAGGAACATCTAGAGTCAAGATGTCACGACTTCAGATTTTGACATCAAAATTTGAAAGCCTGAAGATGAAGGATGATGAGACTATCCATGACTTCCACATGAGTGTTCTTGAGCTGGCTAATGCATCCAGTGCTCTTGGTGAAAAGATGTCAGAGGAAAAGCTTGTAAGGAAAATCCTTAGGTCCCTTTCGAAGAGGTACAAGATGAAGGTGACTGCAATTGAAGAAGCTCAAGACATCAGCAAGATGAGGGTTGATGAGCTCATTGGATCTCTTCAAACTTTTGAGCTTGGTTTGAATGAGGAAGAACCAGAAAAGAAGCCCAAAAGTATAGGCTTGGTCTCCACTCCTACAGAAGCTAAGAAAGGTACAGATGATGATTCTCAGGAAGATCTGCCTCAAGCCATTGTTATGTTGGGAAGACAGTTCAACAAGATGTTCAAGAGGATGAACAATAACTCCAGGCCTAATGTCGAGAACATCTCTTCTGACATCAGCAAGTCAAAAGAGAAGGATGAAGAGAAGAATGCCCAAGATAAAGGAGTTCAGTACTTTGAATGTGAAGGTTATGGACATGTTAAGAAATAATGTCCCACATTCTTGAAGAAGCAGAAGAAGGGCATGACAGTTTCTTGGTCTGACTCTGATAGTGAAAGTGAAGGTGAGTCAGCAAAGCATGTTAGAGCATTAACAGGAGCTGTTGATTCTGATGATGATTCTAGTGATGGAGAAATAACTTATGAGGAGTTAGCATCTACTTATCAAGAGCTGTGTTTTAAAAGTGCTGAGATTTGTCAAGAAAACAAGTGCCACAAGCAACAGATTGCTCAGCTTGAGAATGAAAAAGCTGATCTGGAAAATGAAGTTGTACTCGTTAAAGCTCACCTTGATCATATGACCAAAACTGTGAGGATGCTGAACAGTGGTACAGACACACTTGACAAGATCCTTCAGACAGAAAGGGTAGCTGGAGACAAGACTGGACTAGGATTTGTGGTCGAGGAAAAGATGTCTACTGTGGCAAGCACGTCAGGAACAAAGAAGGAGATGTCTCAACCATTGTCTCAACATCAACCTAAGAGACAGGATCCTACACCTAAGAAGGTTGTTCAGTCTCAGAATGCTGAGAAAAAGAATGGTCCCCATCAGAGGAAGATACAACCTCAAGGAGCTAGCCAGTATATGCCTCCCCAATATCACTAGAGCATGCAAGCTGCCAGGTTAAAGCAGAACATGTCTCATCAGAGGTCTCAACATCAGGGGTATGGTTACATCAATGTTGTTCCCCATATCTATGGAAGAAGAAAGCCACACCATCATGGGAGATAATCCAGGAAATAACATTCTCAGCCTTCTTATGGAAGAAGATACCAGCATAATAGAAGGCAGGCCAGTTATGATAGGAGGAGACCACATTATGGATGGCAGCCACAGCAATATCATCATCATGGTGGCAGAAGGTTTAACCACTTTAGAGATGACAGAGTTAGATGCTTCTACTGTGGAAGGTTTGGACATATGCAGTACTCGTGTTTTAAACTGCATGGTTATCCACAATATGCTCCTCAACCCAGACAAAAGGAGGTCAGGCCCAAAGTAGTAAAACAATGGGTTCCTAAAGCTCAGGTCACATGTCTATTGGCTCACACATCAGATGGACATTTTTCTATGGATGCATGGTACTTTGACAGTGGATGTTCAAAGCACATGACTGGATCCAAGAAGCATTTGGTAGAGTTCAATCTTTGCCATGCAAATGATGTTATTTTTGGCAATGGTGAAAAAGGAGTAGTAGAAGGAATTGGAAGAGTGAAGAATCATGATAGTCTTACTCTTGATAATGTGCTCCTTGTTCAAGGGTTGAGTGCTAATTTAATTAGCATAAGTCAACTTTGTGATGAAGGTTACAAGGTAAGCTACACCAAAGATGAATGTGTGGTAGCTGATGAGCAGAATGAGGTAGTGATGAAGGGAGTAAGATCCAAAGATAATTGCTATCAGTGGATACCTCAAGTGGACAGCTTATCTAGTGATGATGCTGTAACATCAGATGGTGACATCAAGTGTGAAAGTATGGTGAAAAGTCAATCTGGGTTAATGACTTATGGTGTTGTTACTCCTAAGTTGGATGATGTGCTAAAAGCCAACTTGAGTAGTCAGTTATGTGAGCAAGATGAAGGAGTCAACAATGCTGATGGAAGGATCAAAAGCTGTGACCTTAAGAAGTGTTGGGAGCTGAATACTTGCAAGGCCAAGAAAGATGACAACCTGACTAATAACTCCTATAGTTCAGAAGAAAAATTTCACAAGTTGACAATCCTTAGGTTGGAAGATGCAGAGTTTAGAGCCGATGATGAACTAATTGCAAAAGTGGTTCCTGGGGTTGCTAAACGACTGAAATCAAGGAAGAGGAAAGCTATTGAGTCACCTCCAAAGATGATAACTGATAAGCAGAAGATCTATGTGGATGGTACTACAAAATCCAGGAGTAAAGTGTTCATCTCTTCCAGAAATAGGAAGATCAGAGATAAGTCTGATGATAATGCCCAGGATATCTCTCAAATGAAGGAAGCCGTTGTTGTTAGAACTTCTGAGAAAATTCAAAAGGCCATACTAGATAAAATTCCTGTGCTTTTAATAAAATGGTGGAAGTATGTTCTGGAAAAAGAATTTGGTATAGATACTCTGGATATGGTTGAGTTTGCTAGGATATGGTTCAGAGAGGGTGTGGGAACTTATGGTATTCAGGTGTGTATGTTAACCTGACTAAGTTGCTCTGACTGTGTTTTTTTTGGGAGCTTCTTGAAGGACTTCTTTGTGCAATGAGTCCTTTGGATGGTGAAGCTGATGTCCCAAAAGATGTTGTAACATCACGTTTGCTGGTGGTTATATCTGGAAGATGATTAAGATTGGACATGTGGAAGAAGTGTTTCTGTTTATGTGAATTAGAATGTGAAGTTTAGCATGACTACTGATTTTGAAGACTTCACTAGTATCAATAACTACTGGTGGATGTAATGGTAGAGGTATTGTGATCTGATCATTATCTTTTGAAGAGACTGGATCTCAGTAAAGCTTTTAAGTAAGCTGAGAATTTGTGGAGTTTGTGACACAGTGTTGAGTTTGGATTATTTTGCTGATAGTAAATCCAGTAGTGGAACATATGTATTACCCTGGTGTCAAGAGTGTCAAGAGTATCCTTGGTGAAGGATGTCTTTGTTCTGGATCTGAAGCTTAGTGCTTACATTATATCTAAGGAGCATCTGCATAGTCATACGGGAGAATGATGAAGTAGAAGGTTTGCCTTGGATGGAGAATGTAGAGAAGACTGAAGTTGATCAGGAAGTCTGAAGATGAAGATTATGATAGGGAATGACTGTCTGTGGAAAAAGGGACAGTGGTACCAAAATGAATGTGCTCAGCAAGTGTGCTCAAATGTTCATATTCATCTAGAGCATTTGTTAATCATGATAGGGGGAGTACTTGTCCATGGATTTTGCAGCAAAGGGTGTCATAGGACTTACTTGTTGAGGTTTGTCAAATTGTGGCTAAAAAGGGGGAGAAATAGCCAAGAGAGTCAAGAGTATCAAAGAAGGTCAAGTGCTGCTAGTTGTGATGCAGAAGTGCAGTTATTGAGGGGGAGTTTAGACTGAGCTGCTACTGAAGATATCATAGCATTTGAAGAGTGCAGCCAGGCAGACATCAAGGGGGAGAAGTGCTGCACATTGTGAGCTACTGAACAGCTGTGATGCTGGTTCATGTTTTTGAAGGGGAGCACCAATTGGCTATTGTCAATAATGAAGATGGTGCTGCAGCAGATCAAGTGATGAAGACTATGAAGATTGTTAAACTGCTACTGATAAAGAGTTCAAATTACTGAATATTTTCCGCTGCTGAAGACTCTGAGGGTTCAGAGGGTGTTTTAGCCAAAATTAGCCAAAGGGGGAGATTGTAAGTTCTTGGATTGGCTGGAATTTTGGTAAAACAAAGTATATTCAATGTTGATGTCAAGGTGCTGATGTTGCAACATTGAAGTCTTAACACTGGGCTGTGTTAAGTATTTAAGTGCTGAAGTTGGATGTCTGATGTCACACAGGTGATGTTGTAACATCAGATCTGCAGAATCAATAACATCAGGTGCATATGTTGTTAGGGCACGCGTGTTAGCTGGAATTGTGGAGAGTGGTTGACTCATTGGATGAGAATATCTTGGGATAGATATTTTCTGTTACATGGGAGATTTGATTGCAGGTCTGTTGGAGAATTAAAAGGTTGAAGATTTAAAAAGATTTTGGGGATAAAATCTGTTTTGAAGATTCAGTTTTAATTAACAAATCTGATCAAATATTGTGACAAGTCCAAGCCCAATTCAAGGAGCTATATAAAGCGCACAAGACCAAAGGAAAAAGTACAGAAATACGGGGAGAAGATCAAGAGCAGAGGCTGAGTGTCTTGAGTATTTTGTACAAGGTGTATAACCAGAATTCTAGGGTGAATTGCTGTGTCGTATTCTGTCCTCTCTAAAGCTGTGAAGCAAAGAGAGTTGTATTACTTGATCAAAGCTGTGAAGCAGAATCAAGGGTTCTCAAAGAGGTTGTTCTTTGAGTGGTTTTAGGGATTGAGTAGTGTTCTCATATCTAAGTGGTTTCTTAGGTAGAAAGTCACTAGTAGGAATTAAGATTAGGAGATTGTCAACTGGGTTGTTGAGTCTGTAATTTAATTCTACAAGTAGTGAATTTCATCCCTGGCTTGGTAGCCCCCAGACGTAGGTAGTTAGACCGAACTGGGTGAACAATTCTTTGTGTTGCTTTGTTATTGTTATTGCTGTCCATTGTGCAGAGTGTGTTGTTGTGACATCGCACCTTAACATCACACGTCTGATACCAGAATTTCAATCCTCCACCTATTTCACTAGGATAAAAGATGCTTTGCTCCCTCTTAATCTCCCTGGTTCTCTTGCCGACCAGGTGACCCATCTGATAAGGACCGTGGTGATGAAGGACAAGTCCTTAGCTTCTGTCCGGGATACTTTAAAGTCTGCTCAGGCGTCTCTTGCAGAAACTTAGGGGGAGCTAGAGTCTCTGCGTCTCTCAAATGCTTCTTTGACTTAGTGTTTGATTGACTGTATGACTGCCAAACTTAGGGCCATTACGCAGTCTTTTGAAAATGCCTTGCAGCAAGTGGAGCATTTTCACCATCCTCTGTGTATCTCAAGGCATAAGTTTTAGCTGTATCAAATACTCAAAGATGGGGAGTTTGACTCTTTGTTGGGGTAGCCCTGTCGACCATATTTTTTGTGTACTATATGTAAAGTACCCTTGTAATTGAAAAATATATGTCTATATATTTGGAATGAAATGCTCTTTTACCTGCATGAGGCGTATTTACGTGATCCCGAGTGCATAACATTGGATTCAATGAAAACTTGTGAGGTCTTTCGTCGAAGTTTATTTGAAGTATATGGGCCATTGCCGACCAAAGGTCGGTTCCCTTTCCCCCGCTCAGGTGAAAACCCCGTTCGGGATGTCGTGTGGCTAACCCACTACAACCTCTAGAGTGGCTAGGTGCTAGAGGGGATGAACCGTTATTTCCTGTGGGGAATTGATTGTTGTAGTCACACACGTGAGGCATTTGAGACAACACCCATGATTACTGGGAATTGATTGTTGTAGTCTCACGTACGAGACGTTTGTGACAATTCCATTGACTGTGGGGAATTTATATTGTTTCACACGAGATGTTTGCAACAACACCCCTGACTATGGAGAATTAATTGTTGGACAAACATGCGCGAGGCATTTAAGACAACACCCCTGATTGTGGGGGAATTAATTGCTATTGTCGCACACAAGGGGAGTTTGTGACAACACCCATGAATTTCCTTGTGCGTGCTTTGCGTTGTGTAGAGTTTATTGTTGTAATCACACATGCAATTTATTTGTGCCAAACCTCGATCCCCTCAATCGTACCATGAACTTGCTGTTACTAAGCACAATCTTAAAGAAACAAATAGATCATAACTTGTCACATTTAATTGATAATTGAGAATTACTCCTGTACACGAGAAGAGTGATTATATAAACATAATATTTAATACAAATAGGAAAGACAACATAAGCAGGTGGGCTAGTCGCTGCTTATTTTCCCTGTTTGCTTTTTGTTTTCCTAGCCACCTCTTAGGGGATGGATGACCATGCTTCTGAGTTGTCCAGTTAGGGAATCAATTTTGATCTCCATGGCCACGCTTTCTCCTTGATTTTTATGGGGTGCTTGATAGATTCTCTTTGCTCCTTCGAGATTGACATTTATGGTGACCAGTTCTCCTTGAAGATTATGGTATTTAAGTTTAAGATGCATCAAAAAGGCTACAACGTTCAGGGTGCTGCAAAGGGTCTTCTCATAATGAAATTGTAGACGCTCTAAAAAGGGACGACAAGGAATTGTGAACTGACTATTCGTTTGTCCTTTCCGCTTATTGATATCATTAGTTCAACGTACCCAACAGACGGGTGGCCGTCCTATTAAATGCCTGTAAGTCTGAGCCTTCATACAACAAAAGCTTCCTATTTTCATACACATCTTTTCAAACAACTCCGAGTACATGATGTCGCAGGAGCTTCCGCTGTCGATCAGGATTCGAGAGATGTCAAATTTCCCGACTGTAGTTGTAATCACCAGGGGAAAGATTTAATTAGGAATGCCTCCCATCTTCTCATAGTCTCGCTATCATAACATAGGTCAGTCAGGGGTTTTCACCAATGTACTTCCATCCTTTTTATGGCCGACTAATATCTCAATGATATTTCTCTTCAAGGTTCCTTTAGATGCGAGGTTTTTTCGGGGTGCTCCTATAGTGATGAAGGCCATATACATGCGCTTACCTTTGTTGTCCTTTTTTTCCTCGCCACTAATCCCTGTTTCAGAAATTTTAGAGGGATATTTTCCTTTGGGTGTCACCTCTATTTCTCGTTTTCCCCTTTCATTTATTCATCTACTTAGATTCTCTTGATCAACCCTTCAATGACATCCTTCAGCCGGATGAAGTTATTGGTGTTGTGATTGTGTCCCTTGTGGAAACGACAATATTTCCATTTTCCAGTTTGGGAAGACTCTCTGATGGGAAAAAGGGGTATAATCCCTCCTTTCTAGAATTATGTGTTGGGACGATCTTGGTAGATATTTTCCTGAGATACATTCAGCAACGCGTACTTGTCATACTATCCATGTATTCTCCGGTCGAACTCATTCTTACGATGGTATGCCTCCTTCCTAAATGAGACGCTAGAGTTGGTGTTGGTGGAAGTGAGGTTACTGAGTCGTGTATTTAGTTTTTCCTCCAAGATCATGTAAGAATGAGACATGCTCATAATTTCCTGAGTGGTTCATACTCTTTTCCTTCCTATCTTTAACTTGAAAGGATGGTCGTACAAAAGGCCATTATCAAAGATCTAACACTTAAGGCCTTCTTAGACTCATTCTAATTCAACATCAACTTATGTAAATTCGTCGATATAAGACCGCATGCTCTGCTTCTTCCCCTGAATGATCCCACTTAAATCAGCAACCGTCATTGGCTTCCTTTTCCGAACGATAAAGTGCAAAGAGAACCATTAGCAGAAATTCGTCAATGATTCAATGCTCCCATCCGAGATACCATTGAAATATAGTCTGAACGGACTAAGCATGATCAATGTGAATTACTTGCATTTGGAGGCTTTGTTAGCACTAAAGTAATTCATTCGATCGTTGGGGAGCTGCATGTGCTCGTTTGGATATCCCTTTCAATTGTACTTTCTCACCTTGGGCAACTTCACCATAGACTTTGGTATTTTGTTGTCTAAAATCCGTATGCATAGAGGACGCTTCTATTGATTCTTCGATGGATGATTCTCTGCATGATATGGGGGATGAGTGTGGTCGCATCGATCTCCATCGGGGCTTTATAAAGGACATTGGTGCTTCTTGCTCCTTTATTGATTCTTCAACTTAAGAGCTTTATCTTTCTTCATCACGGCTGACTCGGGGATGAGAGTTTGAATTCTCCTTGATACAGCCTCTTGAACGATGTTCCTTTGCCGAGACGCATTGTGGAGGCTTTTTTTAAGGAGAAGTAACCTTTCCTCTATTGCTTGTGAGTTTTGCTATCGAACGATGGTGTACATGTTGTTCAACAACTCATTGGCACATTGCAGTCCAAGTTTGGCTCACAACATTTGGAAGCTAAACAAGGCTTTAGGGTATGAAACTGGAGGTGGAATCGGAGGTAGTTGGACAAATCGAGCCATCTAAGTATCCCGGACTAGATCCAGATGCCACATAACCTCTGTTTTTGGATTCACAATACCTTGAAGAGGGGTGAACGTGGTTATTTGATTACTGCTTAAGCTGTGATAATGGCAGCTACTTCTCGTGCAATGGAAAAACGAGTAACTTTGGATCCAACCATTACTTGGAAGTGTAGGAATAAGAGTTTTGGAAAATTAGGAAATCAAATTCAATTTGATGCTTGATTAAATCAAATGCGATGTATATTCATGCTCGAGTTTGAGTGCCCTCGGTTTGATGACCTGAAAAGGTTTAGAATTGAAAAATCGAATAGAGAACGTGAAATCATGGAAAATGCAGGAATCAGAAGTCGATTCCACAAATGATGCTATTGTTCAGTAGTGGAACTAGAAATAGAGTGAGGATAAGAGGTTATGACATATCTGAACTTCTGGTGCAGCAGAGATGAAGCTGATCCTTTAGGTTAACACTCCAACACTCAAGTCAGTATGTGAGAGAGAAGACTGAATTGAAATTGAATTTGAAACTAAATACCTAAATTGACGCTCTCTATATATCTAATAGATAGGAAATAACAAATTGTCTGTTTGTTAGGCGTTGTTTGTGGAGAGCCGTTGGATGAACCTGAAGTTTGGATCCTATATATTCATCAATAGGATAGTTCTTGTGTGCTGAGAAAGTTCTGGAAGGATTTCAACTCCTTCAGAGTGGTCGACCAGGATCAATAGTTTTGAAAATGGATTAAGGACATTGGTTTATTTAACCCCCTTCTAGATTACCATATGCTTCCCCAACATTTTTCACAAATTATTTCGATGAACCTTCTTACAATCAAACATGATATTTTGTATTGACTAATCCCCGAACCAAAATGGAGATTTTATACCTAGGTTATCTCAGAACCGAACAAAGTTTTTACACTAGGATGAGCTCAGGAACCAAACAGAGTTTATGATGACTAAACTCAATTACCAAACAGAAGGATTTAATAGGCTGAGCTCAGAATCAAGACAAATATTTTATCTAGATAATCTCACGAACCAAATAAGAGCTTTTAACTAGTTTAGCCTAGAACAAAACAACAACTTCTTTCGAAGGAATTATGTAAGAGACAAACTCTCCTCAGTAAATTACAAAATAACTCCAACATGAGAACAAAAAAAGTCTCACAAATGTTTTTTTCACTCTCAAAACACTAAGGCAATTTGGTTAGGAGAAAAAAAGAAATGAAGTAAGAGTAGAAAGTGAGAAAGTATGGTAATAATACAATTTGTGGTGTATTTTGAAATGAGGAGAAACCCTATATTTATAGTAGAAAAATTGGTCTAAACAGGAAAAAGATCCATGTGTCTTTTAACGATCTAATCGATTAAGACATATGTTTAATCGATTAGAAGCTTTAAAATATATGGCAACCTCAATTCTAAAAAGGAAACTCTACAACGATTATGTGTCCTAATTGATTATGAGTATTCTTAATCGATTAAGAAATTTTTTGCCTTGATCTAATCGATTTGATTAAGTCTCTAATCGATTAGGTAATATTCAAACGCTTCCTAAATGTTTAAGAATACTCTTGGTTAATATCACATGCACCTTGATGGTTGCTTCATGATCATGAATGCATACTTTCATGCAAAGTAAATCCACTCTCAATCAATACGAATGATTTTTTTTTTATGTGTTAAATTGTCTCTCAATCATTGCTAAAAATTAGCGAAGATGTTTAAACTTCACTTTTATCGACAAAAAAAAGAAGTGCACAACTCTCGAATAGTCATCAATCATAGTAAAAAAATATTTAAAACTACAAAAAATAGGGTTGCAATAAGGCTCCCATAAATCACAATGAATTAAATGAAATACAGTTGGTGTTTTATTTTCACTAATGGAAAAATTTCATTGTGAGCAGTTTTTAATGAGTAAGTAAATAATTGTTTCTATGCCTAACATTTAAAAGAATTTGCAAAAAGTTTAAACATGCATGTCCTGGTCTTTGATGCAACGAATCTAAAGAAGATTGATTATTTATAAGTGGTAAAGTTGATATCTCGTGTATATCCTTAAGCTTGTGTATCTCGTGTATATCCTTAAGCTTGTGTTATGTGACCCTTATATCCAATCCCTTGATAGATCCAACACCATTATTGATTCCCTCGTTTGTTATCATCTTACAAGGCGAAGAAAGTGTCTTGACAAACATGTTTCAAACCTAATATGGTGTTTCTGTTGTATATTTTCAGCACTTGATACTATAAGAAATTTTGATTTGTGTGGAAATATGTCATGGACTTTTTATTACAATCATGTTTGATATATGTACAATAATATGGTTGATTTGCGTCAAACACTCATCTAAATGTTAAAGACTCATCATATTCATCTAAAATTTTAAAATAATAGGTGTATGTTTCCTCATATTTATAAATTGCTCAACTTCCATTTTTTAAACACTGTGAAACTTAAAATTCACACTTGTTTCTTAATACAACTCACACTTATTTTTTTTCCAACCGTTAAATACCGTATCACCATTTCTATTGGTACTCTTGATTGTAACACTCAACATCTCTCACCGGTAGTATTCCACCTATTTCACTCTCACCCTAGCTTCCAAATCACAACCATCAATCATGGTTATGATTACAGCGACGAAACCACATTAGCTATAGTGCAGGCGTGTGCCCCCACTCAATTTAAATTTATCAGTAGTACTATAATGTATTTCTAATGCAATATATATGCAATCATAATGTATATCGTAATCTATATGCAACAATAAAGTCATATGTATCTCTAATTTCTTTCTTTGTTTTTATTTATTTAAGTTTTAGAAAAAACATCCCATTAATATTGTATATATTTTTATTTATTTTTTAAAAATTACATTATAATTTTACACCTAAATTTTATATATTTAATTATTATTTTTAAATATAAATATAATATTTTAATAAATAAATTATTCCAAACACTTATTTTATTTTCTTAATTTGAAAATAAAAAAATTAAAATTATTATAAATTTATATGTAATATTGCCCCACTACCGAAATTTTCTAATTCCGTCTCTCGTTAAGAAGGGTTAATTTGACATTTTAAAATATCGGTGAAACTTCGTAGAAGGGTTCACACTTCACCTCTTAAGAAAATGGTCCTCACTAACTATAGCCATTAACCGAACTCACTTAATAGAAGATACTTAGCATATAACTTTATTGTACTTTACTTTTGTTCATTCAAACAAATGACGGTTTGGTTTGTCCAAACATTAAAATAACTTAGGTTCGGTAACACATTAAATAATAAAATTTCCATAGCATCGTGTTCTATGGTCCAAACTTTTTCTGGGACTTACAACGCGGATTGACAAAACAAACATAATAACGAGATCACAACAAAGGAGAAATTATCTAATAAAAAAACTACAAGGAATACTAAATTTAGAATCTACCCTTAACCAATCTCAAACTTTAATTTAAATGTTCAACCAACACACCTCAAATTTTGGTTTTGCATTGATTTGCCACTTCATATACACCAACTTATATGTTATGAAATAAGTTGCCAAGTTTGCTCAATTTACATGAGACAAAATCTATATCTATAAGCTATAACATATATAAAGACAAAACATGGTGTTTTGGTGAAGTCTATTTTTCTACCAATTTTATCATTTAATGTATAACTTACAAAATAATTTTCATTGAAATTACTACTATATGTTAGAAATAATTTATATTTTACTATCATTTAAAGACTAAGTTTATTAGAAAGTATTTTAGTAATTTAGCATGTTGCCTATGTGGCTTAGTTTTTCTGTGTATAAATAGATTGATGGTAGATGTCATTTATTATTATTTTTTTTTACAACTTTGTAGCCAGCATTTGCAGAGTATAAAATATAAATATATTTTCTCATTCTATTCATCTCCTTTAACATTGTGCACCAACACTATCATCTTATACATAACTTCTTACTATTAATTTTCTATCTAACTTCTTACTATTAACTTTTTACATTACTTCCATTTAAAATTAATATTAAATAAAAAAAATATCATTCAAATTTTTATGTATGTGCATTGAAAAAGCGGTAGACGGACACTCGCGTGCTCGTCTAGACGCTATTGTAAAAAATAGGAAAAGATATATTAATGTTGGGAAAATGTTCACATTAGTTCTTACTAACACAAAATGTGCGCTGATTTTGAAAAGTAAAATAACAGTGATTTAGATATTCAGTGCTATCCAAATATATTGATATATTAAACTACTTTACATTAAAATAAATACACTATTAACATATTAAAATTGATCACTTCACTCACAATGTTACTCTCATCCATGAATCAACTAACTCACATATCATTGTAAACTTGCACTTAAAACCAGACTTGAATTTTTGACAGCACATTTTCCCCCAAACAACCTCCATTGCTTCCTTTGAATTCTCTCCCCAATTATGTTGATATTCTTGATAATGTAAGCTATTTAGAACTAGATGGCACACTGAATCCCCTTGGTTTGTTATGAATCCATATGAATTTATCTTGGCAAGAATTATTTAGTTTAATTTGTTACAGAGTCGTCTTCAACTCAATGAGTTGTTCGCGGAAAACTTCGGCCATCCCAACATTAGACAAGTAGGAAAACCATCTCCATGTACACATCTCATCCACAAAAGCATTGGGTTTCTAAGTTAATGAAAATAGACATGGGTACAAGTCGCGAAAGGTATAGTTTTGTAATACTAACAAATTATGTGTCTAAATAATATCATGTGGCATTAAAATTTGGTACAACATGCATTAAATACATTTAAGTATGAAATAACTAAATAAAGTTTATGAATACAACAATTTTAAATACATCATGATCTAACAAAATAGACATCACTCGTACAGTGGAAAATATCATCTAACGGATCTTCAATTATAAACCTAAATCATGCCCCTGCTAATTTGAAGAAATTATAGAAGAGGGATGTCAACGATGCAACAATTTATGTAGAGGATGTTTCCATGTTCTCCGTCCTGCCCCCCAATATTTTTCCTATTTCCAATTCTGATATTCGCCACGGTACAATAATTTTTCCTATTCTCATCCCTACAGATCCCAACAGAGAATTGGAGATCCAAGGAGATTGAGTCTTAAAAAACTTTCTATTCTTTTAGATTAAAACCATGACACTAGTATTTCATTGTTATTATTATTTAAAAAAAAAACATATATTTTACATTTAAAAAAATAGAATAAAAACACACCCTGCATCATTAACAAAAAAATACAAAAACATTTACAATTATGAAAATATAACCACTAGTTTATTAATTGAATAAAAAACAAGTTACTAATTGAAGTATAGTGAAGTTGACGAGTAATTACCATAAGTACAATGAACAAAGTAAAGTGGTTGTTGTGATGATGATAACAAAGGAGATGGGGAATGAATGAGACAAAGAGAATTGAGAAAAAAGGAAAAGGAAATGGTGTGTACATTGTATGTAATGATTGCACTTTTTAAGGATTGAGAACTTGCGTAGTGAAACAATGTATTATTCAATGAAACAAAAAAATCCACTAATAACTATTCATTTCCTAATACATTAATTATTTTTAATAAAAGTATGCAAAATTATATAATTATATAATTATATAGTATATTATATATAAAAGTTAAATAATATGATCGGGGTTCAGGGAATCTGCGGGGTGAAGGGTACTTCCCCAATCCTTAGTGTCATCGAGGGAACTTTTCCCTCCAACGTTGTTCACATGGGAAAAAAAATCCTCGACTTTGGATCTCCGAACAGATAATCTCCACGGGAATCTCCATTAACAGATGCAAATTGACATCCCTAGGTATAAGATACTAATCTCAATGGGGTTTCTAGTTATAACCACTGAACGTCTCAGTATCAACTACTTGGGTTAATGTACATTTTATATACGATTCGAAAACGATTTATTCATACCCTTCTCAATATCCACTATCAACTACTTGGGTTAATGTACGTTTTACATACAATTCGACAACGATTTACTCATACCCTTCTCAATATCCACCTTCAAATACTAGAGGCAAAGTATGAGTAGTTCACTTCTCCTTCTCATAACATATACACCATGTTCATTTATGCATATTACAAACTCCTTCTCCCTTAGAAAACAATTTATCTTCTTATTCCAAGCTCTTGGAGCTTGCTTGAGTCCATACAGAGCTTTATGCAACTTGTATACCTTGCTTTCTTGGTCTTTCTTCACAAAACCAACTGGTTGTACAACATAACCTTCTTCATCTAAGGGGTCATTCAGAAATGCACATTTCACATCCATCTGACACATATACCAATTATTTATGCTTGCCAGACCAACAACCAACCTGATTATTTCAATCCTAGCAAGTGGTGCAAATACTTCATCAAAGTCAAGTAATTCTCTCTGAAGAAATCCTTTGGCTGCAAGTCTTGCTTTGTGTATGGTTACTTTTTATCTTGGATTAAACTTCACTTTCTACACCAGCTTCACATCAATTTCCTTCATACCTTGTGGCAGTTCGATTAGTGGCCAGGTTTTGTTGACCTTTATGGATTTCAGTTTTTCCATCATATTTTGCATCCACTTTGAGTCCTTCAATGCTTCAGATACATTGACTAACTCAATATCAACATAGAAATCATAGTGTAATAGCTCACATTCATTATTGGTCACATCATCTGATGTGATCACACATTCCTACAGTCTTGATGACATGTTTCTTTTTCTTTGAAGTCTACTTATGCCTACTTGAACACTACCTAATTCTGGTCAAATTTCCTTGTCAGCTTCACTAGCTGGTTCATCACATAAGACTCTTACTGAATCATTCTTGACATTTTCATTCCAATCCCACTCTTTCATCTCATAAATGATCACATCTCTGATAATCACAACTTGCTTGTTTACAGGGTCAAACAACTTAGATCCACCGGTTGAGTGATATCCTATCAAGATCACCTGTTTGACTTGTTATCATGTTTTTTTTCTCAACTGATCAAGCACATGTCTATGTGTTATGGATCCAGATACCTTTAGATGGCTTAAGCTAGATGGACACCAGAACAACGTTCTTGTGGTGTGATTCCTTCTAGCTTCTTGGTTGGATATCTATTTAAGATGTATGTTGCTGTCGACACAACATCACCCCATAACTCATTTGTTATATGCTTGCCCTTTGACATACTCTGCACCATATTCATGATGGTCATGTTCTTCTTTTCGATAATTCCATTTTGTTGATGAGTGTATGGTGGCACCACCTCATGCACAATCCCTTCCCTTGATCTTGTGGCCACTTTGTCTCTCTACCATAGCTTTGAACTTCGTGAATACCTCAATCACAAACCTTTTGTTCTTGATCTTGTAAGTCCACAGTTTTCTACTATAGTCATCTATGAATGTAACAAACTACTTGTTACCTCCAATTGAATCTACTTGAAGAAGACAACACACATCTGAGTATATGATCTCAAGAGTGGCTTTAGAATTACTTCTTTCATCTTTGCTGAAGCTATTCTTGTGTTACTTTTCTTGAAAACATTCTACACACACTTCATATGGAATCTGGATTTATGGTTGACCTGAAACCATGTTTCTTCTCTTCAGGTTTCTGATGTCTTTGAAGTTGAGATGGTTAAGTCTGTAGTGCCATAGCCATTCATTCATGCTATATGTAGTTACTAGACACTTGCGTATGAGTGCAACTTTCCGTTCGATGTATTTTAAATGATGTCAAAACTATTATAGTTTAGCGTTAATGTATATTGGACGATATTCTCTGATTCTAGATGTGCATCTTAGCATTAGGAAGCATTAAAATGGTTTGGAAAAGGTTCATGTATTATACATGCATTGAAAAACAAGTTTGTGTGAAAACAATACATCATAGGTCGAAACTGAAGGTGTGAAAAGTACAAAAGAAGGGGAGTTGAATTGTGTTTCGTGTTTTCTTTAATTTAACTTCTGATCAGAGTTTCAGAATCACAACTGGAGTCCAGATTCTGTTTTAATTCATTGGCAGCGGATATAACAGAAGTAAATAAATAACAGCAGAAGACACAAAAGATTTATCCTAGTTCCTCCCCTAACTGAGAGTACTCCAGCCCCCTTATCTCACAAGAGATTTTCATTATAACCACTTCATGATTACAATCGCTTATGCTTTTGCATAAGTATTTTACACTTGCTCAGACCAACTATCTGGGACTTTTTTTTCTTAGAGCACATGTCTAAGACTTTCCTTGCCTACACCATCTGACCGAGCCAACTGCTCCAAAGGTCCTCTGGTTGAGACTTAACCTTGCTTATAGCAAATGTATAAGACTTTTGCTCACATCCTCTGACCGAGCCACCTGCTCTTCTGGCCATCCAGACTGAGACTTCCTTGCTCATGCAACACTTGAGACTTCCTGCTTACGCCCCTCAGACAGAGACTTTCCCTTGCTCAATCATACTAGCTAAATAAGACTTTCACAGCTCAAGCACTTAAGCAATGAGACTTATGTGGCTTAAGCATCTTGGATCAAGACTTGTTGCTTGAATCCTAATGAGACAAGACTTCTCCTCAAGCACATAGCAAGAGACTTGATCTAAACTACTGAAGGCTCAGCAGAATATAGAACAAGGTGTACATGATACAAGTATCAGTGGTACGGGAAATCACCATAACAAAGACCTAAAGCTATTAAGATTTCTAAGATATTCAATGGTAAGAAATCTTAAGGCTTTTACAATTACAACCTGCAAACAGAAAATCTGCATATTACAATAGGGTTGATAATTGCTTGATTTTGCCACTCCTTCGTCTGGAGAATCCTTGTTAAGATTCAAACTTGAATATTCAGCCATATTTATAGCCTTTGCAGAAACTAGCCGTTGAAGATGTAACTTGATCAAGTGACTTTGCCTTTACTCCATAATACAAGAGCCGTTGAAGATGGATACACAACAGATTCTGAATCCAGCATGTAACGTGTTTAACCTTTGAGTCTTCAAGAGGTTCTATACTGATTGAGCCTTTGATAGTAGATATCCGTAGAGCATGTCAACCTCTCTTGAGCCTTGCAATCTTGTAGACTCTAGCTGATAAGCTGATAAGACAATACAACTTGCTTTTTGCAGTATGAACAACCACAACTTTATCACCAACTCTGAATGGTACCAAATGTAAGAACAAAAGTTGTCTCTTCAAGTCGTCTCTATGTTTTGATGATAACAAGGGAGTATTTGTGAAAGAAATATTTTATGTTCTGATGTTTGTTTCTGTGCAGATCGTAATTATTGAAGATATAAGATCAAACAAACAATATCAAGATGTACGTAAAAGCTTACATGTGAGTTACTATGTGTAACACAAGTCGCAAGAGTGCTGAAAAAGCAAGTTTGCTTCTGTATCTGATAACAATCAGAAAGATCCAAGGATGCCAATATTGCTGTTGCAATGCTCTTGTGGATTCTGTTCTGAACGTGTTTCGGATTCTGAAGATAAGCGAAGCTCCTGAAGAAACAATCTTCTGAAGAACTAAGTGCTGAAGACTCTAATGACTTGAAGTTCTGAAGGATGAAGGCTCTGAAGACCAAGTGCAGAAAGACTCTGAAGACTTAAGGGATCTAAAGATTGAGGTTCTAAAGATTAAGGGCTAAAGATTCTAAAGACCCAACTATCACGTCTCTACTCATGCTTCAATCAAATACTATCAGAAGCCTCTGAAGATTAGAAGACAATGTTACTGTTAGCAAGGAAAGTACATTGTACGAAGATGCTTTATCCCACTACCTCTCCACTACCGTAAATTGTGGAAAAAGGACAAAGGTGATTGTACTATTTTCATCCTTGTGTAATGACTCTCTTCAACGGACATCTGCCCTCCAACGGCTCTATTTTCTTTGGCTATAAAATGAAGAGAAGGCATTCGTATGTGTTGTTGGTTCGAGCACAATCAACCCATCAACTGTTGTTGGTATCATCATTGGAACTCAACTGCAAATCATATACAACACATAGAATCATGTAGAAAGCAAGGAGTTGTTGCTCATATCTTGCTCAAACACCGTTGTGTAATTTTGTACTTAAATTAGGAGAATTCTGCTTGTTAAGAAGCACTCATGTAACCTCCAGAAAACCAATTCTATTTTTAGAATTAGTTGTTCCTTAAGTGATCGAGTGAAGATTAGTAGACTTGAGATGAATGATAGTCATATCTTAAAGAGGACCAAGTGAATGTCAGACTCTTGTGAGATCACTGATGGATATCATTGAAATCCTAATATGAGATCTTGCGAGATCGGATTCTGTTGGGTTGATGAACGTTATATCCAGTTGGATCACTGCACGGTTCATTAGAGGTTAGTCACCGGTGGTTGCCCATGAAAATTGTAATCGGTTCTGATTATAGTGGATTAAGTCCTTGAGTTCAAGGCGAAATTACCTTGGAAGGGTAGACTGGATTAGCTTGAGAGTTGCTCAAGTGAACCAGGATATATCGTGTGTTCTTTACTCTTGCTTAAGCTTTACTTTATTGTTTGTATTTATGTATCGTTTACCAGAACCTTGCATAACAAGTCAGAACCACACAACTCTGATATGCTTCCGCATTGCAAGTATGAAGTTTCTCAACGAAACTCTGATGTCTTAACGCAACAATGATTAAAGGCAAAAAATTAGCAAAGTGTGTAAAACCCAATTCAAACCCCCCATTTCATGTGTTTTTCTCATACCTTCACCAAATGCTGATATACAATTACCAAGTGTAGTAACTCATATGAATGTTGAGGCCTTCAACTCAGAGTCTTTGCAAGCCACACTAGCAATTGTTCTTCATACTATGCCACCAGAAGCTAGCAATGAAGTAGCTCCCAAGTGTGTCTAAGTAAAATAGATTCTGTTTATTTATGTACAAGAACCTGCATAAATAAAACACACATTAAATAAACCATTATTTTTTCGACACTTTTGTTATCATCAAAGCTAAAAGAGAATATGTCATGAATAAATCTTGTTCTAACAATCTCCCCCTTTTTGATGATGACAAACACAAGTATTTAAAGGACAATGTTGGGCATTTAATTTTCTCTGCAACAACAGGGTATAAGGTTTGTAAGCTCCCCCCGAGTCTGATAGTCCACAATTGAGTTCTATTGACTCTAACACGAAGAACTATTTTTCAAGAAAAAATAAATTAGTCTTCTTAGTAACATCAAGGTCTAAGGTTTGCAAGCCCCCCTGAGTCAAACAGTTCCAAGGTTGAGGTTTGTAAGCTCCCCCTTAGCTCCATATTTAAGAAAACCAAAATAACAACTTTTTAACTTCCTTTGGTAACATCAGAATAGGCTAAGTCAGAGGTTTCTAAGCTCTTACTTAACACTATGTACAAGAGAGTTAAAATATGTTTCCTTTTTAACTTTCTTTGGCAACACCGAAATACAAGGTTTGCAAGCTTCTTCTAGGTTTGATAGGCTAAGTCTGAGGTTTGTAAGATTTACCTTAGACCTATGTATAAGAAAGTTAAAATACGCCTTGGGCAAGGTAACCATAAAAATAGAAAATAAATGACAAGAAAATAAATGACCAATATGTACAACTGAATAGGTACTTAATGGATTCAGTTTCCACTTAAATACGTGCTATTATTTCTCCCCCTTTTGTCACATAAAAAAGAATAAAATAAAAGAAGGAAAAAGAAGAAACAAAGGAAAGGAAAATAATTTTCACTAATTCTTGAGCAAGTTACTGATTCTTGAAGTCTTGAAGTTGTCAACAACAAAATCTTCTCCACTGAAGCTTGGAAGAAGATTGAAGAATCAGCTGACAAGATAGATTTATAAGATAAGGAGTAATATCTGTTGAATGCTTATCTTAGAAATACGATTGGATGAACAATGTATTTGCTCAAGATAGAATCATCAGAAAATAAGAAATCCTGTTTGTTGAAGATTAATTCCTTGTGAGTATGAGATGTTTTCAAGGAAAGGATTAGTCCACTCTTGACTTTCTCAGGAAAAACTCATTAGGAATTTTCTGAAGTAAAGAAGAAAGATTGTTAAGTTATGATTCTGATGAATAATAACTTCATGAAGAAGTATGAAGAAGAAGTCAGAAATCCTGAACTGAGGAATTCAAATCCTTAGAAGTGATTCAACATCTGAAGCTTAACTGATCAAGCAGTTAGAAGATTCAACGAAGAATTGAATACTGTTTCCTTGAAAAGCTTTGCAGAAAACTGAAGAAAACTCAGAAAGAGGAAATCTGTTGATTCATCAGGAATTTGATTAAGGATGAATTCTGATTATTGATTGAAGTAACACAGATAATCAAGTTTTGTTAACTTGAGATTCTATCTCAGTTGAACAAATTGTAAAGTGTCGGATTATTATCTGATATCCCTCTCAGAAATTCATGATGCATGAATCCTGAAATCAGAAGATGCTCGGCAAGATGCAAAAACAGAAGTCATCTATTCTGACTCAAAAGGATTTAAGCCACTGATGTTTCTCCGAATGAAGAAATCAGTTGACATTCTTTTCAGAAGCAGATATGCTGTCAATCCTTTGATGGACTAACTTTAAACAAGTTAGATCATCATTGCAAGAATAAGGTTGTCATTCATACTCATCATGAGTTGCACTCAAAGTTTGATGATACTTGTATCTGAACGAGCTCTACATCTGTTCGAAGAAACGAAGTCAGAAGCTGTTAGGAAATTTCAAATAATTCTCTCTAGCACATAACCTCTTAGCGGTTTATGTTTAAGCTAAGGAATTAATGACCATCTGAAAACAAGTTACTATTTAAAAGAAGCTTGATGAAAGATAGATGTTCTGATAATGAAGATCAGAATCTATGCACTCTGAAGGTTGCTCTCATAAGTCAGATGAATATTTCTAAACGGAAAAAGGAAAAGATCATCTGAAGAGAAGATTGATTCTAGTTCTCAGACTAGAGATCAGAGTTCAGATGACACCGATATTCTTCAAAGTCAGAATACATAGAATTTCTGAAGAAAGCGGGAATCAACAAATATTCGATAGATCACTCCTAAGGGAGCAGAAGCTGAAAGATGATGATTAGAAGCTCAGAGTCAGAATGGAAAGCACTCAGATAAAGAATCACGATGAAGATTTTAGATTCTCTAAGGTATGACTCTCCTTATCAATGACTGATTAAATATTATTGCAAGTCCAAACTGTGAATTTTCTGATGAGTAAAAAATGTTAATGATCTGAAATATTCTCTCTTCCCAAGAAAAAATCATTTGATCAAATTTTTGGACAGTGTGTGCACTCAGTGTGACCTCAGTCATAATTGCGAATATTGAGTAATCATGATATATCCCTGAGAACATAAGTTCTCTCGAAGATGAGCTAAAAAAATTTCGTATGTCATAAGTAACTCTATTTAATATCTTTATGTCAGTTTCTGTTTTGCTATCTCTAAACGCTCATTACATTCCAAATCTTATTAGGAATCTGGATAGTACTTCCCTTTTTATAAAGATTGTTCACGTCATCTCCTTGAATTGAAATTCTTGTCACTTGATGTGTACTTGACTGTTGTCATCCCTCGGTTAGGCACAACTCGTTTTACTTATTTAGATGTATATAAGTCACCTCTTCCTATCAAAAAATATCACACTCAAGTCCTTCTATCATAAAACCATTAGTGTCAAAATTTTGTCTTTCATTTACCATCATGCCTCCACTAACCTTTCTAGGAAACGAAGACCTTCTTGAAATTATTTCTGAAAAACAATTTGTGATTGATGTTTCTCCTCTTATGAGTAACATTGCTAGCAGCCTAGTAGATGTGTTATCTGCTCAACAGTGGATAAGATACTCCACCATGATGGAGAAACCCATTTACGTTAATCTAGTTAAGGAATTCTAGAAGCATGTATACCTTGATCATGAAAGTGGACGTATCACTTCTTATGTTTTTGAAGTCCCCATTTCCATCACTCCCTTCTCAGTCACTCTCGCAACTGGATGTGAAAATGTTGGAATCACTGTTGATTTTGACAGAAATAAGTTCTTTGTTGCTAATAGATTTTCCTTTCTTCATGACCTGTCATCGAGATATAAACCTTCCAATCCTGAAAATCTCCTACCCATTCCCAAAGCCTGGTACAAGCTCGTGCTGTCCAATTTCCTTCCCAGAGGAGAAAACCATGACGTACTACGATATCATGACCATGAATTCATTTATTTTCTGATGAATAATATTCAGATAAACCTACCACACACAATCTTCAACTGTCTCTGGAAATCCATCTCTGAGTCCAGAAATCGCACAAAGTCTTACATTCCTTATGGAAGAGTTTTGTCTGAGATTTTCTTCAGAGAAGGAATAGTGAATATAATCAAAGAGACAATAGCAGGGGATGGTCCTAAAAACTTTCCAGAAAACTTCTTGTTGAAGACAAATTGTGAAGTCTTTAGTGACTAGGAAAACAAGACTTATCTCTGTTTAACAGTGTCTGTTTTTGCATGTCCTTCTTGTGCTTGTCTAAATCGTATCTGTTCTGGTCATTGTACTCGTGTAGGTTTGCCCTTAATTTATTTAGGTATGATCAATAGTTAAATCTATATATGTGAACCTTTCTTAATTAATGAAGTATTTTATTTAGTAGATGGCTCAAATTCTTAAGAATGCTTATTTCTCACATTTATTATATCACTTTGCACTGCTTAAAGTTGAATATGAATAATTCAAGAATCTGATATAATATTAAGATAAATTTAGATTTATTTAAATCTAAAAATAAGTCTCGTATGCATTTTTACATGTATCTGTTGAAAGGCATATGAAAGATTTTGAGTTCCTCGAGAAACCGCCATCATTAAAATGTGTGTGTCACCCTTGCCACTCATGGAGAGCAGTTATCACCCACAATCGGTTGATATTCCCCCATTAAGAGATTAACTGCTCCTTTTCTTTTCCCTTGTATCTATGTCTCTTAGCATACCCTAGGCAATCATAACTTACCTAGGAAATAGCACATGCAAATCTGTTGTATCGATTCAGTCGTTACTTTCATTTAATTCCTTCCACTCTCATTCATTTATAAATAGTAGGAATTCCCATTTCACCTTATTCCATCCTCAACCTAAACTGTCATCTTCCTAAGTCCTTATTTAAACTACAACTATGTCTGCTCCAACTCTTATTGGAAACATAGAAACCCTAGAAGTTATCTTAGAAAAACGACCAAACCTTGCTCGGCTCATGGACTATGATATGGACATAGTCAGAAGCATGCAAATCCAATCTTGGTCTGGTTACTACTCCTTGTTAAACGAACCTATCTATCCTGTCCCTGTAAAGGAATTTTGGAAATATGCCAGGATCAGCGATGACGGCAACACTGTCTGGTCGAAAGTTTATCGACTTCCAATTTCTATCACTATGTCCTCAATCACGAAAGTCACAAACTGTGTCTCATCTGGAGTCACTATTGACGACTTTCAATATGATATGGGTATGGTAGAGAAGTGCAGGATCCTTTTTGATGACTCGGTTCCTTTTGAACCAAACAATCCTGAATACCTTATTCCTTCTGCCAAAACTTGGTTTAGATTCTCTTTAACTAATCTTCGACCTCGAGCAACAGCAAGGAGCACTCTGTCTCATGATGACAGAATCTTTGTTTTTCTTTTGACGCATCACTTTAAGATTGATCTTCCCAAAACCATCTTCAATCACTTGAAATACTCTATTGAGGTTTCAAGAAAACAAATCCAATCCTACATTCTGTATGGAAGGATTATATCTGAAATAATGCTTAAAGAAGCTTTCTGGGGATTGTTAAGTAGGATTGGACCAGAGCATGCAATAACTGAAACAAGATGTGCTAGAGTGGACAATGTTGAAGAATTTGATAATTAAAGTCTCAATTATGAGTGTCTAACGAGTTCTTGTTTTATAGTTAAGTCTAAGTTCTTGTGTTAGTAGTTTTATTTTGTTCTGTCCCTAATGTACTTTCCCAATCTAATGAATGAAATATCCTTTAAATCCATTCTTGAATGACCTACATGTCTTAGAGTTTCATTATCATATTTGTCATGCTTTTAAAATGCTAAAATGATCGAACTTTTTGATGATGTCAAAAAGGGGGAGAAATAGAATATGATTTTGATAAATGTTAAAAAGAATGCAAAACATCAACTCTGATATAAACTGCGTTTACCACTAACGTTTGTTTGATGTTTAACCAAGGAACTCTGAACAAGTTCACTAGGCATTCTAAAGACAGGTTAAGAAAGAAAGAAATCTAATAAAGTTAAAGATCAGATAGACCCGGGTATTCTTAAGATCTGTTTGTTCATATAATCGAAGTTGTACATTCCGTGAACATATGTTCAGAATCAGATAGACCCAGTACTGTTCAGAAGTTGTGAACTTTCTAAAAGTCAAAGTTATCATGATTTTGGTATCATAATGTTCATAAGCTGTAAACGGTCTGAGAATATGATATTCAGAACATAAGAATCTGAAGAAGAAATCTTCCTGAAAGCAGTCAAGACAAAATCTACATTCAAAGACGCTTTTCAGAAGAACTGAGAAAATTAGAAGTCGAAGACTGTATGAAAATCTGGATATGAAGATCCAAGAAGAAGAAGTTCTGTCAAGACAAACTCTGATACTCTAAGAAGTATAGTGTTAATGGTATCAGACTCAGTCTACAATGATATCAGATTCAGAATCAAGTTGTGACTGATCTCAAAATACCTTCATTAGTATCAGACCTAACATACAATGGTATCAGACTACAAGTGTAGTAGACTCAGTATCAAGCTTTGATTGATCACAAAATACCTTCAATCAGATCAAGAATCAAGCCGAAGTATATTGGTATCATACTCAGAATCAAGTTGTAATTGATTGATATTAGACTCAGAATCAAGCTTTAATTAATAAGTATCAAGCTCTAATTGATCACAGAATACAATCAAGAATCAAGCACTGATCAATTATCAAGTTATGACAAGAAATAAGGTTCTAAGATGAAGACCTATGTTCTAGTCAAATTCTGAAGAATCAAGTGTGTGAGCTGAATTGATACAATTGATTTATGGAAACTGAATCAAGACTTTAAAGATCTCAATATCTGATCGATTGCAACCAAAGGGAGGTTACCCAGAAGAGTCACAAATCAGGATATCTGATCTCTACCAAGTCTAAGATTCAGGGGGAGTTTCTCATCTGAAAGAAAGTTTCTGTTCTGATAAATAGCGTGGCTAAGTTATTAGAAAGAGAACTAATTGGTATCTTATCTGAAAGAGAATCATTTGGTATCAACACTACATATGTTCTGCTGAACAGTAGTATTTGCTTCAGAAGACTCTGAAGTTATGTGATTCAGATACGGTATCTAAAGGAGACAAGTTCTAAAGATCTGAAAACAGAGGTTCTGCTGAACAAAGTCCAGATGCTGAAGGCTTATGCTTCTTGAGATAAAATGGGAAGTATTCCTTCTCTATTCTATGTTTCGATAAATCAAAATTTCTATTTTATGAGTCTTGGGATCAGGGGCAGACTCTGAACAAGCATAAATAAAATTTTGGGGTTAACACATTCAGGGAGAGCTGTTGTTCCAGACTCTGAATATGTTACGTTTGGTTATTACCCTGAATAAAATGTTCTATCAAAATACATGGTTTTGTCATCATCAAAAAGGGGGAGATTGTAAGAACAAAAGTTGTCTCTGCAAGTCGTCTCTATGTTTTGATGATAACAATGGAGTATTTGTGAAAGAACTATTTTATGTTCTGATGTTTGTTTCTTTGTAGATCGTAATTATTGAAGATATAAGATCAAACAAACAATATCAAGATGTACGTAAAAGATTACATGTGAGTTACTATGTGTAACACAAGTCGCAAGAGTGCTGAAGAAGCAAGTTTGCTTCTGTATCTGATAACAATAAGAAAGATCCAAGGATGCTGATATTGTTGTTGTAATGCTCTTGTGGATTCTGTTCTGAACGTGTTTCGGATTCTGAAGATAAGCGAAGCTCCTGAAGAAACAATCTTCTGAAGAATTAAGTGCTAAAGACTCTAATGACTTGAAGTTCTGAAGCCTGGAGGCTCTGAAGACCAAGTGCAGAAAGACTCTGAAGACTTAAGGGATATGAAGATTGAGGTTTTAAAGATCAAGGGCTGAAGATTCTGAAGACCCAACTATCACGTCTCTACTCATACTTCAATCAAATACTATCAGAAGCCTTTGAAGATTAGAAGACAATGTTACCGTTATCAAGGAAAGTACACTGTACGAAGATCCTTTATCCCGCTACCTCTCCACTATCGTAAATTATGGAAAAAGGACAAAGGTGGTTGTACTATTTTCATCCTTGTGTAACGACTCTCTTCAACGGCCAGCTGCCCTCCAACGACTCTATTTTCTTTGGTTATAAAATGAAGATAAGGCATTCGTATGTGTTGTTGGTATCATCATTGGAACTCAACTGCAAATCATATACAACACATAGAATCATGTAGAAAGCAAGGAGTTGTTGCTCATATCTTGCTCAAACATTGTTGTATAATTCTGTAATTAAATTATTAGAATTCTGCTTGTTAAGAAGCACTCATGTAACCTCCAGAAAACCAATTCTATTTTTAGAATGAGTTGTTCCTCAAGTGATCGAGTGAAGATCAGTAGACTTGAGATGATTAATAGTCATATCTCAAAGAGGACCAAGTGAAGGTCAGACTCTTGTGAGATCACTAATGGATATCATTGAAATCTTGATAGGAGATCTTGCGAGATCGGATTCTGTTGGGTTAATGAACGTTATATCCAGTTGGATCACTGAACGGTTCATTAGAGGTTAGTCACCGGTGGTTGCCCGTGCAAATTGTAATCGGTTCTGATTATAGTGGATTAAGTCATTGAGTTCAAGGTGAAATCACCTTGGAAGAGTGTACTGGATTAGCTTGAGAGTTGCTCAAGTGAACCAGGATATATCGTGTGTTCTTTACTCTTGCTTAAGCTTTACTTTATTGTTTGTATTTATGTATCGTTTACCAGAAACTTGCATAACAAGCCGGAACCACACAATTCTGATATGCTTCCGCATTGCAAGTCTGAAGTTTCTCAACGAAACTCTGATGTCTTAACGCAACAATGATTAAAGGCGAAAAATCAGCAAAGAGTGTAAAACCCAATTCAAACCCCCCTTCTTGTGTTTTTCTCATACCTTCACCAAATGCTGATATACAATTACCAAGTGTAGTAACTCGTATGAATGTTGATGCCTTCAACTCAGAGTCTTTGCCAAGCCACACTGTAACACCTCAAAATTTGCCCTTGTGTTTCTAACCCTTCTGGCTTATGCTTCATTTCATTTGCATTGTCATTTTTGCATTTGCATATTTCTTTTAGGCATGGGATCAAGGTATTCTTTCAGTAGCTCACGGCGTCATCAGTTCCAGTATGATTTTTAATAGTGTTCAGAGCCAAGCAGATAGCTTTCCAAGTCTTTTTGAGCATTTATTTTGCTCGTTAAGTGACTGGATGATCAGAAACTCTGGCAGTTAATTTTTGATAAGTTATTCAGCACCAGACAGTTGTTATCAGCAGTTTAATCTGAGTGCAAAAAAACATTTCACAGCATATTTCAAGTGTATTCCAGTGGTAATATCAAATGGCAAGTTTCAGAGGTCTATCATGGTTCAGAATGGGTAGAACCAGGCGAATATCCAAGTTTCCCTCCTTTTGGCGCAAAAATTCAAATTTTGAATTTGTTAATCGATTAACCAATTGCAGTGCAATTAGGTTAATCGATTAACCATTGTGAATTTTGCCCAAATGCTGCATTTTCAGAGTTGTTTCTTTTTAATCCAATTTTTAATCATCCATTTTAATTCTACACATCAGTAGAAGGATCTAGATAGTTGATTTTCCATTCAAAAATTCAAATTCTTTCCACCCCATTTCCACATTTCCTTTCCTAATCCACATTTTATCCCAATTTCCACTCACTTAACCTCACTCCCAACCCAAACTTAACTCCTAACCTAGGGGTTATTTAAACCAATTCATTCCAAACCTCTCCACTCTAGATCATATTTTCACTCCCAATTTTCAGAATTCTCTCAATTCTCTCTCACTTTTTCATCCTAAACCTCCATTTTTCAACCACACTCAAAGCTCTCTTGCAAATATTAACAAGTTCTTCATTGGAACTTGTTAATTCTTGAGCTAAAGCCTCTCATCGTCACTACATTTCAACTTTTCAACTTGGATTTTCGTTTGGATCTAGTTCTGATTTTTCAGAAGTGATTATTGAAAGTGATCTTGGAGTTTTGTTGCTTATTTGCTTGGATCTTCAACTTTTGAGTGCAAGAAGCTTGTGGATCTTGGATTTCTCTACTTGAATTCATCCATTTCTGTTTACAACACTTACCAAAGCAAATCTCAGCTTTGTAGGTTGGTTAATTTCAGATCCATACTCATTTTAGCTTAATTGCAACTTATATAATGTAGATCCATGAATTTTGATATGTTTTGATTCATTTGGTTGATCTTGATTATGGATGTTGATGATTATTGAATTTAAATGATGTTTGAATGTTGTTTCTGAACTTAATTTTCGTGCATTGTTGATTACATGATCATTGGAGAAGATTAGATAAGTGCTTTTGCTGCTGGAATTGATTTTTCAAACTGATTTTGTGCTGATTTTACAGTGTTAATCGATTAACCAATTGCAGTGCAATTAGGTTAATCGATTAACCGGTGGAAAATGTGCGTAATCAGAGCTGTTAATCGATTAACACAATTGCATTGCAATTGGTTAATCAATTAACACTGCTGCAGAGTGTGTTTTTTGTGCATTTTTGAGCATGTTTCGATCCCGTTTCATTTTTAATCTTCATGGATTGATATGATACTCATCTAATGACTGTTTTGATGCTGTTGCACCTCACACCATTGTATGCACACAATTTTCCGATACGCGACTCTTGGATTTTTATCGTTTATGATCACGTTTGCGATGTTGCGTTCCCGATGCGATGAACACATAGCACACACTTCTTGAGCATGTTGATTGTGACTTGTTGATGATGTTGCTGGAGTTGTTGTTTGAATATGATTGCTTGCACTTAACTTCATGAGATGCATGCTTGTTTTGACTTGAATCCTTTGGTGTGCTTAACCTAATCTTGTGAGATGTTTTCTTGTATGATCCAATCAATGCTTGAGGACTTTTGTTTGATTTGAATGACATGTTTAAGGTTATGATCCTTTTGATTTTGGATCCATTGTGTGATCATATCTTGTTTCTTGCTTCACCTTATCATGTGTTGTTTGTATAGATGTTTGAAGTGGATGTTTGCATAATTGTGGAGCATGTTTTGAATGTGATTCTTGTGGCTTCTTCTTGATATTCATGAGTTGATCTTTGAATTGTTATACATGTTCACCTTGCTGCCATTAGATTTCATGCCTTGATTTCACTTTGTTTGATCACTTGAAGTTATGTTGTGCATGAGTTATTTGTTGCTAATTGTTTGAGTGTTGTTGAGATACATACTTGATGCTCTTGATGCCATTTTCTAATGTGTGAATTGATTGACCTTTGGCATGACTTGAATTCTGACTTGGATCCACTTTCATCTTACCTTATTCATGTCATCTTTGTGTGAGGTTCAATGATGTTTGATTGTGCTTCTTATGCAAGTTTGCTTGCATCCTTTCTTGTTTGCTTTTACTTGCTTACTTGAGCTTTCTTGTGTGACCTTTTGAAGCATGATTAATGATGTGATTTGAGTATGATGTGTATGATGTGCTTGCTGCCCCATCTTATTTCTCATCTTTTACCTCTCTTTCTTCTTCATCTCTTTCACTCTTTCTCTTCCCATGAGTCTCAAGACTTGTTCCCTTAGAGCTACCTAGTCCAACTTAATTTTTGATTAAGCTTGGAGTAGGATTAGCTTTAGGCTTCCCTTTGCATGCTAACTTAGGTAGAAGTTTCCCTTTCAAACTCAACCTTAGGGCCACCTTTTGCATGACAACATTAGGATAGAATTCCCCTTAGTGTTTTCTTTTCCTTTGAGTCTTCTCTTCTCATCTCATAACACTTCTAAAATACTTAATAAAATTAACGTGTTTTGCGCATGAGCCTTGCATGTGGGAAGTGAGGAATGAGGGGTTTCCTCTCATTTTTCTAGAGTGTTTGGTGGACGTTCCATCTTGGAACGATTTGTTAAACATTCATTCCTACCTCATAGACTTCGGTGCAATGCAAGTTACGAACTAACTTCAATCCACTTCTGTCTAAAAAATACAACAACAAACTCAAACCTTTTTCATCCTTCGGGATTCTTCAGTTCAAATCATTTTCAGAAAAGGGCACGTTACTTCCGTCTCGTCGCAAACAGGCATCGACCCTAACTCCCGGACGCGAATCTAACGTCGCTCACAAAAAACATTAACCGACCTCGTTAGGTCGAACTACGACTGCTCTGATTTCCTCTTTCTCGTCCGATTGAGGATACGTAGGCACAAGACGACGATGTCTTGGCGAGCAACCTCCCCCCTTAGTTCGTGTTCGAACTACGTTGACTCTGACTTTCCCATTGCACGAGGCAATACGTAGGCATAGGACGAGCGATGTCCTATCGAGGTACTTCTTTTTCTTTTCTCCTTCGTTTATTCGTTCTTTTTCGTTCCCGTTTCTTCTCCTTTCCAGCAGCAGTGGAGCTCCAGACGACGACACCCTTTGATCGAGACAACAAGCGTGGATCCCATCGGGTACGATGGAAGTGTGGGGTGCTAACACCTTCCCTTTGCGTAACCGACTCCCTTACCCTTTTCTCTTGGTCGTGAGACCATGCTTTTTCCCTTCCCTTCAGGTTTACGCAGTGTTTCCTTTCCCTCTCTTGGGATAAATACACATTGCTGGCGACTCTGTTTTCCGCGCCACTTTCGCGTTTGTACCATGGATGCAAATCCTCGGAGCGACAGCTGGTGACTCTGTTGGGGACAGGTTGACCTATTGCTGGTCCATCCCCTTTTGCGAGTTAATCCTAGCGCTTATTTGTTTGTTTTCATTGGGTGTTTACTGTTGTGCTTTATTTTGCTGTATTACTATTTTACTGTTTTACATGTACCACATTTATTGCATTGCATTATTATGCTGGACTGTGTTGTGCTATGCTGGTTTTCTTGTTTGGCCGGTTGGGATTCTTTGAGAGATACGCCCAATACGCAGGCTTGAGCTTACACTTAGGACTAGAGTGGAAAATAGTGGGACCTACATGTCGTCTTGGTGCATTTGGTGTTCACGAAATTCACATCCAGACGAGGCAATTTTGGGAGATATTTTGACGTGCGTGTCTTGCGCATTTCAGAATGTTGATCTAGAGAGCTGTCGACTCTGGCGACCGTTTCTTCCGAGGACTCAGCAATGCCTCTCCTCCCGACATGTGATAATGACAGACCAGAAATGGCAAAATGGCAAACCCATGACACTCGTCGATCCGAGGACCCAATGCTGGGAACTTGCATAGGATAACCTTATTTTTGGGGGAATCGGTGGACGACGTCTTTGTTTGGCGATAGTATTGTACCCCGAGGGATGAATGTACTATTGCTTCTCAAATCGAGAATCCGAGACTGAGGATCCCGTTTTCTAGAACCCACATGTGAGAGGGGATAGGTGTTTGCAGGTCTGCAGGTAACCGAAACTTTCAACCTACCCGGTTTTCTGGATTTCTCGACAGTGTGTAGTTATTTACCTGGTTTTCTGGTTATCTCAGTGGTCCGATGTTTTGGAATTCTGGTTTTCTTGGTTGTGGTTCTTGTTCAGTTAGCAGAACAGCAGTACAGAGCTTTATGGAAGCCTTGATCCCATGTCTGTTGCATCTGCATCATCATTTTTTGCATACATGTTCTTGTATTTCCAAGGGATATTAACTTTGAGACTCGCTGTTGAGCGTTTCCGTCTATTTCTTGTGGTTCTTTTGTCAAAAACTTGAATCAAAGCAGAATGATTCCTTGGAAATATTCGAACATGGCATTTGCATTTGTATACTCATACGCATAGCAGGTGCCCAGGAGCGGATTTCTCATTCTGACTTATTATTATCTTCAGCCTGTGATAATCAGAGGATAGCCATGGAACAACTCCGTGCAGAGGTGACTGAAATGAAGATTCAGATGAGGCAATTTGGGGAAGATACGCTGGTCATGTCCCAAGGACAGAAGCTGCTAAGAGAGGAAGTCAACCAGATGAAGACTCAGATGGGCCTGGTCATGGAAATCTTGAATAAGGTGTTAAAGAAGGAAAACAATCATGTGCTCGCTTCCACAACAGAGGTCCTTACTCCTCCCATCTCTTTGGGGTCTTCTCTAGATCATGGATTGACTAGTGAATGCCCTCCACAGTCTGAAGTTTCAGAGCTTTCCCATCAGCAATCATTTCATGCTCCTCAAGAGGATCCTAAGTCAGAGGGGCCTACGAGGAAGTTTGATCCCATTCTAATGTCGTATGCACAGTTGCTTTCTTATTTGCTCGAGCTCAAACTGGTTGAACGTGTTAGTTTGGGACCTCTTCCCACCAAGCTTCCTCTGGGACCTAATGCTAATGCTAGATGCGAATTCCACTCTGGGGCACCTGGTCACAATGTTGAGAATTGTACAAGGTTCAAGCATAAAGTCCAAGATCTCATTGATTCAGAGACAATCAAGATTACATCAGTTGGCACTGGTAAACAAGGTGATTCTACTCCCGCTGTTGCAAAGGAATTGGGGACTCCCTCCTTTTCCAAAGGATCCACCTCGCGTCAGGGATCTCATCCACAAACTTATATTGAAAAGCTCCATATCAGCAACCCTTGTTCGTGACTCAGCCGAATGTAGAAAGGAAAGTACAGGGGCAGGTGGGGCGCTTAAATCAGCATCGGCAGCAGAACATCAGCAGCAGAAGCAACTCAGACCAAGAAGGCCCAAGAGGATATTTGATCCTATTCCTATTCCTTATAGTCAGTTGTTTGCTCGCTTGCTCAAAAGCTTGCTGATTCAGTTGAGGAATGCCATGCCAGTGCCATACCCTATTCCTCCGGACTATGACATGAATGCTAGCTGTGAGTTCCATTCAGGAACGTTTGGGCACATAATTGACGACTGTAATGCGTTCCAACACAAGGTGCAAGATTTGATTGACTCAAGGGTCATCACCCCAGATGGTACCCCCACAAGGTGAAGCTTCTTTATCAGAGTGAGCACTTGAGGCTGCGAAGACATCATCAGAAGCAATAAGCCCAGACGGAGTCAAGTCTCCTCAACAATGGCAATCATCAGCTTCCTTTACTGCATTTTCATATGTAGCTTTCATTTGTTTGTTTAAACATTGTCTGCATGTAAAAACTTGTTTGTGTTTTGAATGCTGATTTTAATGCAATAAACGTGTTGTTCCTGAAGTATCTTACTTTTATGCACTCATATCATGTTTATATGCACTGCAATACCAACCTTTCTTGTCTAGAACTCTTGAGGGAGGATGATGAAGTGAAAAACGCAATATCTTCGGTTAGGTGCTTTTGGATAAAACCCTGTTGAGGATGTACATGCATTGTTTCAAATCCCTAAATACTGGAGATATAAGGGAGATAGACCCTCGTTAACCCCTTTGACCCTGGAAGTAGGAGTTTCTTTCGTACGAAAAAACCCTCACACTTAACCCAGGGGCAGGGTAGGCGTCAGTTAGTTTGACCGAGCATTCAAATTACAAAAGGAGTGTGCATCTGAGGATCCATTACCTTCTATTCCACCGTCAAGAGGTCAAGAGATGTGAAACCACAATGGTTATCCATCAACAATCAAGGAGTGAGGCAGTCACAACCCTTTCAAGCAAGTAAGACAACTAGTGTCACACGATTTGTTAAAAAAAAGAGAATAAAAGAAAGAAAGCCCGCTAAGTCGAAGCTTGAAAACAAGCGACTTAGGCAAAAGTTAGGGCGTCCCGCTAGACTTCAAAAATCGAAAAACTCAAAAGGGTTAGTCCAGGAAAAAATTAGGGATCAAAAAGCAAAAGAATGAAAAACGAAAAAACGAAATGATAAAAAGAAAAATCCTCGAGCAAGAACAAGTCGTGTGACTACAGACACAAAAGACAAAAGGGGTGACTGTTGCTCCAAAACCTCATTAGGTGTCAAACCATCAGTTGCATGGGTTCCTTAAAGATCATAAAACCTTTTGAGAGATGAGCGCTTGTGTTAGACTAGCTGAACGTAGGACTGGAGAACATCAAGGAGAATGGGTGGGTACAAACAAAACTTTGAGCCTTAAATCCTTTTTTCTCAAAACCGTGAACCAGGCCACGATACAACCCTCAAAATTCCTAATTGAAGCAGGGTTAGTCCGAAGGTGTACTTCAGCGAGATAACGTTCCTGACTCCTATGAGTTATGCTAATAAGATTTTTGTTGGTATTGCATGTGCGTATTGTTTTCCATTCAAAAATCAATGTCGCATCTCAGCTAGTGATTCGTTCACAAGGCTTGGCGACGCATTTTCAATAAAACTTCAAGGTTAACACGAGTGTTACATTAGAATTGTCAATCTCATAATAAACATTTTCTGTTTGCATATGTTTGACATCAAAGAAGCTTACACAATGAGCGTCAGTCGAGAAGGTCGATCACGCCAAGTTGAGATGGTGAGAACTCCGAAGGACAGTCATGTCAAGGGGTATGTGGCCAAGAGACTGTGCGCATTTTGGGGGTTCCCGATAAATGGTGATAAGATGTGGCTAATCTGAAGCAGTCACATTGAAAACTCCCCCTAAAACAGCCAAACAGGGGAAATCACGTCGATTTGACAAATCTCTGTAAGATCAGTCAGGGGCAAAGTTTCTTCAAGACTTGAGGCAGGCCACCTCTAGAGCGTAAGAAGTTATCCACTCCTGAAGACGGTTAATTGAAAACACCTCTTCAAAGTTCAAAATACTGGGGAAGAGTATTTTCAAATCATTACAAATCCTTTCGAGGCAAGTTACTTCATGGATTATGAAGTCTGGGGCAGCTATGTCGAGATCTGATAAATCTCTCCAGGAGTTTGAAGACCCTGGGATAGTGTGAATGTCCGGTCTTCTATAAAATCCTCTTGAGATGATTTCTTCCTTTAGACCTGGTGGTCTGGGGCAAGTGGAGAGTTCAAAGAGCCGCTTATGACCATAGAGACAGGTCAGGCTGGGTAACAAGTTTGTTTTTCCCCAGTAGCGTTACTCTCCCCAGCACTGAAAGTTCATCGTCCTCAGCAGAACTCATTCCCCCCAGCAAGCAGTTTAAAGTGGATTGCTCCGAGGTGGGTGTGGTTGTATCTCCAGTAGGAGGTGTGTTGGATGTCTTTGAAAAGAATTTATTTTCCCCACAGAGCCTGGTAATCACTTTCCTCAGGAGGTCAGGAAGTGTAGTTTCGTCAGCAACGACATGCTCTAATCCCTAGCACGGTAGCAGGGTTTCTCCCCAGTAGAGCTACTCCCCTCAACATTGAAACTTCATGCTCCTTAGCAGGTTGTTACTTTCCCCAGCCAGAGTGTCGAGGATTATCTTCCTCAGCAGAGTACAGAAGATTAATTCCCCATCTATGTAGTTGTGATTGATTTATCACTTTCTCGGCAAACAATCAAAAGTTGATGTTGTTGCATCCCCAGCCGGAGACTTATGGAATATATTCTTTGGACAAAGATGTTATTTTCCCCGCAGGGCCTGAGCACTCATTCTCCTCAGCTAGTCGAGAAACGTTTTCCTCACCAGCAATGGTAGGAGTTAATCCCCTCAGATGAGTAAGCTTGATGTTATCCTCTAGCAGCGTGGATGTCAGCATCTACCGTTCCTCAAGCAGGTTTACTGGTCATGGCCGGAACTCCCCAGTAGTGTAAAAGTACTGATACTCCCCGGCAGGGTAAAAGCAGGGGCATCTCCCAACAGCAGGTTGAGTTCGATAATATCCCCAAATAGGTCTGGAATTTTTGACTTGTCTCCCCAAGCAAAGTTTGATGGTGATCTTCACAGTGGTTTGTTCAACAGCAGTTGAAACCCCCAGCAGGTCTTAAGTCCAATGGTTATTGGCATATTTCAAATCCAGGTGTTGAGTTCTGTCTTCGAGGGAAGTCTTTGGTAATCCTCAGCGGAAAGAATTTATCTTTGGTTTCCATCTTCATTATTCATTTTTTATCCGTCTCCAGCAGAGTGGATCTTCTCTCGGAGTTTTCATATCCAGTAGAGTTTGTGATCGGGATCTTCCTCAGCGGAGTGAAGTGTTTCTCAGCAGGGTCTCTTATTTCAGAGGACAATTTAGTTTGTCATCCCCGGTGGAGCTGCCTTGGTCTTCAGCATTTATTTTGCTGAGACGCCTCTTTTACATTGCATAAGCATTTTTGCATGGCATCCTCCCAAACGCGTAGCATTTCCATTTCGTATGGAGCATTACGCCATAAAATTCAAACATATGCATTCGAAGCATAAGCCAGGTTTGATATCCTTTATCAAATTTCTTTCCCCAGCAGAAAGTAACAAAGTTCAGAAGATGTTGGTTAACACTACACCGCAACCAGTGGATTCGTCCTTCTTGTTGATTCTTCATATGCTCCCCGCAGAGTTGTCTGTTTAGATTTCTTTTTTCCCCGGCGGAGTCATCTTTGTAGATCTGTCGATTCTACATATTGTTGTTTGAAAGTCTACCTTCGGCTTAGTCTTTCTTTGAAGGTCCACCTTCGGCTTGGTCTTTCTTTTTCTAGCCCACCTTCAACATGGTCTCGTATCCTTTGTTTGAGAGTCTACCTTCGGCATAGTCTTTCTTTGAAAGTCCGCCTTCGGCTTGGTCTTTCTTTTTCGAGCCCACCTTCGGCATGGCCTCGTATCCTTTATTTGAAAGTCTACCTTCGGCATAGTCTTTCTTTGAAAGCCCACCTTCGGCTTGGCCTTTCTTTTTCGGGTCCACCTTCGGCATGGTCTCGTATCCTTCATTTGAAAGTCTACCTTCGGCATAGTCTTTCTTTGAAAGCCCACCTTCGGTTTGGTCTTTCTTTTTCGAGTCCACCTTCGGCATGGTCTCATATCCTTTGTTTGAAAGTCTACCTTCGGTATAGTCTTTCTTTGAAAGTCCACCTTTGGTTTGGTCTTTCTTTTTCGAGTCCACCTTCGGCATGGTCTCGTATCCTTTGTTTGAGAGTCTACCTTCGGCATAGTATTTCTTTGAAAGCCCACCTTCGGCTTGGTCTTTCTTTTTTGAGTCCACCTTCGGCATGGTCTCGTATCCCTTGTTTGAGAGTATATCTTTGGCATAGTCTTTCTTTGAAAGCCCACCTTCAGCTTGGTCTTTCTTTTTCGAGTCCACCTTCGGCATGGTCTCGTATCCTTTGTTTGAAAGTCTACCTTCGGCATAGTCTTTCTTTGAAAGCCCACCTTCGGCTTGGTCTTTCTTTTTCGAGTCCACCTTCGGCATGGTCTCGTATCCTTCGTTTGAAAGTCTACCTTCGGCATAGTCTTTCTTTGAAAGCCCACCTTCGGCTTGGTCTTTCTTTTTTCGAGTCCACCTTCGGCATGGTCTCGTATCCTTCGTTTGAAAGTCTATCTTCGGCATAGTCTTTCTTTAAAAGCCCACCTTCGGCTTGGTCTTTCTTTTTTTTCGAGTCCACCTTCGGCATGGTCTCGTATCCTTTGTTTGAAAGTCTACCTTCGGCATAGTCTTTCTTTGAAAGCCCACCTTCGGCTTGGTCTTTCTTTTCGAGTCCGCCTTCGTCCGTTCTCATAGTATCCTTGTATCCCCAATTTAGTCCGCCTTCGGCCGGTCTGCCTTTCCGAGTTCTCCTTCGGCTGTTCTCGTATTCGCGTTATTTCATCATCCCCACAGGTTGCAAATTTCCAGGTTATTTTGGTATTCAATCTTCGTGTATCCCGATTGTTTGAAAGCTGTTGCTTCCATACCCTCAGATCCAAGAAGTTTGAATAGGGGCAGCTGTAACACCACAAAATTTTCCCTTGTGTTTCTAACCCTTCTGGCTTATGCTTCATTTCATTTGCATTGTCATTTTTGCATTTGCATATTTCTTTTGGGCATGGGATCAAGGTATTCTTTCAGCAGCTCACAGCGTCATCAGTTCCAGTATGAATTTTAATAGTGTTCAGAGCCAAGCAGATAGCTTTCCAAGTCTTTTTGAGCATTTATTTTACTCGTTAAGTGACTGGATGATCAGAAACTCCGGCAGTCAATTTTTGATCAGTTATTCAGCATCAGACAGTTGTTATCAGCAGTTAATCTGAGTGCGAAAAAACATTTCACAGAATATTTCAAGTGTATTCCAGTGGTAATATCAAATGGCAAGTTTCAGAGGTCTATCATGGTTCAGAATGGGTAGAACCAGGCGAATATCCAAGTTTCCCTCTTTTTGGCGCAAAAATTCAAATTTTGAATGTGTTAATCGATTAACCAATTGCAGTGCAATTAGGTTAATCGATTAACCATTGTGAATTTTGCCCAAATGCTGCATTTTCAGAGTTGTTTCTTTTTAATCCAATTTTTAATCATCCATTTTAATTCTACACATCAGTAGAAGGATCTAGATAGTTGATTTTCCATTCAAAAATTCAAATTCTTTCCACCCCATTTCCACATTTCCTTTCCTAATCCACATTTTATCCCAATTTCCACTCACTTAACCTCACTCCCAACCCAAACTTAACTCCTAACCTAGGGGTTATTTAAACCAATTCATTCCAAACCTCTCCACTCTAGATCATATTTTCACTCCCAATTTTCAGAATTCTCTCAATTCTCTCTCACTTTTTCATCCTAAACCTCCATTTTTCAACCACACTCAAAGCTCTCTTGCAAATATTAACAAGTTCTTCATTGGAACTTGTTAATTCTTGAGCTAAAGCCTCTCATCGTCACTACATTTCAGCTTTTCAAATTGGATTTTCGTTTGGATCTAGTTCTGATTTTTCAGAAGTGATTATTGAAAGTGATCTTGGAGTTTTGTTGCTTATTTGCTTGGATCTTCAACTTTTGAGTGCAAGAAGCTTGTGGATCTTGGATTTCTCTACTTGAATTCATCCATTTCTGTTTACAACACTTACCAAAGCAAATCTCAGCTTTGTAGGTTGGTTAATTTCAGATCCATACTCATTTTAGCTTAATTGTAACTTATACAATGTAGATCCATGAATTTTGATATGTTTTGATTCATTTGGTTGATCTTGATTGTGGATGTTGATGATTGTTGAATTTAAATGATGTTTGAATGTTGTTTCTGAACTTTATTTTCGTGCATTGTTGATTACATGATCATTGGAGATGATTAATTAAGTGCTTTTGCTGCTGGAAGTGATTTTTCAAACTGATTTTGTGCTGATTTTACAGTGTTAATCGATTAACCAATTGCAGTGCAATTAGGTTAATCGATTAACCAGTGGAAAATGTGCGTAATCAGAGCTGTTAATCGATTAACACTGCTACAGAGTTTTTTTGTGTGCATTTTTTAGCATGTTTCGATCCCGTTTCATTTTTAATCTTCATGGATTGATATGATACTCATCTAATGACTGTTTTGATGCTGTTGCACCTCACACCATTGTATGCACACAATTTTCCGATACGCGACTCTTGGATTTTTATCGTTTATGATCATGTTTGTGATGTTACGTTCCCGATGCGATGAACACATATCACACACTTCTTGAGCATGTTGATTTTGACTTGTTGATGATGTTGCTGGAGTTGTTATTTGAATATGATTGCTTGCACTTAACTTCATGAGATGCATGCTTGTTTTGACTTGAATCC
This sequence comes from Lathyrus tuberosus, assembly GCA_022829125.1. NCBI lineage: Eukaryota > Viridiplantae > Streptophyta > Magnoliopsida > Fabales > Fabaceae > Lathyrus > Lathyrus tuberosus. The sequence goes on along the minus strand of JALAZF010000195.1, from coordinate 10,203,791 downwards.
TTTGGTGTGCTTAACCTAATCTTGTGAGATATTTTCTTGTATGATCCAATCATTGCTTGAGGACTTTTGTTTGATTTGAATGACATGTTTAAGGTTCTGATCCTTTTGATTTTGGATCCATTGTGTGATCATATCTTGTTTCTTGCTTCACCTTATCATGTGTTGTTTGCATAGATGTTTGAAGTGGATGTTTGCATAATTGTGGAGCATGTTTTGAATGTGATTCTTGTGGCTTCTTTTTGATATTCATGAGTTGATCTTTGAATTGTTATACATGTTCACCTTGCTGCCATTTGATTTCATGCCTTGATTTCACTTTTTTTGATCACTTGAAGTTATGTTGTGCATGAGTTATTTATTGCTAATTGTTTGAGTGTTGTTGAGATACGTACTTGACGCTCTTGATGCCATTTTCTAATGTGTGAATTGATTGACCTTTGGCATGACTTGAATTCTGACTTGGATCCACTTTCATCTTACCTTATTCATGTCATCTTTGTGTGAGGTTCAATGATGTTTGATTGTGCTTCTTATGCAAGTTTGCTTGCATCCTTTCTTGTTTGCTTTTACTTGCTTACTTGAGCTTTCTTGTGTGACCTTTTGAAGCATGATTAATGATGTGATATGAGTATGATGTGTATGATGTGCTTGCTGCCCCATCTTATTTCTCATCTTTTACCTCTCTTTCTTCTTCATCTCTTTCACTCTTTCTCTTCCCATGAGTCTCAAGACTTGTTTAAGTCTTGGATTCACTCCCTTAGAGCTACCTAGTCCAACTTAATTTTTGATTAAGCTTGGAGTAGGATTAGCTTTAGGATTCCCTTTGCATGCTAACTTAGGTAGAAGTTTCCCTTTCAAACTCAACCTTAGGACCACCTTTTGCATGACAACATTAGGATAAAATTCCCCTTAGTGTTTTCTTTTCCTTTGAGTCTTCTCTTCTCATCTCATAACACTTCTAAAATACTCATTAAAATTAACGTGTATTGCGCATGAGCCTTGCATGTGGGAAGTGAGGAATGAGGGGTTTCCTCTAATTTTTCTAGAGTGTTTGGTGGACGTTCCATCTTGGAACGATTTGCTAAACATTCATTCCTACCTCATAGACTTCGGTGCAATGCAAGTTACGAACTAACTTCAATCCACTTCTGTATAAAAAATACAAAAACAAACTCAAACCTTTTTCATCCTTCGGAATTCTTCAGTTCAAATCATTTTCAGAAAAGGGCACGTTACTTTCGTCTCGTCGCAAACAGGCATCGACCCTAACTGCCGGACACGAATCTAACGTCGCTCATAAAAAACATTAACCGACCTCGTTAGGTCGAACTACGACTGCTCTGATTTCCTCTTTCTCGTTCGATTGAGGATACGTAGGCACAAGACGGCGATGTCTTGGCGAGCAACCTCCCCCTTTAGTTCGTGTCCGAACTACGTTGACTCTGACTTTCCCATTGCACGAGGGAATATGTAGGCATAGGACGAGCGATGTCCCATCGAGTCACTTCTTTTTCTTTTCTCCTTCGTTTCTTCATTCTTTTCCGTTCCCGTTTCTTCTCCTTTCCAGCAGTAGTGGAGCTCCAGACGACGACACCCTTTGATCGAGACAACAAGCGTGGATCCCATCGGGTACGATGGACGTGTGGGGTGCTTGTCATACCCCAAATTTTGACCACTAAGATTTCCCATCATTATGAAACTCATCATCACAATATGGATGTACCATCATATTTCATCAGTCTCCCCAAAGATGGGTGAGCATCCACTACAATCAAATTAGGGTTTCAGGCCCTCTCAGAGCCTTAGACAAAAGATCAATCAAGGAATGACATGATCTTCAACTTGTCTAGCCTCTCAAGTAGCTACAAAGGATCAAGAGGACTCCCACTCCAAGGATTAAGCACAAAGCTGCTCCCTTCTAGGTGGATTAAGCCTCAAGATCGCCATCATCACCAAATTAGGGTTTTGGTCGTTCAGGGCCTCCAGAGGGAAATTTTCCTCTAGGCATGAGCTAATGATCCAAAACACAACCTAATATACTCCATGGAACCTCATGGACCCAATCATCAAGTCAATTTTGTCTCAGGGGATGCATACATCAAAAATCAGGAATTAGGGTTTCTTGACCTAATTCACCCCTAAGTTGACTTTTGGGACAAATCATGAGCCAAGACCTCAAGACATGATTTGAGGGTCTCTAATACACTACATTGATCCATTTGCAACAATGGATTAATCCAAGAAGCTTGAGCAACAAGCCTCAATTTCATCTGCACCACAGTTAGGGTTTTAAGGAAAAAGTCAACTGTAACTTTGACTTTTGACCAGGACATGCTCCCAAGCCCTATGACATGATTCAATATACCCTATGACACCCATGGAACATGTTCATCAAGTTTGATTTAGGTCAAGGACATGATTTCCTGAAGAATTGCACAGTTTGGAATTCATCTGATAAAAAGTCAACTGTGCACAAAAGTCAACTTTGACTTTTTGAGATTTTTCACCAAAATGGATTTTTAACTCTAAAATGATGTTAATGTATGATTTGAATCATCATTCATCAAGAAAAATCAAAGAAAGTGGGATAACTTGTAAAAGGGGTAACCATAAAAACTTAGAAAAATTTCTAAGTTATAAAATAAAGTGGCTAGGGTACCAACTTTGGAGGGTCATAACTCCTAAACCACAAAGCCATTTTCTCCCATCCAAGGCTTGATTTGTAGATCTCATTGCCCTCTACAAAAACTTCAACTAGACCTAACTCCAATTCATTGTGGATTTTGAGCTATGAGTGAGCCAAAATGGCTGAAAACATGAAAGTACCACTTTTCCAACACTTAGAGAAAATCCTGTCCAAGACAGATTTTGTTGGAAACACCAAAACTTGTGAGGTTTTTTCACACAGTTACAAGCTGAATCAGTTCCAAAGATAAACATCAATGTTGTTGCAAATGTTGCCAAGAATCCAAGCAACTCAATAGCATGAAACCAATCCACTTGTGCCAAGAATTATGGCTGCCACAACACACCATGTCAAGGCTGCCATGAAAAATCAGTTTGGGAGTTTTGTGCCATCCACGATTTCTGAGTCAAAAAGAGTGATCACTATGCCACATGCCTTCAATCTGATCATGAACCAACTGATCCAACTGATAGGGTTGAGTCAAAAAGCCAAGGAATCTTCCAACTTGAAATTCATCCACTTTGGAACATTTTGCCTTGAATTCAAAGGGGGATTAATGTGGAATAGTGCATTTTCAACAAAGTCACTCTACTCAGTCAAGTTCTATGATTAAACAACAATAAAAACATCTGAAGAATGTGATTTTGGTCAAGGCATAACCCTGCTCTTGGGAATGGCTAGTTTGCCTTGCTTGAGAAGAAATCCTCCAAGCCAATCCATGCAAATGTGATCTGATCCAGCAGCCATTCACTATTCCTCCAAGACAAAAGTTGATCACCTATAAATAGAGGTTCCAATGGATCATTCAACTCACACCAAATCCAGTTACAACACTGCTTTCTCTCATTCTTCCTTAAACCTCAAGTTTCTTGGTTTTTGAGTAACCACTATCGGGTTTTGAGTTGCAGCCTTAAGAAATCAATTCCAATTTCTCAAACACATCACATATGATGTATTTGAGGTGTCCAAACACTTAAACACTGTCTGTAACACCTCAGGCTCAAAATCACCCTTCAACCAAGCCATTATGCCTCAATTATGCAGGTGGAGGTCTCCAGCTGGATCCAAAGAGTTTCAAAGTGTTCCAAAGCTTGCAACACACTCCATAACATCCATTAAAGCTGTAGGGACCATTAATTCACAACTGGAACAAGGTTTGTGTATAGTTCCATTTCAGCTTGCATCAAGGTAAGCCTCAAAACTCCAACTCCATGATCCATGCATATTTCCTCGCATGATATTTTTGCCAATTGATTGCCATTATATGTTGATTATTTTCCCTCAAAAAATTTGATCATAGCACTCATAATCATGCCTACTCGATTTTTTTTGCAAAATTAGGGTTCATACGGCCACAATGATATAATTTGCTATACACTGAAAATGAATGAAATTGGGTATTGCCATCTTCTTCCTTGTGAAAAAACGCATGAGTTTGGTGTTTGAATCATGTCAAATGGTTGAGAAACGAGAGAGATAGAGGGCTTCATGCACGAGCTAGAGGAAGAAGATGGCCATGGCGCCATTTTCAGAAAATCCAACTAGTTTGATATATATTTTTCACTTACCATGTTATTAATGAATTGGCATTGCGCCCCAGTGGTTGATCAGCTGGTTTGTATGTATTGGCAAGCGAAAGGGCTGGGGTTCGAATCCCCCTCGCCCCAGACCTTTTTTTTTCATCACTTTTTCATATTTTCCTATTTTTCATATTATTTTGTTAATGATTTGAAAAATTAATAACTCACTCAATTTTAATTATTTTTGACTGATTCTTTTTGCAAAAAAATCATAAAAATATTGAAATATTTTATTCCACAAAAAAATTAGATTTATATTATGTATTTAATATAATTAGTATTTTTGTGAATAAATTCATTTTTATTTGTTTTTAAGCATTTTAAAATGAACATCCATCTTGAAAAATCAAGACCAAATGAGTTTTAATATCTCTTGTGATTTATACCTCATTTTTCAAACCTTAAACAAAAATCACAAGTGGTTTATTCAAATCTATTTGGTATTTTTCATTGATTTTCTTTAAATATTTACTATTTAAAGATTAAAATTAGGGTTTCTTTGATTTTCACCCTCATCACACAATTAAACCTTTTTTGGGCCTCTAATAGAGTGTAAGACCCAACCCTTTGTAAATATAATCCATTTTGGGCCTCACTTATTGTATAAGTCCCGTTGTATTTCAAAAAGTTCGACGCGATCATCATCCGTTGAAAAATAACCTTCTGGGCCTCTCCTCGAGCTATAAGACCCATTCAAAACACTTTGGGCCTCTAATAGAGTGTAAGACCCAACCCCCTTTTAACCAAAAACATTTTGGGCCTCACTTATTGTATAAGTCCCTTTGCGTTAAAAAGAAAACCTCGGCGCGATCGCCATTTTAAACGGAAAAATCAATTGGGCCTACCCTCGTGTTATAAGCCCCACTCTTTTTCTTTAAACCTTTTGGGCCTCTTGAGAGAGTGTAAGACCCATCCTTTGTACATAAAATATTTTTGGGCCTCAGTCGCTTGTATAAGTCCCTCTGTACAAATTCAAACAGTGCGCTCACTGATAAAACCCTGGGCCTCTCCTTTAGCTGTAAGCCCCAAATCTTTCTTTTTCAAAGCACTTTCTCCTTTGATTTTGAATATACTGTTGTTTTCAATTTTTCTTTGTTGAACAACTAACCAAACAGCATGGAAGCTCTACAACCGAGTAAGTGTTTATATGCTTTCATTTACCGCTTTCATATACATATAACTGTATTGTGGGGCTGTTTCACTGTAAGTCTTATTTCATAAACTCATATCAACTGTGTAATAATAGTATAGATATTTAGAGTTTCCCCGGCAACTACGTCTAGAACTAGGTGACGCCGTTTCATTTATTCGTAGAAATAGTTAAAACTAGATTCCCATAGGATTACCAGACACAGTCTTCCCTCCTCTTGGGGTTAAACAATATGGAGATATGAAAGGCAACATTCTCTGTGAACCCTTTTATAGACTGTCACTCGTAGAAGTTGTCAAAGAAACTTTACTCCCCAGAGATGATCTCTTCTCCGTGAATTGCATCTCTCGAGTTTCTTCCAAATTCTCGAACTTTCCTGGCTTGATCTATTCCTCGTGAATAGCCTGTCTTGAACTTCTCGGGGTTTTGGGACCCACAGGCTTCTTAAAAGCACTTGTCAAGAAACTCTATTCCCCAGAGATAATCTTTTCTCCGTGAATGGCATCTCTTGAGTTTCTTCCAAATTCTCGAACTTTCTTGGCTTGATATATTCCTTGTGAATAGTCTGTCTTGAACTTCTCGGGGTTTGGGGACCCATCGGCTTCCTAAAAGTAACCCCGCCTCCTCTTGGGCGTTGTACAAGGACCCGTCGTCTTTTTAGAAGTATTCACAGCATCCTCTTAGGCTTCATATAATGATCTCTTCCTTCGGGAATGATAGCCTCCTCTTGGGCTTCATACAAGGACCCGTCGGCTTCTTAAAAGTTTCCAGCCTCCTCTTGGGCTTCGTACAAATTGTCCCGACAACCTCCTAGAGGTATAGGAACAGAACTTAGTCATCTGCATAGACCAGTCCTTTCATAGAGTCTACTACTATTTCTCAAAGCATAGTACAAAAGATAAAACTCTAGACTTGGACAGTCTAACATCCTTGAGTCTCAAAGACATTCTCAAGCACCCTTCAAGAATAGGAAGGAACCCCGTAGACTCGGACAATCTCAAATACCCTTCGGATTTCCCACTTCCTTAAAGAACAGGAAATATCCCTGATCCTCGAATGAAAATCCCTGAGTACAGTGTTACTCATATAAGAACTTATTTTCTCTTTAAAAAAATCAGTATACTAGACCTGTCACTCAACTGAAACAGTAACCATAGCCTCCTCTTGGGCTTTGTACAATGATTCTCCCCAGTGGAGTCAAACAAATTTTAGCCTCCATCTCGGGCTTTGTACGAGATACAAAAACTCTCTTGTAAAGTCAAGTAGCCTTCATCTCGGGCTTTATACGAGATACCAAAAGACTCCATCGTCGAGTCAAAACATTTTAGCCTCTCTCTCGGGCTTTGTACGAGACACATATTAGCCTCCTCTTAGGCTTTGTATAAGAAAACCACTGGTTGATCCAATCAACCTTTTTGCATCAAAGCTGTGCCTCGTTCATAGTACACAAACATCAACAACTCCTTCCCCTTCATCTAATCGCTGTAAGCAGCAAGCCTCTGGATCATCTATATCCATGCCAATGTCCCTATTTTAGTATGAGAAATTCCTAAGGAAAGATGGCATTGCTCTAAACTGAGTTAAAGTTTTCTCCTTCAGGTTAAAATCCCCTATAAAGGAAATTATGGCATTGCCGGATTCACAAATCCCAGTTAAAGTAATCCTCCTTTACAGTCAGTCACCCAACAGTTGTGACATACAACCCCCTCTTTAGAGATTACAAATTCTCTCTAAAGTCAAACCCTTTTAGCTTCATATCTTAGGCTTTGAACAAGATACAAATAGACTCTTCAGCTTCACATCTTGGGCTTTGAACAAGATACAAACCACCTTTCACTTCACGTCTTGGGCTTTGAACAAGACACCAAACAACCATTTCCTCCCATATAATAGGAGGAACTACGAACGCTCTGATTTCCCTGTTTCGGTAAACGGGAATACGTAGGCATAAGATTGAAAGAAAAATCTTAGCGAGCACACTAAACAAAAACCCAAAATCCCATACTCTCATGTATCTATCAAAAAGCATCAGTCCTAACATCCTAATCCTTATTCCCCGCCAGAAACCTGTCTGTCAAAATAACACAAGAAAGGCCCCACCACATTGATCGCATCCGTAACCTAACAGACCGCTGTTTAACCTCAGTATGCAAGCAGGGTTAATTGGAGACATCTATTTCCCTTCCTTCATCAGCTTTAATAGGATAAAAAATGAATCGACCTGTAGTAAACTCAACCGCAGTGAGAGCGACCAGCGCTTAAGAATCGCGTCCAAAATCGTTCGCTACAGAAAAATGGCGCCCACCGTGGGGCCTATCTCTATTTTTCTTCTTCCTTTTCACCTCTTGTGTGAATACCACAGATTGTGGCTTCCGCCGGGGAACCCATTTCTGTCAGGAACTTAGGATTCATAGCTTTAAAGGTCTAGGATGTTTAGGACAAATATATATACTGCTTTTCCTAATTGCTATACGTGTTTATTTTCTGCTAATGGGAATGCGTGTGATGCCGCATGTGGAAAGATTGAGTATACACCTAAGATAGGTGATGGTGACGAGGTCGACCATCAACCTCAGTGGAGGCTGACCAATGCAACCCATTCTCTCACCTAGACAATGGGCCGATTGTGATGTCTGAGAAGCTGAGGAGCCAAACCCTTTTGTAGTGCGGAAACTATCGGGAATAGTTGTTACACGATACTACCATCATTTGAGGCTGGTGATCTATTCTCGGTGAATGGCACTTACTCTAAGATCGCTCTACAACTCGCTGGCGATCCGCTTGTTGTTTTGCTTTCCTGGGAGGAGCTGATGATAATGAGTACAGGTACAAAAATCACCCTAGTATAAACCTTTGGGGATGGGTAGAGCCTTGACTTCATGACAACGACCCCTTGACCCCATGTTTTTCCTATGTATTTGTGTGTTGCATTCATGCATTCATTTAAAAAACATTAAAAAACATCAAAAGAAAAAATTTCTCTTCTAGTCTCTCTGTTTTTCAAATTAAACTAAGACTGTGATTGCAAATATCAGAGAAAAGGATTGCACTAATGGATTTCGGTAGAAGGAGAACTCATACGTACACCTTCAAGGTTTCAAAACTAGAGGATTTGAGAGGTTTGGCGAGGATGATCACAAACCAAGAGGCTTTCAGAGCCAAGCACGGAGGTCTGCTACCACTGTTAAGAGTCCATGTGATTGAGGGAATCATGGATGCGCTTATTCAGTTTTATGATCCGGTTTATCACTGTTTCACATTCCCGGATTACCAGCTCGCACCAACGCTGGAGGAGTATTCTCACCTGATTGATCTACACATTATAGATCGAGCTCCATTTTCTGGACTGGAAGAAATTCCAAAGAATCAGACCATTGCAAGAGTAATTCATTTGGACGAGTCTGAGGTCAGGACTCACATGACCGCTAAGGGTGGCATCCAAGGTTTGCCAGCCCAGTTCTTGACAAAGAAGGCCCTGTATTTTGCCAGTATAGGAAACGTGACTGCTTTTGAAAGCATCTTTGTCTTGCTCACCTATGGGTTATTTTTGTTTCCCAACATCAATAACTTCGTCGATATCAACTCCATTAAGGTTTTTCTCATTGGAAACCCTATGCCGACTTTGCTCGCAGATGCGTATCATTCTGTACACTTGGGAAATTTGTACAGCGGAGGGGAGATCACATGTTGTGTACCTTTGCTTTACAAATGGTTTATCTCCCACTTGCCCAAGTCTGCTGCTTTTTGGGATTGTAAGAGTGCCTTACGTTGGTCGCAGAAGATCATGTCTCTTACCAACTCTGATATAGATTGGTGTAATAGGATCTATGATGGAATCAGGATCATTGACCGTTGTGGAAATTTCCCCAACGTACCCCTCATAGGAACTAAAGGAGGAATCAACTACCATCCGGTATTGGTTCTTCGTCAATTTGGATACCCAATGAGACACGTCCCACGGGGTGTTCATCTGGAAGGTCTTTTCTTCAAGGAAGGAGAAAACGACAGAGCATTAAAGATGGAAATAGTGCACGCTTGGAAACACGTTCATAAGAAAGGACGGGAGTCTCTAGGAAAACCGGACTGTGTCTCAGTGGAGCCTTATCTCCATTGGGTACAAACTGGAGCTCTCAAGCTAAAGATGCCTTATCCTCGTTACGGAATTCTTCCGCCGAGGGAATCTGTCATGTACTTCATGACGGAAACTGAAAAGCTTCAGGTTACTCTCAACAAAGTTCAAAAGGAGAGAAGGTCTTGGAAGAACAAGTACCGCACCCTCGACGTAGAGTGCATCAAAATACAGCAATTACTGAAAGAAAAAGATGCTCTAATTGAAATTTTGGAGCAACATGCTGTAGAGAATCAAGATGACCAAAGGAATTTGCTCACTCCTTTCACCTGGCAAAGGAATGACGACCCGATAACAACTCAAGAGCCCCGGTCAAAGAAAAGGAAGATACCAGAATCAGCACCCGATTTCTCTTTAGAGAGGACTCGGGACCCATTAGTTTAGGTTTCTGTTTCTGCACTTTGTAATCTACTATATTTCCATTTCCGCAATCCTTTGAATTTCAATAAAAAGGGGTTTCCCCACTGTTTGATATTTGCAATCTAATTGTCGAAGTTTATTTTTATTAAACCAAAAAAACAATTAATATAATCATTGCATTCATCATTCTCACATCACGCATTCTTCTTCCCTACGAATCTCACGCTTGTGTCTCGATTCTAGAGTCAAACTGTCTCATTCGTATAATACTCGGGCCAATCGTCAGAAAAAGATGGATGATCTTGAGGAAGAAAACAGAGAGTTGAAAGAAGAGATCGACGCTCTGAGAGAGGATATGAGAAAGCTTCATAACGACATGCAAGCCATGGTAGAAGCTCAGCTACAAAGGACTGTGATCTCAGAGATCACCTCGACGCCCATAGTGGAGAAGTATGATCCTAGGTATCAAATACCGAAAGATCGTCCTTAGGGCATGCCTATTAACTATATCCCGGAAGGATATGTTCCGCTGATCACTGAAGATCAGGGAATCACAACAGAAGCCGCTAGGCCTGAAGGTTACAAACTTCGGGAAAGCGAAGATGCCAGAGGCATACTGAAGACTCCTGAAGGTTACAAACTTCGGGAGACGCCAAGATTCACTGCCGTAGTCACGGTACCACCCCCTGTGGTGCACACTGTCCCGGAAGGATAGATTCTGCCGATACCTTCTAGTAAAAAGGAAACTATATTTGACCGAATGGATGAATTCCAGGATCAGTTCTTGGAAATGCAAAAGGAACTGCAAGCCATTCGCGGTCAGGATCTATTTGGAAAGGACGCCGCAGACCTTTGTCTGGTCCCCAATGTAAAAGTTCCACACAAATTTCAAGTGCCCGACTTTGAAAAATACAAGGGTAACTCTTTCCCTCAAAGCCATCTGGTGATGTACGCTCGGCGAATGTCAGCTCAGATGGAGAATCAGGACCTACTGATTCACTATTTCCAGGATAGTTTAACCGGTGCCGCACTCAAATGGTACATGGGTTTAAACCATGCCACGATCAGCACATTCAGAGATCTTGGCACTGCCTTCGTCCAACAATACAAATACAATTTGGACATGGCACCCGACAGAGATCAACTCAGATCGATGTCTCAAAAGGACAAGGAAACCTTTAAGGAGTATGCTCAAAGGTGGCGTGAGATTGCCGCTCAGATTTGTCCATCTCTTGAGGAAAAAGAGATGACAAAGATCTTCTTAAAAACCTTAAGCTCATTTTACTATGACCGAATGGTTGCCAGTGCACCTAGTGATTTCACCGAGATGGTGGGCATGGGCGTACGTCTTGAGGAAGTCGTCCGAGAAGGACGTTTGGTAAAAGGCACTGGATCGACGAGCGGTACTAAAAAATATGGTAGTGCTCTCACAAAGAAAAAAGAGCAAGATATTGGGAATATCTCTCTCAGAAAGCAAAGGCGACGTTATCAGCCGGTAGCAGCTGTGACTCCTGCTACCAACCCTGCGTCTATTCCTACGTATCAACCTCAGGTTGCACAGAGCCAACCTGATTAGAAAAGGACACAACAGCCTCTTCAGCAGGCTCATCCCCAATACAACAACAACCGTACAACACGACCATCAGGGTTTGATCCTATACCCGTGTCGTACGCAGAGCTATTTCCATTACTACGGGCTAAGGGGCACATTCAGACTAAGTCCCCTCTTACAGTACCGGAAAATCCGCCTTTCTGGTTTAAGGTGGATCAAACTTGCCCTTATCATCAAGGAGGACCAGGGCATAACATTGACACTTGTCTCAATTTCAAGTCCGACGTGCAAAAGCTTGTTAGGAGTGGGGTCTTATCCTTCAAGGATACAAATCCTAATGTTCTTACGAACCCGCTGCCTCAACATGAGAAGGCTGCAATCAATTTGATAGAAGGAGTGACTAACGATGTCTATCAAATTCACGATGTACTCTTGTTGAAAACCAATCTGGTCAAAATGCATTGTAGACAGAGTGGATATGGCCATGTGTCACCTCATAACTATCACCAGTGTGATATCTGCTCTAAAGACAACCAAGGATGTTCTGTGGTGCAAGCAGCTCTGCTGGAACAGATGGATCTCGGATGGATCCAAGAGCACCGAGTTCGTAGGTTTAACATGGTTTACACGAATTCTAACGTCATTCAGAACCACGATGTCCATACAATGAATGTCAATCGGGTGGCAATGCACTTAAGGCAAAGTCAATATCATAATCTGCCGCGGCACGATTACAGTTCTTGTCTGACTTGCTCGGTAAACAAACAGGGTTGCTCTTTTGTACAAGAAGCCCTCCAGCGTCAGATGGATCTTGGATGGATCCAAGACTACCATGATAGGAATTCTTATCAGATCAACATGGTTCAGATCTTTGATATTCACGTGATGAATGCCAACCTGGTAGAGTTACATGCTGAGCAGGTCCGACTCGGATTCTTAATATCACATGACTATCAGAGTTGTAAAGCGGGTTACGAAAATGATCGAGGTTGTACCCTCGTCCAGGAGGCACTTCAGCACTTGTTAAATCACTGGTGGATGCCAATTTATATGGATGAAGATACTCATCATATTAGTATCAGTAACAGGAATCCTACTCTGCGTCAGAGTCAGGATGCCCGATCAGTGGAAGCTAACCTAGTGAGGTTACATTGTATTCAAAGTGGGCGTGGCCAGGTGCCCCCACACAATTATGACCGTTGTAGTGTCTGTTCAGAAAGTAACCAAGGGTGTTACCTTGTGAGAGCAGCTCTTCAGGGTCAGGTGGATCGTGGAGAAATTCGTTCATATCCGGGTTCTGGACCCATCAAATGGACGCCGAACTACCTTGCCGATCAAGTCGAGGATGCTGTTATAATCTCTAGTCATCACAGGACCAGGGATGTTTTTGCCATTATCCCTCTACTTAACGAATCTAAAGTTCCCAACCGGGAACGGATCGAGATTACTTATGATGGTCAGAAAAATCAGAAGGTTCCCATAGTCATCTATCTGCCGGGACCAACACCATATGAATCAACTAAGGCTATCCCTTACAAATACGGTGCAACAACAATTGAGAATGGAAAGGAAATTCCATTACCCTCCGTCGTAAATATTGCAGACATCAGTCGTGTAACACGGAGTGGTAGAATCTTCAACCGAGGGGTTGGGGAACTTAACAAAGAAAAGGAACTTCAGACGGATGCTCCTGATCCACCAGTCGGTTAATCCAGTAATCCCGACCTTTCGAAAAATGATGATGAGATACTGAAGCTCATCCAAAGGAGTGAATACAACATTGTTGATCAACTATTACAGACTCCTTCAAAGATTTCGGTATTATCACTGTTACTCAGTTCAGAAGCGCATAGGGAGGCTCTACAGAATGTCTTGGAGCAAGCCCTTGTGGAACAGGATGTAACAATTAGACAGTTCGATAGCATTGTCTCTAACATCACTTCCTGCAACAATTTGGGATTTAGTGATGAGGAATTACCTGAAGAGGGTCGTCGTCATAACATGGCGCTCAATATCACAGTTAACTGCCAGGACGATGCTTTAGCCAGCGTACTGGTAGACACAGGGTCAGCTCTGAATGTTATGCCGAAGTCCACTTTGATGCAATTATCATTTAAAGGCCCTCCGATGAGAATCAGCGAGGTCGTCATCAAAGTGTTCGACGGATCCAGAAAAACGGTTATCGGCGAAGTCGATCTTCCCATAACTATTGGTCCGCATACTTTCCAAGTCACTTTCTAGGTCATGGACATCTGGGCAAAGTACAGTTGTTTATTAGGAAGACCTTGGATACATCAGGCTGGGGTGGTTACTTCCACCCTCCACCAAAAGCTAAAGTTCGTTCAGAACAATCAACTTGTCACAGTCTGCGGGGAGCAGGCCTTGCTGGTGAGTAACTTGTCATCATCTACTGGTATAGAACCCGAGGAGATTATTGGAACTCAGTTCCAAGCACTGTCGGTGAGCAAGAACAATCAGTTCAAAGAAGGAACTTCCATTTCTTCATACAATGGTGCTATCAAAGCGGTCGAGAGTACCAATACAACCGGATGGGGACAGCTTGTCATTCCTACTAACAATAAAACAAAGAAGGGTCTTGGTTTTTCTGCAACCAGTACCCAGACAGCTGCCAACGATGAAAGTCTTCATCCCCTTCAAAACTTCTTCCACAGTGGAGGTTTCCTTCACCCAGTGTCTCAAGCAGTACATGCTATCAATGAGGAAGATCCCTCTGACACAGATGAAGATTGGAAGTCCTACCTTAACGAAGACGGTTATATGTCTCAGGAAGAGGTGCCTATACCATTTTGCTATCCCACACAGAGTCTGAGATTTATACCATGGTCAGATGTCGAAATGATATACGGAGATTGTTATCCGGAAGGATGCTGTGCTCCGCCAAATTCATTAGAGGAAGACACTCTGATGAAAGACAACTTTGACCATAATTACCATGGCCCAATGGATGGTATGCCAATGTGGCAACCTTATCCAGGAAACTTGGGGAAAGAGAGTCAGCCGAATAATGAAAATCAGCTGACCGTTATTGAACAGAATACCTGTGTCCCCACCATGTCATGGGATTAACATTCAGGTCATTCAGAAACTACTCAACATGAAAATGAATTCGCAATGTTTGCAGGACTTGAGTTCATCAACTATGCTTTTCCTGATGTTAACGTCATCGAGAGAGATGACTCCTCCAGTTCCAAAGAAGTTTGGGACACCTTGGGACAACTGAGTGGAAAATACGACTTTATGGTCAAGTACATCGCTCCCGAAAGCTCTCGTATCAGGCTCGAAGATATCCAGCCAACTGGATGGGGAGATACCGCTGAGAGCACAACTACTCTGTATAATACAACTGAGGAATTCTCCTACGACAACTCTGTCGGGGAGACAGATTCCAATGATCCTGCTCCACCAGAAATCAGCATCATTTATGAAGACAAATCAAGGAAGGTACCAGACTTTGTGATTCACCGAGGAGTTCGCCGCCAATGGGTTGCTGTCGAGGTTCCGAAGGTCGTTCATCAGTCAAAGTAATTGCCATCTTTTAACCTTTCACGTTGCCCAGGTGAAACAGATGTTTTGATAGGGCTCACTTTCTGTAAATATCCCTCTTCGCTTCGCCCAAAGCGACTGAGTTTTGTTTTATAGGGCTGTAGTTTCAAGAATCGACTTGTTCATTAATAAAATAACGTCGTTCTGTAATTTCCGCATTAATTGCTGTTTTCTCTTTTTGCTTTTTCAGAAAATGGTAATCCTAAAAAACAATTAAAAATAAAAACAAGCAGTAAAAAAAATACACTGCACACACTTTTTCATTTTCTCTATCTCTTCTAAACACGAATCATCACGTCATGCAGATTGCTTGTTTTAAACCCCGTTGAAACATACGATCCGATGCCTTCTCCCAACTTTGAGTTCCCGGTATTTGGGGCTGAAGAAGAAGTTGACAACGAAATTCCAGAAGAGATCTCCCGATTACTCAGACAAGAGGAAAGGTCCATTGAACCTCATAAAGAACTGTTGGAAATGGTAAACTTGGGTTCAGAACAAGAGAGAAAAGAAATCAGGATTGGGGCACTGCTCAGTCCAACTGCCAAAGAGAGTTTGATAAAGCTTCTCAAAGAATTTCCCGATGTGTTTGCTTGGTCCTATCAGGATATGCCAGGGTTGGATACCAACATCGTGGAACATCACTTACCGTTGAGATCGGAATGTCCGCCAGTAAAGCAGAGGTTGAGACGGACTCACCCAGGCATGGCCATCAAAATCAAAGAGGAGGTACAGAAACAGATCGACGCAGGTTTCTTTGCTACGTCTGAATATCCTCAATGGTTAGCCAACATCGTACCCGTTCCCAAAAAGGACGGAAAGGTCAGAATGTGTGTCGACTATAGGGATCTAAACAAGGCTAGTCCAAAGGACGACTTTCCTTTACCACACATTGACATGCTGGTAGACAGTACAACAAAGTTCAAAATTTTCTCCTTCATGGATGGATTCTCGGGCTATAATCAGGTCAAAATGGCGCGGAAAGACATGGAGAAATCGAGGTATATGTCGATGATATGATTGCAAAATCTAAGACAGAAGAGGAGCATGTGACCCACCTGTCGAAACTATTCGAGCGTTTGAGGAAGTACAAACTCCACTTGAATCCCAACAAGTGCACCTTCGGTGTCCGTTCAGGGAAACTTTTAGGGTTCATTGTCAGCCAGAAAGGAATTGAGGTTGATCCTGACAAGGTCAAGGCCATTCAAAAAATGCCTTCTCCGAAAACTGAAAAACAAGTCAGAGGATTCCTGGGACGTTTGAACTACATCTCCAGATTCATATTCCTCATGACCGCCACATGTGCGCCGATTTTCAAATTACTTAAAAAGAACCAGGATTGCGTTTGGTCAGAAGATTGCCAAATCGCCTTCGACAGTATCAAGGAATATCTGTTGAATCCTCCAATTCTATCACCTCCAGTGGAAAGCAGACCACTGATCATTTACCTCACAGTTCTAGAGGACTCAATGGGGTGTGTACTTGGCCAACAAGACAAAACTAAACGGAAAGAGTCTGCCATTTACTATCTAAGCAAGAAGTTCACCAACTGTGAAACTCGGTACACGATGCTTGAGAAAACTTGCTGTGTTTTGGCTTGGGCAGCCAAACGTCTTCGCCAGTACATGATTCGTCACACTACTTGGTTAATCCCCGAAATGGACCCAATCAAGTATGTCTTCGAAAAGCCTGCTCTCACGGGAAGAATTGCCCGCTGGCAGATGCTGTTATCAGAATATGACATAGAGTACCACGCTCAGAAAGCCATTAAAGGAAGTATTTTAGCCGATCATTTGGCTCATCAACTGATTGATGATCAAGAATCAACCGAGTTTGACTTCCCAGACGAAGATGTCATGTATCTAAAAATGAAAGATTGCGATGAACCGTTACCCAGTGAAGGGCCAGAACCAGGTTCCCAATGGGGACTTATCTTTAACGGAGCAGTTAATCATTATGGAAACGGAATTGGGGCAATAATTGTTACCCCTCAGGGTACCCACATTCCTTTCACTGCCAGACTTACGTTCAAATGTACAAACAACGAGGCCGAATACGAAGCATGTATCATGGGTCTCGAAGAAGCGATTGATTTAAGGATAAAAAACTTGGACGTATACGGCGACTCAGCCTTGGTTATTAATTAGATAAAAGGAGATTGGAACACATACCAATCAGGACCGATTCCTTACAAAGACTATGCAAGAAGGTTGTTACCTTTCTTCAACAGAATCGAGTTTCATCATATCCCTCATGAGGAGAATCACATGGCTGACGCTTTAGCCACTCTCTCTTCCATGATTAGTGTAGGTCAATGGAATGACATACCTAAGATCGACATAATGCGCCTTGAACGGCCCGCTTATATCTTCACAATGGAAGCAGTCATAGACGACAAACCTTGGTATCACGATATCAAATGCTTCCTTTAGAAACAAGAGTACCCACCTGGGGCACTACGGAATGATAGAAAACCCTCAGAAGATTGGCTGGAAACTTCTTCCTGAGCGGTGACACTCTCTATAAGAGAAATTTTGACATGGTCTTGCTCCGATGTGTAGACAGACCAGAAGCAGACATGCTTATGAAAGAAATTCATGAAGGATCCTTTGACACTCATGCCAATGGACACGCAATGGCGAGAAAAATTCTCAGAGCAGGGTACTACTGGTTGACCATGGAATCCGACTGCTACAAGTACATGAGGAGGTGTCACAAATGTCAGATATACTCCGACAAAATTCATGTACCGCCATCACATCTCAAAGTTCTTTCTTCCCCGTGGCCCTTTTCCATATGGGGAATCGACATGATTGGCTTGATCGAACCTAAGGCTTCAAACGGACATCGGTGCATCCTGGTAGCCATTGACTATTTCACCAAGTGGGTCGAAGCAGCGTGATTCGCCAATGTAACCCGACAAGTGGTGGTCCGATTTATCAAAAACAATATCATCTGTCATTATGGTGTTCCAAGCGAGATCATTACTGACAATGGATCTAACTTGAACAATAAGATGATGAAAGAGTTGTGCACAGAGTTCAAGATCGAACATCATAACTCATCTCCCTACCGACCAAAGATGAACGGAGCGGTAGAAGCGGCTAACAAGAACATCAAGAGGATCGTTCAAAAGATGGTTGTAACCTACAAAGACTGGCACGAGATGCTACCCTTTGCTCTTCACGGTTATCGCACATCTGTCCGCACTTCAACAGGGGCAACCCCTTTCTCTCTAGTATATGGCATGGAGGCAGTTCTCCCCATAGAAGTAGAGATCCCATCAATCCGGGTATAGATGGAAGCTAAGCTTTCAGAAGCTGAATGGTGTCAAAGTCGACACGACGAATTAAACTTGATCGAAGAAAAGAGAATAATGGAACTATGCCATGGTCAGTTGTATCAAAAGAGAATGAAGAAGGCGTTTGACAAAAAGGTCTGACCTCGCGTCTTCAGAAAAGGAGACCTCGTGCTCAAGAAGATACAATCATTCCTCACTGATTCTCGGGGAAAATGGACTCCAAATTATGATGGCCCCTATGTGGTCACGAAATCTTTCTCAGGCGGCGCCTTGAGACTTGCAACCATGGACGGAGTGGAATTTTCCTACCCCACGAATGTTGATGTAGTCAAGAAATACTTCGCCTAAACTAAAAAAAAAACGTCTCGGTGGATTGAAAACCCGAAAGGGCGGTCCAGGCAAAATTTAGAGACAAAATAAAAAATCATCCCGGTGGATTGGAAACATCACAGTACAATCCAGGCAAAAGTTAGGGATAATGGTAAGTAACTATTTTCAACAGAGGCAAGTCCCTCAGCAGCAGCTACACCATCCATCGGAGGAAAACTCCAGTCAAGGTCATCTTCGACAGAAGCTCAGGATGCCCCGAATTCAAAGTTGGTAGAAGGATAGTGGTCGTTATGTTTCAACGTAGCCCTTTTCCCTGTAAATTACCATTTTCTAACTTTGTAAATACTCAATGGAATCACGCTTTTGGCTGATCTCCATCTTATCAATAAAATTTGAGCCCTTGTGCTTTTGTTTGTAATTCTTATTTGTTTTAGCTTTACAGAACGACATTTTAACATGATCAACGATTCTTGAAATAAAACAAAAAAATGAATTTACTTGTTAAAACTTTTTCTGCTTTTTTAATAAAGACGGCAATTTCTTTTGACTGTTGAACATCAGAAGAACGTCGGTCGCTCCTCCAGAAGTAAGCGAACCTCAAAGTGCAGAATCAAAGTACTCCTTCTACCCATTACGCCTGAATGAAGGGATCAACTGTGTCAGAGATCTTATTTCGTCTGACACGCCACGACAGAGTTCTTACCTCATAAGCCCAACCAACGGTAGCTCCAAACAGGGACTATCCCTCCTAAGCAAGGTGGAGTTGCTATCTTGAACCAGCGGTACTTCTTTGCCCTGCAATGGCCGAGTATCCAGTCATGTTCATCTTTTAGTTTGTATGTTGCGTCAGTTTTGTTAGAATATACATACATACATCATGCATTATTGATTTGCATTCACATTCATATTGCATCACTATCACTCTAGTCGGTCTTGTCCCCTAGTGATAAAAGTCCTCTCAATCGAGTTGTCAGCCCTTTCCTCGTCAGGAAGTGTTATGTCTGAACAATCTCTCTCCTCCAGTTTTATTTCTGGATTGAAGTTGGGTCCTCGACCACTTTGATAACTTGAACCTCTGAAAGACCAGAGAGCCCTCAGTTAACATCACTCTTCGCCATTGAAGATGATATCCTTGTTTTCCCGGATTAAAGAAAATCCCGAGAGAAAGCTTCCTAAATCGGAGATTCGGCAGTACGGCAGTTTTTCTTCGAAAAACCCACTGATGGAAAGGTCATCGGCACCTCAAAATTGGATCACATCATATGGCATTTCTCCGAGAAGATCTCCGAGAAAAGTATGATGTAAAGACCCCGAACGAAAGCAGACTCTCAAGAGACTCATTTTCCCCAGTAGATTCAACAAATGGCGTCTCCAAACAGAGAAGTTTGTGCACCTCTACAACTTAGACGACTGGGTTCCCCAGCAACTCTGACATCAATTTTTTTTCGTCAAATGGCATCTCCCCAGGAAAATTCGGCGAGAAGTTTGAGGAAAGCCGCTACAAATAGCGTTCCTTGTCAATAAAGTTTATTGACAAAAGAAACTAAGACCAGATCCTTGGTAGGAAACCAAGATCGAGGGGAAGTTTAAATCAGAAACTAAGACCAGTTCCTTGGTAGGAAACCAGGATCGAGGGGAAGTTTAAATCAGAAACTAAGACCAGTTCCTTGGTAGGAAACCAGGATCGAGGGGAAGTTAACAAGAGAAACTAAGACCAGTTCCTTGGTAGGAAACCAGGATCGAGGGGAGGTTTATTTCAAAAGAAAACTGAGACCAGCTCCTTGGCTGAAGACCAGGATCGAGGGGAAGTTTACCTTTTCTAAGCATCATCGCTTAGCTAAAGAAGATGAATGCGTGAGTTACCATTCATAACCACCATCAAAATTTTGGGTATTCCGATATTTAATCCTCTTGCACCCTGAATGCCCGAATACCTTCGTCATTCACACCTTCGTGTCCAAGAAGATTAAATAGGGGCATCTGTCATACCCCAAATTTTGACCACTAAGATTTCCCATCATTTTGAAACTCATCATCACAATATGGATGTACCATCATATTTCATCAGTCTCCCCAAAGATGGGTGATCATCCACTACAATCAAATTAGGGTTTCTGGCCCTCTCAGCGCCTTAGACAAAGGATCAATCAAGGAATGACATGATCTTCAACTTGTCTAGCCTCTCAAGTAGCTAAAAAGGATCAAGAGGACTCCCACTCCAAGGATTAAGCACAAAGCTGCTCCCTTCTAGGTGGATTAAGCCTCAAGATCGCCAGCATCACCAAATTAGGGTTTTGGTCGTTCAGGGCCTCCAGAGGGAAATTTTCCTCTGGGCATGAGGTAATGATCCAAAACACAACCTAATATACTCCATGGAACCTCATGGACCCAATCATCAAGTCAATTTTGTCTCAGGGGATGCATACATCAAAAATCAGGAATTAGGGTTTCTTGACCTAATTCACCCCTAAGTTGACTTTTGGGACAAATCATGAGCCAAGACCTCAAGACATGATTTGAGGGTCTCTAATACACTACATTGATCCATTTGCAACAATGGATTAATCCAAGAAGCTTGAGCAACAAGCCTCAATTTCATCTGCACCACAGTTAGGGTTTTAAGGAAAAAGTCAACTGTAACTTTGACTTTTGACCAGGACATGCTCCCAAGCCCTATGACATGATTCAATATACCCTATGAAACCCATGGAGCATGTTCATCAAGTTTGATTTAGGTCAAGGACATGATTTCCTGAAGAATTGCACAGTTTGGAATTCATCTGATAAAAAGTCAACTGTGCACAAAAGTCAACTTTGACTTTTTGAGATTTTTCACCAAAATGGATTTTTAACCCTAAAATGATGTTAATGTATGATTTGAATCATCATTCATCAAGAAAAATCAAAGAAAGTGGGATAACTTGTAAAAGGGGTAACCATAAAAACTTAGAAAAATTTCTAAGTTATAAAATAAAGTGGCTAGGGTACCAACTTTGGAGGGTCATAACTCCTAAACCACAAAGCCATTTTCTCCCATCCAAGGCTTGATTTGTAGATCTCATTGCCCTCTACAAAAACTTCAACTAGACCTAACTCCAATTCATTGTGGATTTTGAGCTATGAGTGAGCCAAAATGGCTGAAAACATGAAAGTACCACTTTTCCAACACTTAGAGAAAATTCTGTCCAAGACAGATTTTGTTGGAAACACCAAAACTTGTGAGGTTTTTTCACACAGTTACAAGCTGAATCAGTTCCAAAGATAAACATCAATGTTGTTGCAAATGTTGCCAAGAATCCAAGCAACTCAATAGCATGAAACCAATCCACTTGTGCCAAGAATTATGGCTGCCACAACACACCATGTCAAGGCTGCCATGAAAAATCAGTTTGGGAGTTTTGTGCCATCCACGATTTTTGAGTAAAAAAGAGTGATCACTATGCCACATGCCTTCAATCTGATCATGAACCAACTGATCCAACTGATAGGGTTGAGTAAAAAAGCCAAGGAATCTTCCAACTTGAAAATCATCCACTTTGGCACATTTTGCCTTGAATTCAAAGGGGCATTAATGTGGAATAGTGCATTTTCATCAAAGCCACTCTACTCAGTCAAGTTCTATGATTAAACAACAATAAAAACATCTGAAGAATGTGATTTTGGTCAAGGCATAGCCCTGCTCTTGGGAATGGCTAGTTTGCCTTGCTTGAGAAGAAATCCTCCAAGCCAATCCATGCAAATGTGATCTGATCCAGCAGCCATTCACTATTCCTCCAAGACAAAAGTTGATCACCTATAAATAGAGGTTCCAATGGATCATTCAACTCACACCAAATCCAGTTACATCACTGCTTTCTCTCATTCTTCCTTAAACCTCAAGTTTCTTGGTTTTTGAGTAACCACTATCGGGTTTTGAGTTGCAGCCTTAAGAAATCAATTCCAATTTCTCAAACACATCACATATGATGTATTTGAGGTGTCCAAACACTTAAACACTGACTGTAACACCTCAGGCTCAAAATCACCCTTCAACCAAGCCATTATGCCTCAATTATGCAGGTGAAGGTCTCCAGCTGGATCCAAAGAGTTTCAAAGTGTTCCAAAGCTTGCAACACACTCCATAACATCCATTGAAGCTGTAGGGATCATTAATTCACAACTGGAACAAGGTTTGTGAATAGTTCCATTTCAGCTTGCATCAAGGTAAGCCTCAAAACTCCAACTCCATGATCCATGCATATTTCCTCGCTTGATATTTTTGCCAATTGATTGCCATCATATGTTGATTGTTTTCCCTCAAAAAATTTGATCATAGCACTCATAATCATGCCTACTCGATTGCTTTTGCAAAATTAGGGTTCATACGGCCACAATGATATAATTTGCTATACACTGAAAATGAATGAAATTGGGTATTGCCATCTTCTTCCTTGTGAAAAAACGCATGAGTTTGGTGTTTGAATCATGTCAAATGGTTGAGAAACGAGAGAGATAGAGGGCTTCATGCACGAGCTAGAGGAAGAAGATGGCCATGGCGCCATTTTTAGAAAATCCAACTAGTTTGATATATATTTTTCACTTGCCATGTTATTAATGAATTAGCATTGCGCCCCAGTGGTTGATCAGCTGGTTTGCATGTATTGGCAAGCGAAAGGTCTGGGGTTCGAATCCCCCTCGCCCCAGACCTTTTTTTTTCATCACTTTTTCATATTTTCCTATTTTTCATATTAGTTTGTTAATGATTTGAAAAATTAATAACTCACTCAATTTTAATTATTTTTGACTGATTCTTTTTGCAAAAAAATCATAAAAATATTGAAATATTTTATTCCACAAAAAAATTAGATTTATATTATGTATTTAATATAATTAGTATTTTTGTGAATAAATTTATTTTTATTTGTTTTTAAGCATTTTAAAATGAACATCCATCTTGAAAAATCAAGACCAAATGAGTTTTAATATCTCTTGTGATTTATACCTCATTTTTCAAACCTTAAACAAAAATCAAAAGCGGTTTATTCAAATCTATTTGGTATTTTTCATTGATTTTCTTTAAATATTTACTATTTAAAGATTAAAATTAGGGTTTCCTTGATTTTCACCCTCATCAAACAATTAAACCTTTTTTGGGCCTCTAATAGAGTGTAAGACCCAACCCTTTGTAAATATAATCCATTTTGGGCCTCACTTATTGTATAAGTCCCGTTGTATTTCAAAAAGTTCAACGCGATCATCATCCGTTGAAAAATAACCTTCTGGGCCTCTCCTCGAGCTATAAGACCCATTCAAAACACTTTGGGCCTCTAATAGAGTGTAAGACCCAACCCCCTTTTAACCAAAAACATTTTGGGCCTCACTTATTGTATAAGTCCCTTTGCGTTAAAAAGAAAACCTCGGCGCGATCGCCATTTTAAACGGAAAAATCAATTGGGCCTACCCTCGTGTTATAAGCCCCACTCTTTTTCTTTAAACCTTTTGGGCCTCTTGAGAGAGTGTAAGACCCATCCCTTTGTACAGAAAATCTTTTTGGGCCTCAGTCGCTTGTATAAGTCCCTCTGTACAAATTCAAACAGTGCGCTCACTGATAAAACCCTGGGCCTCTCCTTGAGCTGTAAGCCCCAAATCTTTCTTTTTCAAAGCACTTTCTCCTTTGATTTTGAATATACTGTTGTTTTCAATTTTTCTTTGTTGAACAACTAACCAAACAGCATGGAAGCTCTACAACCGAGTAAGTGTTTATATGCTTTCATTTACCGCTTTCATATACATATAACTGTATTGTGGGCCTGTTTCACTGTAAGTCTTCTTTCATAAACTCATATCAACTGTGTAATAATAGTATAGATATTTAGAGTTTCCCCGGCAACTACGTCTAGAACTAGGTGACGCCGTTTCGTTTATTCGTAGAAATAGTCAAAACTAGATCCCCATAGGATTACCAGACACAGTCTTCCCTCCTCTTGGGGTTAAACAATATGGAGATATGAAAGACAACATTCTCTGTGAACCCTTTCATAGACTGTCACTCGTAGAAGTTGTCAAAGAAACTCTACTCCCCAGAGATGATCTCTTCTCCGTGAATTGCATCTCTCGAGTTTCTTCCAAATTCTCGAACTTTCCTGGCTTGATCTATTCCTCGTGAATAATCTGTCTTGAACTTCTCGGGGTTTGGGGACCCACGGGCTTCTTAAAAGCACTTGTCAAGAAACTCTATTCCCCAGAGATGATCTTTTCTCCGTGAATGGCATCTCTTGAGTTTCTTCCAAATTCTCGAACTTTCCTGGCTTGATCTATTCCTCGTGAATAGCCTGTCTTGAACTTCTCGGGGTTTGGGGACCCATCGGCTTCCTAAAAGCAACCCCGCCTCCTCTTGGGCGTTGTACAAGGACCCGTCGGCTTTTTAGAAGTATTCACAGCATCCTCTTAGGCTTCGTATAATGATCTCTTCCTCCGGGAATGATATCCTCCTCTTGGGCTTCATACAAGGACCC
Source organism: Lathyrus tuberosus (assembly GCA_022829125.1). Classification (NCBI taxonomy): domain Eukaryota; kingdom Viridiplantae; phylum Streptophyta; class Magnoliopsida; order Fabales; family Fabaceae; genus Lathyrus; species Lathyrus tuberosus. Next base: position 10,178,648 of record JALAZF010000195.1, on the reverse strand, counting down.
GTCGGCTTCTTAAAAGTTTCCAGCCTCCTCTTGGGCTTCGTACAAATTGTCCCGACGACCTCCTAGAGGTATAGGAACAGAACTTAGTCATCTGCATAGAACAGTCCTTTCATAGAGTCTACTACTGTTTCTCAAAGCATAGTATAAAAGATAAAACTCTAGACTTGGACAGTCTAACATCCTTGAGTCTCAAAGACATTCTCAAGCACCCTTCAAGAATAGGAAGGAACCCCGTAGACTCGGACAATCTCAAATACCCTTCGGATTTCCCACTTCCTTAAAGAACAGGAAATATCCCTGATCCTCGAATCAAAATCCCTGAGTACAGTGTTACTCATATAAGAACTGTTTTCTCTTTAAAAAAATCAGTATACTGGACCTGTCACTCAACTGAAACAGTAACCATAGCCTCCTCTTGGGCTTTGTACAATGATTCTCCCCAGTGGAGTCAAACAAATTTTAGCCTCCATCTCGGGTTTGTACGAGATACAAAAACTCTCTTGTTATGTCAAGTAGCCTTCATCTCGGGCTTTATACGAGATACCAAAAGACTCCATCGTCGAGTCAAAACCTTTTAGCCTCTCTCTCGGGCTTTGTACGAGACACATATTAGCCTCCTCTTAGGCTTTGTATAAGAAAACCACTGGTTGATCCAATCAACCTTTTAGCATCAAAGCTGTGCCTCGTTCACAGTACACAAACATCAACAACTCCTTCCCCTTCATCTAATCACTGTAAGCGGCAAGCCTCTGGATCATCTACATCCATGCCAATGTCCCTCTTTTAGTATGAGAAATTCCTAAGGAAAGATGGCATTGCTCTAAACTGAGTTAAAGTCTTCTCCTTCAGGTTAAAATCCCCTATAAAGGAAATTATGGCATTGCCGAATTCACAAATCCCGGTTAAAGTAATCCTCCTTTACAGTCAGTCACCCAACAGTTGTGACATACAACCCCCTCTTTAGAGATGACAAATTCTCTCTAAAGTCAAACCCTTTTAGCTTCATATCTTGGGCTTTGAACAAGATACAAATAGACTCTTCAGCTTCACATCTTGGGCTTTGAACAAGATACAAACCACCTTTCGCTTCACGTCTTGGGCTTTGAACAAGACACCAAACAACCATTTCCTCCCATAGAATAGGAGGAACTACGAACGCTCTGATTTCCCTGTTTCGGTAAACGGGAATACGTAGGCATAAGATTGAAAGAAAAATCTTAGCGAGCACACTAAACAAAAACCCAAAATCCCATACTCTCATGTATCTATCAAAAAGCATCAGTCCTAACATCCTAATCCTTGTTCCCCGCCAGAAACCTGTCTGTCAAAATAACACAAGAAAGGCCCCACCACATTGATCGCATCCGTAACCTAACAGACCGCTGTTTAACCTCAGTATGCAAGCAGGGTTAATTGGAGACATCTATTTCCCTTCCTTCATCAGCTTTAATAGGATAAAAAATGAATTGACCCGTAGTAAACTCAACCGCGGTGAGAGCGACCAGCGCTTAAGAACCACGTCCAAAATCGCTCGCTACAGTGCTAACACCTTCCCTTCGCGTAACCGACTCCCTTACCCTTTTCTCTTGGTCGTGAGACCATGCTCTTTCCCTTCCCTTCAGGTTTACGCAGTGTTTCCTTTCCCTCTCTTGGGATAAATACACATTGCTGGCGACTCTGTTTTCCGCGCCACTTTCGCGTTTGTACCATGGATGCAAATCCTCGGGAGCGACACACACTAGTAATTGTTCTTCATACTCTGCCACCAGAAGTTAGCAATGAAGTAACTCCCAAGTGTGTCTAAGTAAAACAAATTATGATTATTTATGTACAAGAACCTGCATAAATAAAACACACATCAAATAAACCATTGTTCTTTCGACACTTTTGTTATCATCAAAGCTAAAAGAGAATATGTCATGAACAAATATTGTTCTAACAATCTGCCCCTTTTTGATGATGACAAACACAAGTTTTTAAAGGACAATGTTGGGCATTTAATTTTCTCTGCAACAACAGGGTATAAGGTTTGTAAGCTCCCCTTGAGTCTGATAGTCCACAACTGAGTTCTATTGACTGTAACACAAAGAACTATTTTTCAAGAAAAAATAAATCAGTCTTCTTAGTAGCATCAGGGTCTAAGGTTTCGCAAGCCCCCCTGATTCAAACAGTTCCAAGGTTGAGGTTTGTAAGCTCCCCCTTAGCTCCATATTTAAGAAAACCAAAATAACAACATTTTAACTTCCTTTGGTAACATCAGAATACGAGGTTTGTAAGCTCCTTCTGAGTCTAAATAGGCTAAGTCAGAGGTTTCTAAGCTCTTACTTAACACTATGTACAAGAGAGTTAAAATATGTTTCTTTTTTAACTTTCTTTGGCAACACCGGAATACAAGGTTTGCAAGCTCCTTCTAGGTTTGATAGGCTAAGTCTGAGGTTTGTAAGCTTTTCCTTAGACCTATGTATAAGAAAGTTAAAATACGCCTTGGGCAAGGTAACCATAAAAACAGAAAATAAATGACAAGAAAATAAATGACCAATATGTACAACTGAATAGGTACTTGATGGGTTCAGTTTCCACTTAAATACGTACTATTATTTCTCCCCCTTTTGTCACATCAAAAATAATAAAATAAAAGAAATAAAAAGAAGAAACGAAGGAAAGGAAAATAATTTTCACTAATTAATGCAATTCATATCATCATTACTTGATCAGTTTCCAAGAAAGAAAAGTAATCAATTAGCAAGGGTCATTTAGGATTGTGCAAACCAGTTAATGGTCAAAAATAGTCTTAAAAATTAGGCAAGAGATCTTATTCCAACGATTATACTCATAGACTACAATAAAAGGACCAACACCTAGTTCATTTTAAACAACATCTTCAAGAGTAATGGAGTCATCAGTTGAGAGCAACAAGAAATCTGTGGTAACAGAGATCTCAAAGCGTCCAACAAGGTGGAAAATCCAAAAACATCATAAACGAGTTGTTTCTGCATCATCCACTACTGACTCTGTGCTTCTTACAAAACCTACTTCAGATGAGGTAACATTAGCATCTCCAAAACAACCATACAAGAAGGATCCTTCAGAAGCTGCTATGAGACCATGAAGAAAGATCATAAAGAAAATAAGAAGGAAGCGGCTCAATCAGATGTTTGAGCAACTTGCAGTTCCAGAGCCAGAAATGGAAGATATTGTAGAATACGAACCAGATATTGATCATGGTAGCTACGAAAATTGTAGAAAAAGAATGACATAGAACCATATGTTTCTAGGTCTATCCATTTTCCTTTTAGGAATATTTTGTAATCCATTGACAAGATTAATGAAAAATGTTTTGAGCCATTTATTCATTTATATAGTATGTAACAATCATCCAGTTAACCTTGAGACATTCTGAAGGAGCATTATCAAAGTGAAACTGACAACAGAAACATTAGTAAAACTATTCAAACATTAACTCATAGATGTTCAGAGAATCTTAAATAGGTTAGATTACTAGATAATATTTCCAAGAGTTATTATTAGAGTACTGATGAGATTTAACCAATACTTAAATAATTTTAAACTCAAGACCATGTAAATATCATGTCTATAAAAAGGACTCAAATGATCTTTCTTCCATCATCACTTAATCCCTAAAACACCAAGATGTACAAGAAAAAGCAAATATGGGTTCCAAAGAGAGATTTCAGGAAGGTAGCATTACTGAATGTAGCAACTCAAGCAAACCAAGGCAAAGCAGTAACAGAAGAATCTACAATCAAGCAGACAACTTTAGAAGTGCTCTCCTCTTCAGCATCCTTTGTGAAGACACACAGAAGAAGAAGATCTTCTGGATCCAGACACAGACACCAATTAAAAAATGAGGCTTTGGAGTTTTCTAAGGAAGAATGGAAAGATTTCTTATATAAACTGGACATGTCAGATGATCCTAGGGAATTCCTTAGGGCCAATCCAACAGACTAGGAAATCCAATTGTCTTGTAATAACTTCCTCTTTAATAATGAAACAAGTTGCAAACATTTAGTACTTTTACCTATTTATTTTAGATTCTCATGAACAACATAGAATAAATATTCAACAGTTTAAAACCGAACACAAGCATGAACAAACTCCGAATTTATTAATAAGAAGCCTAATACAGAGATTTCAACAGAATACAAACCATAACTATGCAGAAATCTAACATCAGAATCTTTCATAGATAGCTTCAAACTTGTCTCTCCAAATCTTAGAAGAACTAGCCTCAGAACTTATGTTAACCCCCTTGTCATACCCCAATTTTTGACCCTAGATTTCATCATCATTCTAGGAAGCATTCAAGCATTGCATTGTTAACCCTAACCTTGTTCAAGTTTGTTCCTTGTTTTGCTTCATCAAAATTAGGGTTTTGCTCAAGAGAATCAAGAGAATCCTCACATGATCAGTCAATGTTTTGGAGTGATCATTAATCCCTCAAGTTTACATACACTTAAGAGGCTTCACCTTGTCAAGAATCAAGTGTAAATTGGTCTCATTACAAGTTCTATGAAGCTCAATTTCATCTAGTCACAAATTAGGGTTTTATCAGGAAAAGTCAACTGTGCCTCTGACTTTTGATCAAAGCATGATCCCAAGCCTTGGGACATGATCCAAGACACTCAAATACATCCTTGGAGCACATCCATGATGTTTGAAAGATTCAAGAATGCAAGATCATTGAAGATCACACAGTTAAATTCATCTGATACACAAGCTTTATCCGACAAAGTCAACCCTTTGTCTTTTATGGTTTTTGGTCCAAAGTGAAGTATTCAAGCCAAATTTCATCAAAACATGTTTGATCAATGAGTTTAAGCATGAAAAATTAAGATTTGAATGGTTTCTTGCAAAAGGGGCAAAGTTAAGAAACTTGAATTTTTTCTGAGTATAAGAAAAAACCTAGTTTTGCTACCAATTTTGAAAGGTCATAACTCTCAATCTACACAACCATTTTGTGTGCTCCAAAGCTCAAATTAAAGCTGTCACAACATACTACAACTTTGTACAAGAGGTGGAAACCTCAAAAAATGCTTAGATTTTGAGTTATGAAGCTTCAAAGTTTGGAAAAATCTTTGGACACTTAGAAATTTTTTAAGATAGGTATGATCCTTAGAAACAAGAATCTTTGGAGCCAGTTTTCACTATGATCCTTTGAGATTCAAGATTTTTGTTAAACATGAAAGTTTTAGAGAATATTTGGGGCTTTCCAAAAAGTACAATAACTCCTCCATAGCCTTCTTGAGCTGAGAGTTTCGAAGAGATGAAGTTGGTGTTACAAAGTTGGATTTCATGCCATTTTCACAATTTATTCTTGATCAAAACTCCAAGTCATGCCCTATAATCCTGCTTTGCAGTCCTCATTACTTCTAAATCAATCCATAATCAGAAGATTACACGATTTAGGGAAGCATTACACACTAATTTGAAGCTTTGTCCATTGAATTATGCCATTTTTGGAAGAAATGTGGGACTTCCATTTTGATAAAGCGACTTTAATCACCAAAGTCAACTTCTTGAGCTTTGTAGTTGTTCCTTCTGCATTGAAAAAGTTTTGTACTGATAAGCAAGACCTTAAGACACTATCAACCACCCTAGTGGCATGGTACTTTGCTTGGAAATGACACAAACTTCATGTAACCATCAAGTTGCAACTCAACCAAGCCAAAGATTGAGAACTTGGTAATCTGACCAGCTTCAAATCCCACGAGTTCTCCTATAAATAGGGGACTCCCTTATGTCATACCCCAAATTTTGACCACCAAGATTTCCCATCATTGTGAAGATCATTACCATAATATGGATGTACCATCATGCCTCATCAATCTCCCAAAGATAGTTGAGCATCCACCACAATCAAGAATTAGGGTTCGGGCCCTCTTAGAGTACATAGACAAAAGATCAATCAAGAAATGACATGATATTCAACTTGTATAACTTCTTAAACATCCACAAAGGATCAAGAGGACCCTCACATCAAAAAATCAAGCACACAGTTGTTGCATTCCAAGTGAAAGGAGCCTCGAAATACCCGATATCACCAAATTAGGGTTTTGGACGACTAGGACCTCTAGAGTGAGATTTTCACAAGGGCATGAGCCAAGACTTCAAAACATGACTCAATATACTCAAAGTAACCCTAGGAATCCATTTTCAAAGTTAAATTACCCTCAGAGGATGCATTCATCAAAAGTCGGGAATTAGGGTTTTTACGCGTCGAACCGCTCCGGAGCAAAATGTCAAAACATGACTTTTTTGGCAAAAATGATCCTTATGACTCATATTTTCATAAAATATGAGTTATAATGTCATTCGAACAAGAATTGATCAAGAAATCATGATAACTTGTAAAAGGGGTAACCTTGAAAAATTGAAAAATTTTCTAAGTTACTAAGTTTGGATGGTTTTGGTACCAACTTCCAAAGGCCATAACTTTTGATCTAGACATCCATTTTGAATGATCCAAAGCCTGATTTGTAGGTCTTCCTACATTATACAAAAGCTTCAACTACATGAAACTCTGATTCTTCATGGATTTTTAGTTATGGATGGATCAAAATGGTGAAAAATCAAGAACATGACACTTAGTACAAAACTGTCTAAGTGTCAGCTTTGGGCATCAAAGTTCATGAAGATTTTTCAATTGGATTCAGATAGTTTCAAGACCAACTATGATCACACGTGAATTGTACCATATGAGGGCTTTCTAAATAGCACAAGAGCTTTCCATAAATCCATTTGAGCAAGGAGATATGACCCCCTCAAAATCACCATTTCCAACTGTCTTGTACAAGACATAATTTTGCATTTTTGCTCGATTTGGAAAAATCACACAAGTATAAGCCTTGTCATTCATTTGGACACCTCAGGGGATAACATCAAAGAGAAATGATCTGATCCACAAGCCTCCCAAGTGCAAGGATCTACATGTAACCATAAATGCCCTAAAAGGGCTAAAAAGCTCAAAGACTACAATTTTATTTCAATGCTTTCAATGGATTCACAAGGTGGCACGCATCAAGACATTGCTAACTGAATTGAGTCAAGATTCAGCTCTGAACCAGAGGACTCATAGCCTGTGCCCTAACCTCAAGTCAATGGCTAGAGGAGACTTGAGATTCCTTTTGATCAACATTGGCCAAGGGACAGTCCAAGCTTCCATTCACTATTGATGCCAAAACAAACTTGTTACACTATAAATAGACATCAATTCTGATCAGTTTGAGTACACCAAAGCACCCAAACTGATGCTTTACTCAAAATCTCTCTTTCACTCCAAAAATGCCTTCCTTTGCAAGTTACTATCGAATTTTGCACTAGGAAGCCATTCCATCATAACCAATTGATCTAACACCTTCCATATATCATATATGAGCTGATCAAACACCTCTTACACATCTGGAACATCAGGATCATCATCTTCATTTCTCACTTGGACCAGTTGCAGTCAGAGTTGAGCCAACCTATCCAGAGAGTTTCAAAACATCTTGAAGGTTGCAACACGATCCTTGAGACTCAAGGAAGCTAACCAGACCACTGTTTCACTTCTGTAACACCTCTACCATTGAAATCGAATCCTTCTTGCAGAGGTAAACCTTAAACTTTCAAACTCAATGAATCATGCATCATAAACATGTTTTCAAATTACCATTGTGTTTCTGAATGTTTGTAGATCATTTTCCCTCAATCAATTGCTGTTTATCTTATGTGTATGTGATTTCATTGAGTTCTTGCACATTTTAGGGTTCATCTGGTTAGAGTGTAATATCTTTTATTACACTTAGTTAAAATGAAATTGAATAAAGCCATTGTATTCCTTATTTAAAAACGCTCGATTTTCATCTTTATATCATGTGAAATGGTTGAGAAATGAGAGAGATAGAAGGCTTCACGTAGCTTGCCCAAGGAAGAAGATGGCCATGGCGCCATTCTTCAGAAATTAAGCTTAGTTTTAGTATATATTATTCAGTTGCCACTATATATTTGAATTGACATTGCGCCCTAGTGGTTGATCAGTTGTTTTTGTGTGTGTAGCAAACAAAGGGTCTGGGGTTCGAATCCCCCTCGCCCAGACATTTTGGTTTTATTTTTTGAACCATTTTCAAAGGTTTTTTCATATATTATCATCACTTTCCATCCTCTATCAGCCACACACACATGGCTTAGATGGTAAAATTTTGAACTCTTCACTCCAAGGGCGTGAGTTCAATCTTTGGGAGGACCATTCCCTATTTTTTACCACTTTTTCTTTTCAGTTTTTCTCACAATTTCTTAATAACTTCTAAAATTAATTTCTTTCTCAATTTCAAACATTTTTTATTAATTTTTTTTTTGAAAATTCACAAAAATGATAAAATATTTTATTTTATAAAAATCTCACAAAAAATATTATTTATTTTATATATTTAATATTTTCATAAAGAATTTATTTTTAGTTGTTTTTAAACATTTGAAAATAATTTCTTTCTCTTGATTTTAAGTTCAAATAAGTTTTAAATCATTCTAGGGGTAAAACATGATTTTTCAAACTTTGATCCTAGATCATAATTTGTTTTTCACATATGTTTGGCAATTTTGATCATTTTAATTGAATTTTTATTTAATTAAAATGCCCTTTTTGAAAATCAAATTAGGATTTTATTATTTTCACCCTCACAAACATTTTTCAAAACACTTTGGGCCTCTAATAGAGTGTAAGACCCATCCCTTGTAAATAAAAACCATTTTGGGCCTCAGCCATTGTATAAGTCACAGTACGTAAAAAAATCTCGGCGCGATCGCCGTTTTCAAAACAAAATCATTTGGACCTTCCTTTGTGTTGTAAGTCCCATTTTTCTTTTTTTTTCAAACACTTTGGGCCTCTAATATAGGGTAAGTCTCATCCCTTTGTACATAAAACCTTTTTTGGGCCTCAGTCATTGTATAAGTCCCTTTGCGATTCTTAAAAACGACGGTGCAATCACTGTCTATCTGGGCATCTCCTTGAGTTGTAAGCCCCATCTCTTATATAGAAATAAAATTCGGGCCTCTCCTCAAGTATAAGCCCCAATTTTCTCTTTTAAAGCAACTTTCCCCTTTGATTTATATTTAAATTCATAGTTGTTATCAAAACTTTCTTTAATTTCGTGAACAACTAACCATACAGCTGTTACAATGGAAGCTTGCTCACCTGTAAGTTTTAAAACAATTTTCTTTTACATACTTGTATATATATATATATATATATATATATATATATATATATATATATATATATATATATATATATATATATTTGTTTGTAATGCTGGAAGCTTGCTCACCTGTAAGTCCTTCTACCCTCTTTTACATACTTGTATATATTTCATCTGTATATATATATGCCTGTATATTATCTGCTTAGAGTTTTCCCCGACAATTAGGTCTAGGAATAGATCAAACCAGTTGGTCACTCTTTCAACACAGCCAAAACTTGGTTCCCCATAGGAATTTCCAGATACAGTCTTGCCTCCTCTTGGGCTTATACAATATGGAACACCTGGGCTTATACAATATGGAACACCTTAAGCTTCAAAGACACAACAATCACACCCTCTAAACCTCTTCTTGCTCCCAACCAACAGAATTTGCAAAAACACCCCAATTTTGCAAAATCTCCCATCAAGCTTATTTCAGTCGTGCAAACCTCAAACCAACACCACTAACCATCTCTACGCACTTAATAGAACTTGTTTCAACCCTTGAACAAGTTTTGTATTACCCCATACACTATCCACCATTTCTCACCTTCATTTTGCAAGAGGATTCGAGTTTGAGATTTGAAGTCACTTCCAACCAATCTAAACACTCAAGTATTCTCTCCAAGGATCAACAAGGCTAAGGAGACTCTCTTTTCACTTCTGTAGCAATATTTGAAGAGGCCTTTGACTGTCTCCAAGAGGTAAGGATCTTGAAACTTAAAACTCATATTCCATGCATTTTAATGTCTCATGTTTGAAGCAAGAATGATATCTATACTCTATATAATATGTTTGAAGCATTGGTTGTGTTATTTTGAGTGTACATGTAATGTTTTGACATTTGAAAATTTAGTGGTATTGTACTGTTGTTGAGCTTCGTGTGTTTTACACAGTTAGTTTTAGGGCAAGATAATGGGACCTTTGGGTTCCTTGTGAAAAATACTACAATTTTAATTTTTACAAAATTAAAATTGGTTGAGAAATGAGAGAGATATAGAGAGTTGAAAACCTGGCCATGGATGAACTAGGGCACAGGGAGAGAGAAAGAAAAAAAAAGTGGGGGAAGAAGAAGGCTGAAGTGACGCTGAGTTGGTGCCCAGGTGCTGCTGACTTGGCCATTTTGGAGTGTTTCTAAAATATACATTTTTTGAATCCATATAGTTAATGGATGAGGGTGTAGCACCGCTGGTTAAGGAGGTTTGTGCGTTTGTTTGCCTGCCATAGGACTGGGGTTCAAATCCCCCTCGCCCCAATCCTTTTTATTTTTTATGAGTCTCAAACAGTTTTAAAATATAATGATTTAAAGTCATTCCTTAGTCACATGTGTGCGTTGGCTCATTTGGTAAGGTTTTGAGTTGTTGAAGCTGAGTGCGCGGGTTCAAGTCCTGGCTAGGACATAACCTGTTTTTTTGGCACTTTTCCATTTCATTTTTTTCACAAATTTCAAAACATCATAACTTGATCACCCCTTAACCTTTTTGATCCCTTCTTTTTACTATAGACTCATGCTGATGTCTACTTTCATGTGGTATAATTTGTTCCCTAAAAATATTTATTTTTCTCATACTTATGATGGTTCAAAATATTTAACTTTTTAGGGTTTCCTTAGGATATTTTGGATTTCTTTTGATTGGTTCTTGGATTTCCTTTGATAACCATGAGTTGTATGATTATTTTGTAACATGTACCAACCTTGTGTGATGTTGTCAACTTGTATATTTGGTTTTGACTTGGTTTTTGGCTCATTTCATGTATGTTTACATGTTTAAATGCCTTGAACTTTGCTTGCCTACATCATGAACCTTTGTACAACTATCTTGCCTTAACATGAAATGTCCTCTCCATGTTTACATGACCATGATGTGCATGTTTGCCTTTGTGAATGATTTCACCATGTTTGTGTGTTCTTAAAAATTTGAATGTTTTCATAAATATGCCATTAAGTACATGTTTGTTTGCCTTGACCTTTGTGATGTTCTTACTTGTTCATGACCATAATTGATTTCTTAACATGTATAATTGGTTGTTACCTACTTGTATTAACATGTTCAACTTGTAACCATGCCTAAATGTTCAAATAATTCCTTAACTTGTTCACATGATGTTTGAACTTTCAATATGTCATCTTTAAGCATTCTCATATGCCATCCTTTGTATGCTTTCATATTCATCCACATGTTATTGTCATAAACATGTTCTTGGTGTTCAAATATGATTGTTTGTTACCATTTACTTATTTTATATTCATGATTAAGTAATGTCTTAACTTATCCATGTATGCCTTGAACTTTGATTGTTATCATAACTTATGCATGCCTTACTTCATCTTTGAATTTCTATCCATGATAAGTGATGTCTTAACTTATACATGTTAACTTTAAATCCTTGTCTTTACCCATGTTTAAGTGTTGTCATAACTTTCACATGTTAACTTATAACTTTGAAGCTTCCCATGCCTAAGTATTGTAATAACTTATCCATGCTTTGAAATTTTTAAATTGTATTCATGATTAAGTGTTGTTACAACTTATCCTCCTTTGTCTTGTATTCGTGATTAAGTGGTGATAGTAAACCCTAAAGCATGTTTGCCTTAATTATGTACTTGAACTCATCATCCATGATACCTTAGTCTTGTTAGAACTATATCTCATGATTGTTTAGATGTTGTAACATCTTTTATTGCTTGAACTTACCTTGTTTGTCACCATGTTGATTTAAAACATCTTTGAACCTTTGAACATACTAGGTAGTTACCTTGTCTAGCTGTTGACTTTGTTAAGTCCTTACTCTAAATGTTGTCACATTTATCTTTATGCTTTGGTTGTAACCATGTGCTTTACTTTTGTCATGCTTCCATTAACATCATGTTTGAATGTTACTTTCAATTGATATCATGTTTGAATATCATGTTTGTTCATATCATCCATGCTTAAATCATACTCCATTCAACTTTGTTAAGTTATTCCCCCAAGTGATGTTAGCTTGTTAGCTTCCATCCTCAAGTTGCCCTCTATTCCTTAATCCAAGGGAAAGTCTCTCTATTGACTGCATGTCATAGATAGCTTAGCATTACCCATTCCCTTTAACCTTGTTAGAGTCATTAGGTGTTTGAGTCTTAGACTTAAGTTAGAATTTACAACTCTTTTGACTTTGTCAAGTCAAGTAAGTGTTAAGACCTTAACACTTAATTCCCCTTTGAACCCTGATCATAATCAAGTGTTCATTCATCCTTAGTGAGGAGAACTACAAATGCTCTGATTCCATCCTTGTAAGGATATGTAGGCATAAGACCACGAAGTTTTGGCGAGCATACTTAGTAACTAAACCTTTAGGTTCCTATCTCTCATAACCCAAACACCTACACAATAGCAAACAATACCACAAATACTATTAAGAGGTTCCTATAGAATACTATGGATGCTTAGGATGCTAACACCTTCCCTAGGTATAACCAATCCTCGACCCCCAAAATCTCTTAGCATTGTTGTTACATTACAAACTTAGGGTTTTTACGATCTTTACCCTTTCCCTTGGATAAATCAAAGCTCGGTGGTGAATCTTTAAAAGATTTGTGATTCAATTTTAATCAATAGCTTGATATCCAATTCTCACCGCAACAGAAAATGGCGACTTCACTGGGGACATTAAGAGGATTAAGCCTAACTTACTTGTATTTGCTATATTCTTGTTTGCTTGTTTTGATTGTTGCTCCATTTGGGTTGTTACCTTGAGTGGTGAGATAAGTCCCGACCTTGGACTTGAGAGAAAAAATAAGATAGGAAGGTGGTATATTCAAGAAGGCTCATAGGGAGTTGATTCCCGACCAAGCTAACTTGAGAATCACCACTCAGTGGAGGCACTTTTGAGAATAAGTATTGTTGATCAAGAGATTGTGAAAACAATGCTATTTCTTGATTAAGCCTACGAAGCTGAGAACATTTAATCACCTTTAACCCCACTTGGCCTTGTTAGGAACGTAGTGCGATGACTATGAGGGAGTAGTCCCAAAATAGTTGATACGCGATACTAAACCCAAAAGAGGTTCTCTTGAGAATATTATTAACTACCGAGTAAATTGGGAAATTGATAATATCCGAAAGATGGGCTGATGACTTTGGGAACTTGTTAGAACCCATACAGGTACATAATAAACCCTAGTACATACCAAATGGGAGGGGTGAACCTTTGATTTTATGCAAGCCTTACACCATGTTTGAGTGTGATCTTGTCTTGTTTGTGCATACATGCATTCATAAACATCATTGTTCATAAAAGATTTCGTGGAACTTAAACTCTTGTTTGTAAACATCATAGGATAATCATGGATAATGACAGAAGAAAAACTATAAGTACACTTTCAAGAGTCCTAACTTGGGTGACCTACAGAGATTAAGAGCCCTGGTTAAAGACCGAGAAGGGATCAAGGACAAATATGGGAAGCTGTTGTCGCTGCTGAAGATTAAGATGGAAGATGGTCTTCTCTCCACACTCCTTTAGTTTTACGATCCAGTCTACCATTGTTTCACCTTTCTTGACTACCAACTTGTTCCTACATTGGAGGAGTATTCCTACTTAGTTGGGTTTCCTATTTCTAACAAGTCTCCTTTCCCTTTCTTGGAAAAAGATCCTAATGAGCAAGACATCGCCAAAGCCACACATTTGGAGTTGTCTGAAATTCAAGGTAACATAACCACCAAAGGAGGAGTCTTTGGTCTGACTACAGATTTTTTGATTGGGAGAGCTCAGTACTATGCAGATCATATGAGCATGGATGCTTTTGAGGCTATTCTTGCCTTACTTATCTATGGAGTGTCCCTCTTCCCAAGTTTTGAAGACTTTGTTGGCATCAATGCTATCAAGATCTTCCTAAAGAAGAATCAAGTTCCTACCTTGTTAGCAACCATTTATCACTCAGTCCACTTGAGGAACTTCCATGGAAAAAGGGATGATCACATGCTGTGTGCCATTATTGTACAAGTGGTTTATTTCTCACTTGCCCAAATCAAGCTCGTTTTGGGATATCAAGAATGGTTGGTGGTCACAGAAGATCATGGCTCTCACCCACTCAGACATTGATTGGTATAATCATGTCTATGATAGAGTTATAATCATTAGTAGCTGTGGGGACTTTGCCAATGTACCTCTTCTTGGTACCAAAGCAGGAATTAGCTATAATCCCGTCTTAGCTCGCCGTTAGCTAGGATATCCTCTAAAAGACAAACCCAAGAGTATTCATGTTGAGAGTATCTTCTTCAAGGATGGTGAAGACAACAAAGAGCTTAAAGAGCAGATTGTGATTGCTTGGAGCCATTTGCACAAGAAGGGAAAAAAAGACATAGGGAAGTCCAACTGTGTTTCTTTGGAACCCTGTCTCCAATGGGTCCGAGATAGGGCCATCGAGCTGAAGGTGCCTTATCCTCGTCAAGAGCCCATAACTCTGAAGAAGGAACCTACTCTGATCTTCATGTCTGAAGTAGAGAAGTTGAAGATTGCTTTAAGTAAAGCACTTCAAGAAAGAGATGCTTGGGAGAATAAATACCAAGTAGTCGTCAGGGAGAACGCAGAACTCCAAATACAACTACAGACAAAGAATGAAGAAGTACTCTCTTGTAAGAAGAGGAAAGTGCAAGAAGATTTATTTTCCTCTAGCCCTCAGTCGACTCCTTGGAAGTTGATCGTGGATAGGCTTACTCTCGAGAAGACTCAGATAGAGGAGCAAATCAAGAAGCTCAACATGAGGCTGCTAGGAGAATCTCCTTAGGGCTTTTGTAGCTTTTATTTAGCTTTTAGTTTAGGGCTCTTGTAATAAGTACTAAACATTTTGTAATCCTCTTTTGAATTAATGAAATAAGTTCTCTTTTTAATGTATCCTTGATGTTTGCAAATGTTTAAGTTCCACAAAGCTTTTTGCATTGCATCTTGAATTTGTTGTCACATTTGCATTGTATTTCTTTTCATAAAACTCATTTCCGTCTTGTCATCTCTAGTTTCCACACTGAATCCTCAACTCCGGTAGAACACCCGTGCTCAAGCTAAGAGAAGAATGGCAGATCAAGAGCACGAGATTGATCACATCAATAACGAGCTGGAAGACCTCCATGGAAATGTGGGATAAATCATAGAGATGCTTCAGGTTATTCGTGCCAAGATGGATACTCAGACAACTGTTGTTTCTGAGATTGTAAACCATATGGTAGACCCTCTACCAGTTACTACTTCTGTCACTCTACCTCCATTTGGACTCTTGCCAGATTTTGTTCCTCGACCACAAGTTCATGTCTCTGCTCAACAGACAGTTCCATTAACAGCTGATGTTCCTAACATAGTTCCGACTTTTGTACCCGCTGCCGTGCACACTCGTATAAATCAACCTTTTTATGATGACCATCATCAAGTTTATGACATACCCGATGGGTCTGAATATGAGGATGAGAAATTTGATAAGCTGAAAGAGAATATGGACTTGATTGAGAAAAGACTCAGGGCTATGGAAGGGGATCAGGTATTTGGAGCCGCTGCTCGTGAAATGTGTTTCGTATCTGGGTTGGTGATTCCCACCAAATTCAAAACACCAGTCTTTGACAAGTATGAAGGGGCATCTTGCCCTAAGATTGATTTGATTATGTATTATCGCAAGATGGTAGCTCATGTTGATAATGACAAACTAATGATCCATTGTTTCCAAGACAGTTTGAAATGAGCATCCTCAAAATGGTATCTAAGTTTGGATCAGTCAAGGATCCTCTGTTTTCAAGACCTCTCCGATGCCTTCATAAAACACTATAAATATAACATGGATCTTGTGCCAGATAGAAGGCAGTTGCTCAACATGTTGCAGAAAAACTCTGAATCTTTTAAAGAGTACGCCCAAAGATGGAGGGAAATGATCTCTCAAGTAGAGCCTCCTCTATTGGAAAAAGAGCTTGCAGACTGGTTTGTTGACACTGTACGGCCATAATTTTATGAAAGAAAGGTGGGAAGCATCACTGCTAACTTCTCTGACTTGGTGGTCGTGGGGATCAAAATAGAACTGGGTCTAAAGAATGGGAAAATGAGTGGTTCAGTGGGTAGTTCTAAATATGCAGTTAAAAGGCTTTCTAGTGGTTTCCAAAAGAAGAAGGAAGAAAAGACCAACGACGTCACAAATACCCGTAGAATAAATTCCTCATGGAAGAATCAACAACAGTAACAACAACAGTTTATTCAACAACCGGTGTATCAGTATGCCCCTTAATCATATGTGGCAGTTGTTACTCCCACTTTCAATCAACAACAACCTGTTTTTCAACAAGTTCCTCAACATCAGCAAGCGTCCAACGCTCCTCAACAAAATCCTATTCAGCGTCATAACAATTAGAATCAGAATAGAAGACAGGGAGGGAGGCCACCAATCCCCCCTATCCCTATGACCTATACAAAGATGTATCCGTTTCTCATTGAACAAGGCTTGGCCACTCCAAGACCATTGGGTCCTCCACCAGAGAAATGACCACCATATTACAATCCCAATGCCCATTATCCTTTTCATGAGGGCGCTCCTGGTCATGATCTTGAGGGTTGTTACGCCTTAAAACATATTATAAGGGAGTTGGTCGAGAAAAATATTTTGTCTCTCAATGATACAAATTCAAATGCGAAGAGTAATCCTCTGCCTGCCGATGGGGTATCTGTCAATGCAATAGAAGAAGGGATCGATGAAGTGTTAATCTGTGATGTAAAAGACATCAAAACTCCACTGCCAGAATTTCATGCCAAGTTGTTTGAAGTTGGTTTAGCCAAAGAATGCCACAAGAATTGTGCCAAGTGTCCTGTTCAGTCAAAGGGTTGTGAAGGGGTCCAAAAGGATGTCCAAGCTTTAATTAATCAAGGTGTGCTTCAGATAAGCAAACGTGTGAAAAAGAATGAAGTGGCTGTGATTGAACCAATATTCAATCTACCAACTCTTGTGTTCAAAAGAGTTGAATCTGCTTACAAAAAGGTTGAACCTGTTTTTAATCTCCCTAAGCTTGTTTCTAAACTTCCAGATCCAGTTGTGACTACTGTTCAAGGGAAGAAGATGATTTACGAGCCAAAACAAATACCTTTTAAAGTTGTGCCTTGGAACTATGGAGTGGCTGATAGTGATCAGAAAACTGTGAGTTCAAAAAAGGGGATGAAGGTTGTGAATGATGTGGTAACGAATATAGCGGGGCCAAGCAAAATGACCTGCAGTGGTCGAATTTATAACCCTCTTATCTGTGTGGTGCCTCAAGTGTAAAAAGAAGCTACTATCACTCTCAAAGACAAGGATGTTGTTCCCATAAATAAAGATGAAGAGTTTCTCAGAATCCTCAAAAGGAGTGACTACAAGGTTATCGAACAGTTGCATCAGACACCATCAAAGATCTCCATATTATCTCTAATCATGAGCTCTCCCGCACACCGCAATGCTTTGTTAAAGCTTCTTGCCCGGGCTCATGTGACACAGGACATTACTGTCGAATAATTTGATAATGTGATAGCCAACATCACCGCCTGTAACACTTTGAGTTTTGATGGGGGAGAATTGCCTAAAGAAGGTAACAATCATAATTGTGCCTTGCACATTTCTATTAAATGTGAAGAAGATACCTTGGCTAGAGTGTTTGGTTGACACAGGGTCATCCCTCAATGTGTTGTCCAAAAGGACTCTTGCAAAGCTTGCATGTGAAGTGACAGAAATGAAGCCCAGTTCTCTTGTTGTAAAAGCTTTTGATGGCTCTAGGAGGTCTGTGATCGGAGAGGTAGAATTACCTATTCTCATTGGTCCCCATATGTTTGACATAACTTTTCAGGTGATGGACATCAACCCCAACTATAACTGTCTATTGGGAAGACCATGGCTTCATGCCGTTGGGGCAATCACATCTACTCTTCACCAAAAGATGAAATTTGTGGTTGACGAAAAGCTGGTAACCATATTTGGAGAAGAAGATCTCATGGTGAGAAATCTTTCTTCCTTCAAATACATTGAAGCAGATGAAGACGCACTGTAAACTACTTTCCAAGCGCTTGAAATTGCAAACGTGGTCATGTTTGAGGTAGAGAAACCTGAGCAGAGGGTCTTTCCGTCTTTTACATCTCTGAAAGGTGTCATTTCTACTATTGAGGATGGGAAAATAGCAGGCTGGGGTGAAGTGATCGACGTCAAGATCAAGAAGGGTCGCTTTGGGTTGGGTTACAAACCAACTAAGAAAGCGTCAACTCCTAACCAGAACCGACCAAGAGAAATCCAAGAAGTATTCATCAGTGCTGGCTTCCAAGTGAATACAATTGTCGAAGACTTTGAAAACGAAGACCTAAGCCACTTGGTATACCGTTCTGATGTGGCATTAAGCAATTGGGATTCTGTGGAAATTCCCGATATCCTCCCGTTATCAAAGTAATCTTTGTTGTTTTGTTTTAATGTTTCCAAAAAATCCATAGTCATGCCCAAGACTATAGGATCATTTTGTAAGGGCCCCCTTCTATTTTTCAAAGATTAATGAATGAAGGTGTTTTGTTAAATTCCTGTTTTGTTCATTTACTTTTTGCTTTTCACTTTTAAAATGAAAAAAGGAAATCTTTTCATAACCACTAAAAAGAACAAAGAGCATTCCCTCATTGTATCACCCTTTGTTTCATTTTTAATAAAAGCAATCATCTAAAACATGCAGAAGCATTGATACCCACATTGAATTTGATGACTCTCCGATCTCTCCTAACTTTCATGCACCCATTAATCAAGTTGAAGATGAGGGTGAGGCAGATTGTGACATCCCATATGAATTGGCTAAGATGTCTAATTACGAGTACGCAGATCTCCAACCACACCAAGAGCAGGTCGAAAGCATCAACTTGGGCAGCAAAGAGGAGAAAAAGGAAATCAAGATTGGCACCACACTTGGGGAAAATGTTAGAGCAAAGTTGGTAAAGCTACTCCAAGAGTATGTGGACGTGTTCACATGGTCGTATCAAGATATGCCCAGTTTGGACACTGACATCGTCGTTCATAAGCTACCCCTCAAGCCTGATTGTCCTCCCGTCAAACAGAAACTCCGAAGAACAAAACCAGACATGGCCTTAAAGATCAGAGAAGAAGTTAAAAGACAGATTGACGCTGGATTTCTTGTTGTTGTAAAGTATCTGCAGTGGGTGGCCAATATTGTTCCTGTACCAAAAAAGGATGGAAATGTTCGAGTGTGTGTCAACTATAGGGATCTAAACAAATCCAGCCCAAAGGATGCTTTCCCTCTTCCGCACAACGATACCTTAGTGGATAATACTGCTAAGTTCAATGTATTTTCTTTCATGGATGGATTCTCAGGATACAACCATATCAAAATGGATCCTGACGATATGGAGAAAACTACCTTCATCACACCGTGGGGGACCTATTATTATAAGGTCATGCCATTTGGACTCAAAAATGCAGGTGCTACTTACCAAAGGGCGATGGTTACACTTTTCCATAACATGATGCATAAAGAGATAGTAGTCTATGTTGATGACATGATTGCTAAATCCCAAAGCAAAGAGGACCATTTGGATCACCTATTCAAATTGTTCGAGCATCTCAGAAAGTTCAGATTGCGACTAAATCCAGCTAAGTGTACTTTTGGAGTTCGGTCAAGAAAATTACTTGGATTCATTGTTAGCCAACGAGGGATTGAAGTTGACCCAGATAAAGTCAGAGCAATTCAAGAAATGCCCACTCCGCAAACCGAGAAGCAAGTCAGAGGTTTTCTTGGTAGACTTAACTACATCTCCAGATTCATCTTCAAGATGACTGCTACTTGTGAGCCCATCTTCATGCTGCTCCGAACGGATCAAGCAGTCGAATGGAATTCTGATTGCCAGTTGGCTTTTAAAAAGATCAAAGGTTATCTCCAAGAACCTCTAATTCTGATTCCGCCTGTGCCTGGCAAACCTCTCTTTATATATCTGACAGTACTAGAAGTGTCCATGGGTTGCGTACTCGGACAACATGATGAGACTGGAAGGAAAAAGCACGCCATATACTATCTAAGCAAGAAGTTTACCGACTATGAAAGTAGATACTCGCTTTTAGAGAAAACTTGTTGTGCTTTAGCTTGGGTTGCCAAATGCCTCAAGCAATACATGATCTGCCACACTACTTTATTGATCTCCAAAATGGATCCGATAAAGTATATCTTTGAAAAGCCTGCTCAGACTGTAAGGCTTGCCCGATGGCATATGCTCTTGTCCGAATATGACATCTAGTACGTAACTCAAAAGTCCATTAAGGGGAGTATCTTGTCAGAATACCTCGCAGAACAGCCAGTTGAAGAGTATGAGCCTCTTAAGCTTGACTTTCCTGATGAAGACATTATGTTGATAAGGAAAGATTATGAAGAACCTGGTCCAGATGAGGGTCCCAAGCCTGGACCCCGTTGGAAAATGATGTTCGATGGTTCCTCTAACTACAATGGGCATGGTGTAGGTGCTATCTTGAAGAATCCGAATGGTGGTTACACTCCGTTTACAGCCAGACTAGACTTTGAATGTACAAACAACATCGCCGAATACGAAGCATGTATTCTAGGTCTCGAAGCGACAATTGAACTTCACATCAAAATTCTTGAAGTGGGTGGAGATTCAGCTTTGGTGATATACCAAGTTAAGGGTGAATGGGAAACCCGAGACAAAAATTTGATTCCCTACAAAGCTTATATTGTGGAAATGATCAAGTACTTCGATGAGATCACTTTCCGACACGTTCCAAGGTCCGATAATCATGTTGCTAATGCTTTGGCTATGTTAGCCTCCATGTGGAAGGTTAGATTTGTCAATGAAGCGCCACTCATCCGAATTGAAAGAAAGACTGAGCCTGCTTATTACCAATCAGTGGAAGAGGAAACAGATGGAAAACCATGGTTCTACGACGTCAAGTTATATTTGCAAAACCGAGAATATCCAGCTAATGCTACTGCTCTTGACAAGAAAACTTTGAGAAGACTGACGTCCAAGTTTTTCCTTAGCAATGGTGTGCTGTATAAAAGAAGTCATGACATGGTTCTGCTAAGATGCATCGACAAGCATGAAGTCGGCCTGTTAATGCAAGAAATTCATGAGGGACAATTTAGGACTCACGCCAACGGCCATGGCATATCCAAGAAGTGCTTGAGGGCTGGATATTATTGGTTGACTATGGAATCTGATTGCATTCAATATGCCAGGAAATGCCATAAGTGCCAAACATATGCTGATAAGGTGCACGTGCCTCCGACATTGCTAAATGTTTTAACATCTCAATGGCCTTTCTCAATGTGAGGCATTGACATGATTGGAGCAATCGAACCCAAGGCTTCCAACGACCATCGTTTCATCTTGGTTGCCATCGACTACTTTACAAAATGGGTAGAAGTTGCTTCATATTCCAATGTGACCAAACAAGTGGTTGCCCGCTTCATCAAGAAGGACACTATATGTCGTTACGGAATTCCAAGCAGAATCATTACATATAATGGAACTAACCTGAATAACAAGACGATAAAAGAATTGTGTGAGCCCTTCAAGATCGAGCACCATAATTCTTCGTCCTACCGTCCAAAGATGAATGGAGCTGTTGAAGCTGCCAATAAAAACATCAAGAAAATCCCGCAAAAAATGGTCAAAACCTACAAGGATTGGCATGAAATGCTACCCTTCGTATTGCATGGATACTGGACCTCCATCCGCACTTCAACAAGGGCAACCCCTTTGTCATACCCCAAATTTTGACCACTAAGATTTCCCATCATTGTGCAAATCATCAGCATAATATGGATGTACCTTTGTACCTCATTAGTCTCCCCAAAGATGGGTGAGCATCCACTACAATCAAAATTAGGGTTTCAAGCCCTCGCAGAGCTCTTAGACAAAGGATCAATCAAGGAATGACATGATTTTCAACTTGTCTAACCTCTCAAACATCCACAATGGATCAAGAGGACTCCCACTTCAAGGATTAAGCACAAGGTTGCTCCCTTCTAGGTGGATCAAGCTTCAAGATCGCCAGTGCCACCAAATTAGGGTTTGGTTGACTAGGGCCTCCAGATGGAAATTTTCCTCTGGGCATGAGACAATGCTTCAAGGCATAACCTAAAATACTCCATGGAACATCATAAACCCCATCATCAAGTCAATTTAGCCTCAGGGGATGCATACATCAAAAATCAGGAATTAGGGTTTCTTGACCTAATTCACCCCTAAGTTGACTTTTGGGACAAATCATGAGCCAAGACCTCAAGACATGATTTGAGGTTCTCCAACATACCACATTGATCCATTTGCAACAATGGATTGACCCAAGAAGCTTGAGCAACAAGTTTCAATTTCATCTGAACCACAGTTAGGGTTTCGCGAGAAAAGTCAACTGTAGCTTTGACTTTTGACCAGGACATGCTCCCAAGCCGTAGGACATGATTCAATACACCCTATAACACCCATGGAACATGTCCATCAAGTTTGATTTAGGTCAAGGACATGATTTCCTAAAGGATCGCACAGTTTGGAATTCATCTGATAAAAAGTCAACTGTGCACAAAAGTCAAACTTTGACTTTTTGAGATTTTTCATAAAAATGGTTTTTTAACCCTAAAATGATGTTAATGTGTGATTGGAATCATCATTCATCAAGAAAAATCAAAGAAAGTGGGATAACTTGTAAAAGGGGTAACCATAAAAACTTAGAAATTTTTCGAAGTTATGGAATAAAGTGGCAAGAGTACCAACTTTGGAGGATCATAACTCCTAAACCACAAAGCCATTTTTCCCCATCCAAAGATGGATTTGTAGCCCTCATGGCCCTCTACAAAAATGTCAACTACACCTCATCCCAATTCATCATGGATTTTGAGTTATGGTTGGATCAAAATGGCTAAAAACCTAAAATTGACATTTTTCAGCACTTAGCCAAAATCTGCCTTGTAATTTCAGCACAATGTCCCAACTTCAAGGCTGTTTTTTTCCATGATCCAAGTTGAACCAGGTCTAGGGCCAAACATCAAAGTTGAAGTACGTCATCTAAGCTTTCCGGAAAGTCCTAGAACGTCCATGTAGCATACTCGACCAGGGAGTTATGGATTTTACAAAAAGGCTTGCTGCAGCTGAATTTTTCAGGGGCAGATTTGCACATTTCTTGTGCCACACGAATTTTCAAGCCTTGTCATCATTTTGGACACATCTAAGGATCAAATCCAAGTGGGATGATCTGATCCATGAGCCTCCCAAGTCCAAGGAACCAAAAATAGCATGTCAAAACCTAGAAATCCCTAAAAGAGGGACAAAACTCCAATTTTGGTTTGGAGCATTTAATTGATGCTTAGAGGTGGCATGAACTGAGCTTCCTCCAACTGAATTCAGTCAAGATTCCTCCAACAACTAAGGAACCAGCAGCCTGTGCTCTAACCTCTAGTCAATGGCTAGAGGAGACTTGGATTCTCATTGGCCAACATTGGCCAAACCTCTGCTGCAGCCACCATTCACTATTGCTTGCAAAACAAACTTGCTCTACTATAAATAGAGCTCATTTGTGCTCAGTTTGAGTACACCAAAGCCATCAAACAGATGCTTTCCTCAAATTCTCTCTTTCACTCCAAAATGCCTTCTTTAGTAAGGAAATTCTGAGTTTTTGAGTTGGAGAGCATTTCCATCACAGCTCATGATGCTAACACCTCATAAACATCATATGTAGGTGATCCAAACTCTCACAAGTGACCTATAACACCAACATCACAAAGTCACCTCTCAAAACCTCAAAATGGCACTTTTTTTGCATTTTTCAAGCCATGTCTTGATTCAGTCACTTTCCAAACCAGATAAAACCTCAAACACACTCCAAATATCATCCTTGAACTATCCCAAATGGTGCCACACATCTGGAACACCATTTGAGAGAGTTGGCATTTTGGCCACTTTTGACCATTTTGCGAGAAAGTGCTCAAACTTGCTCCAGAGGTTTCCAGGTGATTCCAACCATCCTAAAAGCTTCTAAGAGCTCATTTGAGGGTGTCCAAAGCATCAAATCATTTCTAGAACAAAGCACTTGGTAGGTTGCCCAAAATCTCCAAAAAAGAGGTAAAATTCACAACTTGAATTCTTTGAATCATGCTTTCCTTTGTTGTCCACATACATGCATCATATTGAACAATTATTGAAGCAAAAATGTAGTCCTTAATGTGTATGTTGTGATCCTCCCACTGTTTGCATTTAACATGTTTTTATGTGGAATTTTGGTTGTTTCAAAATCATGTCCAGTTCTGGTTTTTTTGATTGGTGTGTTCTGTACATTAAGTTTTAGTGTGCATGAATAACACCATTGGATTCCATGCGAAAAATTGGTCAAGATATTTTTTTACGGATTTCAATTCCGATGAAAATTGAGAGAGTTACGCGCGTTGGAAATTTGACGTGAAACGACGTCGAATTAACGATATCAGTTCTGGTTTTTTGCTTTGTGTGTTCTGTACAGTGAGTTTCCGTGTGCGTGAATAATACCATTGGATTCCTTGCGAAAAATTGGTCAAGATAGGTTTTTACAGATTTCAATTCCGATAAAAATCGAGAGAGTTACGCGTGTTGAAAATTTGAAGCGAAATGACGCCGAAAACAACGTGCAGTTCTGGTTATTTAATTTCTGCATTTTGTGTGTAAATTTTCAGTGTGCATGAGTAATACCATTGGATTCCTTGCGAAAAATCGGTCAAGATAGACTCTTTCGGATCTTAATTCGGTTAAAAATCGAGAGAGTTACGTGCGTCGGAAGTTTGGCGCGAAACGATGTCGACAAATTAAGTGCAGTTCTGGTTTTTTGATTTGCGTGTTTTGTACGTCGAGTTTCAATGTGTATGTGTGGTACCATCGGATTCCTTGCGAAAAATCGGTCAAGATAGGTACTTCCGGATTTTGATTCCGATAAAAATTGAGAGAGTTATGAGTGTTTGAAATTTGATAAAAAACGTGTTGAAAATTAAAGTTTCGGTACTAGTTTTTATCCCATAAGAAATGTCGGAGATGATATTGTGACATCTTTCCTCTTTTTCTTATTTTTATTTTCAAAACTCAACCAATTCTTTTACATAGCAAAAAATCATCATTTTCCAATTCATACCCCATAATATTTTAATCCACAAAAAAAGTATTATTTTTAATATATTTAAAAATAGTGTTTTAAATTGTTTTAAATGCTTTTAAAATGATTTATTTTTTCTTGATTTTTAAAACCAAAATGATTTTAAATATTTATGTGGATAAAATATTCTTTTATCATTTTTTACTTAATTTTTCTTGGGAAAATGCCTTAAAAAATGAAATTGGGGTTTCTTTGATTTTCACCCTAACAAATCTTTTTCAAACATCTTGGGCCTCTATTAGAGTGTAAGACCCAATCCCCTTTTAACCAAAACAATTTTGGACCTCACTTATTGTATAAGTCCCTCTGCGTTAAAACAAACCTCGGAGCGATCGTCATTTTCAAACAGAAAATCCACTGGACTTCTCTTTGAGCTGTAAGTCTCATTTCTTTTCATTTTTTAAACATTTGGGCCTCTAATAGAGTGTAAGACCCAACCCTTTTTTAACGAAACAATTTTGGGCCTCAGTTATTGTATAAGTCCCGATACGTTAAAAATCTCGGCGCAATCGCCATTTTCAAACTGAAAATATTTTGGGCCTCTCCCTAAGTTGTAAGCCCCATCTTTTGTACAAAAATACACTTTGGGCCTCTAATAGAGTGTAAGACCCAACCCCTCTTTTTCATATTTTCTCATTTTTCATATTATTTTTTTAATGATTTGGAAAATTAATAACTCCTTCAATTTTGATTATTTTTTATTGGTTCTTTTTCTGAAAAATCACAAAAATAGTAAAATATTTTATTCTACAAAAAAATCAAATTTATATTATTTATTTAATATAGTTGGTATTTTTGTGAATAAATTCATTTTTAATTGTTTTTAAACATTTTAAAAGTGAATATTCATCTTGAAAATCAAAACTAAATAAGTTTTAAATCATCTTGTGATTAAAACCTCATTTTTCAAACCTTAACCAAAAATCACAAGTGGTTTATTTAAACTTATTTGATTTTTTGGCATTTTTTATTAATTTTCTTTGAAAAATTACTTTTAAAAAGTGAAAATTAGGGTTTCTTTGATTTTTAATCATACTCAAATGTTTCAAGACTCTTTGGGCCTCCAATAGAGTGTAAGACCCAATCCCTTTGTAAATACCAAAATTTTGGGCATCAGTCACTTGTATAAGTCCCACGGTGTTTCCAAAATCTCGGCGCGATCGTCGCCCTTTTCAAAATTAACCATTGGGCCTACCCTCGAGTAGTAAGACCCATTTCTTTTCTTAAAACTCACTTGGGCCTCTAATAGAGTGTAAGACCCATCCCTTTCTACAGAAAACCTTTCTTAGGCCTCAGTCACTTGTATAAGTCCCTCTGTACAAATTCAACAGTGCGATCACTGGTAAAACTTTTTGGGCCTCTCCTTGAGCTGTAAGCCCCAACCATTTTTATTTCAAAGCGCTTTCTCCTTTGATTTTGAATATACTATTATTTTCAATCTTTCTTTGTTGAACAACTAACCAAACAGCATGGAAGCTCTACAACCGAGTAAGTGTTTACCCGCTTTCATTTACCGCTTTCATATGTATATAACTGTATTGTGGGGCTGTTTCACTGTAAGTCTCCTTTCACAAACTCGTATATATATAACTGTATTGTGGGGATGTTTCGCTGTAAGTCTTCTTTCATAAACTCATATCGACTGTGTAATAATAGTATAGATATTAGAGTTTCCCCGGCAATTACGTCTAGAACTAGGCAAACTCTGTCTCTTCCCACCCGACGTTCTCCCGGATATTGCACCAGACCTTTTATAGTGTCCAAGGTAATTTGAATTCTGATTCTATTTGGCTGAAGGATGTTTTCTCTTCTTCTAATCCTGTGCCTCAATTCCATTTTAATGATAATATTATAGCGGAGTTAGGGAATGGTAATGGGGTGTTATTTTGGCATTGGAATTGGTGTGGGGGAAGACCTTTAAAGGAGGTTTTTATTAGCTTGTATCAGGTGAATATCAGCAAAGTCAGCACCGTGGCTGATTTAGGAGAATGGGTGGATGGTGTTTGGAATTGGAAGGTTTCAGAAATACTTCCTTTAAACCTGCATACGGGTAATAGTGATTTGATTGAATTGATTCAGCTTATTGATTCTGTTATAGTGCAAGAAAAAGTTAATGAGAAGTGGATATGGATTCTCGACAGAAATGTTGGATTCTCGGTCAAGTCCTTTTTTGACATTGTGTCATCTCATGCAGATTTAGTTTCGATCGATGATAATTCGATTAAGTTGTTAGATTTTGTTTGGAAATCAGATTGCCCTCTGAAAGTAAAAGTTTTTATGTGGAGATTGATAATTGATAGGCTGCCTACTCGGTCGAACTTGGTAAAAAGGGGAATTTTAAGTAACCCTCATGAAACTGTCTGTGTTTTTTGTTTCAGGTATTTTGAAGAAGCTGACCATCTTTTTTTCAGATGTCATAGGTCTGTTAGGGTGTGGAAGATGGTTTGCGATTGGATGGACATTGAGCCAATTTCCGACCGCGATTGTTGCTCCCATGGTTTGGCTTGGATTTTAAGCTTAACAGGAAGATGTAAGGAGAAGTATATTCTTGCAATTTGGTGTATCTGTTGTTGGAATATTTGGAGTCATAGGAATAACATTTTATTTAGGGACGAAGTTTGTAATGTAAAGTCGATATTCTACGCTATAGTAGAGACTTCTTGGACTTGGTTGATGTATGGTAAAAGGAATAGGCAGTACTGTAGTTTTTATGATTGGAACAAATCCCCTTTAGATTTTATGTAGTAGGCTGCCCTTTTGGGATGTTGTGGGATTGTCCTGTCCTATTGTATGTTGGTTAAAAATTTCCTTAATCTCTCTATATTGAATTTGCCTATAAAAAAAACAATTATCTTAGATAACTAGGTCTAGGAAATTTCCCCCTTGAACAGTTCAATATACAAAAGGCCATCGTTTCTCTGTGAAACCCCTTTTGGAACTATTCACCCGCCTCCTCTTAGGCGTCGTATAAGGAGCCACGGACTTCCTAAAAGCACCCCCGCCTCCTCTTGGGCATTGTACAAGGACCCTTCGACTTCCTAGAAGTTTTTACAGCCTCCTATTGGGCTTCGTACAAATTGTCCCTCGACTTCTTAAAAGTTTTCAGCCTCCTCTTGGGCTTCGTACAAATTGTCCCGACGACCTCCTAGAGGTATAGGAACAGAAATTAGTCATCTTAATAGAACAGTCTTTCAAAGAGTCTAGATCTTTCTACCGTGAACGTACTACTACTGTTTCTTTAAGCATAGTACAAAAGATAAAACTCTAAACTTGGACAGTCTAATTTCCTTGAGTCTCGGAGACATTCTCAAGTAAGGAAACACCCGTAGACTTGGACAGTCTCAAATACCCTTTGGATTTCCCATTTCTTTAAAGAACAGGAAATAACCCTGATCCGCTGATCAATCTCAAAACACAGCCTTACCTTTAATCAATCTCTTTATAAGAACTGATTTTATCTTAACCAACATACTGGACCTGTCACTCAACTGAAACAGAACCTTTAGCCTCCATCTCGGGCTTCGTACGAGATACAAAGACTCTCTTGTTGAGTCAAACCCTTTTAGCCTCCATCTCGGGCTTCGTACGAGATACAAAAAACACTCTCTTGTTGAGTATAAAATACTCTCTTGTTGAGTCAATCACCTTTTAGCCTCCATCTCGAGCTTCGTACGAGACACATAAAAACTCCCTCTTGTTGGGCCAATAGCCTCCTCTTAGGCTTTGTATAAGGAAACCCCGGTTGAGTCAATCAACCTTTTAGCATCAAATATGTGCCTCGTTCACAGCATACAAACATCAACAACTCCTTCCCCTTCATCTAATCGCTGTAAGCGGCAAGCCTCTGGATTATTTACATCCACGCCACTGTCCCTCTTTTAGCATGAAAAATTCCTAAGGAAAAATGGCATTGCTCTACACTGAGTTAAAGTCTTCTCCTTCAGGTTGGAACTCCCCTATAAAGGAAATTATGGCATTGTCGGATTCACATATCCCGGTTAAAGTAATTCTCCTTTATAAACAGTTGTGACAAACAGACCCTCTTTAGAGATGACAAATTCTCTCTAAAGACAACACATTTTAGCTTCACATCTTGGGCTTCGAACAAGATACAAATAGACCCTTCAGCTTCACATCTTGGGCTTTGAACAAGATACAAACCACCTTCAGCTTCACATCTTGGGCTTTGAACAAGATACAAACCACCTTCAGCTTCACATCTTGGGCTTTGAACAAGATATAGATCACCTTTCGCTTCACGTCTTGGGCTTTGAACAAGACACCAAAACCCCAATTTCCTCCCATAGAATAGGGGGAACTACGAACGCTCTGATTTCCCTATTTTGGTAAACGGGAATACGTAGGCATAAGATTGAAAGAAAAATCTTAGCGAGCACACTAATCAAAAAACCTAAAGTCCCCTATCTCCACCTAATCTGACAAATTCCCCATGAATAGTCCCAATTTTCCACCTTAATAAAGTAAGAAGAAAGAAAGGCCTCATTGCCATATAGCATCCGTAACCTAACAGACCGCTGTTTAAACTCAGTATGCAAGCAGGGTTAATTGGAGACATCTATTTCCCTTCCTTAGTCAGCTCACAATAGGATAAAGAATGAATCGACCTGTAGTAAACCCCAAAGAGCGACAGCGCTTAAGAACCGCGTCCAAAATCGCTCGCTACAGAAAAGTGGCGCCCACCGTGGGGCCGTCTCATTCTTTCTTACAGTTTTAGGTAGAATCCTTGGACCAGTCATTTTCATGGCGGTGGCCGCCACAGAAAAGTGGCGCCCACCGTGGGGCCTTATCGTTCTTTCTTACAACTTTAATCCTTTGACTAGTCATTCTCATGGCGGCGGCCACCACAGAAAAGTGGCGCCCACCATGGGGCCTCTCATTCTTTCTTAACGTTTAAGGTGAAAACCTTGGACAAATCTTTTTCATGGCGGTGGCCACCACAGAAAAGTGGCGCCCACCGTGGGGCTTTTCTTTCCTTCTTTCTTTCACTGGGAATTTCACTAGGAATGAGACTTTTTGTTGACTTCACTAGGATCTTAGGTCAAAAACCTTTAAATTGGGAAGGAACCACAGAATGGCGACTCCGCCGGGGGGCCATTTTCTGTCAGGAACATAGGATTCATAGCTCTTAAAAAGTCTAGGACATTAGGACAAATATATATACTGCTTTGCCTAATTGATATCTGTGTTTATTTTTCTGCTAATGGGAATGCGTGTGATGCCGCATGTGGAAAGATTGAGTATACACTTAAGATAGGTGATGGTGACGAGGTCGACCATCAAACTCAGTGGAGGCTTCCCAATGCAACCCATTCCCTCTCACAGGCAATGGGTCGATTGTGGTGTCTGAGAAGCTGAGGAGCAAATTAGTGGTGCGGAAACTATCGGAAATGGTTGTCACGCGATACCACCCTCTTCTGAAGGTTCTTCGAAAAAACATCACCTAGCACGGTTCCCGGCCCGCTGGTGTTTTCTCGACAAGAACTGATGATTTTGAGAGACAGGTACAAAAATCACTAGTATAAACCTTTGGGATGGGTAGAGCCTTGACTTCATGACAACGACCTTTTGACCCCATGTTTTTTCTATGTTTTTGTGTGGTGCATTCATGCATTCATTTAAAAAAAACATTAACACATTAAAAAAATCTTCTCTTCTAGTCTCTCTTTTTCAAATTAAACTAAGACAATGATTGCAAATGTTAGAGAAAAAGATTACGCTCATGGATTTCGGTAGAAGGAGAACTCATAAGTACACCTTCAAGGTTCCAAAACTTGAGGATTTGAGAAGGGTAGCGAGGATAATCACTAACCCTGAGGCTTTCAGAGCCAAGTACGGAGGTCTGCTACCTCTGTTAAGAATCCATGTGATTGAAGGAATCATGGATGCACTCGTTCAGTTTTACGATCCGGTCTATCACTGTTTCACATTCCCGGATTACCAGCTAGCACCAACGCTGGAGGAGTACTCTCACCTGACTGATCTACACATTACTGATCAAGCTCCATTTTCTGGACTAGAAGAAATTCCAAAGGTTCAGACCATTGCAAGAGCAATTTATTTGGACGAGTCAGAAGTCAGGACTCACACGACCACTAAGGGTGGCATCCAAGGTTTGCCAGCCCAGTTCTTAACAAAGAAGGCTCTGTACTTTGTTAGTATAGGGAACATGACTGCTTTCGAAAGCATCTTTGTTTTACTCACCTACGGGTTATTTATGTTTCCCAACATTGATAACTTCGTCGATATCAACGCTGTTAAGGTTTTTCTCATTGGAAACCCTGTGCCGACCTTGCTCGCAGACGCGTATCATTCTGTACACTTAGGAAATTTGTACAGCAGAGGAATGATCATGTGCTGTGTACCCCTGCTATACAAATGGTTTATCTCCCATTTGCCTAAGTCTGCCGCTTTTTGGGATCATAAGAGTGCCTTACGCTGGTCGCAGAAAATCATGTATCTCACCAACTCTGACATTGATTGGTGCAATAGGATTTATGATGGAATCAGGATCATTGACCGTTGTGGAAACTTCCCCAACATACCCCTTATAGGAACTAAGGGAGGAATCGATTACCATCCAGTTCTCGTTCGTCGTCAAATTGGATACCCGATGAGGCATATCCCGCGTGATGCTC
The DNA here is from genome assembly GCA_022829125.1 of Lathyrus tuberosus. NCBI lineage: Eukaryota > Viridiplantae > Streptophyta > Magnoliopsida > Fabales > Fabaceae > Lathyrus > Lathyrus tuberosus. Next base: position 10,146,621 of record JALAZF010000195.1, on the reverse strand, counting down.
ATCTAGAAGGTCTTTTCTTCAAGGAAGGAGAAAATGACAGGGCACTAAAGATGGAAATAGTGCACACTTGGAAACACGTTCATAAGAAAGGACGGGAGTCTCTAGGAAAACCGGACTGTGTCTCGGTGGAGCCTTATCTCCACTGGGTACAAACTAGAGCTCTCAAGCTAAAGATGCCATATCCTCGTCACAGAGTTCTTCCGCCAAGGGAATCTGTCATGTACTTCATGACGGAAACTGAAAAGCTTCAGGTTACTCTCAACAAAGTTCAACAGGAGAGGAGGTCTTGGAAGAACAAGTACCACATTCTCAACGTGGAGTGTACCAAAATACAGCAGCTACTGAAAGATAAGGATGCTCTGATCGAGATTTTAGAGCAACATGCTGTGGATAATCAGGGTGACCAAAGGAATTTGCTTGCTCCTTTCACTTGGCAAAGGAATGACAACCCGACAACGGCCCAAGAGCCCCGGTCAAAGAAAAGGAAAGTACCAGAATCAGCACCCGAGTTCTCCTCAAAGAGGACTCGGGACCCATTAGCTTAGGTTTCTGTTTCCGCACCTTGTAATTTACTGTATTTCCATTTCCGCAATCATTTGAATTTCAATAAAAAGGGGTTTCCCCACTGTTTGATATTTGCAATCTAATTGTCGAAGTTTATTTTGATTAAACCAAAAAATAATTAATATAATTATTGCATTCATCATTCTCGCGCAACGTATTCTTCTTACCTACGAATCTCACGTTTGTGTCTCGATTCTAGTGTCAAACTGTCTCATTCGTACAATACTCGGGCCAATCTTCAGAAAAGGATGGATGATCTCGAGGAAGAGAGCAGAGAGTTGAAAGAAGAGATCGACGCTCTAAGAGAGGATATGAGAAAGCTTCGTAACGACATGCAAACCATGGCAGAAGCTCAGCTACAAAGAACCGTGATCTCAGAGATCACCTCAATGCCCATAGTGGAGAAGAATGATCTTAGGTATCAGATGTCAAAAGATCGTCCCTGGGGCATGCCTGTCAACTATATCCCAGAAGGATATGTTCCACCGATCACTGAAGATCAGGGAATCATAGCAGGAACCGTTGGGCCTGAAGGTTACAAACTTCGGGAAAGCGAAGATGCCAGGGGTATACCAACAACTCCTGAAGGTTACAAACTTTGGGAGGCACCAAGATTTGCTGCCGTAGTAATGGTACCACCCCCTGTGGTGCACACTATCTCGGAAGGACAGATTTCGCAGATACCTTCTGGTGGAAACGAAAGCATGTTCGAAAGAATGAACGAGTTCCAGGAACAGTTCCTGGGAATGCAAAAGGAATTGCAAGCTATTCACGGTCAGGATCTATTTGGAAAAGACACTGCAGACCTCTGCTTGGTCCCCAATGTGAAAGTTCCGCACAAGTTCCAAGTGCCCGACTTTGAAAAATACAAGGGTAACTCTTGCCCTCAGAGTCACTTGGTGATGTACGCTCGGAGAATGTCAGCTCAGACAGAGAATCAGGATCTACTAATTCACCACTTTCAGGATAGTTTAACCGGTGCCGCATTAAAATGGTACATGGGTTTAAACCGCGCCACGATCGGCACGTTTAGAGATCTTGGCACTGCCTTCGTCCAGCAATACAAGTACAATTTGGACATGGCACCCGACAGAGATCAACTCAGATCAATGTCACAAAAGGACAAGGAAACCTTTAAGGAATACGCTCAGAGATGGCGTGAAATTGCCGCTCAAATTTGTCCACCTCTTGAGGAAAAAGAGATGACAAAGATCTTCTTAAAGACCTTGAGCCCATTTTACTACGACAGAATGGTTGCCAGTGCTCCCAGCGACTTCACCGAGATGGTGGGCATGAGGGTTCGTCTTGAGGAAGCCGTCCGGGAAGGACGTTTAGTAATAGACGCTGGATCATCAAGTAGTACAAAACGATACGGTAGTGCTCCCCCTAAGAAAAAAGAGCAGGATATTGGGAATATCTCTCTCGGAAAGCAAAGGCGACGATATAAACCAGTAGCAGCTGTAACTCCTGCTATCAACCCTGCGCCTGTTTCTACGTATCAACCTCAGGTTGCACAGAGCCAACCTAATCAGCAAAGGACACAACATCCTCTTCAGCAGGCTCGTCGTCCATACAACAACAACCGTACAATGCAGCCACCAGGATTTGATCCTATACCCGTATCGTACGCCGAACTATTTCCGTTACTACTGGCTAAGGGGCATGTCCAGACTAAGTCTCCTCTTACAGTACCGGAAAATTTGCCTTTTTGGTTCAAACTAGATCAGACTTGCCCTTATCATCAAGGAGGATCAGGGCATAACATAGAGAATTGTCTTAATTTCAAATCCGACGTGCAAAAGCTTGTTAGGAGAGGAGTCTTATCTTTCAAAGATACGAATCCAAATGTTCTCACGAACCCGCTGCCTCAACACGAGAAAGCTGCAGTCAATTTGATAGAGAGAGAGTCTAGCAACGTTTATCAAATTCACGATGTACTCTTGTTGAAACCAATTTGGTCAAGATGCATTGTAGATAGAGTGGGTACGGTCATGTGCCACCTCATAATTATCACCAGTGTGATATCTGCTCTAAAAGCAATTAAGGGTGTTCTGTAGTGCAATCAGCTCTACAGGAACAGATGGATCTCGGATGGATCCATGGGCACCGAGTTCATGGAGTTAACATGGTTTACACGAATTCCAACATCATTCAGAATCACGACATCCATACGATGAATGCCAACTTGGTGACAATGCATTCAAGGCAAAGCCAGTATCATAATCTGCTGCGGCACGATTACAGTTCCTGTCTGACTTGCTCGGTAAACAAACAGGGATGCTCTTTCATACAAGAGGCCCTCCAGTGTCAGATGGATCTTGGATGGATCCAGGACTACCATGATAGGAATCCCTATCAGATTAACATGATTCAAATCTTCGATATTCGTCTGATGAGTGCCAGCCTGGTGGAGTTACACGCAAAACAAGTCTGGCTTGGATTCCTGGTATCACATGATTATCAGAACTGCAGAGTGGGTTGTGAGAGCGATCAAGGTTGTACCCTTGTCCAGGAAAAACTTCAGCACTTGTTGAACCATTGGTGGCTTCCCATCTATATGGATGAAGACACCCAACAAATTAGTATCACTAACAGAAATCCTACTAGATATCAAAGTCAGGATGTCCGGTCGGTGGAAACTGACCTAGTAAGGCTACACTGTATTCAGAGCGGATGCGGCCAGGTGCCACTACACAACTATGAGCGGTGTGGAGTTTGTTCAGTGAACAATCAAGGATGCTACCTCGTGCGAACGGCCCTTCAAAGTCAGTTGGACCGCAAAGAGATTCAATCATGCTCAAGTTCTGGATCAGTCAATTATCTCGCTGATCAAATCGAGGATGTTGTCGTAATCTCTGATCATCGGAGGGCTAGGGATGTTTGTGCCATCATCCCTTTACTTGACGAATCAAGAGTTCCTAACCAGGAACGGATCGAAATTACTTATGATGGTCAGAAAAATCAGAAGGCTCCCATAGTCATCTATCTGCCAGGACCACTACCGTATGAATCAACTAAGGCTATCCCTTACAAATACGGTGCAACAATAGTCGAGAATGGAAAGGAAATTCCATTACCCTCCGTCGTGAATATTGCAGACATCAGTCGAGTAACACAGAGCGGTCGAATCTTCAACAGAGGAGTTGGAGAACTCAGCAAAGAAAAGGAACCTCACACAGAAGTTCATAATCCACCAGTCGGTCAGTCCAGTAATTCCGACCTTTTGAAAAACAATGATGAGATGTTGAAGCTCATCCAAAGGAGTGAATACAACATTGTTGATCAACTGTTACAAACTCCTTCAAAGATCTCAGTGCTATCACTTTTACTCAGTTCAGAAGCGCACAGGGAGGCTCTACAGAAATTCTTGGAGCAAGCCTTTGTGGAACAGGATGTAACAATCAGACAGTTCGATAGTATTATATCTAACATCACTTCCTACAACAATTTGGGATTTAGTGATAAGGAATTACCTGAAGAGGGTCGCCGTCATAACATGGAGCTCAATATCACAGTTAACTGCCAGGACGATGCTTTAGCCAGCGTACTGGTAGACACAGGGTCAACCCTGAATGTTATGCCGAAGTCCATTTTGATGCAATTATCATTCAAAGGCCCTCCGATGAGAACCAACGAGGTCGTCGTCAAAGCATTTGACGGATCTAGAAAAACGGTTATCGGCGAAGTCGATCTTCCCATAACTATTGGTCCTCACACTTTCCAAGTCACTTTCCAGGTCATGGACATCCGGGCAACATACATTTGTTTATTACGAAGACCTTGGATACACCAGGCTGGGGCGGTCACTTCGACGCTTCACCAAAAGCTAAAGTTCATCCAGAACGACCAACTTGTCACAGTCTGTGGAGAACAAGCCATGATTGTGAGTAACCTTTCACTATCTACCTGTGTAGAGCCGGAGGAGGTTGTTGGAACTCAGTTCCAAGCGCTTTCGATAGGCAAGGACGATTAATCTGAGGGGGGAACTTCCATTTCCTCGTACAAAGATGCTATCAAAGCGGTCGAAAGTACCAATACAACAGGATGGGGACAACTTGTCATTCCTACTGACAATAAAACAAAGAAGGGTCTTAGTTTTTCTGCAACCTGTACCCAGACAACTGCCAGCGATGAAAGTCTTCATCCCATTCAGAATTTCTTCCACAATAGAGGCTTCCTTCAACCAGTGACTCAAGAGGTACATGCCATCAATAAAGATGATTCATCTGATATGGAGGAAGAATGTAAGTCCTATCTCAACAAGGACGGTTATATGTCTCAGGAAAAGGTGCCTACGCCCTTTTTCTTTCCTACACAGAGTTCGAGATTTATACCCAGGTCAGACGTCGAAATGATATACGAAGATTGTGATCCGGAAGGATGCAGTGCTCCTCCAAACTCATTAGAGGAAGACACTCTGATGAAAGACAACTTTGACCACGACTACTATGGCCCGATGGATGGTCTGCCAATATGGCAGCCTTACCCAGGAGACTTGGGGCAAGAAAGTCAGCCAAACAATGAAAATCAGCTGAGTATCATTGAACAGAATACCTGTGTCCCCACCATGTCATGGGATCAACACTCGGGTCATCCTGAAACTACTCAACATGACGATGAATTCGCAACGTTTGCAGGACTAAAATTCATCAACTATGTTTTCCCTGAGGTCAACGTCATCGAAAGGGATGACTCCTCCAGTTCCAAAGAAGTGTGGGACACCTTGGGACAACCGAGTGGAAAATACGACTATATGGTCAAGTACACCGCTCCTGAAAGCTCTCATATCAGGCTCAAAGATATCCAGCCAACTGGATGGGGAGATACACCTGAGAGCATAAATACTCTGCAAAATACAACTGAGGAATCCTCCTACGACAACTCTGCTTGGGAGACAGATTCCAATGATCCTGCTCCACCAGAAATCAGTGTTATTTCTGAAGACAAATCAAGGAAGGTGCCAGACTTTGTGATTCACCGAGGAGCTTGTGATGCCCCCGATCTATACCCCAATTAACACGCAATTAAAGCGGTAAAAAGAAAATTTGCAAATTGATCAGAGTATATTTGAAACATCATGGCATAGAAAGGGGGAATCACATCAAAGTAACCAAACACACACATAACATGCAACACCTGCTCATTTAGATATGCAACGTAGGGTAACAATCATACAGAGGAAACTTCATTCCTTACACCCACTTTTCAGAAATTAGAATTAAAGCGGAAAGATCTAAAATCTGAATAACACATATACATATATACATATAAACTTGGCTGTCATACATCAAGTTATAACTGTACAACCAAAATATATCATCAGATATACAAAACAATCACAAACGGCCACCCTATGCTACCCGGAGTCACATATCAGAGCCGACCGACCAAAATAATGAAGACGCAACGCTTCACAAAAAGGAATACCTCCAGCAGCTCTAATCTGCAACGCCTCATAGAGCGTTATAAAACAGCAGAAGGGTGAGAAAAACAACCATAATATAATTGCATAAGATTATATATTAACACAAAATGCACAAATAACATATTCTCACCACCAAAGCACACAGATAACTTATAACAACACACAGTACCATTCACACGTATGAATTACCACTGCACATCAATCATTCACAATACAATCACACATATTCCATTTCATTAATCACATTCACAATTCCATGCACAAATGACTCATGATGAATGCAAATGCACATAGATCGACACAACGACTCTATGCACATGCCATGCGGTACCGACTTCCATTGTCTCATGTCTCATCATCAGTTCACTCAGGAACTATTGGAACCATCGCTCGTTACTGAGACTTAGTCAAGTAACTCCCCGTCGGGCCTACGATGTTCACCCGTCGCTTTAGGTCCTCAGGCATCGCCTCATATTTTCGAGGCACACGACGTTAAGGATTGCTTTAAGTCTCCAAAGGAGCCCACAATCGTCTATACCCATCTCTTTAAGTCCTCAGGCATCGCCTCATATTTTCGAGGCACACGATGGTATAGCATATTCCCTCAGGAATCAAACCGTCTCTCAGGACGTTCCACAATGCACATTATGATGCTTGGCATACAATGACTCATGACACTCACATTGCATCCATGCACACATTCATAATCATGCATAAATCATCAAATACAACACTTAGCATTTCATGCCTTTCGGCCACAACTTATCCTCACAACAGCATATAAGGCATACATATCCAAAGCACAAACATATAGCATAATACATGACAATTATGCACCATTGAAACGACAAAAGTCGACCATTGACACTATTCACATTTACCGACAAAATAAAATCGGCCAACAAATTCTAAACCATCATAATAAGAAAGTACAGCTCAATGGCTTTCCAACGCATCAAACCACACCTCAAACCGAAACACAGATCAAAAGTTATGCAGAAAACAAAATTACACGAACAGCACTGTTCGCTGGGCGAATCTCCCTCGCGAGCATTCGCTAGCTCCTTCGCTAGGCGAACATCCCTCGCGAGCATTCGCTAGCTCCTTCGCTAGGCGAATGTTCCAGCGAACCAAGTCAGAACCAAACAGAGTCAAAAACACCCAAAGTTCGCTAGGCGGACACTCTAGTGAACCTTCGCTCATGCCTTCGCTAGGCGAATACCCGTAGCGAACCTTCGCTACCCTTCGCTGAATGGTTCGCTAGGCGAACCCGCAAAAACCTCACTCGCTGCCACCTTCGCCCCAGGTTCGCTAGGCGAACCAAGGAAAACCCATAATTTTTCTGCGCTGTTTGAAACCCCAAAAGTGATATTTTCCAACCCAAACCATTTCCAAATCAACATATTTCAATCAGAACCTATTCTAATCATGTCAACAAGCCAACTACCACCTTTACATCGATTCCCAACCGTTAAACCATCGATTTTACTCATTTTATCGTTTTCGACCTAAAAGTGAAAAACATAGAAAGCAAGAGAATTATCCAAACACATACATACATAATCATATACAAGCATAGTATAATCGAGTTTCGCACCCTTACCCGATTTAATTCGATTCTAGGAATTGATCTTGATGATTTTCACACTTTTTCTCCAATTTTCTCTCTTCTCCTCTTTTCTTCTCTTTTCCCTTCTTTCTTCTTTCTTTCTCTCTATTTTTCTTTCCCTTTTCTTTTCTATTTTCTTTTCTTACTAACTTAGTAAAAATATCTATGAAATGTCCAAAATACCCCCACACTCAAATTTCTCGCAAACGATCCCAAAACGCGATAAAATATATTCACGACTAAAAATAACACATTTTCACACAAAAGTCGAAATTACAATAAAATAATAATAAAATAATAAAAAACGACTCAATAAAACAAAGTTGGCAAAACGGGGCGTTACAATTTTCCCCCACTTAGAAATTTTCGTCCTCGAAAATCTTACCTGATACAAACAACTCCGGATACGACTCCCGCATCCTACTCTCCAATTCCCACGTCAAATTACCTTCAGCAGCGCCTCCCCACGCCACTTTCACAAGTGCAATCTCTTTGCCCCTCAACCGCTTCACCTCGCGATCCAAAATACCAACCGGTAATGCCTCGACCGTAAGGTTATCCCTTACCTCAACCTCGTCCATCGGAATCACATGTGAAGGGTCCGGAACATACTTCCGAAGCTGTGAAACATGAAAAACGTCATGCAAATTCGACAGATTCGGCGATAACGCCACACGATACGCTACAGCACCCACTCTCGCAGATATCTGGTAAGGACCAATAAATCGAGAAGTAAGCTTCTTAGATTTCAAAGCACGACCAACACCCGTTACCGGCGTAACTCTCAGAAATACGTGATCACCCTCTTGAAACTCAAGATTCTTACGTCTCCGATCATGATAACTCTTTTGTCTACTCTGAGAAGCCTTCATTTTCTCACGAATAAACTTTACCTTTTCCGTCGTCTGTTGCACCAATTCCGGTCCAACCACAGAACTCTCACCAGTTTCGTGCCAACACAATGGCGTTCGACATCTTCGCCCATATAAAGCCTCAAAAGGTGCCATTCCGATACTAGAATGGAAACTGTTATTATACGTGAACTCAATCAAAGCAAGATAACTGTCCCACGCACCACCTTGTTCCAAAACACACGCTCTCAACAAATCCTCCAACGACTGAATAGTTCTTTCGGTCTGACCATCTGTCTGCGGATGATAAGCCGAACTCAACCTCAATTTAGAACCCAAAGCCTTCTGTAAACTTTCCCAAAATCTCGATGTAAACCTAGGATCTCGATCCGAAACAATACTTAAAGGAACCCCATGCAATTTCACAACCACACTGATATAGATCTCAGCTAACCATTCCAAAGAAAAACTGATGTCAATCGGAATAAAATGCGCCGATTTAGTCAGCCTGTCCACAATCACCCAAATAGCATTATGCCCACGCTGAGTGTTTGGTAATCCCGTTACAAAATCCATCGAAATGCTATCCCATTTCCACTCAGGAATATCCAACGGTTGCAACAAACCACTAGGTCTCAAATGTTCCACTTTCGATTTCTGACAAGTCAAACATGCATACACAAACTGAGCCACATCTCTTTTCAAACCAGACCACCAGAAAATCTTCTTCAAATCTTGGTACATCTTATTCGCACCCGGATGTATACTTAAATTACTCCGGTGTCCTTCCTCCAAAATCATTCTTTTCAACTCTACATCATCAGGAATACAAATACGACCACGAAACCTCAAAACACCAAAATTATCCACCTTGAAATCCACATTCTCATTCCTCATCAAATCAACGAATTTCAAATCCAGCTTTTGTTTCTCACTAACCGACAACAAAAATTCATTAGCAACCTTCAACATTCCAAGCCTTACACTAACCGAAGTCACTTCACATATCAAACTCAAGTCTCTAAATGACTCCAAAAGTTCCCACTCTTTCACCATCAATGCGGACATATGCAACGATTTCCGGCTCAATGCATCGGCTACCACATTAGCTTTACCAGGATGGTAATTCAAGATAAAGTCGTAGTCTTTCAAGAATTCCAACCATCTCCGCTGCCTCATGTTCAACTCTTTCTGATCAAATAAATATTTCAAGCTTTTATAATCACTAAAGACCTCGAACCTTGCACCATAGAGATAGTGCCTCCAAATATTCAACACAAAAACCACAGCCGCTAATTCAAGATCATGAGTAAGATAGTTTTTCTCATGAACTCTTAACTGCCTTGAAGCATAAGCTACAACTTTACCTTCCTGCATCAGAACACCACCCAAACCAATTAAAGAAGCATCGCAATACACAACAAATGGTTCATTAGGATTAGGTAAAATAAGAATCGGAGCTGTCGTCAATCTCCTCTTCAGCTCACAAAAACTCTCTTCACATTGAATATCCCAAATGAATGCTTTGCCCTTATAAGTCAACTGCGTCAAAGGAAGAGCTAGTTTAGAAAAACCTTCAATGAACCTCCGGTAATAACCAGCCAAACCCAAAAAGCTTCGAATCTCGGTAACGGATCTAGGAGCCTCCCATTGTAGAACTGCTTCTACTTTAGATGGATCCACAGTAATACCATTACCTGAAATTACGTGCCCAAGAAAACTCACCTCAGACAACCAGAATTCACACTTGGACAATTTGGCAAAAAGCTTCCTTTCCTTCAAAACCTGCAAAATAATACGCAAATGCTCTGCATGTTCTTCCCGAGACTTAGAATAAATTAAAATATCATCAATAAACACCACCACAAAACGATCCAAATGCTCGTGGAAAATCCGATTCATGTATTCCATAAACACACCAGGCGCATTAGAAACCCCGAACGACATCACCGAATATTCATAATGACCGTAACGTGTTCTAAAGGCCGTCTTCTGAATATCCTCTTCTTTCAATCTTATCTGATGATACCCCGATCTCAAATCGATCTTACTAAATACACAAGCACCAACCAACTGATCCATCAGATCATCAATCCTTGGAAGCGGATATTTATTCTTAATCGTCACTTTGTTCAACTGGCGATAATCAATACATAATCGCATACTCCCATCTTTCTTTTTCACCAACAAAACTGGAGCACCCCAAGGAGAAACACTTGGCCTCACGAACCTCTTTTCCAACAACTCATTCAACTGCTTTTTCAACTCCACTAATTCAGATGTCGACATTCGATAAGGTGCCATAGATACAGGTCTAGTACCAGGAACTAGATCTATAGAAAATTCAACCTCTCTCACCGGCGGCACATCTGAAATATCCTCAGGAAACACCTCAGGAAATTCGCACAAACAGGAAACACATCAAGAGAAACTTGACTATCCACAGTCAATGAAGCAAACAACCCAAACAACTGAGCTTCATCCGCTAAAAGTCTCTTCAACTCTTTGGTAGACAAGAAACTCGAGTCTTCATTTTCCACAAGAGAAGGAAACCTTACAAGCTTATGATAACAATCAATGTGCACCCGATTGAATTGCAACCAATTCATTCCCAACACCACATCTAAACCTTCCAACGGTAAACACACTAAATCCATCACAAAGTCTTTACCATAAATGGCTAAAGGACAACTCAAACACACCAAAGAAGTAGTTACTGACCCCATCGCTGGAGTATCAATAACCATCTCAAAATCCATCACAGACAACACAAGATTCAAACTCTTCGCGCACTCAGACGAAATAAACGAATGAGTCACTCTAGTATCAATAATAGCAATTAAAGGCGTATTATTAATAAAGCAAGTACCTCTTATCAGACGATCTGCACTTGAAGTCTGAGTTCCCGCCAATGAAAACACTTTCCCACTAGTTGGAGCTTTCTTCTGATTCGGACACTTCGAACTAATGTGACCAGGTTCCCCACAATTATAACACTTCACCACATTCTTCCTTTTACAATCAGCTAAAACATGTCCGATACCACCACAATTAGAACACTTATCCACTTTCTTCCTACATTCCATCTGGCGATGACCCAGTTCACCACACCTAAAACACCTAGGAGCATTAGACATACCTTCTCCACTTGACCTTCGATCAAAATTACCCCTTTGTTTACCTTTATCAGCCGGTGACACATACGAACCACCACGGAACTGTTGTTTCCCTTTCCTGTCACTTACACTTTTATAGTGAGCAGAACGAGCCTTACTATCTTCATCATAAATCCTACAGCATTCCACCAAATCAGCAAACCTTCGAATCCTCTGATATCCAATAGCCTGCTTTATCTCAGGACGCAAGCCACTTTCAAACTTCACACACTTTGAAAATTCAGCAGTCGCTTCCACATAATGAGGATAAAACTGCACAAGTTCCACAAACTTAGCAGTATAGTCAATAACCGACATATTACCTTGTTTTAGCTCTAGAAACTCAATCTCCTTCTTTCCTCGGACATCCTCGGGAAAATACTTCCTTAGAAACTCTCGGCTAAACACCTCCCAAGTGATCTCTTCTTCCTCCTCATCAGCTTCCAACACCTGACGAGTACTGACCCACCAGTCATCAGCCTCTTCGTGTAGCATATGAGTGCCCAGCCTCACCTTAACATCATCGTCATCACAATCCATTACCCTAAAAATCCTCTCAATCTCTTTCAACCACAATTGCGCACCATCCGGATCATGTTTCCCTTTAAAGACCGGCGACTTATTCTTTCTAAACTCATCATTTCCTGCCGCATTCGGTGCACCCTGCACAGCTCGTGCCATTGCCTCCATCGCCGCAGCCAAAGCAGCATCATTACGACCAGCCATATTCTGTTCGTCCAAATACAGAAACTATGTTTAAACAACAACTCTTCCAACACAACTCGCCCAATATGCCAGACACAACAGACACAAACGACACAACTGACACGGACTGGCTCTGATACCACTTAATGTGATGCCCCCGATCTATACCCCCAATTAACACGCAATTAAAGCGGTAAAAAGAAAATTCGCAAATTGATCAGAGTATATTTGAAACATCATGGCATAGAAAGGGGGAATCACATCAAAGTAACCAAACACACACATAACATGCAACACCTGCTCATTTAGATATGCAACGTGGGGTAACAATCATACAGAGGAAACTTCGTTCCTTAATCCCACTTTTCAGAAATTAGAATTAAAGCGGAAAGATCTAAAATCTGAATAACACATATACATATATACATATAAACTTGGCTGTCATACATCAAGTTATAACTGTACAACCAAAATATATCATCAGATATACAAAACAATCACAAACGGCCACCCTATGCTACCCGGAGTCACATATCAGAGCCGACCGACCAAAATAATAAAGACGCAACGCTTCACAAAAAGGAATACCTCCAGCAGCTCTAATCTGCAACGCCTCATAGAGCGTTATAAAACAGCAGAAGGGTGAGAAAAACAACCATAATATAATTGCATAAGATTATATATTAACACAAAATGCACAAATAACATATTCTCACCACCAAAGCACACAGATAACTTATAACAACACACAGTACCATTCACACGTATCAATTACCACTGCACATCAATCATTCACAATACAGTCACACATATTCCATTTCATTAATCACATTCACAATTCCATGCACAAATGACTCATGATGAATGCAAATGCACATAGATCGACACAACGACTCTATGCACATGCCATGCGGTACCGACTTCCATTGTCTCATGTCTCATCATCAGTTCACTCAGGAACTATTGGAACCATCGCTCATTACTGAGACTTAGTCAAGTAACTCCCCGTCGGGCCTACGATGTTCACCCGTCGCTTTAGGTCCTCAAGCATCGCCTCATATTTTCGAGGCACACGGCGTTAAGGATTGCTTTAAGTCTACAAAGGAGCCCACAATCGTCTATACCCATCGCTTTAAGTCCTCAGGCATCGCCTCATATTTTCGAGGCACACGATGGTATAGCATATTCCCTCAGGAATCAAATCGTCTCTCAGGACGTTCCACAATGCACATTATGATGCTTGGCATACAATGACTCATGACACTCACATTGCATCCATGCACACATTCATAATCATGCATAAATCATCAAATACAACACTTAGCATTTCATGCCTTTCGGCCACAACTTATCCTCACAACAGCATATAAGGCATACATATCCAAAGCACAAACATATAGCATAATACATGACAATTATGCACCATTGAAATGACAAAAGTCGACCATTGACACTATTCACATTTACCGACAAAATAAAATCGGCCAACAAATTCTAAACCATCATAATAAGATAGTACAGCTCAATGGCTTTCCAACGCATCAAACCACACCTCAAACCGAAACACAGATCAAAAGTTATGCAGAAAACAAAATTACACGAACAGCACTGTTCGCTGGGCGAATCTCCCTCGCGAGCATTCGCTAGCTCCTTCGCTAGGCGAATGTTCCAGCGAACCAAGTCAGAACCAAACAGAGTCAAAAACACCCAAAGTTCGCTAGGCGAGCACTCTAGCGAACCTTCGCTCATGCCTTCGCTAGGCGAATACCCGTAGCGAACCTTCGCTACCCTTCGCTGAATGGTTCGCTAGGCGAACCCGCGAAAACCTCACTCGCTGCCACCTTCGCCCCAGGTTCGCCAGGCGAACCAAGGAAAACCCATAATTTTTCTGCGCTGTTTGAAACCCCAAAAGTGATATTTTCCAACCCAAACCATTTCCAAATCAACATATTTCAATCAGAACCTATTCTAATCATGTCAACAAGCCAACTACCACCTTTACATCGATTCCCAACCGTTATACCATCGATTTTACTCATTTTATCATTTTCGACCTAAAAGTGAAAAACATAGAAAGCAAGAGAATCATCCAAACACATACATACATAATCATATACAAGCATAGTATAATCGAGTTTCGCACCCTTACCCAATTTAATTCGATTCTAGGAATTGATCTTGATGATTTTCACACTTTTTCTCCAATTTTCTCTCTTCTCCTCTTTTCTTCTCTTTTCCCTTCTTTCTTCTTTCTTTCTCTCTATTTTTCTTTCCCTTTTCTTTTCTATTTTCTTTTCTTACTAACTTAGTAAAAATATCTATGAAATGTCCAAAATACCCCCACACTCAAATTTCTCGCAAACGATCCCAAAACGCGATAAAATATATTCACGACTAAAAATAACACATTTTCACACAAAAGTCGAAATTACAATAAAATAATAATAAAATAATCAAAAACGACTCAATAAAACAAAGTTGGCAAAACGGGGCGTTACAGAGTTCGCCGCCAATGGGTTGCTGTAGATGTTCCGAAGATTGTTCATAAGTCAAAGTAATTGCCATCTTTGTTTTAACCTTTCACCCTGCCCAGGTGAAACGGATGTTTTGATAGGGCTCACTTTCTGTAAATATCCCTCTTTGCTTTGCCCAAAGTGACAGAGTTTTGTTTTATAGGGCTGTGGTTTCAAGAATCGACTGATCATAAATAAAATAATGTCGTTCTGTAATTTCCGCATTAATTGCTGTTTTCTCTTTTTGCTTTTCTCAGAAAATTGTAATCCTAAAAAACAACTCGATAAATAAAAACAAGCAGTAAAAGAAATACACTGCACATACTCTTGCATTCTCTCTATCTCTTCTAAACACAAATCATCACGTCATGCAGATTGCTCGTTTTAAACCCCGTTGAAACATACTATCCGATGCCTTCTCCCGACTTTGAGTTCCCGGTATTTGGGGTTGAAGAAGAAGTTGACGACGAAATTCCAGAAGAGATCTCCCAATTACTCAGACAAGAGGAAAGGTCCATTGAACCTCACAAAGAGCCGTTGGAAACGGTAAACTTGGGTTCGGAAAAAGAGAGAAAAGAAATCAAGATTGGGGCACTACTCGGTCCAACTGTCAAAGAAAGTTTGATAAAGCTTCTCAAAGAATTCCCCGATGTATTCGCTTGGTCCTATCAGGATATGCCAGGGTTGGATACCAACATCGTGGAACATCACTTACCATTAAGATCGAAATGTCCGCCAGTAAAATAGAGGTTGAGACGCACTCACCCGGACATGGCCATAAAAATCAAATAGGAGGTACAGAAACAGATCGACGCGGGTTTCCTCGCTACATCAGAATATCCTCAATGGTTAGCCAACATTGTACCTGTTCCGAAAAAGGACGAAAAGGTCAGAATATGTGTCGACTATAGGGATCTGAACAAGGCAAGTCCAAATGACGATTTTCCTTTACCACACATTGACATGCTCGTAGACAGTACAGCAAAGTTCAAAATTTTCTCCTTCATGGATGGATTCTAGGGCTATAATCAAATCAAAATGGCGCCGAAAGACATGGAGAAAACTTCATTTATCACCCCGTGGGGTACCTTTTGCTACAAGGTAATGCCGTTCGGTTTGAAGAATGCCGGGGTAACCTATCAAAGGGCCATGACTACTCTGTTTCATGACATGATACACAAAGAAATCGAGGTATATGTCGATGATATGATTGCTAAATCTAGAACAGAAGAGGAGCATGTGACCCACCTGTCAAAACTATTCGAGCGGTTGAGAAAGTACAAACTCCGCTTGAATCCCAACAAATGCACCTTCGGTGTTCATTCAGGGAAACTGCTAGGGTTCATCGTCAGCTAGAAAGGAATTGAGGTTGATCCTGACAAGGTTAAGGCCATTCAAGAAATGCCTTCTCCAAAGACCGAAAAACAAGTCAGAGGATTCTTGGGACGTTTGAACTACATCTCCAAATTTATATTCCTTATGACCGCGACCTGCTCGCCAATCTTCAAACTACTCAAAAAGAATCAGGACTGCGTTTGGACAGATGACTGCCAAACTGCCTTCGACAGTATCAAGGAATACCTGTTAAATCTGCCGATTCTATCACCTCCAATGGAAGGAAGACCACTGATCATCTACCTCACAGTCCTAGAGGACTCAATGGGATGTGTACTTGGCCAACAAGATGAAACCAAAAGGAAAGAGTCTGCCATTTACTATCTGAGCAAGAAATTCACCGACTGCGAAACTCGGTACACGATGCTTGAGAAAACTTGTTGCGCTTTGGCTTGGGCACCTAAACGTCTTCGCCAATACATGATTCGCCACACTACTTGGTTAATCTCTGAAATGGGTCCAATCAAGTACGTCTTCAAAAAACCTGCTCTCACGGGAAGGATTGCCCGTTGGCAGATGTTGCTATCAGAATACGACATCGAGTACCATGCTCAGAAAGCTGTTAAAGGAAGTATTTTAGCCGGTCATTTGGCTCATCAACCAATTGACGATCAGGAATCAATTGGATTTGACTTCCCAGATTAAGGTGTCATGTATCTAAAAATGAAAGACTGCGAGGAACCGCTACCCAGTGAAAGGCCAGAACCAGTTTCCAATGGGGACTTATCTTTGACGGAGCTGTCAATCATTACAGAAACGGAATTGGGGCAATCATCATAACACCTCAAGGTACCCATATTCCTTTCACCGCCAGACTTACGTTCAAGTGCACAAACAACGAGGCCGAATACGAAGCTTGTATTATGGGTCTCGAAGAAGCGATCGACTTAAGGATCAAGAACTCGGATGTATATGGAGACTCAGCTCTAGTTATCAATCAGATCACAGGAGATTGGAACACATACCAATCAGGATTGATTCCTTACAAAGATTATGCAAGAAGGTTGTTACCCTTCTTCAACAGAATCGAGTTTCATCATATCCCTCGTGAGGAGAATCACATGGCTGATGCATTAGCCACTCTCTCTTCCATGATTAGCGTAGGACGATGGAATGACATACCTAAGGTTGACATAATGCGCCTTGAACGGCCCGCTTACGTCTTCACGATTGAAGCAGTCATAGACGACAAACCTTGGTATTACGATATCAAATGCTTCCTTCAAAAACAAGAGTATCCACCTGGGGCATCCAGGAAAGACAGAAAAACCCTCAGAAGACTGGCTGGAAACTTCTTCCCGAGCGGTGACATACTCTATAAGAGGAACTTTGACATGGTATTGCTCCGATGCGTAGACAGACCAGAAGCAAACATGCTGATAAAAGAAATTCATGAAGGATCCTTTGGCACTCATGCCAACGGACACGCAATGGCGAGAAAAATTCTAAGAGTAGGGTACTACTGGTTGACCATGGAATCCGACTGCTACAAGTACATGAGGAAGTGTCATAAGTGTCAGATATACTCTGACAAAATCCATGTACCACCAACGCATCTCAAAGTTCTTTCTTCCCCATGGCCTTTTTCCATATGGGGAATCGACATGATTGGCATGATTGGGCCCAAGACTTCGAACGGACATCGGTTCATCTTGGTAGCCATTGATTACTTCACCAAGTGGGTCGAAGCAGCGTCATACGCCAATGTGACCCAACAAGTGGTGGTCCGATTGATCAAAAACAATATCATCTGCCGTTATGGTGTTCCAAGCCAGATCATTACTGATAATGGATCTAACTTGAACAATAAGATGATGAAAGGGTTGTACGCTGAGTTCAAGATCGAACACCATAACTCATCTCCCTACCGACCCAAGATGAACGGAGCGGTAGAAGCGGCTAACAAGAACATCAAGAAGATCGTTCAAAAGATGGTTGTAACCTACAAAGATTGGCACGAGATGCTACCCTTTGCTCTTCACGGTTATCGCACATCTGTCCGCACTTCAACAGGGGCAACCCCTTTCTCTCTAGTATATGGTATGGAAGCAGTACTTCCCATAGAAGTAGAGATCCCATCAATCCGGGTATTGATGTAAGCCAAGCTCACCGAAGCTGAGTGGTGTCAAAGTCGACACGACGAACTGAACCTGATCGAAGAAAAGCGAATAACGACTCTATGCCATGGTCAGTTATATCAACAGAGAATGAAGAAGGCATTCAACAAAAAGGTTCGACCCAGTGTCTTCAGAAAAGGAGACCTCGTGCTCAAGAAGATATAATCGTTTCTCACTGATTCACGGGGAAAATGTACTCCGAATTATGACGGCCCCTATGTGGTCAAGAAAGCTTTCTCAGGCGGCGCCTTGAGACTTGCAACCATGGACGGAGAGGAATTTGCCTACCCCACGAATGTTGACGTAGTCAAGAAATACTTCGCCTAAAAAAAAAGTCTCGGTGGATTGAAAACCCGAAAGGGCGGTCCAGGTAAAAATTAGAGACAGGATAAAAAAATCATCCCGGTGGATTGGAAATCTCCAAGTACAATCCAGGAAAAAGTTAGGGATAATGGCAAGTAACTACGTTCAACTAAGGGGCAAATCCCTCGGCAGCAGTTACATCATCCGTCAGGAAAACTCCAGTCAAGGTCATCTTCGACAGAAGCTCAAGATGTCCCGAATTCAAAGTTGGTAGAAGGATAGTGGTTGTTATGTTTCAACGTAGCCCTTTTCCTTGTAAATTTCCATTTTCTAACTATGTAAATACTCTTTGGAATCACGCGTTTGGCTGATTTCCATCCTATCAATAAAATTTGAGCCCTTGTGCTTTTGTTTATAATTCTGATTTGTTTTAGCTTTACATAACGACATTTTAACATGGTTAACGATTCTTGAAATAAAACAAAAATGAATTTACTTGATAAAATTTTTTCTGCTTTTTTAAAATAGAGATGGCAATTTCTTTTGACTGTTAAACATCGAAAGAACATCAATTGCGTCTCCAAAGGTGTTCGAACCTCAAAGTGCAAAATCAAAGTACTCCTTCTAGACCATTACGCCTGAATGAAGGATCAACTGTGTCAGAAACCATGTTTCGTCTGACATCCTCGGCCGAGTTCTCATCTCCTAAGCCCGACCAGCGTCGCTCCCAACAGGGACCGTTTCTCCTAAGCAAGGCAGAATTGCTATCTTGAACCAGCGATATTTCTACATGCCCCACTGTGGCCGAGTATCCAGTCGTGTTCATCCTTTAGTCTGTATGTTGCGTCAGTTTTGTCAGCATATACATACATACATCATGCATTATTGATTTGCATTCACATTCATATTGCATCACTATCACTCTAGTCGGTCTTATCCCCTAGTGATAAAAGTCCTCTCAATCGAGTTATCAGACCTTTCCTCGTTAGGAAGTGAATCATCTAAGTAATCTCTCTCCCGTTTATCTCTGGATTAGAGACGATCCTTGACCACTTTGATAACTTGAACCTCTGAGAAACCAGAGAACTCTCGACAAATGTCACTCTTCGCCATTGAAGATGATATCCTTGCTTTCCCGGATTAAGGAAAATCCCCAGGGAAAGCCTCTTAATAAACAGATTCGGCGTAAAGACAGTTTTTCTCCGAAAAAAACCACTGATGAAAAGGTCATCGGCACTTCAAGATTGGATCCCATCATATGGCATTTCTCTGGGAAGATCCCGAGAAAAGTATGATGTAAGACCCCAAACGAAAACAGTCTCTCAAGAGACTCGCTTTCCCCAGTAGAATCGACAAATGGCGTCTCCAAAATAGAGAAGTTTGTGTACCTCTACAATTCAGACAAATGGGTTCCCCAGCAAGTCTGACATCAAAACTTTTTTCAATCAAATGGCATCTCCCCAGGAAAATTCGGCGAGAAGTTTGAAGGAAAACCGCTACAAACAGCGTTCCTTGTCAAGAAATTTTATTGACAAAAGAAACTGAGACCAGTTCCTTGGTAGGAAACCAAGATCGAGGGGAAGTTTACTTCAGAAACTGAGACCAGGTCCTTGGTAAGAAACCAGGATCGAGGGGAAGTTTAAATCAGAAACTAAGACCAGTTCCTTGGTAGGAAACCAGGATCGAGGGGAAGTTTACTTCAGAAACTGAGACCAGTTCCTTGGTAAGAAACCAGGATCGAGGGGAACTTTAAATCAGAAACTAAGACCAGTTCCTTGGTAGGAAACCAGGATCGAGGAGAAGTTTACTTCAGAAACTAAGACCAGTTCCTTGGTAGGAAACTAGGATCGAGGGGAAGTTGACAAAAGAAACTAAGACCAGTTCCTTGGTAGGAAACCAGGATCGAGGGGAGGTTTATTTCAAAAGAAAACTGAGACCAGCTCCTTGGCTGAAGACCAGGATCGAGGGGAAGTTTACCTTTTCTAAGCATCATCGCTTAGCTAAAGAAGATGAATGCGTAAGCTACCACTCATAACCACCACCATTAAAATTTCGGGTATTCCGATATTTAATCCTCTTGCACCCCGAATGCCCGAATACCTTCGTCATTCACACCTTCGGGTCCAAGAAGATTAAATAGGGGCATCTGTCATACCCCAAATTTTGACCACTAAGATTTCCCATCATTGTGCAAATCATCAGTACAATATGCATGTACCTTTGTACCTCATTAGTCTCCCCAAAGATGGGTGAGCATCCACTACAATCAAAATTAGGGTTTCAAACCCTCGCAGAGCTCTTAGACAAAGGATCAATCAAGGAATGACATGATATTCAACTTGTCTAACCTCTCAAACATCCACAATGGATCAAGAGGACTCCCACTTCAAGGATTAAGCACAAGGTTGCTCCCTTCTAGGTGGATCAAGCTTCAAGATCGCTAGTGCCACCAAATTAGGGTTTGGTCGACTAGGGCCTCCAGATGGAAATTTTCCTCTGGGCATGAGACAATGCTTCAAGGCATAACCTAAAATACTCCATGGAACATCATAAACCCCATCATCAAGTCAATTTAGCCTCAGGGGATGCATACATCAAAAATCAGGAATTAGGGTTTCTTGACCTAATTCACCCCTAAGTTGACTTTTGGGACAAATCATGAGCCAAGACCTTAAGACATGATTTGAGGGTCTCCAACATACCACATTGATCCATTTGTAACAATGGATTGACCCAAGAAGCTTGAGCAACAAGTTTCAATTTCATCTCAACCACACTTAGGGTTTTGCGAGAAAAGTCAACTGTAGCTTTGACTTTTGACCAGGACATGCTCCCAAGCTGTAGGACATGATTCAATACACCCTGTAACACCCATGGAATATGTCCATCAAGTTTGATTTAGGTCAAGGACATGATTTCCTAAAGGATCGCACAGTTTGGAATTCATCTGATAAAAAGTCAACTGTGCACAAAAGTCAAACTTTGACTTTTTGAGATTTTTCATAAAAATGGTTTTTTAACCCTAAAATGATGTTAATGTGTGATTGGAATCATCATTCATCAAGAAAAATCAAAGAAAGTGGGATAACTTGTAAAAGGGGTAACCATAAAAACTTAGAAATTTTTCTAAGTTATGGAATAAAGTGGCAAGGGTACCAACTTTGGAGGATCATAACTCCTAAACCACAAAGCCATTTTCCCCATCCAAAGATGGATTTGTAGCCCTCATGGCCCTCTACAAAAATGTCAACTACACCTCATCCCAATTCATCATGGATTTTGAGTTATGGTTGGATCAAAATGGCTAAAAACCTAAAATTGACATTTTTCAGCACTTAGCCAAAATCTGCCTTGTAATTTCAGCACAATGTCCCAACTTCAAGGATGTTTTTCTCCATGATCCAAGTTGAACCAGGTCTAGGTCCAAACATTAAAGTTGAAGTACGTCATCTAAGCTTTCCGGAAAGTCCTAGAACGTCCATGTAGCATACTTGAGCAGGGAGTTATGGATTTTACAAAAAGGCTTGCTGCAGCTGAATTTTTCAGGGGCAGATTTGCACATTTCTTGTGCCACACGAATTTTCAAGCCTTGTCATCATTTTGGACACATCTAAGGATCAAATTCAAGTGGGATGATCTGATCCATGAGCCTCCCAAGTCCAAGGAACCAAAAATAGCATGCCAAAACCTAGAAATCCCTAAAAGAGGGACAAAACTCCAATTTTGGTTTGGAGCATTTAATGGATGCTTAGAGGTGGCATGAACTGAGCTTCCTCCAACTGAATTCAGTCAAGATTCCTCCAACAACTAGGGAACCAGCAGCCTGTGCTTTAACCTCTAGTCAATGGCTAGAGGAGACTTGGATTCTCATTGGCCAACATTGGCCAAACCTCTGCTGCAGCCACCATTCACTATTGCTTGCAAAACAAACGTGCTCTACTATAAATAGAGCTCATTTATGCTCAGTTTGAGTACACCAAAGCCATCAAACAGATGCTTTCCTCAAATTCTCTCTTTCACTCCAAAATGGCTTCTTTAGTAAGGAAATTCTGAGTTTTTGAGTTAGAGAGCATTTCCATCACAGCTCATGATCCTAACACCTCATAAACATCATATGTAGGTGATCCAAACTCTCACAAGTGACCTATAACACCAACATCACAAAGTCACCTCTCAAAACCTCAAAATGGCACTTTTTTGCATTTTTCAAGCCATGTCTTGATTCAGTCACTTTCCAAACCAGATAAAACCTCAAACACACTCCAAATATCATCCTTGAACTGTCCCAAATGGTGCCACACATCTGGAACACCATTTTAGAGAGTTGACATTTTGGCCACTTTTGACCATTTTGCGAGAAAGTGCTCAAACTTGCTCCAGAGGTTTCCAGCTGATTCCAACCATCCTAAAAGCTTCTAAGAGGTCATTTGAGGGTGTCCAAATCATCAAATCATTTCTGGAACAAAGCACTTGGTAGGTTGCCCAAAATCTCCAAAAAAGAGGTAAAATTCACAACTTGAATTCTTTGAATCATGCTTTCCTTTATTGTCCACATACATGCATCATATTGAACAATTCTTGAAGCAAAAATTTAGTCCTTAATGTGTATGTTGTGATCCTCCCACTGTTTGCATTTTAACATGTTTTTATGTGGAATTTTGGTTGTTTCAAAATCATGTGCGGTTCTGGTTTTTTTTATTGGTGTGTTCTGTACATTAAGTTTTAGTGTGCATGAGTAACACCATTGGATTCCTTGCGAAAAATAGGTCAAGATAGGTTTTTACGGATTTCAATTCCGATGAAAATTGAGAGAGTTACGCGCGTTGGAAATTTGACGCGAAACGACGTCGAATTAACGATAGCAGTTCTGGTTTTTTGCTTTGTGTGTTCTGTACAGTGAGTTTTTGTGTACGTGAATAATACCATTGGATTCCTTGTGAAAAATCGGTCAAGATAGATTTTTACAGATTTCAATTCCGATAAAAATCGAGAGAGTTACGCGTGTTGAAAATTTGACGCGAAACGACGCTGAAAACAACATGCAGTTCTGGTTTTTTAATTTTTGCGTTTTGTGTGTTAAGTTTCAGTGTGTATGAGTAATACCATTGGATTCCTTGCGAAAAATCGGTTAAGATAGACTCTTTCGGATCTTAATTCGGTTAAAAATCGAGAGAGTTACGCGCGTCGGAAGTTTGGCGCGAAATGATGTTTTCAACTAAACGCGCAGTTCTGGTTTTTTAATTGCTGCATTTTGTACGTTGAGTTTTAGCATGCATGTACGATACCATTGGATTCCTTGCAAAAAATTGGTCAAGATAGGCTCTTCCGGATCTTAATTCGGTTAAAAATCGAGAGAGTTACGCGCGTCGGAAGTTTGGCGCGAAACGATGTCGACAAATTAAGTGCAGTTCTGGTTTTTCGATTTGCGTGTTTTGTATGTCGAGTTTCAGTGTGTATGTGTGATACCATCGGATTCCTTACGAAAAATCGGTCAAGATAGGTACTTCCGGATTTTGATTCCGATAAAAATTGAGAGAGTTATGAGTGTTTGTAATTTGATAAAAAATGTGTTGAAAATTAAAGTTTCGGTACTAGTTTTTACCCCATAAGAAATGTCGGAGATGATATTGTGACATCTTTCCTCTTTTTCTTATTTTTATTTTCAAAACTCAACCAATTCTTTTACATAGCAAAAAATCATCATTTTCCAATTCATACCCCATAATATTTTAATCCACAAAAAAATCACAAAAAAAGTATTATTTTTAGATTATTTTTAATATATTTAAAAATAGTATTTTAAATTGTTTTAAATGCGTTTAAAATGATTTCTTTTTT
Source organism: Lathyrus tuberosus (assembly GCA_022829125.1). NCBI lineage: Eukaryota > Viridiplantae > Streptophyta > Magnoliopsida > Fabales > Fabaceae > Lathyrus > Lathyrus tuberosus. Next base: position 10,122,146 of record JALAZF010000195.1, on the reverse strand, counting down.
CTTTATTTTTAAAACCAAAATGATTTTAAATATTTATGTGGATAAAATATTCTTTTATCATTTTTTACTTAATTTTTCTTGGAAAAATGCCTTAAAAATGAAATTGGAGTTTCTTTGATTTTTCACCCTAACAAATCTTTTTCAAACATCTTGGGCCTCTATTGGAGTGTAAGACTCAATACCCTTTTAACCAAAACAATTTTGGGCCTCACTTATTGTATAAGTCCCTCTGTGTTCAAAGAAAACTTCGGCGCGATCACCGTTTTCAAACAGAAAATCAACTGGGCTTCTCTTTGAGCTGTAAGTCCCATTTCTTTTCATTTTTTAAACATTTGGGCCTCTAATAGAGTGTAAGACCCAACCCTTTTTTAATGAAACAATTTTGGGCCTCAGTTATTGTATAAGTCCCGATACGTTAAAAATCTCGGCGCAATCGCCATTTTCAAACTGAAAATATTTTGGGCCTCTCCTTGAGTTGTAAGCCCCATCTTTTGTACAAAAATACACTTTGGGCCTCTAATAGAATGTAAGACCCAACCCCTCTTTTTCATATTTTCTCATTTTTCATATTATTTTTTTAATGATTTGGAAAATTAATAACTCCCTCAATTTTGATTATTTTTTATTGGTTTTTTTTCTGAAAAATCACAAAAATAGTAAAATATTTTATTCTACAAAAAAATCAAATTTATATTATTTATTTAATATAGTTGGTATTTTTGTGAATAAATTCATTTTTAATTGTTTTTAAACATTTTAAAAGTGAATATTCATCTTGAAAATCAAAACTAAATAAGTTTTAAATCATCTTGTGATTAAAACCTCATTTTTCAAACCTTAACCAAAAATCACAAGTGGTTTATTTAAACTTATTTGATTTTTTGTCATTTTTTATTAATTTTCTTTGAAAAAATACTTTTAAAAAGTGAAAGTTAGGGTTTCTTTGATTTTTAATCATACTCAAATGTTTCAAGACTCTTTGGGCCTCTAATAGAGTGTAAGACCCAATTCCTTTGTAAATACCAAAATTTTGGGCCTCAGTCACTTGTATAAGTCCCACGGTGTTTCCAAAACCTCGGCGCGATCGTCACCCGTTTTAAAATTAACCATTGGGCCTACCCTCGAGTAGTAAGACCCATTTCTTTTCTTAAAACTCACTTGGGCCTCTAATAGAGTGTAAGACCCGTCCCTTTGTACAGAAAACCTTTCTTAGGCCTCAGTCACTTGTATAAGTCCCTCTGTACAAATTCAACAGTGCGATCACTGGTAAAACTTTTTGGGCCTCTCCATGAGCTGTAAGCCCCAACCATTTTTATTTCAAAGCGCTTTCTCCTTTGATTTTGAATATACTGTTGTTTTCAATCTTTCTTTGTTGAACAACTAACCAAACAGCATGGAAGCTCTACAACCGAGTAAGTGTTTACCCGCTTTCATATGTACATAACTGTATTGTGGGGCTGTTTCACTGTAAGTCTCCTTTCACAAACTCATATATATATAACTGTATTGTGGGGCTGTTTTGCTGGAAGTCTTCTTTCATAAACTCATATCGACTGTGTAATAATAGTATAGATATTAGAGTTTCCCCGGCAATTACGTCTAGAACTAGGCAAACTCTGTCTCTTCCCACCCGACGTTCTCCCGGATATTGCACTAGACCTTTTATAACAATTATCTTAGATAACTAGGTCTAGGAAATTTCCCCCTTGAATAGTTCAATATACAAAAGGCCATCGTTTCTCTATGAAACCCCTTTTGGAACTGTTCACCCGCCTCCTCTTAGGCGTCGTATAAGGACCCACGGGCTTCCTAAAAGTACCCCCGCCTCCTCTTGGGCGTTGTACAAGGACCCTTCAGCTTCCTAGAAGTTTTTACAGCCTCCTATTGGGCTTCGTACAAATTGTCCCTCGGCTTCTTAAAAGTTTCCAGCCTCCTCTTGGGCTTCGTACAAATTGTCCCGACGACCTCCTAGAGGTATAGGAACAAAAATTAGTCATCTTAATAGAACAGTTTTTCAAAGAGTCTAGATCTTTCTACCGTGAACGTACTACTACTGTTTCTTTAAGCATAGTACAAAAGATAAAACTCTAGACTTGGACAGTCTAATTTCCTTGAGTCTCGGAGACATTCTCAAGTAAGGAAACACCTGTAGACTTGGACAGTCTCAAATACCCTTTGGATTTCCCATTTCCTTAAAGAACAGGAAATAACCCTGATCCTCTGATCAATCCCAAAGCACAGCCTTACCTTTAATCAGTCTCTTTATAAGAACTGATTTTCTCTTAACCAACATACTGGACCTGTCACTCAACTAAAACAGAACCTTTAGCCTCCATCTCGGGCTTCGTACAAGATACAAAGACTCTCTTGTTGAGCCAAACCCTTTCAGCCTCCATCTCGGGCTTCGTACGAGATACAAAAAACACTCTCTTGTTGAGTATAAAAGACTCTCTTGTTGAGTCAATCACCTTTTAGCCTCCATCTCGGGCTACGTACGAGATACAGAAACACTCTCTTGTTGAGTATAAAAGATTCTCCTGTTGAGTCAACCCTTTTAGCTTCTCTCTCGGGCTTCGTACGAGACACATAAAAACTCCCTCTTCTTGGGCCAATAGCCTCCTCTTAGGCTTTGTATAAGGAAACCCCGGTTGAGTCAATAAACCTTTTAGCATCAAATCTGTGCCTCGTTCACAGCATACAAACATCAACAACTCCTTCCCCTTCATCTAATCGCTGTAAGCGGCAAGCCTCTGGATTATTTACATCCACGCCACTGTCCCTCTTTTAGCATGAAAAATTCCTAAGGAAAGATGGCATTGCTCTACACTGAGTTAAAGTCTTCTCCTTCAGGTTGGAACTCCCCTATAAAGGAAATTATGGCATTGCCGGATTCACATATCCCGGCTAAAGTAATTCTCCTTTATAAACAGTTGTGACAAACAGACCCTCTTTAGAGATGACAAATTCTCTCTAAAGACAACACCTTTTAGCTTCACATCTTGGGCTTCGAACAAGATACAAATAAACCCTTCAGCTTCACATCTTGGGTTTTGAACAAGATACAAACCACCTTCTGCTTCACATCTTGGGCTTTGAACAAGATACAAACCACCTTCAGCTTCACATCTTGGGCTTTGAACAAGATATATATCACCTTTCGCTTCACGTCTTGGGCTTTGAACAAGACACCAAAACCCCAATTTCCTCCCATAGAATAGGGGGAACTACGAACGCTCTGATTTCCCTATTTTGGTAAACGGGAATACGTAGGCATAAGATTGAAAGAAAAATCTTAGCGAGCACACTAATAAAAAAACCTAAAGTCCCCTATCTCCACCCAATCTGACAAATTCCCCATGAATAGTCCCAATTTTCCACCTTAATAAAGTAAGAAGAAAGAAAGGCCCCATTACCATATAGCATCCGTAACCTAACAGACCGCTGTTTAATCTCAGTATGTAAGCAGGGTTAATTGGAGACATCTATTTCCCTTCCTTAGTCAGCTCACAATAGGATAAAAAATGAATCGACCTGTAGTAAACCCCAAAGAGCGACAGCGCTTAAGAACCGCGTCCAAAATCGCTCGCTACACCCTTTCTCCTTAGTCTATGGTATGGAAGCAATTCTCCCAATGGAAGTGGAGATTCCATCCTTGAGAATCCTGATGGAAACCAAGTTGGAAGAAGCATAATGGATCCGTAGCTGATATGACGAGTTAAATCTCATCGACAAAAAGCGGATGACAGCCATGTGCCATGGGCAATTATACCAAAAGAGGCTTAAGCGAGCATTCAACAAGAAGGTTCGCCTGTGTGAATTCAAAGAGGGAGATCTGGTACTCAAGAAAATCATGCCATCACAAAAAGATACCCGAGTAAAATGGGCTCCCAACTACGAAGGCCCGTTTGTTGTAAAGACAGTCTTCTCAAGAGGATCCCTCATCCTCACAACAATGGATGATGAGCAGCTTGCACATCCTGTGAACGCCGATGAAGTCAAAAAATATTATGCCTAAATAAAACCCGCTAGGTCGAAAACCAGAAATGGCGACTTAGGCAATAATGGGTATCCCAGTGGATCTAAACCTATGAAGGAGATCCAGGAAAAAGTTAGGGATGAAGACAAAAAAAAGTGAGCTCGCTAAGTTGAAAACCCGAAAGGGCGGCTTAGACAAAAATGAGCGTCCCGGTGGATTGAAAACCCGAAAGGGCGATCCAGGAAAAAATTAGGGACAAAAGGCATTTGACTGTATCAAATGGTGTTGACCAAATGGTGTATCAATCCATTCGCTCTCGTTAGAAGCAAGGATCTGGGGCACCTTAGTCATTAGGGATTGTAGTAGTTGTTGGATTCAATGTAAACCTTTCCCTATTTCCTTTTTCACAATTGTAATATTCTATGGAGCTTTTGCCATTTGCAAGCTACCATTCTTCAATAAATACAAATTTGGCCAATCACTCGTGTTTCCTTTACCTTTTCTTGTTATACAAAATGCCATCTATTTGTTAATAACGGGCTTTGAAAAATTCAAGGTTTTTTGAAAAGAAAATGTTTTGAAAACGTTTTGACAAAACATAAAATCTCTTTGACACATGGTAGGATCAAAAGGAAATTTCCATACATCCCCAAAAGCTTCAAGGTTGCAAAGACATTATCATACCAGTCGCGATATCCCACTGAAGTTGAAACTGACGATACTATTGATCAACATGTTGATTATAATTACCAAGTTTGAAGAGGTTCTCAGTACTCGCCCTGTTGGTACTTGCTTGAGCTGCTGATGTGGATGATCCATTTCCCCTATGAAAGTCTCCCCACTAAATTTTGTCTCTCCTGGAGTCAGCATTTGCATGCCATGATCATATTCATCATCTTCAACATGTACTTTTTGCATTAACTTTTTATCTTGGGTTTGATCATCACTAGTTTAGCATTCCCCATGAAGTCTGGTTATCACTTTGCTTCGTGATTACTAAGTCTTTTCCCGTGGTTGTCACCATGTATGTTTATCTGTTCCCCAGTTGTCACTAGCATTCACCGGTCTGTTTACTCTTGGTGTCTTGGAATATTATTTGTTACCAATATTTCCTTCCCCAGTAGATCTGCTAGAAATCTAATTGTCATTGGCAAGTTGCTTTGGTTGTCACCAATATCCCCTTGAAGTCTAGTGGTTACTAGCATCAATCCATTGAAATCCGGTTGTTACCTTTGCGTGCAGTCCAAGTCTAATTAATTTGGCACGTACAGAAGAGTCGTTACCCTGTACCTTTCCTAATGGTTCCTGAATATCCCATTTGATCTCTTCATTTTAAGGAATTTCCAGAAGTTTGGATGTTTTAAAACTCCAATGTTATGTGTTTTTGATCCTATGGTTATAAGGATCCTTTTTTTGGCTTATCAATCTTGTTGTTATGAGGATTCTCTTTATCTGCCACCTCTGTTGTTATAAGGGTACTGTCAACACATTCCTATTGTTATAAGGATTTTATCCTATCGTTATGAGGGTCTATGTTTCCTATTGTCATGAGGAGCCTTTCTCGTGGATTCTATTGTTATAAAAATCTATATGTCCTGTTGTTACAAGGATCATGTTTGATTCTATCGTTATAAGAATCTATTTTATCACCTATTATCATGAGGAACCTTGGGATCAATCATATTGCTATGAGGATCCGGTTTCATTGATTCTATCGTTATAAGAATCTGTTTTTTATCTCCTACTTTCATGAGGAATATTGGGATCAATCCTATTGCTATGAGGATTGTATTTGGTTATGAGGATTCTTACTCCATCAACCCTATTATTGTGAGGATGTTACCGCTTATCCTATTGTTATAAGGATCTTATCCCGCCTCATCGTGTTGTTATCAGGATTCTTGCTTTACCTTTTGTTCTAGAGTGTTATCCGGTCATGTTTAGACCTATTGATCAACTACTCTAGGTATTCCCCGGTAGAGACCATCCTGTGCTGTTTTGTTTTGAGTTTTCCTTTCATCCTTGATCTCTTGTGAGAAGATCTTAGTCCTGGCTATCTTACCCCAGATTTTTTGTCATGTCTGAATTTGTTGATCAATCACTTTAGGTATCCCCAGTGTGGTCTCCTTGTCCCTAGTGGTGTTTTCTTGGGATGTTCTCAGTGTGGTCTTTTCCTTTCTCTAGCAGGTCTTGGTCACCTTGATCTGCATCGTGCATTCAACATTTATTATTCCATCATAGAGCATCATACTAGAGTTCATTGGATGCATGCTCTGTTCCTAGCATTTTATTTAAGTCAGTTTTGTCTGTAGCGTAGCATACCATTGCATTTAGGGGCAAAATTTTCGGTTATTTCTGTATTTAAATACCTTCCACCTTGATTTCCTAAGGGTTGTCACCACTCAAGTAATCCAGTGAAGTTATTTAAATAGGGGCAACTGTCATACCCCAAATTTTGACCCTAGATTTCATCACCATTCTAGGAAGCATTCAAGCATTGCATTGTTAACCCTAACCTTGTTCAACTTCATCAAAATTAGGGTTTTGCTCAAGAGAATCAAGAGAATCCTCACATGATCAGTCAATGTTTTGGAGTGATCATCAATCCCTCAAGCTTACATACACTCAAGAGGCTTCTCCTTGTTAAGAATCAAGTGTAAATTGGTCTCATTACAAGTTCTATGAAACTCAATTTCATTTGGTCACAAATTAGGGTTTTATCAGGAAAAGTCAACTGTGCCTTTGACTTTTGATCAAAGCATGATCCCAAGCCTTGGGATATGATCCAAGACACTCAAATACATCCTTGTAGGCCATCCATGATATTTGAAAGATTCAAGAATGCAAGATCATTGAAGATCACACAGTTGAAATCATCTGATACACAAGTTTTATCTGACAAAGTCAACCCTTTGACTTTTAGGGTTTTTGGTCCAAATTGAAGTATTCAAGCCAAGTTTCATAAAAACATGTTTGATCAATGAGTTTGAGCATGAAAAATCAATTTTTGAATGGTTTCTTGCAAAAGGGGCAAAGTTAAGAAATTTGAATTTTTTCTAAGTATAGGAAAAACCCTAGTTTTGGTGACAATTTTGAAAGGTCATAACTCTCAATCTACACATCCATTTTGTGTGCTCCAAAGCTCAAATTAAAGCCCTCACAACATAATACAACTTTTTATGAGAGGTGGAAACCTAAAAAAAATGCTTAGAATTTGAGTTATGAAGCTTCAAAGTTTGGAAAAATCTTTGGACACTTAGAAATTTTTCAAGACACTTTTGATCCTTAGAAACAATAATCTTTGGAGCCAGTTTTCAAGAACTCCTCCATAGCCTTCTTGAGCTGAGAGTTTCGAAGAGATGAAGTTGGTGTTACAAAGTTGGATTTCATGCCATTTTCACAATTTGTTCTTGATCAAAACTCCAAGCCATGCTCTGTAATCCTGCTTTGCAATCCACATTACTTCTAAATAAATCCATAATCAGAAGATTGCACGATTTAGGGAAGCATTACACACTAATTTGAAGCAATGTCCATCGAATCATGCCATTTTTGGCAGAAAGGTGAGACTTCCATTTTGATAAAGTGGCTTTAATCACCAAAGTCAACTTCTTGAGCTTTGTAGTTATTCCTTTTGCACTCAAAAAGTTTTGTACTGAGAAGCAAGACCTCAAGACACTATCAACCACCCTTGAGGCATGGTACTTTGTCTGGAAATGACACAAACTTCATGTAACCATCAAGTTGTAACTCAACCAAGCCAAAGATTGAGAACTTGGTAATCTGACCAGCTTCAAATCCCACGAGTTCTCCTATAAATAGGGGACTCCATTAAGTTTCAAAGACACAACAATCACACCCTCTAAACCTCTGCTTGCTCCCAACCAACAGAATTTGCAAAAACACCCCAGTTTTGCAAAATCTCCCATCAAACTCATTTCAGTTGTGCAAACCTCAAACCAACACCACAAACCATCTCTACACACTTAATAGATCTTGTTCCAACCCTTGAACAAGTTCTGTATCACCCCATACACTATCCATAATTTCTCACCTTCATTTTGCAAGAGGATTCAGGTTTGAGATTTGAAGTCACTTCCAACCAATCTAAACACTCAAGTCTTCTCTCCAAGGATCAACAAGGCTAAGGAGACTCTCTTTTCACTCCTGTAACAATACTTGAAGAGGCCTTGGACTGTCTCTAAGAGGTAAGGATCTTGAAACTTCAAACTCATATTCCATGCATTTTAATGTCTCATGTTTGAAGCAAGAATGCAGTTTATACTCTATATAATATGTTTGAAGCATTGGTTGTGTTATTTGGAGTGTACATGTAATGTTTTGACATGTGAAAACTTAGTGGTATTGTACTGTTGTTGAGCTTCGTGTGTTTTACACAGTTTGTTTTAGGGCAAGACAATGGGACCTTTGGATTCCTTATGAAAGATACTACAATTTTGATTTTTACAAAATTAAAATTGGTTGAGAAATGAGAGAGATATAGAGAGTTGAAAACCTGGCCATGGATGAACTAGGGCACGGGGAGAGAGAAAGAAAAGAAAAATAAGTGGGGAAGAAGAAGGCTGAAGTGGCGCTGAGTTAGGGCCCAGGTGGCGCTGACTTGGCCATTTTGGAGTGTTTCTAAAATATATATTTTTTGAATCCATATAGTTAATAGATGAGAGCGTAGCACCGCTGATCAAGGAGGTTTGTGTGTTTGTTTGCCATGTGTTGCGGTGAAAATTGGATATCAAACTATTGATTAAACTTGAATCACAAATATTTTAAAGATTCACCACCGAGCTTTGATTTATCCAAGGGAAATGGTAAAGATCGTAAAAAACCCTAAGTTTGCAATGTAACAACAATGCTAAGAGATTTTGGGGGATCGGGGATTGGTTATACAAAGGGAAGGTATTAGCACCTTAAGCATCTATAGTATTCTATAGGAAACTCTTATTTGTATTTGTGATTTTGTTTGCTATTGTTTGTGTTTGGGTTATGTGGTGAGAGATAAAGACCTAAAGGTTTAGTCACTAAGTATGCTCGCCAAAACTTCGCGGTCTTGTGCCTACATATCCTTACAAGGATGGAATCGGAGTAATTGTAGTTCACCTAAATAGGGATAAATGAACACTTGATTATGATCAAGGTTCAAAGGGGCTAAGTGTTATGTCCTAACACTTACCTGACTTGACAAAGTCACAAGGGTTGTAAATTCTAACTTAAGTCTAAAAATAAAATAAAAACTAATGACTCTAACAAGGTCAAAGGGTATAGGTAAAGATGAGCTATCTATGACATGGAGTCAATAGAGAGACTTTCCCTTGGATTTAAGGAATAGGGCAACTTGAGGATGGAAGCTAACAAGCTAACATCACTTCGGAAAATAACTTGACAAAGTTGAAAAAAGAGTATGATTAAGTATGGATGATATGAACAAACATGATATCAATGGAAAGTAACAAAGTAACATTCAAACATGATGTTGATGAAATCATAACAAAGTAACATTCAAACATGATGTTAATATGGCAAAGGGAAGCATATGGTTACAACCAAAGCATAAAGACAAATGTGACAACACCTAGAGCAAGAACTTAACAAAGTCATGAACCAAACAAGGTAACTACCTAGTATGTTCAAAGGTTCAAGGAAGTTTCAAAATTAACATGGTGACAACCAAAGTAAATTCAATCAAACAAAGATGTTACAAAATCTAAACAAGCATGAGATATAGTTCTACCAAGACTAAGGTCATGGATAAGGAAACATGCTTTAGGATTTACTAACACCACTTAATCATGAATACAAGGAAAAGGAAGATAAGTTGTAACAACACTTAATCATGAATACAAGTTAACATTTCAAAGCATGAATAAGTTATTACAACACTTAAACATGGTAAGGTTCAAGTTCAAGTTAACATGTGAAAGTTATGACAACACTTAAACATGGATAAATCAAAGGTACAAAATTGGCATGCATAAGTTAAAACATCACTTATCATGGGTAGAAAATAAAGTTCAAGTTCAATATGTAAAGGTTATAACAATACCTAAACATGAATGAAGTTCAAAGATGTAGTGAATCATACATTGATAAGTAAGACTTTACTTATCATGGATATAATGTGAAAAACAAGAAAATGGTGACAACCAAACATACTTAAGCAAGAATGACATGTTTATGACAATAACATGTGGATGGATATGCAAGCATACAAGAGATGGCATATTGAAAGTTCAAACATTGTGTGAACAAGTTGACATTACTTGAACACTTAGGCATGGTTGCAAGTTGAACATGTTAACAAAAGTAGGTAACAACCTAAACATGCTTGTTAGGGTTGTACATGGTTACAAACTAGCAAGAACATTTACAAAAGTCAATGTAAACATGTGTAAGTTAAAACATCACTTAACATGGAAGAAAAAGTGCATATGGCTTAAGAATTTGGTGACAAGCTAAAGTGCATGCTATGGTTCTTGGTGCTCATCCAAGGATGTATGTGAAAGGTCAAGGTAAATGCACAAAGTGGGTCATGGCATAGGTGACAAATTTTAAGGCGTTAAAACATGTAAACATACATAAGTAAGCCAAAAAATCAATTCAAAACTTAAGGATACAAGTTGACAAACTTGTACAAAGTTAACATAGGTTGCAAATGGTTCAAACATGTCCATATTGGCCAAGAATATCAAAGGAATCAAGCAAGGAACCAAAATAGACCTTAAGGAAACCCTAAAAATCCTCTTACTTCAAACATGAATAAGTGGTACAAAAGTAAATGTTTTTGGAAATCTAATCTCATAAACTAAAAATAGACAACATCAAGAGCATTTTGCAAAAAGAATGGCTCAAAAATCCATTAAAATGAAAAAGTTACAATCAATTGAAGTTGTGAAGAAACTTGAATAAAACAAGTCATAAAAAAAATAATGGAATGTCATCCATGGGGCTTGAACCCAAGACACTTTGCTCACAACTCAAAACTCTATCCAGCCCAACCACATGCGCGTGGTGTCAAATGGTGGAACCAGAATAATATATTTGAAACCAAATGAAGTTCAGAAAAAAATAAAAGGACTGGGGCGAGGGGGATTCGAACCCCATTCCTTATGTTTGGCAAACAAACACACAAACCTCCTTGACCAGCGGTGCTACGCCCCCATCTGTTAATTAAATGGATTCAAATGATAATTTTACAAACACATGGAAATGGCCAAGTCAGTGCCACCTGGGCACCAACTCATCGCCTTCTCATCTTCTTCCTCCTCATTTTATTTTTCTTTCTTTCTCTCTCTCTGTGCCCTAACGCACCCCATGGCCAAAACTTTAACTCCAAATATCTTTCTCATTTCTCCATCATTTTCAACTTTGTAAAAATGAAAGTTGTAGCATTTTTAACAAGGAATTCAAATATATCATTGGTTCAAACTAAAACCCAGCGTATAAATAAAAAATTAACCAACAACAGTGCAACACACATGAACTTCAATATGTTAAAACATCACATATTCAGTTCAAACTAGGTAACAAAAACTCCAAACAAGTTGTGTATAATACAGACTACATTTATGCTTCAAACATGAGATAATCAAATGCATGGAAGGAGAGTTGGAAATCTCAAGAACCTTACCTCTTGGAGTCAGTCCAAGGCTTCTTCTAATGGGGTTCCATAAGAGAAATGGCAACCTCCTTGACCCTGTTGATGCTTATAGAGATGATTAGGGGGCTTGAAAGTGTTGGAAGTTGCTCCAAGAGTCAAACCCGTACCTTCTTGCAAGATGAAGGTGAGAAATGGCAGGTTGTGTATGGCTTGCTACACAACTTGTCCAAGGGTTGGAATAGGTTCTATTGAGTGTATGGAGATGGTTTGTGGTGATAGTTTGCAAAGTGCACGAATGGAATGAGTTTGGCCAGTGGTTTTGCAAAACTAAGGTGTTTTTGCAAAAGCTATGGAAGGTGAGAGAATTGAGGTATTTGGGATGCAATTTTTGTGTGTTTTGAAGCCTAAGAGTTCCCTCTATTTATATGGAAAGAGTGGAGGAAAGCTCTGGTTAGAATCACCAAGTTCTCAATCTTTGGCTTGGTTGAGTTACAACTTGATGGTTACATGGAGTTTGTGTCATTTCCAAGCAAAGTACCATGCCTCTAGGGTGGTTGGTAGTGTTTTGAGGTCTTGCTTCTCAGTACAAAACTTTATTGAGTGTAGAGGAAACAATTACACAGCTCAAGACAAGTTGACTTGTGGATAAAGTAGCTTTATCAAAGTGGAAGTCACACCTTTCTTCCAAAAATAGAATGATTCAATGGACAAAGCTTCAAATTAATGTGTAATGCTCCCTTAAATCATGCAATCTTCTGATTATGGAATGGTTTAGAAGTAAAGAGGTCTGAAAAGTGGGATTATAGGGCATGGCTTAGAGTTTTGCTGAAGACAAGTTTGTGAAAATGGCATGAAATCCCTCCTTGTGACCCCAACTTCCTATCTTCAAAACTCTAAGCTCAAGAAGGCTATGGAGGAGTTCTCGTACTTTTTGAAAATCCCCAAACATGCCCTAAAAATTTCATGTTCAACAAAAATTCTGAATCTAAAGGTATCATAATGAAAACTGGCCTCAAAGATTGATGTTTCAAAAAATCAAAAGCTGCCTTGGAAAATTTCTAAGTGTCCAAAGATTTCTTCAAACTTTGAAGCTTCATAACTCAAAATCCAAGCATTTTTTTAGGTTTACACCTCTCATACAAAGTTGTAGTATGTCATGAGGACTTTAATTCGAGCTTTGGATCACACAAAATGGCTGTGTAGATTGGGAGTTATCATCTTTCAAAGTTGGTCTCAAAATTAGGGTTTTTTCCATACTTAGAAAATTTTCAAGTTTCTTTAACTTTACTCCTTTTGCAAGAAACCTTTCAAATCTTGGTTATTCATGCTCAAACTCATTGATCAAACAATTCTTGATGAAATGTGGCTTAATGACTTCAATTTGGACCAAAAACCCTAAAATTCAAAGGGTTGACTTTGTCAGATGAAGCTTGTATAATCAGATGAATTCAACTGTGCGATCTTCCATGGTCTTGCATTCTTGAATCTTACAATCATAGATGAACTTCAAGGATGTTTATGAGTGTCTTGGATCATGTCCCAAGGCTTGGCATCATGATTTGATCAAAAGTCAAGGCACAATTGACTTTTTCCTGATGAAACCCTAGTTTGTGACCAGATGAACTTGGGCTTCATAGAACTTGTAATGAGATCATCTTCCACTTGATTCTTGGCAAGGAGAAGCCTCTTGAGTGTATGTAAGCTTAATGGGTTGATGATCATTCCAAAACATTGACTGATCTCAAAGGGTTAGGGTTAGAAATGCAATGCTTGATGCTCCTAGAATGATGATGACATCTAGGGTCAAAATTTGGGGTATGACACCATGCCATAGAACTGGGGTTCGAATCCCCCTCGCCCCAGTCCTTTTTAATTTTTATGAGTTTCAAACAGTTTTAAAATATAATGATTTAAAGTCATTCCTTAGTCACATGCACGCGTTGGCTCATTTAGTAAAGTTTTTAGTTGTTGAAGCTGAGTGCGTGGGTTCAAGTCCTGGCTGGGACATAACCTATTTTTTTTGGCACTTTTCCATTTTATTTTATTCACAAATTTCAAAACATCATAACTTTCTCATCCCTTAACCTTTTTTATCCCTTCTTTTTGCTATAGACTCATGTTGATGTCTACTTTCATGTGGTATAATTTGTTCCCTAAAAATATTTATTTTTTTCATACTTATGATGGTTCAAAATATTTAACTTTTTAGGGTTTCCTAAGGATATTTTGAATTTCTTTTGATTAATTCTTGGATTTCCTTTGATAACCATGAGTTGTATGATTATTTTGTAACATGTACCAACCTTGAGTGATGTTGTCAACTTGTATCTTTGTTTTTTACTTGGTTTTTGGCTCATTTTATGTATGTTTACATGTTTAAATGCCTTGAACTTTGCTTGCCTACATCATGAACCTTTGTACAACTATCTTGCCTTAACATGAAATGTCCTCTCCATGTTTACATGAACATGATGTGCATGTTTGCCTTTGTGAATGATTTCACCATGTTTGTGTGTTCTTAAACATTTGAATGTTGTCATAAATATGCCATTAAGTACATGTTTGTTTGCCTTGGCCTTTGTAATGTTCTTACTTATTCATGACCATGATTGATTTCTTAACATGTATAATTGGTTGTTACCTACTTGTATTAACATGTTTAACTTGTAACCATGCCTAAATGTTTAAGTAATGCCTTAACTTGTTCACATGATGTTTGAACTTTCAATATGTCATCTTTAAGCATTCTCATATGCCATCCTTTGTATGCTTGCATATTCATTCCACATGTTATTGTCATAAACATGTTCTTGGTGTTCAAATATGATTGTTTGTTACCATTTACTTGTTTTATATTCATGATTAAGTAATGTCTTAACTTATCCATGTATGCCTTGAACTTTGATTGTTATCATGACTTATGCATGCCTTACTTCATCTTTGAATTTCTATCCATGATAAGTGTTGTCTTAACTTATACATGTTAACTTTGAATTCTTGTCTTTACCCATGTTTAAGTGTTGTCATAACTTTCACATATTAACTTATAACTTTGAAGCTTACCATGCCTAAGTGTTGTAATAACTTATCCATGCTTTGAAATGTTTAAATTGTATTCATGATTAAGTGTTGTTACAACTTATCCTCCTTTGTCTTGTATTCATGATTAAGTGGTGTTAGTAAACCCTAAAGCATGTTTGCCTTAATTATGTACTTGAACTCATCATACATGATACCTTAGTCTTGTTAGAACTATATCTCATGATTGTTTAGATGTTGTAACATCTTTGTTTGCTTGAACTTACCTTGGTTGTCACCATGTTGATTTAAAACATCTTTGAACCTTTGAACATACTAGGTAGTTACCTTGTCTAGCTTTTGACTTTGTTAAGTCCTTACTCTAAATGTTGTCACATTTATCTTTATGCTTTGGTTGTAACTATATGCTTTACTTTTGTCATGCTTCCATTAACATCATGTTTGAATGTTACTTTCAATTGATATCATGTTTGAATATCATGTTTGTTCATATCATCCATGCTTAAATCATACTCCATTCAACTTTGTTAAGTTATTCCCCCAAGTGATGTTATCTTGTTAGCTTTTATCCTCAAGTTTCCCTCTATTCCTTAATCCTATGGAAAGTCTTTCTATTGACTCCATGTCATAGATAGCTTAGCATTACCCACTCCCTTTGACCTTGTTAGAGTCATTAGATTTTGAGTCTTAGACTTAAGTTAGAATTTACAACTCTTTTGACTTTGTCAAGTCAAGTAAGTGTTAAGACCTTAACACTTAATTCCCCTTTGAACCATGATCAAAATCAAGTGTTCATTCATCCTTAGTAAGGTGAACTACAAATGCTCTGATTCCACCCTTGTAAGGATATGTAGGCATAAGACCGCGAAGTTTTGGCGAGCATACTTAGTAACTAAACTTTTAGGTTCCTATCTCTCATAACCCAAACACCAAAACAATAGAAAACAATACCACAAATACTATTAAGAGGTTATTATAGAATACTATAGATGCTTAGGCTGCTAACACCTTCCTTAGGTATAACCAATCCCCGACCCCCAAAATCTCTTAGCATTGTTGTTACATTGCAAACTTAAGGTTTTTACGATCTTTACCCTTTCCCTTGGATAAATCAAAGCTCGGTGGTGAATCTTTAAAAGATTTGTGATTCAAGTTTAATCAATAGCTTGATATCCAATTCTCACCGCAACACCTCTGTTGAACAAGTATCTCAGAAATAACTCGTCCATAAGGAATGGAGAAGGTCTTTCCCTTTTGAAAAGATGAAAGAGACCTCTTCAGATGGTCAAACATAACTTGAGGAGGATCAATCTTCAAATCTGAATTAAGAAGTAGAAGCAGATCTTTTTTAATAGGGTCCACTTGGTCTAAATCCTCGTCTTTAGGAAGTAAGTTTGAATTCAGAAACTGATTCCAAACAATAACATCAGGAAGAAGATTTGAGACTTCTGATGTATTAGATGGATCTACAAAGATACACCAAGTAGGAAGACAGTGTTCCCAAACAAGAGTTTATGGGGTTTCTCCAATCTCCTCACAATTGATCATATTTCCAATCGCTTTAGAGGATACTGTAATAGTAACACCAGTTACCCTAGACAGAATAACATACTCAGAATTCAGCTCAACAATGGAGGCATTAATCCAAAAATCTTTGACAAGACTTGGATAAGTGAAACCACAGGGTATCTCAAAGTAGCCATTCCAACCTTTTTTAGACACAGTCTTCCAGAAGTTGAAACCAATTTTAAGCAACTCATCAAAATCCACAAACTTTTCATTGATGACACCTATCTGGTTCAAAGAAGAATTAACTAAAGAACTTATCTCAGGTTTGGTTTGATCAGCACACAAACAAGAGGAAAAAAAGAAGAAGAACTGAACAAGAATCCTACAAGAATAAGAATCTTGTCAGAAAAAGGACACAATAATGTTTCATAAGACAGGGAATAGTAATAGCAAGTACCAAAAGAGAGAACATCATTACCCAAAGGTTCTTTATCCTGAAAATATTTCAATTCCACTAGATGAGTTTCACCTTTATGAAAATTTAAGTATTATAAAAGTTTTTGGAAAACTTTTTACTTAAACTGTTATGCCAGACATAAAAAATCTTCTTCTGAATCTTAGAAACTGACAACTTTCATAAGCTATCATCCATCAGAGTCTAGTAGATCTAGACTTAGACAGAGATATCATATGTCATTCATAAGTCTCTAAGATTCTATTCAAAACTAGCACTTTATCTTGAAACAAGAGTCATGAGTGATAAATGAATAATGAATTGTCTTGTTTAGACAACTAACAAGCAACAATATCAACTCAAAAAGTGAGAAAATTGTTTCCATAAATATGATCATCATCTGGCTTAATAAGACATTCAGTACAGACAAATACAACAAAGTTTCCTCTTAAAGATTTCTAAAGTTCTCTTTTTCAAAGAACTTCTCTAGAAATCTAACAGAAACTTTGTATTTATATCTATACAAATATTTCATTGAATCAAAAGATAAACCGAAAAAGAACAAGCATACCCCTTTTTTTGTTGGCCAGAATCGATTCAGTACTCAGACTTGTCCAATAGAGTCTAAACACACCTTTGAGTGGATTCTGATTCAAAGGTTTTCTAACCATTGATTCCACTACTCTCACCAAATTCAGTACCACAGGTACTTGAATCTGGGTTGTTGGCTCTTCCTCCAATAAATGTTGTAAACAACTTTATGGAAGATGCCTATGCTTCTTTCCTTGATATCTGTAGCAGATACATTATGATACTCATATTTCTATAAGACCATACATGTAAGTACAAACAAACTCTTCTTTACCTTATGTCTCAATCTAATAGCAAAATCATAAGTCACTCCAGAGTATAAGTCTAAGATGACATATGATAGGAACATAATCTTGTTCTAAACATAGTCACTAATCTTATTGTCTAGGATTAAATCTTTTGACTTTGAAATCATTGACAAGCTCAGAAACAGATGGTGTTAGCTATCAGAAATTGACACAAAGTAAATCAAAATACTGTCTTAGTACGGCTGACAGAACTAAAAGAGAAATTGAAGACTTCTCATAGAAATGTATTTTATAACAACTTCCATGATGATCCTCAATCAAGAAGCAATAGAGTTTCTTAAGATATCACCTTAAAGAACAGACTCCACAATATCAAATATTTTGAAGCAAGATAGATTTAACAACATCTCTTGCTCTTCAATACTTGATTTTTATTTCAGAATACAAATGCTTCTTTTCATCCGTATTCTGCACTAATATCAGCTTCAAAAGTTTAGACATTGAAGAGCAGCTGGCATTAGGTTTTGGTAGTGTTTCTTTCTGCTTTCATAAATGGGAAATCAGTTGAAATACAAGTATTTCAGAAGCTTCTGAAGTTACTCTTCTATCAACAGATATCACATCCATTCAGCCAGTATAGAAGTTCTTCTGACAAGAAACCTAAGTTTCTTATCATTAGTCATTCCAAAGAACCTGAGCTAAATTGAGAAAGTGATCTGTTGAATATTCTTTCATCATCTAACTCCATTTCTTTCCTTTGAAGACTGCAAGACAAACCTTCAAAACACAGCAGATTCAAGTAGTAAACTTCCTGAATAACTGTGACTTTAGATTTAAGTCAAAGAACAATCTTCTCAGAATTTGCTTGAAAAGATTAGATGAAGTGTAACTGTTCAATCTTTAAAAACTGATCCTCATAAATCTGAGCACAAGAATTCAAAGATAGTTCAAGCATCAGACACATCAATGATGTTGATATACTCAGAAGTGAGATAGAGCATCTACCAGAATGCAACTACCTCTGAAGATATTCAATATGCATCTTCTAAGCTGGTGAAAGAGATTTTCAAGAAGATCATCTTTACACCATCAACTTCTATAGTAATACCTCTTTCAAGTATATTCTATAGGCCTTCAGCAACCCTTTATCAAAACCAATGAGTTAAAAATATGTTTAGCTTTTCCATCATTTAAATTCAGTGGAATTATCCTTAGAATATGGTAGGAAAAGTCGTATGATATTTTTCATGTGGTACTTGATTCCTTCTTGAAGAAGAATTATACTTTTCTTATTGGATCATTATCTGCGCCACTGTTAAGTGTTAAGCACATGCCATGCTCTGATGCCAATTGAAGGTGTGAAAATTACACAAGAAGGGGGGATGAATTGTGTTTCGCGTTCTTTAATTTAACTTCTGATCAGAGTTTCAGAATCAGAACTGGAGTTCAGATTCTATTTTAATTTATTGGCAGCGGATATAAGAGAAGTTAATAAATAACAATAGAAGACACAAAAGATTTATCCTGGTTTCTCCCCTAACAGAGAGTACTCCATTCCCCTTGATTCACAAGAGATTTTCATTATAACCATTTAATGATTACAATCACTTATGCTTCTGCATAAGTCTTTTACACTTGCTCAGACCAACTGTCTGAGACTTTCTTGCTTAGAGCACATGCCTAAGACTTTCCTTGCTCTCACCATCTGACCGAGCCAACTACTCCAAAGGTCCTCTGGTTGAGACTTACCCTTGCTTATAGCACATGTCTAAGACTTTTGCTCACATCATTTGACCGAGCCACATGCTCTTCTGGCCATCCAGACTGAGACTTCCTTGCTCAAGCACACTTGAGACTTCCGGTTCATACCCCTCAGATGGATACTTTCCCTTGCTTAATCATACTAGCTAAATAAGACTTTCATAACTCAAGCACTTAAGCAATGAGACTTATGTGGCTTAAGCATCTTGGCTCAAGACTTGTTGCTTGAATCCCAATGAGACAACACTTCTGCTCAAGCACATAGCAAGAGACTTGATCTAAACTACTGAAGGCTCAGCAGAATAGAGAACAAGGCGTACATGATACAAGTATCAGAGGTACATGAAATCACCATAACAAAGACCTAAAGCTCTTAATATTTCTAAGATATTCAATGGTAATAAATCTTAAGGCTTTTACAATTACAACCTACAAACAGAAAATCTGCATGTTAAAATAGAGTTGATAATTGCTTGATCTTGCTACTCATTCGTCTAGAGAATCCTTAATAATATTCAAACTGGAATCTTTAGCCAAATTTATAGCCTTTGCAGAAACTAGGCATTGAAAAGGTAACTTGATCAAGTGTCTTTGTCTTTACTCTATAGTACAAGAACCATTGAAGATGGATACACAGCAGATTCTGAATCCAATATGAAACATGTTTAACCTTTAAGTCTTCAAGAGTTTTTGTACTGATAGAGCCATTGTGAGCAGATATCCGTAGAGCATGCCAACCTTTATTGAGCCTTGCAATCTTGTAGACTCTAGCTGATAAGACAATACAACTTTCTTTCTGCAGTACAGTCAACCACAACTTTATCACCAACTCTGAATGGTACCAGTTGCTAATATACAATTACCAAGTGTAGTAACTCGTCTGAATGCTGAGGCCTTCGGCTCAGAGTCAGCGCCAAGCCACACTATAAATTGTTCTTCAAACTCTTCCACCAGAAGCTAGCAATGAAGCAACTCCCAAGTGTGTCTAAGTAAAACAGATTCTGATTATTTATGTACAAGAACAAGAACCTGCATAAATAAAACACACATCAAATAAACCATTGTTCTTTCAATACTTTTGTTATCATCAAAACTAAAAGAGAACATGTTATGAACAAATCTTGTTCTAACAGAAACATACGTGTTTAAGTCGACCTATAGATGTTTGAACTTCACTATAGGTCGACACATAGCCATCTTAGGTCGACACACATGCATCAATAATAAAGCTTGTAGCCACTGTGTATGTGCTGGCCAACATAGGTCGACACATGGTCAACACAAGATATCAATAGGTCGACCTAAGACCTTCATAGGTCGACTCATTTGCTTCGATAGATCGACCGATAGTTTTTATAGGTCGACACATGCAATGCAATTCTTCAATATTTCATATTTTTTCCATTCTTTTGCATTCTCTCTCGCTTTCAAACTTGCATACATATATATACTGTTACATGCATCTTTATCTTGTAAGTTTCTAGTGAAAAACCTATACGAAACCATAATTTCAAAGCACACTCATCATCTTCAATAATTCTTCTATGCATACACATAATCAAACTACACATAAGCATTTTTTGATTGAATAACCATTTAGATTAGGGTTGATAACATCCAATTAGGTTAGTGTACCGAGAATATTTGGTTGAGTTCTTTGAGGGTTTCAAATAAGAAAAACGGGATGGGGTTTACCTTCAAGATCATTGAGGATTTTAAGGATTTTGACAAGATTACGCAATTTGGATCTGGCCGAGTGAAAGCCTTGGGACAAGGTGGTTCATTGCAAAGGAGTAGTGTGAGACGGTGGATCGTGTTGGTAAATCTTGGGTTTTAACAAGTGTGCGCTTGGGATTAATTCGACCATGTGAAAGCCTTGGCACAAGGCGGTTTCTTGCAAGGAAGTAGCAAGAATTGGTGAATTAAAGTGGCATTGTTGGTGAGTTGATAAATCTTTGATCAAGGGTTTTAGAGGTGGTAAAATCAACAATAAGCCATAGGGTTTGTAGGGTTAGAGTTCTTCATCTCTTGTATATACACTTTTTGCAAAGTAAGGTTCATTACAAGTATCTCAATTCGATTTCAAATTGAGGGCAGACGTAGCCATAGCGAGGACGATTGGGGAACTTTCTAAACAAATCCTTCTCTGTCTTTGTCTCTCTGTCTCTGTCAGTCTGTCAGTCTGTCTCTCTATCTATCTCTCTCTATCTATCTATCTCTATCTCTCTCTATTTAACTTTTTATTTACAAATTATTGAATTCATTGGTTGTTTGATCAATCCAATTGGAAATTATTTTTGATCATATTTTTGAATTAGGTTTTGTTGATAGAATCATAATCCAGTTGATTATGATTTGTTTTCAGATCAACAAAACAAAGTAAATTTCCAAATGATATCGACTGCACACAAGGTGTTCGATAAATTACATTGTTGTGTTTTGTTTGTTTTTTTGATCATTAGTAATAAGCTTTATGTATAGCTTAGCACTTGATTGTATTGTGATTAATTGTTTTTGAATAATTTGTGTTTATTGTCATTCAATTGTGTAGCTTTACGCATATCCGGGCTTTTCGGTAGTAGGTTTGGTTAGACGATTCGATTTGCGTTGTTTTCGTTGTGCCATAAAACTTTTGAAAATCATTTTTGCCAAAAGTTTGATTTTTAATTTGTGATTTATTCACCCCTTCTAGATCAAAGCCTATTTGTCTAATAAGTGTTATTAGAGCCTAGTTAATTCCGTGCTTAAGATTTCCTTTTAGAAGAATGACTACTGAATCTAATGGAGCGTACAATAGAGAACCAATTTTCAACGGCGAAAATTATGCCTATTGGAAAGGTTGTATGCGTATTCATGTCAACTTCATTGATAAAGGTATATGGAACACCATCAAAAATGGCCCGAATGAAATATCCGTGCCCAATGATGAAGGTGTTACATTACCTAAACCGGAAGCACAATGAAATGAAAATGATTAGAAAGCAGAAAATATTCTCACATCCGCTTTAGGAGTTGATAAGTACTATCATGTTTCTCAATGGGAGACCTCTAAGGCTATGTGGGACACATTAGAAGTTGCTCATGAGGGTACTAATGATGTCAAACAAGCTAGGATCAACACATTAAATCAAGAGTTTAAGCTATTTCGTATGGAACATGGTGAAACGATTGCAGACATGCGAAAACAGTTCACACATCTTATCAATCGATTAAATGCGCTAGGTAAGCCTATTTGCAATGAGATTGCTACTAACAAAGTGTTGATATGTTTAAGTAGGAAATGGAAACCCAAGGCCACCGCTATCAAAGAGGCGAATGACCTTAAGGTACTTGATCTCACGAATTTGTTCGGAAAATTGGAAGAGCACGAGCAAGATCTCTCTTGCTTAGAAAAAGACAAAAATAAGTATGATAAGAAAGTGAAGAAGCAGAAAGGCAAAGACAAGGAAGTAGATAAGATGTCTATTACTTTAAATACTTCAAGCTCAAGGTCCTCCTATAATGAGCAAAGTGATGGCGAAAGCGAAGATGACAAGAATTCCTATGATGAGGATATGAGGTTGTTTGAGAAAAGATATCATAAATATATAAGGAAGAATGAAGTTAGAGACTCAGACAAGAATCTAGTCAAATTTAGAAGGCTAACAAACTCTTTAAAGAATGATGATGATAGGAAAGGTAAACTTATAAGATCTTGATATCATTGTGGAGGAAGTCGGTCACTATAGACCGGAGTGTCCTATGAGGAAGAAAGACAAAGAAAAGAGCCATTATAAGAAATCTAGCAAGTCTAGAGGAGCTTATGCCGCTTGGGAGAGTGCAAGTGATTCCTCAAGTGATGAAAGCACAACTTCAAGTGTGAATCGGCTCAGATTTTCCTTATGGAAAATAGAAAGAAAAAGAAAAATATAAGTCTTTATAAGCTTGAATCTACTAATGATTTATCCTATTTTCAATTACAAAAAGCCTTTGAAGATATTCATAAAGAAGCCTTAAGAGATTTTAACAAGTTAGCTTCACATGAAAAATTAATTTTAAATTTAGAAGCTAAAGTGTTAGAATCCGAAAGGAAATTTAAAGTTATTAAGAGATCTATGATAGATATTCAAAGTAATAAGAATGAGGATGTAAAAAGTTCTAGGTTTGGTTGTGAAAATTGTCAAAATTGGCAAGAGGAGGTAAATACTCTTCATGTCAAATTGGATGAAGCCTTACAACCTAACATTAGTCTTGCAATTGATCCTTTAAAACTGAAAAATCTTTAAAGCATTTAAAAAGAAAGCATAAATTTGTGCATAAGAATTCAAATAGCAACGATAAATCTCACCATAACCTATCTTGTCATTATTGTTGCAAAAAGGGCCACACTATTGAAAAGTGCAAGTTTAGGAAACTCTTTGTCCCTAAAGGAGTTGTTCAATAGTTGCCCAAATACAAATTTGATTTAACTCACTCTTAAGGACCCAATGAAAATTGGGTACCTATTTCCTTTGTTTGATTCAACAGGTTGAATGTCTTGACTCTACGGAAAAGATGTGGTATCTTGATAGTGGGTGCTCAAGAGATATGACTGGTGATATATTTATCTTCATTGAGTTTGTGCTTAGGAGAAAAGGGTTTGTCACTTATGGAGATAATAATAAAAGGGATATACTTGGAAAAGGTATTTTAGGTAATCCCTCATCTACTACTATCTCTGATATTATGCTAGTCGATGGTCTTAAACATAACCTTCTTAGCATTAGTCAACTTTGTGACAAGGGTTTTAAAGTTACTTTTACAAACACTTGTTGCTTATTTGTGCATGATGAAAAGAAAGAATGTATGTTTAAAGGATTGAAGGTCAATAATACTTATATTCTTAACTTATATGAGGTATCCTTGGTTGGAACTAAGTGTCTAGCCACCATGAGTGAAAGCTCTTGGTTATGGCATAGACGCCTAGCTCATATCAACTTTAACTTACTAAACAAAGTAACCTAAAAAGATTTGGTAATTGGTCTACCAAATATGAAGTTCACAAAAGACCATCTATGTGAAGCTTGTCAAATGGGGAAGCAAACGAGAATATCCTTTAAGTCGAAAAATATTGTTTCGACTTCGAGACCTCTTGAGCTTCTCCATATGGACCTCTTTGGTCCCTCAAGGACCAAAAGCATAGGTGGAAACTATTATGGCTTTGTTATTGTGGAAGATTACTCAAGATTTTGTTGTGTTATGTTTTTGTCTAGTAAATATAAGACCTATCCGGCTCTTAAACTATTTACTAGATTGTTCCAAAATAAAATGAATTTGAAAATTGTTTCCATCCGAAGTGATCATGTAGTAGATTTTCAAAACCTCCTATTTGAGAAGTATTGTGACAAACATGGCATTGAGCATAACTTCTTCGCTCCTAGAACTCCACAACAAAATGGTGTTGTGGAGCGAAAAAATCTTGTTTTAGAGAAGTTAGCGATGACTATGCTTAATGAAGGTAATTTCCCTAAGTATTTCTAAGTCGATGCCATTAACACGACTTGTTATGTCTTGAATATGATTCTAATACGTCTTATTTTAGATAAACCCCCATATGATCTACTCAGAGGTAGAAAAATTAATGTTTCTCATCCACACATTTTCGGATGTAAATGTTTTATTTTGAACAATGGTAAGAGCAGTCTTGTTAAATTTAATGCAAAAGCCGACGAGGGTATCTTCCTCAGATATTTACAATCTAGTAAAGCATATCGGGTTTATAAAAAAAGATTACGTATTGTTGAGGAGTCCGTACATGTTACGTTTGATGAGTCTTACCCGAAGAATGTCGAGAAAAGTGTTTCTTTTCATTATGTTGGTGTATCTTCGTAAGAAAGTCTCAATGGAACCGAACAAGAAATTAATCAACCTAAAGCGGCAGAACATGAGAAAGAAGAAGATAAACATTGTGAAGAGGAGAAGGTTGAAAGTCCAACTTCTTGTACCCTAAAATTTTCCCTCATGTTTCTAACCCTAATTGGATTTTTTTTCTCATACATATGCATTTGTCCACTAGGTCATGAATTCAAGATCATTCATTTCATTAAGCTTCTAAAGACATGGGATCAAGAGTTTTCTTGTGATTTGATTAAACAATTTGATAAAAGTCCAGCTCGTATTCACACATACTAAGTCATTCAAGTACAACAACCAAGCATCACCATGCCATTGCATACCACTCAAATACAACAGGGATGCTTGTTGAATGCCAAACTTGATTTAAATTGATCATTAATTATTGGCATTTTTCAACTCTTTTGTGTTGTTTTGTTAGATTTACTCCATGATATCATGCTATTCTTCAATATTGTGAAAATACATTTGGTTGCTTTGATTTGTGTGTTATTGTGCAGAAATTAGGCATAAAAACATCAAAGTGTAAGACACAAGCAATTGGGCAAGGAAGCCAAAGGAAGAGAAGGATTTCAGCATGTTCATTGTGCAAACAGCCAGCGAGGAGTGCCAGCTAATGTTTGTTGTGCAAACTCATGGCGAAGTCTCAACGAACCATCTCAATAAGAAAAGGGTAGTAAGTTCACTGGGAGAACAAGCAGCGAATATTCGTTGTGGCGAAGTCTCATCGAAGGGCTAGCGAACCATACTAGACTGAAATCAGTAGCTAAAGGACCCTAAGTTCGCTGTACGAACTTGTAGCGAAGTAGTTCGTAGTGTGAAGAATAACTCACACAACGAACTTCAGATATTTCTCAGGGGCGGTTTAACTGTTCAGAGGCACTTCAGGTGCCTAAAAAGGTGTTCGCTAGGCAAAGAAACGGTTCGCAGTGCAAATGTGATAGATTCTAAAAGTACTATATAAGTATTTTTCACTATTTTTGGGGATCATAACCCATTTTTACACACAAGAACTTCATTTTTCTCATATTTCTTCACCAAAAGGGGATATTTTGCAAATAGAAGCTGGATTCGCATCTGAGTTTGATTCTTCGACGTGGATGCTCATTCATCTTCTTCCAAATCTTTTAAAGCAAGCTACCATGGTTATGGGTAGCTAATTTCCTTTGTATCAAAGGTAGATGCAGTCTACCATTTGCTTGTATGTATTTCTTTTGTTTGGCCTTGTGTGTGAACAAGTGATGATTAATATATGATGAATATTTTTGTTCTTAATGATCCATTCTTGTTTTGTAAAACTCTAGACATAGATTTTGTAAAACTTGACCTAAAATATCCATCTATCGGCTTATAGATTGGAGAAATCGGTCTATGGTCGATAGTTGCTTTGTGTTGAACTTAAAGCTTACTATATTGGTTGTTATATGGAGAAATCGTGTAGCGATGAATACTGTATTTCCCATGACGCCGCTCTAGACATAAATGGTGTTGAGAGAATGCGTGACAATATTAATCGGATCCGACTTCACATGCAAGATTGAAAGAATACGTATAAGTTAGGGTAGATGAAAACTACTTTTGATATACTTTATTAACAAAAATCTTTAGAATTTATAAGCTTTTCTACTAAAAATGTGACAATTTTATGAACAAAACTTTGAAAACCCTTATTTTTAAAACGATAAATTGTTGAAAGGCAAGCATCAAAATATCCTCAATCCTTGTGGAGACGATAACAAAAACCCCCCTTTAACTATGATTCGAACATTGCTAGCAATTCAAAAAGATCACAGGGGAACTCAATCCATAAGCAAATTCACTTCAAATTAACACTCTAATTGTTTTCATAATAACCTTCCTAAACCAATTAAACTCTTAACCCACTTATAACCACAAATTAACATCTAACTAACTAATTCAACTTCATTAACTACTTCTAAACCCCTTTAACAACCTCAAAAATATCAAAGTTCCCTAACTTCCCGAAGCTAACCACCTTGCCCAAGTTAGTTGCAACCTTCTAACTAACACAAATTCAATTTAATTTACTTCCAAATCTCACACTTCAAACTAACACTAATTACATTCAATGAAACTCTATGAAACACAAAACCTAACAAACCAATTGAGATCAAATCTCCACAATTTCTAAAACATTGTCACGGATCACCATCCAATGGCTATCAATCCTTCAATCCCTAACTACCTAACTATTCCCCCCCCCCAATTCTCTTCAATCGTCACCTATATAAACCACCATATCTTCATCCTTCAAAATCAATCGATGCCTTACCAAAACTCTGCAGAACTTTCTCTGCATTTCACCTCCCTCAACTCACCCTAACTAAAGCTCAACAAACCACACTACTCAGAGCCACCATTAGGGCTCTGAGCAAGTGGAGCTTAACCACTCATCCTCTTTAATTCCTCTGAATTCGTAACCCTAAACCTTTCAACCTCGCCACTGATACACTACTCCACAAAATCCTAATCTCAACAATACATATTTCTAATCTACATGCACATATTCAGCTAAAAAACAACAAAGAAAGGAAAAATGAATTTGAGAAGAAGAAGGAGAGTCAAGAAGAAGAAGAAGAAGATTTAGTAGAACGTGATCGAGTCAAGAGCCTTTACCTGAAGAAAATGGCTGGAATCTCTGGAATTCTTTTCATCTTTGTCTAACCATCAGAGTGTCTCCGATAGGTGAGCCTTTGAAATCCTATTTTCTCCTTATTCTTCATACCATGTTGTAGAGCTTGTCGTGCTGAACCGTTCTCCTCCCCTAGCTGTTTTTCAATAAGGCTCGATAAAAATTTTAAATTTACTTTTTCAGAAGTTAGAGTTTATGTTCAAGTTTCGATTTCTTTTTATTTGTGAGATGGATGGCGAACTGAGGTAGTGACGAGTGTAAAAGGTGATGAAAGCTTTATTTTGGTGGTGGTAGAGTGGTTATTGGTGCTACGCCGCCGTCGAGGGTGATTTCAGGCGCAACGAGCAACTTCCGGTGGCCTGGGAATCATGAGAGAGAGAGAGAGAGAGAGAGAGAGAGATGAGCTAAGTTGAGACTGAGTGAATGAATCAGCTTTATTCCCCACTCCAATCTGTGTCATTGGGGCTAAGTGTAATTGGGTCAAAGGGCCCCATTTTTATTCATAAGCCCTTATGGATTCATGCACCCCCCGTTGTTTCTGAAACAAACCAAACAAAGATAGCGTGGGCATGGGTGCAAGGCCCAACGCCTTAATCCCTTCCTCCACACCAATTTTCCACTCTACACCCCCTGGAAACATGAGTTTTATTTATTTTCTTTTCAGGAAATCCTTATTTTGAAATCCTTTTTAACATGGAAATATCAGGGTGACAATTTAGTTATAATTTGGTTTTAGTCTTAATTAATTGTAGGATTAATCCTCTTAATTAGGATTAGATTAGAATTAGATTAGAAATTAGGGTTTATGAATTAATCTCGATTTCTTTTCTTTTCCTTTAAAAATTCATGTTTCCAATGATGATCTCTTCTTGAATTACTTGATTTGTATGGATTGTATTGACCTAGACTTTTCCTGCATGATCCCCTCTTTTGATTTAAGCAATTTATTAAATTCATTTTTGGCTTAATTTTTGGCTAATTGATTAAATTGATGACTTTAGGACATTAATCATATTAGTTAATCTTTTTTATTAGGAAATTGTATGATCAAAACCTTAGGGTAAGATGATAAACATATGCATGACAACATTAGGTTAGACACTTTTGGTTATGTAAGATAAGTTTGTAATTATCTTGATATGACGATGAATAGGATGTATCTGCCAGAATCTGTGAATATAAGGGAAAATAAACATTAGGAAAAATATATGTTTGATTTTTAAAGTAAAAAAAGTTTTGGAACTGTATTTCCTGAGACTTTTCAAAAATGCATTTTCGAAATAAAAGTCATTAAAATGGGGTGAGACTCATAAACGAATGAGTTGTGTTACATGAGATGCGTTCGGAGATGCGTCTCCGGAATCTAAGGGGCATTTTTGAATTTTCATGTGGTGCCTAAATAGTATATAGGGTGCCTTAAGAAATGTTCAAATATTAAACACCTAGGCCTAATTTGGGATCCACCACCCACTCCCAAAACGAACATGAAGAACACAAGACTTTCCTAAAATTATTTTCAAAATCATCTAACTGTATTTAATTAATCATATATGAATTGACATAATTAATTATTAATTAATTATATTAAGATCAATTGTTATTAAACACTAATTATTGATGAATGATTTGATTATATTTTGTGTTTGAATAGTTCGTGTTGAATTGAATCATTCAGTTTAGTTCAATGAGAGACCTCTTTTTGTTCTCCTCAATCGTTTAACTATTTAATCATTATCTCATTAAACTATTAAACAATATTAAAACCTTAGACGATAATGAGGATAATAATCCTCTCATATTCACTATCTCCAACGACACACTCACAAATTCTACAAAATACAATGTTCTTATTTTTCTTAATTATTTTATAATATGCTATAATTTATATTTATTTAATTCATTTAAATTATTAAATCCAACAAGATTAAATTTGAAAACATTAGAGCATCCACATCCATTATACTCATATGAGTATAACTTCTTTAAATAGACCCCATTTAATTTTTTATGTTATTACACACTTTCCAATTATTTAAACAACTCAATCTAATCAACTATCTATCCATTAAAGAAAGATACTATCAAATGTCTTATCTTATCCTTTAATGTTAATAATACTTACACTATATTGGGGACTTTTTACTAATAAACTAATGCATGTAATGTTCTCATTCTAAATCAACAAGAACATGACATGTGGTTCAAATACTATTTCAAATTTCAAATTTCACTCACATTTCTCTTTTCTACTGTGTTCACTTTCATTTTAAATATTTTCTTTCTCAATTTTCTCTTTCCCTTTTTATTTTTCTAAGCATAAATAAATATATAAACTGAATCTTTTTGAATGGAATCAAGAGGAACACATAAAAATTTACTCAACCGAAAACATAATTATTTTATAATTATTTAAAAACTATTCATAATTATTAAAAAATATTTTCAAATGTCGAAATTTATATATATTTTTTTCCTCACAAGCCACTATCTGTAAAATATATATTTTATTTTAATTAACAATTGTCTTTTTTTGAGACACTAAATTCTTATTTTCAAATGTCAAAATTTTTATTTTTCTCGTTTACCGCTCGAGTCTAAGTGTCTGATTATTAACAATTGTCTTTATTTGAAACACAATTCTTATTTTCAAATGTAACAATTGAATTTATATTATTATTATTTATTTTATAATTAAATAACTTATTTCAAGTTTACATTTATATCTAAATAAAACCTATATCGTATTAAATAAATTTAGTCATGCGGACGCACGACCGCACAAATATCTTGTTAATTTTATTTATAGATATCCATACAGACTCATCCAAAAAATTTAAAATTGCCTCCACTAAATCACACAATATATTTCATATTTATATTAAATTATCAATTTTATCACATAAAGAAAGTAAACAACATTCTCTAGTTAGGAGCGTACATAAACTAGAGAATGCATTTTCCCCTCAATTATCCAAATGTTCCTGATCATGTGTGTTTGAGAAATGTGTGAGCACGGTGACATGGTACCGACATTGGTGCTCTTAGGATATGTCAGCCCAACCATTTAAGATACTAGACAACCTTCACATTGCAAAATGACACTTGAAAAACAAATGACTAACCAACTCATCCGAACACAAAAGACACACTTGATATTAGGGATGGAAATGGGTACTCAGGAGACGGGTACTAGTCCCCCGCTATCCGCCCTGTTTAGTAAATAGGATACTCGTATTTGTCCTATATTCGTGTGGGTATCTGGCAGACGGATTCCCGTAGATTTTGAGATATCCACAAATATTAACGGATATCTATGGATATTTTTTTTAATTGTAATTTACTAAATTTTTTTATTAAATAGAAATTTTGATTTTTGTAATTAGAAAATTATGTGTAAATAGAAAATCTACTTATAAAGCATTCAACAAGCTTGAAAGAAATATATATAGAAACTATGCTTTGAGAATGTGAGAAAAATGATCCCACGATGCATATTAATTTATAGAAACATCAAACAAATAACAACATATTACCCATGTGATTTAGTACAAATACTAGAAATTACACATGTGATTTTAGTAGAATATATTCTATAATATGTGATTAATTTTTCCAAATGAAAAGTAATTAGTATATATTAATTTTAAAATATATTTAATTAATTTTATTAATTATAAACAAATACAGATACCCGTGGGTACGGGTACAGATCCGAGCCATAATGAAACAGATAATTAAATATCCGTTTATATTACTCGTGAATATCCGTTAAATTATTCTATTCGTGTCCGTGACAGATTTTACCCGCGGATACGAATTTTTTTTCCATCCATACTTGGTATCATATTCCTGAATATAAAGCTATCCAAAATATACTTCCACTAGAAAACAATAAGCCTTTGTAAATGTGCCTCACACCTAAAGACTGATGCCATTGTAAAATATAAGCCAATTTCATCAAGAAAGTCTCGCTATCCTCAAGCTTCCAAAAGAAGTTGTCAGTGACTCTCAAAATATTATAAATCCACCATTAGATTATCGAATGTCTTTCTCCCACACAAAAGACTCCTGCATTAGGTAAGTTTCAAACCCATACATCTCCTTCCCGCAGACCCATCTCCCCAAAAAAGCAATCCTATTAATGAGAGAATAAAAAGAACCTACTGAAATGCATCCTAAGACTCATACCCCACCCAGGTGTCTTGCCAAAATTTTAGCCCTTTCATTTTCAACATGGAAACACCCTAAGAATACTAATCTGACCAGAGTGAGAAGACTCAACCAAAAGAGATACATATCTTTCCACCAGAGAGTCATCATGAGAATTAGAAGGACGATATCCTTTTAGAGAAAAAATACCATGCCTCCCATATCTAGCAATTAGAACATCCCACCACAAAGACGGGCCTTTTTGTAGAGATAACCATGGTTTTTAAATGCACTTGCGGTTGTCCTCACGATTGCAACTGTGGCTGTTACAATTATTGTGATGCGTATTGCAGCTATTGTAGCGTAAATACTATTTATGGGCCAGATTCACTTCACTCTAGATTTCTTCTTTATAAATTTTTGCATTTCATAATCTTTCTCCTCTCTCGTATCTGTTTCATCTATATAAATCTTTGTTCTTAGTTTTGACAACTTACCTTGTGCTATATACGACTCGTTTTTACTAGATACACCATTGATATTCACTAGATGCTACGACTGATATTTATATCATCAATAAATAGTCTTTGTACTATAAAAGAGTGTATTTTTAGATCGATTATTTACTGTACAAGTATTAATCGTACAATATAGAAATAGATTAATACCGTAAAATCTCTTAAAAATAAGTCTGGGACTCGATCCAATACGTTAGTCAATAGAAAATTTTCAAAACCATAAAGCAACAAAAAAATGAACGACCATGAATGAAATGATCAAATGTGATTAATACCGCAACATATGGGATTTTAATTCACACAACAATTGTGAGTGGTCTAATATTGTTGCGAAGGAAACCTCATCAACAATATTATGGTCACAATTGCACTTACGAACAACAATTTAACACCATGAAACAATCCTCGCCTTTTTTATGAAGGAGAGCCAAATTGAAGACCCGTAAATATCGGACCCAGTACTTCATATTTTTTCTTTGAGGAAGTAACTTATGACCACCTAACCTAAACCACATTATTTTGATCTGACACCCCCATCCCCCACATAGGAACTCTCTTTATAAACGAATAATGGCGTCTCAGGCATTGATGAATAACTTTTAAAAGGATAGATAGAAGAAATGAATACTATACAAGGCATAATTAAGGCTAACAAAAAAAAAGAAGAATTACACTGTGTATCTCTAAGGCTAACAAACCTACTACTCTTAGAACTAAGCCTTGCTAAGACAGCATTAAAAGAGGCTCCCAAGTTCTAAACTTACAAGATTTAAATTTTGGGCATTTCTTATCACACCACCCTTGTTTTTTAGGCACCACCTGAATTTCCGTTTTTGCCCCTAATTTCCGGATGTGCACATCCGGACGCACCCTTTCTCTAAAATTTTTCAGTTTTTTCCGGATGTACACATCCGGAAGAATTTCTGATCTGCAAATCCGGAAAAAATCAAAAGAATTTCATAAAATCATTTACTTCTAAATATAATTAAATCCAATATAATTAAAATCCAACATAATTACACTTAATATGATTTTTTCAATATAATTAAATCCAATATAATTAAAATTAATATGATTAAAATTAATATGATGTTTTCAATATAATTAAATTCAATATAATTAAATTAATTTTAGAAGTAAATACCATATAATTTTAATTATAATTTAGAAGTAAATACCATATAATTTTAAATACCAATATAATTAAATCCAATTTTAGAAGGAAATATCATATAATTTTAAATCCAATATAATTAAATTAATTTTTTCAATATAAAAATATCATTTAAAATTAAATACCATATTAATCATATTAATTATATTGAAAAAAAATTAATCATATTAAATATCATATTAATTTTAATTAATATAGATTTTAATTATATTGGATTGAATTATATTGAAAAAATGATATTAATTTTAATTATATTGGATTTAATTATATTTAGAAGTAAATGATTTTATGGAATTCTTTTGATTTTTTCCGGATTTGCAAATCAGGAATTCTTCCGGATATGCACATCCGGAACATATCAGCGTTTTTTAAAAATTTGGTGCGTCCGGATGTGCAAATCTGGAATCTGGGGGCAAAAATGAAATTTCACATAGTGCCTAAAAAACTTGAGTGGTGTATTAAGAAATCCCCTAAATTTTAATCGGATGAATGATATTTATGATACAACACCATAAAATACAGTGAAGTTAGTTAACAATTATTTTTAATAATAAATATTTTATTTATTTATTTATTTATTTATAAAGAGGCTTAGAAGGAATACACCTATATAACCTTGACAAGTAACTTTGAAAATTAATTGGCATACATTTAACAAATCATTCGATACAAACAAAACATGACAAAAATAAATTACAAATTTGCAAAGTTATTCTTTTCTACTCTTGCAATATCTACTAAGAAATAACAAAAGTACCATAAACAAGTTACATCCATTTAAACAAATACATTTCTTAACATAGATTAAATAAATAAAAACATGAAAATATTGATTACTTAAGACTCAATTACTTTTGATACTTTAGGCACATGAACAGGAAACTCATGAATCTCATCAATCCAAGGACTCTTTTCCTTAGCAGGATTAATAGTCTTCAAAGCTTTCCAAACAGCACTGTTACACTTAAATCCAGAACCAAATGCAATTTGCCATGTTCTATCACCTTTTTTGATCCTCCCTTTAGCTTCAGTATAAGCCAATTCATACCACAAAGAACTACTTGAAGTGTTGCCAAATCTATTAAGTGTCATCCTTGATGGTTCCATATGCCAATCACTTAGGTCAAGATTTTTTTCAAGTTCATCCAACACTGCCCTTCCTCCAGCGTGAATACAGAAATGCTCAAAAGCTAGTTTAAAATCAGGAATGTAGGGTTTTATTTTCATCTTGAAGATTTTCCGCGCGACCAGCGTCACGAAAAATAACAGCTGTTCTGACATGGGAAGGACTAATGGTCCCAATGTTGTGATGTTTGTTTTGAGTGCTTCTCCGGCGACAGCCATTAGGTCTTTTGAGAGTGCTACGCCGATTCTTTTTGTTTCATCTTCTTCTTGAAAGACGCAGCCGTAGGATTTGTCGTCCGCGCCTTTGTGCGTCCGGACGGTGTGGAGTAGTTGGTATTTGGCTCGACGGCGGTCAGAGGGCTTGTTGGAGAGGAGGATTGCTGCTCCTCCCATTCTGAAGAGACAGTTTGAGACTAGCATTGATCTGTTGTTGCCGAAATACCAGTTTAGTGTTATGTTCTCCATGCTCACAACTAAGGCATATGAGTTTGGATGTACCTATATATAGTTGTTTATCATATTGTTAGTAATTGAATTTTAATATAGAAAA
The DNA here is from genome assembly GCA_022829125.1 of Lathyrus tuberosus. Lineage (NCBI taxonomy): Eukaryota > Viridiplantae > Streptophyta > Magnoliopsida > Fabales > Fabaceae > Lathyrus > Lathyrus tuberosus. The sequence goes on along the minus strand of JALAZF010000195.1, from coordinate 10,086,916 downwards.
ATCATATATGGTTATAAAAATCAGAATACACTAATAGACGGTTGATCAAGATCAGACAATAGAAATTTCAATTAAATATTTAAAATTATAAAACAAAAGTTAAAATATATATTTAACTAAATCATTAGATCTTGATCAACCGTTAATAATAAATAACTTGAATGTGAATATTTTGCAACTACAATGAACCCGTTTCGTCGTGTATAATACTAATATAAATTTAAAAAAATTGATAAATTCTTCATGTTAGAATCCGGCTCCAATAACTTTCGTGCAAAAGTCATGAAGCCGGATCCTTTCATGCTCCATAGTCCAAAAGATGTCAAATAAGAAAAGGGTCCAAAACTCTGGGATATTTGTGTTCATGCAAGTTGAGAGGGTATTAAACTATTAATTAGGTTGGCAGAGCCAACAAAAAACTGCCAACAACTTTACAACTTGTAGTGTGAGTTGGATCACTTGTCCAATCAAATTTTTAATAGCATAAATAAAATATGTTATAAAATTGACTTTTAGCCATATAAGTGTCATAAAAAAACTATATCCACCAATGTAAGCTAACTTCAAATTCACATGCACGTACAACCAATTTAATCACATCTACTTATTTGCAAAAATCAAAATAAATCACATAGTTTCTCGATAAAAACTTATATTTCATCTGATTTTATTTATAAGAAAAAATTTACTTTTTAAATTAGACTGCAAACCTGAAGAAGCTGTTTGGCAAGATCGATAGAGATAAGTCCGGCACTACAACCCATACCACCAAGATTATAGCTTAGAACATTCCCTCTCAAATTATAATGATTCACAATCATAGCAGACAAAGAAGGTGTTGGATTAAACAAACTACAATTCACAACCAATATTCCAATATCCTTAGCCTTCACACCAGTTTTCTCAAGCACTTCATCAATAGCACCAAACATAACCTCTTCAGCTTCTTTCCTTGCCTCAGCCATACAAGGATTTGGTGGGACACTCAATATTGCTTTTGGCAAATATGTCTTTTGCCCTAAACCTGACCTCTCAAGTATCTTCTTCTGAAACAAGAGATTTTCATCTGTAAACGCTTTTGTTAAATTCGATCTTTCGACAAAAACTTCTCGTGTGCAAGTTAAATCTTGTGGCGGTTTATAACATGCGAAATCAACCAAGTACACGCCTCTTGGACGTGACATGAAATAAAGGGTTGCGAGAAATACTACTAAACTTGAACATAGTGTCATTGAAACAAAGTTGAATTTGAGAGTTTCATAGAGTTGGATTAAATCTTTGAGTGAAAAAGTTGATAAATGAGCTGAAGTTACTCCTAAGAGAGGTATTAAAATTAAGTACATAGCATTGGAAATTAAATAGTGGTAACCAAGTTTAACATATTTGAGTTTCACGGATATTAAAAAGTTGGGAAGTTTTCTTCTTTCGAAAGAAAAGGTTCTAAAAGAATGGTTTTGTTGTTCTTCCATGAAGGGAACAAAAAGTTATTATGGGAAAAGTTTAAGGTAGAGAAATGAAGTTTGGAAAAGATGATGCGAAAAGAAAGAAGAGAAGAAAAAGATCATTGAGTTGTGAAAATTTTGGAAGATGAGAAAAGTGAATTTAAAGGGTGAAAGTTGGAGGAGAGAGGTTAGTTGATACAACCACCCCGTCCATCATTTAATTCATAACATGTTGTCATATTAATTCAATATTTTTGCCAACCCGAAAACAGGGAGTTCTTTTATAAATATTATGGTGTATTTTTTTTTATATAAAAAGCTATTTTATAATTAATAGCTTATAAATTACTCTAAGTTTATATGAGTTAAAAATTCATTTGATAACTTATTATTTTATGAGTTTATAATTTATTATTATTGAATTATAATTTATTTTTAATAAACTGTTTTATGTAATTTATAGCTTAAACTCTTTTTAAAAGAAATATTATTTCTCTTTTTTTAATTAAAAAATATTATCATTCATGTCTTATATATTTAAAACTGTTTCGATAATATATAATAAAATAATAAAAATAGATTTTTTTGGTGTGGCAGAGCAAACTTTTAATACAACAGAAAAAATGTGAACTTGTGAGGTTGTCACTTCAATATCTAAATCTATAAATAAGTTATAGTTATAACATATCTGAGATCATATTATCTTATATATGAGTAACAGCTAAAATATCCTAAAAACCTACGTTGTTTCTCACATTGGAATGCAGAGATTTGTTATATAATATCCAATTATGAATAATCATCCGTAACATCGATAGATAGAGAGAATAATGGTCTCAAAGTTGTGGATACTTTGTAAATAGCGTTTTAAAAAAAATTAGAATAATATACTAGTTATAAGTATAAGTAAGGGTTTATAAAATGATCGCAGTCGCATAAAGATTTTTACAATTTTGATTGATACAAATGTTGCGACATTGACAACAATCGACGCGATGTGAATTAACCACAACTTATTCTTTAATATAAAAATTAGTCTGTCAAAACCAACCCAGACTAATTTTTAAAACCCTAATTATAAGTGTTACAACACCCATTTTAACAGTGTAATTGATTACTCCCTCCGTCCCAAATTATAAGTCATTTTGTCAAAAAAATTTGTCTCAAATTATAAGTCACCTTACATTTCCAATGTAATATAAATGACATCTTTCCCAATATACTATCAAATATTTATTATTATTTATTCTTTCAATTTTTTAATTTCTCTCTCCTATATAATTATGAGGGACATTATTGTAAAGTTATACATAGTTTGTCTTTTCCATAAAGTAATAATTAAGTTTCTTAATTTGTGTGAAAAACTCAAAACGTCTTATAATTTGGGACGGAGTGAGTATTTATCACTATAAAGCTCCTGCGTTAAAACCAAGAACATATTTTGCTGCCCGAATAACTTAACAGTCAGAAGAATGACTTAGTTTCAAACAGTGTTTTAAAAACCGGACCGGACCGGCCGGTCGGACCGGTTGGACCGGGAATCGGTCAGGTAACCGGCCGGGTTCACTTGCTCGATCGGCCATGTCTTCGAACCGGTGGGAACCGGAAAAACCGGCGGTTTTCGCAAACCGGTGGTTCAACTGCTTATTTTAAAAAAAAAAATTTAATTTTTTTTTTTAATTTTTTTTTAAAAATTTTTTTTACTCAAATACATAGGAACTTTTCTCCAAAAATAATAGTGATCACTCATTTGATTCAAGTGATACACAAATTAAGTTTCGTAATATTCACAAAACTATTTTTACTATTTTGTATTTATATTGATTGAAAAACCATCATACAAATATTTGTATAGAAATTTAAGAACACAGATTAAGAAACTAAATATAATATAATTTTACACTTAACTGATTTCCATTATATATATAGACTTGGAAAATTTATTATTTAGAATAATGTTTATATTTGTATTGTTTTAATTATTAACATTAAAACTGATTTTCTATTAACATTAAAACTATGAATTTAAATTAAACTCTGTTTAATTTAGACTCTGTTTAAAATTTACAATTAGACTCTGTTTAAAATTTGAATTTAAATTATAAACCTGTGAATTTATGATATGATATTTTCAAAAAATTTAAGTGTTAGTTATATTTTTTAGACACTGAATCATCCGGTTCGACCGGTTCAGTGCCGACCCAACACGTGTTGAGGCCCGAGGCAAAACATTTATAAAAGATTTACTTAAAATTATTTTAATCTTATTTAAAATTTATATTTTAATTTTTACCTATAAAATAATTAATTTTATTTATCTTTTAGAACAATAATAAGCTGATTAATTTAATTATTTTTAAACTAATTTAGAAACTCTAACTATTTCTCTTTTCTCTCTATTTTATAATTCAAAATTTTAAGTTAACAATATTCTAAAATAAAAATAAAAAAAATTTATAAAAATAAATGGAAAAAAATATTAAAACAATAAAATTTAAGTGTTAATATGTTATTTGACATAAAAATAAATATTTTAAATGTTGCTCTCCGATTAAAAGTGTTAATAGAAACAAAATTTTTAAAACTAAAATTAAGAAATAATAATAATTTAAATATAACTACTACTTAAACACAAAATGAGACACTATATAATATAAAACATTAAAATTTACATTATCATTAAAGCAAATTAAATAAATTGACTAATGCATTTATTATGTTTTCAACTTCAAGATAAGAATAATTTTAAAACTCAAATAGTTATTAAGTAAATTAAATAAACAAATTAATGTATTTATTTGTTGTTTTTCCGTTCATGATAAGAATAAAATTACAAACTAAATCATTTATAATAGTATTCAACTCCAAAAAAAGTTCAAACAGTATTATGTATCAATCACCAATAGAACTGTTATCATCATATAGTTAATGACTTAAATGCCTAGTATAAAACAAATGGAGAAGTAGAGGCCCTAGGCATAGGCCTCGGTTGCCTTACCCTAGGGCCGGGTCTGGACCGGTTTTACCGGTTTTATATCTATCATAATGACAGGTTTATTCAACCAAGTTATCCAGTTTAATCCGGTTTGGTCATACGGTTCGACCAATGACCCAGTGGTTTGACCGATAAACTAGTGACCCAGTACCCTCACCGGTTTGATGACCGGTCCGATTTTTAAAACACTGGTTTCAAATATCTCTTTATTTTTCTTTAGCAACGTTTGTTTTACAGTATAAAAAATTAATGAGGGAACAATTTTCTGAGACATAACATTCCAAAAAATAATTTTTTATAAAAAATATTTTTATAATTTTTTCAAACATAACATTTCAAAGAATAAGTTTTTATAATAATATATTATAAGTATAAATAAAAATAATAATTATAAAAATAAAATAGTGTATTGTAATAGAAATAACCAAAGATGGGAAAATTTCTTTTTAGTATAAGTTTTTTCTAGAATAATTTTATATTCATTTCTAACAAAGATCCTTATTTTTATTTCCAACCTCAAATTCCCAGAAATATATTTTGTATCCATGAAACAAACATACCTTTAATTTTATTGGGTCAAGTTTAGCCTTTTTTGCATATAATTTTTTTTCTTTATAATGTTTTCTTATCAAAAATAAATTAAAATAAATATTATATATTTTAATATTATTTTATATTTATAAGTTAACTAACAATTATTTTATTAAATACTCTAAGTTAAATTAATTAACCTACTTTTATTATTGTTTTTTAAAAATTACTTAACTCTTAATTTTTAGGGAAAATGTGACCGTGATAATTCTGAGTCGGTCAGAAGATAATTTGGCCAAAAATATTTTGATTAAGATTTCAATTTTAGTTCATTTAAATGATTAATATTTAATTAAAGTTTATTAATTACTAGAATTTAATTGATTGAAATATGAAGTTTCTTGTTTGTTTTATTTACTTTTACAGCATTAAGAAATTTATTTTGCCCATGTTAAGTTATCTTTTTGTTTTATTGTTGTTGTTGATGCATCATTTTCCAAATTTCTAGAAAGAAAACAAACATAGCCATAATTGATAGACAGGTTGCCCAGACCAACTTTTTTAGGGTCAAAACTGTAAGTTTAATTTTTTGACTCGGGCAACTAGTTGGTGCTCCGCGTATAATTTATTCCTAGAGTATATATATATATATATATATATATATATATATATATATTATTTTTAAAGATGTGGTCAATACAATCTTCAATTTTTCTCTTCAGACTGGATCCTATCTAACTGAAATGCTAATTTCATTGTCTTGATTTCTAAATGTTCTAATGCCATTTTAGTGGAACAGTACAGGTGTATAGCTTTACCTAATTTCAAGGTTAAAATCCACTCCAAAATCATGGCTAATAGACTCTCCATAATCATGTCTAGCCTTATATCTTTTGAGCAAAAAGGCTTTATTAAAGGGAAATCCATTGTTGATTGCATATGTCTCACTTTAGAAGTTATCAATATGTTTCATCTCAAGTCTTTTGGGGGCAACATTGCAGTCAAAATTGACATTAAGAAAGCATTTGACACTTTAGAACAAGAATTTTTGTGGAAAGTATTCAACAAGTTTGGTTTGTTTGAGCAATTTTGTTTTTGGATTCAAGCATTCTTCTTTCTGAAAAATTATTTATTTCTATTATTGGTTCGTAGGTTGACTAATTTGACTGCAAAATAAGGGAGAGGCAAGGAGATCCCCTCTCCCATATCTTATTTTACATGGCTCATTAAAGGTTCAAAAAGATCTATGGTTTCATCTCATATTATCTATGCAGATGACATAATGCTCTTCCAAGGCTAGAAACTCGAACATGGAAGCCCTTAAAGCTCTGTTCCTAAGGTATGCTGAATGCTGAGTGCTGAATGTAATCAAGGGATCCATGTGTTCTTTGCTTGCCTTTGTTAAACTTCGCCCTACAGGATTTACCAAATACACAAGATTCACAAAACTCTAGCTTTTCGACTTTGTCACCTCCTAGCAGGTTCTGCTTCCCCAATTCGACCAGGCCTCTTTCGCTGACATGGCCCAATCTCATGTGCCATAAATCTGTCTTCGACATAGGTTTCGTGGATACAACATTTGTCGAACCACTTACAACCTCAGCCTCAAGGGTATACAAGCCTTGGTTTTTCACGCCTCTCAAGACTTCCTTCGACTCTTTCATGACTTTCAGGATACCTTGCTCTCCTTTGAAAACATATCCCTTTCCGTCGAATTCACCAAGAGAAATTAAATTCCTCTTAAGATCAGGTACATACCTAACCCCAGTTAATAGCTTTATTGACTCATCATGGAGCTTGAATCTAACAGATCCAATACCTGCAATCTTGTAAGCTTTATTGTTCCCCAGCAGCACTGATCCACCATCTTGATCACACAATTCTTCAAACACATTCTTGTTTGGAGTCAAATGCCAAGTACATCCATAATCCATAATCCACTCTTCGCAAGAGTTGCTTCTCGACACCACAAGGACATCAGATTATTCATAACCATCTTGCACTACAACTGCATTCCCATTGTCCTTACCTCCATAATTATTCAGGCGCTCAGGGCACACCTTTCTTGTGTGACCCTCCTTCTTACAATGATAATATTTGATACTAGACATATCACCACCATAAGACTTCTGCTGAGCCTTTCCTTTCTTCTTGTCAAACCTACCATCTTTCTTTGACGATCTTCCTTTCACGGACAACCCTTCGCCAACTGATGAAGGTTTCTGCTCCTTTCTTTCATTCAAATCCTTCGAATACAAGGCTGTTTGAACTTCTTCAAAGGTCAGGGACTCTCTTCCATACAAGAGAGTTTCTTTGAAGTGAGCATGTGATCTTGGCAAAGCACATAACATCAACAGTGCTTGATCTTCGTCATTGATCTTCACATCAATGTTTTCAAGATCAAGAATCATCTTGTTGAACATATCTAACTGCTCAGTCAAAGGTTTTTCTTCACTCATCTTGAATGAATATAGAGCTTGCTTCAGGTACAAACGATTTACTAACGATTTGGTCATGTACAAGCTTTCAAGCTTTACCCATAACCCCGATGTCGTCGCCTCCTTTGATACCTGCTGAAGAACCTTATCACCAAGGCTCAACAATATTGCGCTGTGTGCTTTCTCGATCATTGCCGTCTTTTCTCTTTCCTTCAAAGCAGCATCCATGGGTGCCTGTCCCTTCAACGCTTCCAAACAACCCTGCTGCACCAGTAGGGCTTTCATCTTCAAACGTCACAGACCGAAATCGTTCACTCCGGTGAACTTTTCAATCTCATACTTTGTTGAAGCCATCTTTTCCACGCTCACCGCACCAATTTGTTGAGAAAAACGATATCTTTAAGCAAAGTATCAAACGGTTTCTTGATAATCAAGAACCAAACAAGGATTAACAGAAAACCAAGAAAGAAAATACAAGAAGAAGAAGAAGGAACAACAATGATTGGGCAAATATAGATTCTGTTTACTATTCACTTTCTCATTAAATTTACAAATGATTACAAGTAAATAGCACAATTTGCCACACTCAACAAACTGAGTGTACTTGCCTATTTATAGACTAACTAGGTAACTTGCAGCCCAAGAAACCTAAATAATTGGATCCTTAACACAAGGCCCAATTCGACAGAATAACATTTCGACAATACATACATACTAGAACAGACTTCGACTACAGTATGTAACAATAAGGAATCAGCATGTGAACAAGCTTCGACTGCATGCTTGCCTCCCATCGAAATACATGAAAGCTTCTCCTTCAACACAGAATGAGTTCGACCCAAATCTCACAAACACCAAACATAATTCATCAGCTAGGTTTTGCTCCCTTAAGGTTAAAGTGTGGTCAACCATTGATTCTCAAGGGTTATCTCATAAAAACATGGATTCTAATATCAAAGTACAAGGTTTCAAGCATCATTCATCTCATTTTGATCAAAGATATCTCAAGGTTTAGTAGCTTGTCTCTCAAGGAAAGCCAAAGGTTCATGTGTTTATTTCCATGCCTTCATCAGCAAGTTATATCAAGCTTTATTCAATTTAATCAAAGTACATTCAAGGAAACTTTATTTTGAGTTCATATGATGATCCATGTGCTTTAAAATGCAATGAAAATCCAAGTTTAGAAGTTGATTCAAGGAAGTTTGACCTAAAAAGTCAACTTTTCAAGTCAAAGTTAAAAAGATCACAACTCCTTCAATTCTCAATATTTTTGAATGCTTCTTTTTGAATATAACTTTTCTAAACATCCTCTTCAACTTCTCTTTACATGAAAATAGCCAATTATGCTTGGAGGATCATCAAAAGTTTGAAGACATTATAGGTCATTTGTGGACTTAGTGAAATTTTGCCTATTTTCAAGTCACTTTTTCTCAACTTTCATGAATCATAAATTCTTCATTTTTCAACACATGGAGCTCATTATTTTTGCATAATATCATTTGTGATACCCTTTACAAGATTGCTTCAAAGGTCAAAGTCAAATTGTGCTTGGAAGGCCATGGAATTCATTGATACATTATAAGTCATTTTCAGTCATTTGGACTTAGAATATTTCAAGTTTGGTTTGCCAGATTTTTGTGCCAACTTCAACATGACATAAATTTTTGCTCAAGAATACAAATGAAACATTTCTTGGCACATTGTGACCTTTTCCATGATGTTAACAAATTGCAAAAAGAATGGGATAAAAAAGTCTCATGTACAAAATGCCCCATTGAGTCGAACATGGTTACTTGAAATTAAAGTTTTGCACCATGATCAGATTTTTACCTCAAATAATCTTCAATTACAAGCCAAATTACCATGTATTTTGGACCTAAACATGTTTAATCAAGTTATAAGAAGTTAATTGACTCATAAAACGCATGATTTGGCTGAGTTTTGAGCTAACTCAAGTCACATTTTCTTCATGATGAGGGTGCACACGAATTTACTCAACTTTCACTCGTTTCACCCCTTTCATTATTCCATCATCTTCAACTATAAATAGAGGACCTCACTTGCTTCATTCTCAAGCTTTTGATAGCCAAAAAAACCCTGCTTCACCTTCAAATTTTCTTCAAAAAAAAGTGAGCTATCGTGTTCTGATTTCCAACCACTTTCAACTCAATTTCTTGATTCAGTTAGCTCAATCATGTTTCTCTGAAGCTTCTGCAACAAGAATCAAGCTCTAAGAGTCCTTGATTTGCTCCAACCAAATCCAATTTCAGAGCTCCTCCGATCGTTTTTAGATAAGGTAGTTTGAAGCTCCATTGTCGATCAAACAAGTTACCACAATGTAGTCATTTACTTGCTGAGTGTTTCCCCTAAGCTAGCTGGTGTTGATTATTCATGTTTATTATTTAATTTTTGTTTTCACGATTTTGGTTTCACTGTGTTTTCTCTGCAATTCTCTCTACTCTTTTTCAATAAATGAAAATGGAGTATGAGGTTGAGTTTGCCTTATTGAGACAGTTGCAATGATGTTAGTCTCATGCTCTCATGTTACCATTTAGCAATCTCTGGCGACTGGTTGACCGAAGAAGATGACCGGAGAGATGGGCGATGACACTCAGAGATGAGACACGCTGGCATTTTGAAATGTTTTTATTGGTTTAATTCAAATTAGATCTTGTGTTATTTCTGAACTAATTTTCACCGTGCACGCGCGTTTCTGGATCTTGAGATCTGCCATGTAGGATTAATGAACAAGATCCAACACGTGTGGTTTTTTCTCATTTATTTTATTTTTTTATTTTAGTTTTAAATTGCAGTTTCATTAAAAAATTCTTAGTAATTTCATTTTTGATCCAAAAAATCCCAAAATAATTTCTAAAATTTTATTTTATTTTTCTTTTTTTTATTTGTATTTTTCATATTTTATTTTTATCATTTTCTATTTTTCTGGATTTTTCTCTTTTTTGAAGCATTTTAAATAGTTTAAAAATATTTTTATGCATTAAAAAATTCTAAAAAATTTTATATAGCATTCTTGACTTGTTTCTGACTTGTTAAAAATTTTCTTGACCATTTGTGATTTGATTTGGTGCATCATTTGCATTTTCATCTTTATTTTCATTTTAAAATTAATTTTAAAAATCATTTTAGTGCATTTTAATTCATATTCTTGCATTTTATATTTGTTTGACTTGTGTTGACATGTGTTGAACTTGGATCTTGGTTGATTTGGTCACAAGTCTCATCAAACTCACACTACTACGGAAAACCCCTTTAACAACGGTTGAAAAATACATATAATAATACAGATCAAGGCGTTGTTATGTAGAGTATTGTGGTAAATGCGCTACTTATAATCACAGCCCTGAGACCGTTGTTGTATTCTGGAAAGCGCGTGGTATATCCCAACGGTTATGCTTAACAACCGTTGTGATACATAAGGTACTGGGTTCGAAACCCAGCAACAGCAAATAAATTACATTAGATCACGGTTAATGTAGAAAACCGTTGTGGAAAGTACTCGTAGTTTATTATATACCAATGTATATTGCTTGGTTTACCATACACCTATTTAAAGAAATACAACCATTAAAATTGGCAAAGAAATATATAATCTGAAAATTAAACTATTCTTGAAAACCAACTTAAACACACTAATATTTTCCGAATTGAATCCATCTCATTCTGTACATTTTATGTTTTTTAACACATATACGGGTCAATGATTGGATTCCTTCAATGCATCAATATCTTTTATTATAGTTTACCTCATCATCGTAGCTTATAATCACAATTGTAGATATCGATGAATTGAAGCAAACAGACCATTGAACCATATGTTATGTGTTCAGGAACATAAAATGTACTGAATGAGACGGATGCGATTAAAAAAAAATTGATTGATATAGGTTGGTTTTCAAATACATCTTAATTTTCAGAATATAAGTTTCTATGTCAATGTAAATGATTGCATTTTCTTTAAAAGGTTAGTGAAACAAACAATATACATAGTATATAATAAACTAAACTTGTCAAGCTGTATAAGAATTTAAAGAACAAAACATTGCTAAGTCACAAGAAGCCTCTATCTTGTGACTTAGCAATGTTTTGTTCTTGTTTTGAGAACATTTGTCAACAACAACAACATACAACAAATCCATGCAACACAATTAAAAAACATACATTATTTAAGAAACAAAACCCCAAGTGGAAATGTAACAAATCAAGATACATTGAGTCAATAACGTACCTCTTATTGAAAATAATCGTGGAACTGTAACAAATCAAGATATATTAAGTTCATCTAGTTTCTGATGCTATGAAGAAAAAATATAAGATGGATGAAGTTTATACCATAACTTCATACTTCTCCTTTTTTTTCATAGCACCAAAAACCACATGACCATCACCATACTATACGCTTGCTACCACCATACGCTTGTTACCACCATCATCACCATGTATCTACAAGGAAACACAACAAAAATCAGACTTAACCCTAAAACATCAATAACATAATGTTTTCCACAGCATCCTAAAACCAAACCCTAAAACAATAATCCTAAATTCTAAACATCAACAACATCCAGAAGAAGAGTAAAAAGAAGAGAGCAGGAGAACATACCATCTTCGTCGTCGTAGGAGTTTGCGTCGGACGTTGCTCCTATCAGATATCCTTTAAGCTTCTTTTCTCCATTCACTTGTAACACTATTGGTTAGTATTCATGAGAGGAGAGGGTTGTGTTAGGGTTTTCTTTATAGAGAAATGGCTGTTATGAACTGGGCAACAGATAGTTTCGTTTATATATTAAAAAATATCACTTTTCGTTATGGTTTAAAAATATAACCGTAATTATATTTTATATTTTAAAATAATAGCAAATTATATCACGACGGTGACCCATAATAACCGTAGTGATATCCCTTATTTAAAAATAAATAAAAAAGAAAGGAGCGCCTTAACGTTAAATGAATTCTTTTTTGCCACAGCTGAGGTTCGAAGCCATGAAAGATTGATTCTATCATATCGGTTATACTTATAACCGTTATTATACCCTATAAATTTTTAAATAAAAAATATTATATAAAGTTAGCGCCTGAGTTTAGAGATATCACCACGGTTTTTGGGAGAACCGTGGTGACTTAGGCGTTGTTGTTTGCGCGTTTTGTAGTAGTGTCAATGGATCTTAGGTGTTGATGGGGTGAAAACCCTAATCTACCAAAATGGATGATTGATTTTGATGATGACTTGATCATCGCTTGGATCCAATTTGGTTTTGCCTTTTATTTGATCCTCTCTTCTTCATCCATTTCTTTTTCTTTTTTCACCTTTCTTTAGATCAATTGGAAGATGTGTAGGTCATCTTGTTCATGAGATCTTGAGTGGTGCTTGATGAACTTTCATTATTTTAAATCTACCATTTGATTGATCAAATGATCAATTGAGGTACTTTGGATTGATGCATAAGTTTGTCCAAAGTATCATGAGAGGTTGATTGATGTAATGGATCCATCTTTCCTTGACTTAGGTCTTGAGCAACCTTGTTTGACTTGTGTTACATGTTTTAGGAGTATAATCTTTATTTCATATCTCTAACATGTATGGTACATAAATTGTTATACCAGTCTCCCATAGTATGATCTTCCTTATAGATTATGTCACGATTGCTTAACATAGCGCTAAATTTATCCTTAAACGGAAAGTGATCATTTGGTCCAATTTTAGATATGAGTCATCTTTAGTTTAGATGTAAATCTCCTATCTCCCTAGTGTGTGGATTCTTTTCCACCTAAGAGAGCTAGTGGCATACTTGTTGATTTTATCCAAGTTGGAGCCCTTCTCAAAGGATGATGCAAAATTCTCACACTTGTTGGGTTGATTAGTTGAGTAATCTACTTTAAATGACAAAATATCTTCATTAACACTAACACTAACTTTAATTATACTAACTTTTACCTTATACTCTTTATTTTTTGTGCACTTTTATCTTTATGCTCTTTATCTTTATGCTTTTTATCTTATGCTTTTTATTTTATGCTTATCATTTCATCTCATATTATCATCTTGTTTATTTTTATGCCTTTTTCTCTTTGTCTCTTGGACTTTCTTTTTCTTTTAAGACACTAATAAAGGCTAAACATCCTAAACGACTCTTAATGTTCCTTGGACTATTTGGTTACTATCCCTTGCATTGGATTTGGATGATGGACTTAGAATTAGGTTCCTTGTCCTATGCTTTGGAGTTATATCTTGAGACCTTGGATCTTATTTGAAACTTTGACCCTGATTTGACCTCTTGTGAAGACATGGCTTGGATACTTGGCTTTCATCTGATGCTTGGTTATCTTATTGCTTATCTGGTTACTTATTGCTTGAGTCCAAAGGATGAGAGTTTTGGCTAGTTTATGTCAAAGGCTTGTATCTTGGTTAGATTTTTCCTTCCATAGCTTTTATCTTTATGCTTTAGGATAGCCTCTTCATCTCCCCCCCTTTCTTAAATTTTCAAAATCTGCTCTCTCTTTTATAAACCTTCTTCTTTCAAAACTAGAGCCACTTTCATAATAAACCTTGACTTTGTCAAGTGCATTTTCAAAGTCACTTTCCTAATAAATGCTAATCAATCTTAAGCATACTTAGATCATTTTCAAAAGACTTAAAAAATACTTAACTCATTCAAACTATTTTGTGCCTTTTGTGCACTTTTTGCTTTAAAACTTTTCATAAAATTTAGACATGAGTCATTTCCATAGTTGAGATGTGATCCTCCTATCCTCATAGTATTGTTTGAAATGAGTAGACTCTTTTCCACCTTAGAGAGATAGTGGTATACTTGTTGATTTTATCCAAGTTGGAGCCCTTCTCTTGGTGATGCAAAGGTCCATTTTCACATACTTGTGGGTGATTAGTTGAAGTTTTCTCCTTAAAATGACAAGTTGTCTTTTCATTTAAAATGAATCATAATACACCATTTTGTTATTTTTACCACGAACTACGAGGTTTTGATCCTTCATTGCACTTTGTGGGTACGTAGGCACGAGGCTCAGGAAGTCTTGTCAAACACAAAATTATTATAAAAAAAGAAAAAAACTTCTCTTCTCACCTCACCAATATTTTTCAAATAACATCTTTTAAGCCAAACGCTAGATTTTCAATGTGGTTCCTATATAGTACTATAAACGTTTTGGGTGCTAACACATTCCCTTTGCGTAACCAACCCCCTTACTCTTGTCTATGTTTTTTATTATTTTTTTTTAAACTTCTTTAGGTTTTGTTCGCTCTTCTCCCTTTCCTTTGAAAAAATAAAAGTGCGGTGGCGACTCTTGTTTTGTGAGTTAAGTTAATCAATAGCTTAATCTCAAATTTTCCCGCTACAATGACCAATTAGTCTCATCAAAGATTTTGAAAATTGCATGAGAAACTTTTTCTGGAGTGGGAACACTTGCAAGAGAAAACTCATTATTGTTTCTTGGCACAAAGTTTGCAAGCCTCGCTCTGAAGGAGGTCTTAGCATTAGGTTTCTATCTAGAATCAATGTTGTTGTTAACCTAAAGCTTTGCTAGGAGTTCTCAACATTTTCTAATCAGTGGGTTCACCTACTCAGGCTTAAGGTCATTATGAATAAAAAATGAATTAAATATTACATTTTCTCTTCGATATGGTATGGAATTAAAAGTCAATTTCACATGGTGGTGGATAATTCTAATTAGAATCTTGGTAATGGAAACTAAATAAATTATTGGATAGATTATTGGTATGGTAAGCCATTGGTGGATCAATTGCATATACCTTACCATAACATGCTTTTCTCTAAGGTAGAAGATTACATTCAAAACTATAGGTAGAAGCTGCCTCTAGACCTGGTTAACATGTATCCTGACATCCCTCACATAATCAACAAAGTGTGCATCCCTATTGAACCTAAGGAGGGTGATCTCAGGTGGATTCATTCTTTAGCATGTAATAAAAGTCTTAAAGATGCCTATATTGTGAAGAAGAATTCTTCTTGTCTTTGATTATATTTTTGATGAAGACAAACACATCAACAAAAAGAAGTCAAAGCTTGAAGACTAGAGCAATCAATTTTAAATTATCAGAAAGCTTTGGAAAATTAATGGAAGAATCAAGATGGTTAAATATGTATTACAATTCAAGTATTTATGTCATAATTGGTCAAAAAAATCTTGCATATTCATCTTAAACCTCTCATACATCTTTTAAAATGATTTTGAAACTAACCATTATGTTTCTGGTGAATTGTGGCATTTGAAACTGCCGTAACAACACTTTAAAATCGCCAAAATTTTCACCATTTACTCAAAATGTAAAAATACCTTAATTTTTTAAAATGTGTCGGGTGTAACCGGTTACACATTAAAAAATTTTAATTTTTGGGTACCGCTTTAGGTGTAACCGGTTACGCCATTTCTGGTAACCGGTTACCACTAAAGCAGTGGCAGTGGTTCATTAAATTCTTATTCTAACGAATTTTTTATTGCATCCCTCAAGCATGGCATCTTTTAATGACTTCATACACTTTCAAAAATGTCTTAAAGTACTATAGATACATTGCAAATTAGATTTTGAAAACATATCTCTTTCATAGCAATTCAAACTCATTACTCTCTCATTTTTAAAACAAGTGCCTTGTGACTTAACTTTTGTTTGAAACTTACTTCATACATTTTAATTCATTTTCCAAAGTTTCAACACTATAATCATTGAGCACTTGTGTTACATATTGTGAATTGCCTACTTGATAGAGAAGATCAATTCTAGGAATTGATATACATTGTTATACAACTTCAAACACTTGTAAAATTTCATATTGTTGTGATTTCGATGATGTCCAAGATTGTTGGAAGCAAGAGAGTGAATAAGGGAGGATTCTTCTCTTGTTTCACTTTGTATAGATTATAAGGGGATTGTCCTTATTGATTATGTTGCTTATGTTAGAAGATTGTAGGATAGGTCTTGATTGAAGACTTGTACAAAGATCTGACATAGTGGAAAATCTCTCACGGGGAGTGAGGGGATTAGAGTACTCTCGGATTGTGAGGGAAACCAGAATATGTCATTGTGTTCTTGAATTTCTTCATTTATTTTTCAACATGTTTATTTTCATATTATTTCTGAAAAAATAATAAAACCAGTACTAACGCTTCAAATTGAGAAAAGTCCAATAAATCTAATTCATCCCCCCCTTAGAGACTGCACATATACTTACAATTGGTATTAGAGCAGGTTCAAGTAATCTTCTCTTGTGATCCATTGTTCTATGGTGAATACTTTGATTTTTGGAAAATTCATATGAAGCCTCAACTAGAAGCACGAGAAGAAGATATATGGGATGTTGTACAAAATGGTCTGTTTGTTCCTACTAGTATTGTCGATGGTGTTGAGACAACAAATATTAAAAGTTCATGGAATGAAGATGATAAGAAGAAGGTACTCTACGACAAGAAAGCAATCAACATACTTCAAAGTGCACTTAGAATGGATGAATTCTTTCATGTCTCTCAATGTACAACGACAAAATAAATATGGAATATATTAGTGGAAACTCATGAAGGAACCTGTGAAGTAAAGAGATCAATATTAAATATGTTGAGTCAAGAGTACAAGTTATTCAGAATGCAGCCCAGAGAATCAATCCTCGCTCTACAAAAGATATTTGTTTACTTAACCAATCACCTGATTGCTCTCGGTAAGACTTTTAATAACGAAGAATTAAATCTTAAAGTGCTTAGGTATTTAACAAAGGAATGGCAACCAAAGGTGACGACAATATCAAAAAAGAAGAATCTTTCTACCATGACATCCACTTCCTTGTTTAGAATACTTCAAGAGCATGAAATAGAACTTGAAACATTTGAGCATCATGAAGTACAAGTTAAAGATTCAAAAGATGTTGTATTAAAGACAAGAGTCAAATTTCATGATAGCAATCAAGAGGAGGAATCCACTGATGACGATAATGATCTTATCAAAAAGTTTGAAAAGCTCTTGAGAAAAGAAAGGAAAAATGAGATCATTCACAAAGAAGCACCAACTAAGAGAGTTACATGTTTTGAATGTTGAAAAAGGGGACAGGTCAAGAGTGAATGTCCTACACTTGAAAAGAATGAAAAATTCAAAAGAAAGAATCACAAAAAGGAAAAGAAAGCATATGTAGCATGGGATGACAATGAAATAATTTCATCTTTAGATGAAGATCATGCATACAAGGCCTTGATGGTCTCACATCATTCAAGTGATGACGAATATGAGGTTAGTGATTCTGAAACTGATGATATTTCATCTTATAATGAATTACAAAGTGCTTTTCATGAATTACATTATGAACTTTTGAAACTTTCTAGAAAATTTTCAAGTCAAAAGAAAACTATTTTAAATCTAGAAAGAAAGTCTAATAGCATTCAAGTGGAGTTAGACTTAATCCAAAATTTAGAATGCAATCATTATTCATTTCTTGAGTCTAAAATTGTTGAATTAAAACAAGTAATTGTGAATTTTGAAAAAGGATAAATTGATGTAGAAAATATGTTAAGTAGTCAAAAAATTTCAAATGAAAAATGTGGTCTTGGCATTACTAACTTTGATAAACCTAGTACAAGTCAAACCATATTTGTAAAGGCTACTAATGAATTCAACAATGTAGAATAAAAAAAAGAACATGTTATCAATCATCATAAAAGGTATTATGATAGGAATCATGTTTTTAGACCTACTTGTTTCTATTGTAAAGCAAAAAGACATACTACCAATGCTTGCTATATAAGAAATTATGGTATTCCTTGTAGTGTGTATGTATGGGTGAGGAAGGTATCTAACCCAAAAGGACCCAAAGAAAATTGGGTACCTAGATATAACTAATTATTTTGTTGATACTTGAAGGTCATATTCTAGCATTGTAAATTCAAGATTGATCCTTCAAGACACAAGACCATATGATACGGTAGTTCTAAAAGTTTCATTAATTCAAAAGATGTTTTGAAGAAGCATCAACATTGATATCAACTTTGACATCAAATCCTTGTGAAGGAGATAAGTGTCTAATTTTTTACTATTAATTTTCAATTATAAATATATCCTTAATGTGTTATCACCTTGCTTTGTATTTTATTCTACTTTGTCTTCTTTTTTATGATGTCAAAAAGGGGGAGACATAGTAGGTAGTGTATTTGTTATTGTTCACAATCTGTTCAGAGAAGAAAGTCTTGGATTGCAATATCAAGGAGGAGATATACAAGATAGGGGGAGATTCTAGGTGCTGCTCAACATTTCAAAAAGTAACATATTGAAGCAACCCGTTGATGAATAAGTAAAATTTCAAAGGAGTTTTTGTCATCTTCTAAAAGGGGGAGAATGTGAAGAAGAGTTCTTCTTGTCCTTGGTTATAGTTTTGACGAAGACAAACACATTAACAAAAAGAAGTCAAAGCCTGAACACTAGAGCAATCAAGTTCAAAATATATGAAAGCTTTGGAAAATTAATGGAAGTGTTATGAAAGAGTTGTTTCATAGAAGTGTTCTTCGGACAAAGGCCTTGTTTTGTGGATAATTCCTTGACTACGAGTTCCAACACCTGCTTTATTGGAAAAGAAGATGTACTAGAAGATTTGATCGGATTATAGTTGTTGAGGATACTTCAACGACTATATTTCTTCAGCTATAAAAGGAGTAGAAGATTGGGATATCAACTCAAGAAATAACGCTGCAACTACAACTAAGATATACACGCACTACATTCATATCAGCTCAAGAAAAGCTAATCTGTTGAAGAGTTCTTATTATTGTATAACTTAAGAATCCTTTATGTAAACGTGTGTTGTATTATATTTGAACACCTCTGATTGTTAATCAAGTGTTGTTGTAAGTTATTCCTTCGCTAAAAAGTAAGTTTAGATAAAAGTCTCTTGCATTGGACTCGAGCAGTGAAGTCTTGGATTGTGAATATGAGCAAAGGAGTCTTAGACGGTGCGTCTGAGAAGAGAAGTCTTAGGTAGGGTGTCTAAGTAGTGAAGTGTTGAACCAGGAGGGTTTACGCAAGGAAAGTCTTAGGATCTGATGATCTAAGCTGAGTAGTCTTGATCAGGTGTTGATTAAGCAAGGAAGTTTTAGGCTGTAGGTCTGGGCAGGAAAAGTCTTATACTGGTGAGTATAAGCAGTTGTAATCAGTTTGATTATAGTGGAAATCTCTTGCGTGACAAGGGGACTGAAGTACTCTCAGTTGGAGAGGAACCAGGATAATTTTTGTGTGTTATTTGTTGTTTTTATTTGCTTTTGTTATATTTTTCGCTGCAATCATAATCAGATTCTGAACTTTGGTTCAGAAGTAAAAAGAATTTTGCAAACACAATTCAACCCCCTTATTCTTGTATATTTTTCTCACCTTCAAACGTGTCATTCCATTCTCAAACAAGGGTTGAGAAGTGAAATTATGTTCTTCAAAGAAGGATTGCAGCTGAAAGGGAGCTAGGTGATGGAAACCTTGATTGCAAAGAAATCATGAAAGTTGCTGGGCTAATGAAGATTATTTCTAATGATGGTCATAATAATTAATAACAAATCAAGGAGTTTAAAAAGGTGTTTGATAGAGGAAAATGTGTGAAACCTTTAACTTCAACTATTAATTAATTAGGGAGAAGCAAGGTTTCCTCTATTTATAACATCATGATAATGGAAAAGGGAACTGAGAAAGAAGAAGAAACTGCAATTATGGATGCATGATTTTTTTGAAGCACTAATGTATAATGAATTTTTGGAGCTTCATAGTGATGATCAGTTGTTGAAGACGATGTTGAATATTGAATCTTGTTATCCTATGTTGATGAAGGAGATTGAGGATGATGGTATTTGTAACACCCTAAACCCCCGCGATAATTAATAATAAATTTTCAGAGTAAAATAAAACATACAACGTCTAGGATGCTACATTTCAACATTCACCTGTTCATGGATACGACATGTAACACATAAATATCATCAATAACGCCATACTTAATTGATCTTCTCATATAGCACCAAAAATTCAACTAAAACATAACATGTTTAATGCCATCATCAATTAAATAAAAGCCACAAATAACAATAAAAGAAATACCAGTAAGCGTTCCAAAACCCCAGTGTTACAAATCAGAGCAGACTCCGACTCAACGAAATAAAATAGAAGACTTCATCTTCACTAACTTCAACTACGCACTAATCTTGATTATCTGCACGTTACCCATGTAGAGGTAACATTCAAATAGAAGGGGTGAGATTCTCAAATCAACAGAAGAAATGCATAATATAAATATAACAGGATTTAATCAATTACACCATTCACCCTATCATTACTACATCGACAAAATCACACTTTTCCACATAAGCAAATAATCATACAATTCTCAAATATAACACGACATAATGCAATGCAATGAGACTCACAACTCGACTCAATGCATGTGGTACCAATTCTATCCCTTTTTCATGATCATAATTCCCGTCGGAATTTCCATATAAGTCGCTCACATCCCACATGGGAACACGACATCCGTGACCGCTCACACCCCACCTGGGCACACGATCACCTCAACAATAACATGATTCTATTTCAAAGAATCCGGATAAGACGCTCACACCCCACATGGGCACTGACATACCCCAAATTTTGACCACTAAGATTTCCCATCATTGTGCAAATCATCATCACAATATGGATGAACCATTATGCCTCATCAGTCTCCCCAAAGATGGGTGAGCATTCACTATAAACAATAATTAGGGTTTCAAGTCCTCACTGAGGTTTAGACAAAGGATCAATCAAGGAATGACATGATCTTAAACTTGTCTAACCTCTCAAACATCCACAAAGGATCAAGAGGACTCCCACATCAAGGGATTAAGCACAAGGTTGCTCCCCTCTAGGTGGATCAAGCATCGAGATCGATAGTGTCACCAAATTAGGGTTTTGGTCGACCATGGCCTCCAGATGGAAATTTTCCTCTGGGAATGAGCCAATGCTTCAAAACACAACTTGAATTGCTCCATGGGACATCATGGACCCAGTCATCAAGTCAAATTAGCCTCAGGGGATGCATTCATAAAAAATCAGGAATTAGGGTTTCTTGACCTAATTCACCCCTAAGTTGACTTTTGGGACAAATCATGAGCCAAGACCTCAAGACATGATTTGAGGGTCTCCAACATACTACATTGATCCATTTACAACAATGGATTGATCCAAGAAGCTTGATTCACAAGTTTCAATTTCATCTGAACCACAGTTAGGGTTTTTGAAGAAAAAGTCAACTGTATCTTTGACTTTTGACCAGGACATGCTCCCAAACCCTGGGACATGATTCAATACACCCTATAACACCTATGTAATCAATCTATCAAGTTTGATTAAGGTCAAGGACTTGATTTTATAGAGGATCGCACAGTTTGGAGTTCATCTGATAAAAAGTCAACTGTCCCCAGAAGTCAAAGTTTGACTTTTTGATTTTTTGGTCAATTATGGTTCAATAACCCTAAAATGATGTTAATGTGTGATTTGAATCAACATTCATCAAGAAAAACCAAAGAAAGTGGGATAACTTGTAAAAGGGGTAACCATAAAAACTTAGAATTTTTCTAAGTTATGAAATAAAGTGGCTAGGGTACCAACTTCCAAGGATCATAACTTGAGATCCAGGTAACCATTTGGGTTGATCCAAAGATGGATTTGTAGCTCTCATGGCATACTTTAAAAATGTCAACTACACCTCATTCCAATTCCTCATGGATTTCAAGTTATGGAATGGCCAAAATCACAAAAAGTGAAAATGTCACTTTTTCCAACACTTAGTTAAATTTTCACTAAGTCAGAATCTGCCTTCACTTTTTTCCAAATGTGGCATTTTTCACTTGGATCCAAAAAGTATCAAAACAAACTATGATCACACATATGTTGTATCATATGAGAGCTTTCCAAAATGGCCAAGAACCCCATGAAAATCCACTTGAGTCATGAGATATGACCATGCCAGCATGCCTTGCTGCAAATTGTCAAGGCAAGGAAGATTTGTACATTTTTGTTAGTTCTTGTAGTTGGCTAGAATTTTGGTAAAACAATGTTGATGTCATGGTTGATGTTTCAACATGAGTTTTTAACAGCCTGGTTATGTTTAGTTAACATTCTGGTTTTTAAGGGTTGCAGTTTTGTGCTGATGTCAAACCCGATGTCATAACATCCGATGACAGAACATCAGTTTGGTAAGTTTTAGGGCTGCGCATGTGCAAGTTTGTTGTTAGTAAGATTTTCTGCTGAGAGCTAGAGAGATTGCAGGCAAATTTATTGGAGAAGATTTATTCTGATACAATTAATTCTGCATATCTTGTGGAGAATAGTTTGTTACTATTTTTGTGCAAATAGACATGGAGAATTGTTCCTATTTGTGTGGAGAAGATCTTGCAGCTGAATTAAAAAGTGAAGATTTAAAAGATACATAATATCCTGGAAATATTATGTGGAGCTGATTTAAAGGTGTGGAAGATTAAAGATAAAATCTAGTAAAGATTGAGTATTTAAAATATGAAGATTTGATTGAAGATTTAATTGAAGATTTGATTGAAGATCTACTTAGGAGCAAAATCTTTTGCAGATTTGGTACAGAAGATTTGATATGATTTGAAGGCCCAAATCCAGTTGGGAAAAAGCTATAAATAGAATGCTTGTAACCTAAGAAAAGGTACGGGTCCAAGATGTAGAACATTAGGGCTTTGTCTAAGTGAACCACTCGGGTTGTGAGATGGTCACTGTGTTATTACTCAGAAACCTGTAGGTAATGAGTACTGTATTGTTCTTGGAGGAAGCTGTTAAGCAACTCCAATATGAGTCATGGAAGTGTGTCTTCTGGTTTTCTGTGTTAGAAAAGTTGTTGGTAAACAAGCTGTCGATGCAGTGGCGGAGTTGTTGACTGCTAGACATCATTACGATGATTGGGAGTGAGATGGAGTCTCTTACCTAGGGAGGACTTAGGTAGAAGGATCATTGGGTAGTGATTGAATTAGGTAGATTGTCAACTGGTCTGTTGAGTCTGTAATTTGATACTACTAATAGTGGACTTTCTTCCTGGCTTGGTATGCCCCCAGATGCAGGTTGTTGAACCGAACTAGGTGAACAATCCTTGTGTTGATTTATTGTTACTATTATTACCTTGTTCATACAGCAGATTGCGATGTTGTGACATTGCACGAGACATCACACATCTGTACCAGAATTTCAATTGGTATCAGAGCAGGCATCCTGTCTGTTTCTGGATGAGATCTAGGGAAGATACTTTCTGGTTCATGAGCAAGGAAGATAGTTTTGGTGAGTTTTGGACTTGTTCAGTTGTATGATCCCTTGGAGTGAAGGATGGACTATTCATGATAGAGTATGTATTGGAGAACTGCTTGAGTTGTTGGCACTTGGTTTATGGATCATTGAGTAGTGCCTAAAGGTGGTTGAGGAGTTGGTGTGTGTTCTACTGCTTGGTATCTGATGTAACCCTGGTTGGTTCCTGTATCTCTGGTGGTAAGATTCTAGGAAGGTATTCTCTTGTAAAGACATTAGGATTGATCTCCTCAGCAGGATATTCTATGATGTTGTAGTTGATACAAGACAACTTCAACCGCTTTGTTAGAGATACCATAGTCACTTGAGGATTATCTCATATCGTTGTTTTGGGGAAAGAAGTGACAAAAAGATGAATGGATCAAATTGAAGACTGTAAGGTTCTGTTTCAAATCAGGCATTGAAGACCAATCTGTTCAGAACATTGATGAAAGTAGAGGGTGGAACCAAAGCAAAAGAGTGTCACTGTCAAAACTTTCATGCGGGAGTGAAAAACTTGATAAGTTATCTCTTAAGTAGTGGTGTCCCAATTAGGAGGATCTTTCTGGTTATGATATAGTTCTTGTATATACATGAAGAAAGAAGCTGAGCTTGATTTGTTCTCATGTGTTCCCTCCTAGAGATATGTGTGGATATAGTCTCCAAAGCCATAGCAGTTGTTTAAGGTGATGTCGGAACTGATGTTGAAACATCATTTCAGTTCTTTGCTTTCTCAGCCAAAGAAAGTTAGGTGTGCTCATGGTGAAGTATCAGTTCAAGCCACTTGCCTAATCTGAAGTAATCAGTGGTGTGGATTAGCAAAAGAGGGATCAACTAGTGCCTCAAGTCTGCAGGAAAAGGATGTCAGACCAGATGGTGTTTCTTGTGATAAATAGCTTGACAATAGTTGAGTATTTGTCTGCTTTTGATAATGTTGTGCATTCAACTAACGACAATATACATTGACGGGAGACTATGTATATGTCTGAGGTAAAAGTGCAGGACTGCAGAAGTGTTGAGAATTTACTTTTCTCTATGTAGCCGTTTTGAAAGTATTTTCAAGGGTTAAGCACTTTGGGGTTGAATCAACTGGTGGGGTTGATTGGTTACTATGGAGTATCATCCAAATAGTCTGGGATGGGTTTGGATTATGAGAGGCAGATTGATTATGGAATGTTGATAACATCCAACATCTCAAGTCAGACAAGTTATTGGCTTTAAGGCTGAAAGATATGAAGACATCACATCTTGGTGGTTACAGCTTGGATCAGGTTGGAGAATGGTGTTTGCCCTGGTTGTGAAGGTCGAGGATAAGTGGCAGCTATCTCTGGCTTTCTACTGACGGCTCTACTAAGGGAAGTGACTTTCTTTAGTATTGTTATGGGGTAGTCTTGGACTACTTATTTTCTGAAGATTCAGATGTGGGAGGTTTGAAGTCTTTGGAGTTTCTAAGCAGGATGGAGGTTGTCTACTCAAACTTGATTGTTGAATCATGTCTATGAGAGCATGGAAATCTATTTCTGCAAAGGGAGGAGGTTCTTCTAAGTGGCAGAAGGAAGAGCTGAATTCAACAGTTAGATATCATAATGTTTTGACATCTAGCTTAACATCAGGAGTCTCAGCTGGTGATGTGGCACATCAGCTAATGATAGGGTGATCTACAGGAATGAACAAAAGGATGCTTCAAAAAGATCGTTCTCATAGCAGTTTGCGGGAGCTGCTGGAAGGAGAAGATGTTACATGACCATGGCTTAGGGAATCTAAGTGTGGTTGCTTTTGGGCAAGAGGAACATGTGACTTGAAGATCAAGGTTCCTTGGTGGATCAAGATATCGTTGTGAGAGTTCTGACAAACGTGAAAAAGGTCAAAATGTGGCATTTGGCTACTTTCATATGAGGATTCGTGAATGAGGTGATCAAACTGTGGTTGTTGGTTGATCTCAGTAGTGGATTCGAAGAATCAATATAATCAGAGTGTGGCAGCTGGTTATTATTGAGGATTGTCTTGGAACAAGTTACTCTTGGACAAAAGGGTGATGAGTTGAAGACTCAAGGAGATTAGTCTTCTTGAAGGTGGATGAGAAGTTAACTCTCTAGTTCTTTGGATCACTATGCAATAGTAAGTCCAGTTGGTGGAGCATATCAAGAATCATGGTGATGATGTCTTGGTGTGTGGCAGATGTTCTAACTTGTGTTGGGACATTATCTGGTTGAATATCCTTGATGAAGGATGATTATGCTCTAATTCAGGAGCTTGGTGCATACATTATGCCTAAGGAGCGTCTACATAGTCATACGGGAGAATGATGAAGTAAAAGGTCTGCCTTGGATGGAGAATGTAGAGAAGACTGAATTAGATCAGGTATTGATTGCTGAAAATGAAGAGTATGATAGGGAATGACTGCTTTTGGAGAGTTGGGGGATCTATGTGACTTTGATCCTTATCTAACAGTTTGTTTGAAGGAGGATGGTGATTCTTATGTTCCTCACGAATAGCCTAATGGTAACTTCATGTGGAGATGGATGCTCAAGCATTATTGTCAAAAGAGGTGTTTCTGACTATGTGGATTAGAATGTGGAGATTCTGAGCTTGTTTGTAGTAGTATGTTCTGGCAAAGCATGACTACTAATTTTTGAATGTAATGGCAGAGGAATTGTGTCATATGATGTGATCTGATCAGAATTTTTTTTAAAAAGAGTTGTTCTTTTTCTGCTACAAGTGTCTCTTGAAGAGATTAGATCTCAGTAAAGCTGATAATTTGTGGAGTCTGTGAGCAGTGTCATACCAGTCAGGATAATTGAATGTGCTCTCCAAGAGTGGAAGTACAATATGTGAAAGTGCTCAGCAAGTGTGCTCAAATGTTCATCTCCATCTAGAGCCTTAGTTAACCATGACAGGGGGAGTAATTGTCTATGGATTTTGCAGCAAAGGTGCATATATTGTGAAGCTTGCATGCTGATCAAGCTTGTGGAGATTGGTTGCCTCTTGTGAGGAGATAATGTCAAATAACATGTTATGACATTAAGCTGTTGGATGACATGTTGGTGTGGACATGAATGGTTTTAGCCATGTGAAGCTAATTGTTTGAATCATATGCGCACATGCTTCTGAGGAGATGTCTGAAGACAAGATTGAATCATGGCCTTGAATAGATTGTACACTTGTCATGGTGTGTGTTATTCTAAGTGTGAGGAGTTGACTTAGAGTTCAGTGGAAGGCATTGTGTGTGTGCTTCATAACTTGTGGATGATTGTGTGAAGCATTCCTGACTGGATGAATGAAGACTTTGACTAGATTTTTCAAATGTTATGATCAAGGAGTTCATTGTGATCATACCTGTGTATATTACAGAGAGAAGTTGATCAACTTGGCAAGATGTGAGTTTTGGTATTTGGATTATTTGAGGATGAAGCATTAAGTGAATGCGTTCAACAGGTGTTTGAACAGAGGGTGCGCTCTTGAAGACATGAAGATGAGTCTTATGTTTTCCATTCATTTAAGGTGTTCTTCTTGCAAATGAGCACTGGTTATCTTAGATGGGGGGAGTTGATCTTTTGTTTTGGATATTTTGGTGAAGTTCATGGTGTGTCAATGGATTAAACCAGAAGTATACATTTACCCAAATGTTTGTCAATTGTTGGCCAAAAAGGGGGAGAGAATGTACAATAGGAGCTATTGAGTCTGGATTTTGTTCTGAGTATGTTGGTTGGCAGATTCAGAGTTTGTCCAATTGTGGCTAAAAAGGGGGAGAGTTAGCCTAGAAGTTGCCTAGTTGTCTGTTGATAGAATATTGTTGGCACGTGGTGTGCAAGTATTTTTTGATAAGTTAGCCTAGAAGTTGCCTAGTTGTCTGTTGTGGTTCTAGGCTGGAGAGGGAATGTGTAGTTTGTGCAGCTGTTTTAGTTTTGAGGGACAGTTGCCGCTGCAAGTTGTTCTGATGTAGGCTGAAATTATTTTAGCCAAAATTAGCCAAAGGGGGAGATTGTTAGTTCTTGTAGTTGGCTAGAATTTTGGTAAAACAATGTTGATGTCATGGTTGATGTTTCAACATGAGTTTTTAACAGCCTGGTTATGTTTAGTTAACATTCTGGTTTTTAAGGGTTGCAGTTTTGTGCTGATGTCAAACCCGATGTCATAACATCCGATGACAGAACATCAGTTTGGTAAGTTTTAGGGCTGCGCATGTGCAAGTTTGTTGTTAGTAAGATTTTCTGCTGAGAGCTAGAGAGATTGCATGCGAATTTATTGGAGAAGATTTATTCTGATACAATTAATTCTGCATATCTTGTGGAGAATAGTTTGTTACTATATTTGTGCAAATAGACATGGATAATTGTTCCTATTTGTGTGGAGAAGATCTTGCAGCTGAATTAAAAAGTGAAGATTTAAAAGATACATAATATCCTGGAAATATTATGTGGAGCTGATTTAAAGGTGTGGAAGATTAAAGATAAAATCTAGTAAAGATTGAGTATTTAAAATATGAAGATTTGATTGAAGATTTAATTGAAGATTTGATTGAAGATCTACTTAGGAGCAGAATCTTTTGCAGATTTGGTACAGAAGATTTGATATGATTTGAAGGCCCAAATCCAGTTGGGAAAAAGCTATAAATAGAATGCTTGTAACCTAAGAAAAGGTACGGGTCCAAGATGTAGAACATTAGGGCTTTGTCTAAGTGAACCACTCGGGTTGTGAGATGGTCACTGTGTTATTACTCAGAAACCTGTAGGTAATGAGTACTGTATTGTTCTTGGAGGAAGCTGTTAAGCAACTCCAATATGAGTCATGGAAGTATGTCTTCTGGTTTTCTGTGTTAGAAAAGTTGTTGGTAAACAAGCTGTCGATGCAGTGGCGGAGTTGTTGACTGCTAGACATCATTGCGATGATTGGGAGTGAGATGGAGTCTCTTACCTAGGGAGGACTTAGGTAGAAGGGTCATTGGGTAGTGATTGAATTAGGTAGATTGTCAACTGGTCTGTTGAGTATGTAATTTGATACTACTAATAGTGGACTTCCTTCCTGGCTTGGTATGCCCCCAGATGCAGGTTGTTGAACCGAAATGGGTGAACAATCCTTGTGTTGATTTATTGTTACTATTATTACCTTGTTCATACAGTAGATTGCGATGTTGTGACATTGCACGAGACATCACACATCTGTACCAGAATTTCAATTTTCCTCGATTTGAGCAATTTTTGCAAATGACAAACATGTCTATCCATCTGAACACCTCAGTGAGGGACCAAGGAGGGACAAACACTGATCCCAAGCCTCCCAAGTCCTTGGAACTAAAAATAGCATGCCAAACCTAGAAATCTCTAAAGAGGGAACAAGACTCCAATTTTGCTTTGGAGCATTCAATGGATGCACCAAGGTGGCATGGAGTGAGCCATTTCCAACTGAATTCAGTCAAGACATATCCAAGACCAAGGGAACCAGCAGCCTGTGCCCTAACCTCTAGTCAATGGCTAGAGGAGACTTGGATACCCATTGATCAACATTGGCCAAACCTCTGCAGCAGTTGCCATTCACTATTGCTTGTAAAACAAGCTTGCTCTACTATAAATAGAGCTAATTTGTGATCAGTTTGAGTACTCCAAAGCCATCAAACAGATGCTTTCCTCAAAATCACCTTCTCACTTCCAAATTTGCCTTCCAAAGTAAGTCACTATCGGGTTTTGAGTTTGAGAGCAATTCCAACCAAGCTAATCACACACACACCTCATAAACATCATATAGAAGTGATCTAAACACTTAAACACCATCTGGAACACTGATTTCTCAGAATCACCAGCCAACTGCTCAAGGTTTTAACCAAGTTGCAGTTGGGATACCATCTTCAGTTCCAGCTTGTTTCAAACCATTCCAAGCACTCAGGCACATCACTTGGCACATAGGGAAGCTATCCACATCATTGGAACCTAGCTGTAACACCTCTAACACAAAACACGATCACCAGCTGCAAGAGGTAAGCATGAGCTCTTCTAACTCTATGATCTAGACATTTTTTGTTGCACAATGCCATATGTTCATAATCATGCATAGAGTGTTTTCCCTCAATCAATTGCTTTGTTTGAATAGTGTATGGAATTTCTGAGCCTTCATGCAAGTTTTAGGGTTCTTGAGGTTTCTCTTTGATTTCTTATTCCATGCTTAAAATAAATGAAATTAAAGACCATAGACATGATCGTGAGGTGAAAACGAGTAGATTGATATGTGGATTGTGTGATTTCATCAAGTATTTAGTGAGATTGATGAGAAAACGCAAATCTGGGCAAAACAGAGCACGCGGGCAAGGCCAAGGTGTTCTTGGCGCCCTTTTTCAAATATTTGAATATTTGAACTTTTGTGATTTTAATTAATTGATTCAAAAATTAATTTCTCTCTGAGTTTTAATGATTTTGAGTTGATTCCTTTTTTAATAATTCACAAAAATGTTAAAATATTTTATTTCATTAAAAAAAATCCCAAAAATATTATTTATTTCATATATTTGATATTTTTGCAAAGAATTAATGTTTTATTTATTTTAAGCATTTGAAATATTTTTTCTCCCTTGATTTTCCAAACTTAATTGATTTCCAATCATTTTGTGGATATAAACATGATTTTTTGAAACATTAATCTAAGATCACAATTTGTTTTCATATATGTTTAACAATTTTGATCATTTTAATTGAATTTTTATTCAATTAAAATATATTTTGAAAACAAATTAGGGTTTTGATTAATTCAACCCTCATCAAACTTTTTCAAACACTTGGGCCTCTAATAGAGTGTAAGGCCCAACCCTTATTGTACAAAAACCTTTTTGGGCCTCAATGCATTGTATAAGTCCCATAGTGTTTTCTAAAACCGCGGCGCGATCGTCGTTTTCAAAACATTTCATCTGGGCCTACCCTGTGTTGTAAGTCCCATTTTTCTTTTCAAAAATAATCTTTGGGCCTCTAATAGAGTGTAAGTCCCATCCCTTTTTGTACATAAACCATTTTGGGCCTCAGATATTGTATAAGTCCCGACACAATAAAAATCTCGGCGCGATCGCCATTTTCAAACAAATAACCATGGGCCTCTCCCTGAGTTGTAAGCCCCATTACTGGTACAAAAACACTTGGGCCTCTAATAGAGTGTAAGACCCAATCCCCTTTTAACCAAAACCTTTTTGGGCCTCACATATGGTATAAGTCCCTCTGTACAGTTTCCAAAACAACGGTGCGATCATCGTTAAAAACTGGGCCTCTCCTTGAGCTATAAGTCCCGACAACCTTTTCAAAGCACTTTCTCCTTTGATTTTGAATATAATATTGTTATCAAAGCTTTCTTTGTTGAACAACTAACCAAACAGCATGGAAGCTCTACAACCGAGTAAGTGTTTACCTGCTTTCTTTATCCGCTTTCACATATATAACTGTATTGTGGGGCTGCTCACTGTAAGTCTCCTTTCACAAACTTTTACATACCAGTCAAATATCCACTGTGTAATACTAGTATAGTTATTTTAGAGTTTTCCCCGGCAACTACGTCTAGAACTAGGTAAAGCCTTGTGTGTCACTCTTAAATACAAACAAAACTAGATCCCCCGTAGGATTCCAGATCCAGTCTTCCCTTCTCTTGGGGTTAAACAATATAGAACAAAGAGAAAGGCAGCATTCTCGGTGAACCCTTTCTCAGACTGTCACTTTTAGAAATCGTCAAAGAGACTCTACTCCCCAGAGTTGATCTATTCTCCGTGAATAGCATCTCTTGAGTTTCTTCCAAATTCAAGAACTTTCCTGGCTTGATCTATTCTCTGTGAATAGCATGTCTTGAACTTTTCTTGGTTTGGGGACCCACAGGCTTCCTAAAAGCATCCCCGCCTCCTCTTGGGCGTTGTACAAGGACCCTTCGGCTTCTTAGAAGTTCTCATGCCTTCTCTTGGGCTTAATACAAGGACCCTGACGACCTCTTAAAGGTATAAGACAGAACATAGTCATCCTTTGCTAGAGCAGTCTTTCCAGTGTCAAACCTCTTGCAACTTTAGGATTGATACTCATCCCTTAACACCCGTGCCTCCTCTTGGGCATAGTACAAAAGATAAAAATCTTCAACACCCGTAGACTTGGACAGTCTAAGACCCTTGAGTCTCAAAGACATTCTCAAGTTCCCTTCAAACATAGGCAAAAACCCGGTCTCTCTCATGAGAGTTCCCCACACTTGGACCTGCTTCAGGATTTCAATTATCCCCGGCAGTGAGTTAGCCTCCTCTTAGGCTTTGTATAATGATCTTTCCTCAGCGAAGTCAGCCTCCTCTTGGACTTTGTACAATGACTCTCCCCAGCGGAGTTAACCTTTTCAGACTCTCTTGTTGAGTCAATCTCCTTTTAGCCTCCATCTCGGGCTTCGTACGAGATACTAAAACACTCTCTTGTTGAGTATAAAAGACTCTCTTGTTGAGTCACTTCCCTTTTGGCCTCTATCTCGGGCTTCGTACGAGATACTTAATCACTCTCTTGTTGAGTATAAAAGACTCTCTTGTTGAGTCACTTCCTTTTAGCCTCTATCTCGGGCTTCGTACGAGATACTAAATCACTCTCTTGTTGAGTATAAAAGACTCTCTTGTTGAGTCACTTCCTTTTAGCCTCTATCTCGGGCTTCGTACAAGATACTAAATCACTCTCTTGTTGAGTATAAAAGACTCTCTTGTTGAGTCACTTCCTTTTAGCCTCTATCTCGGGCTTCGTACGAGATACTAAATCACTCTCTTGTTGAGTATAAAAGACTCTCTTGTTGAGTCACTTCCTTTTAACCTTTATCTCGGGCTTCGTACGAGATACTAAATCACTTTCTTATTGAGTATAAAAGACTCTCTTGTTGGGTCAAACCTTTTTAGCCTCTGTCTTAGGCTTCGTATAAGACAGATAAAAACACTCTCTTGTTGAGTATAAAAGACTCTCTTGTTGAGTCAATCTCCTTTTAGCTTCCGTCTTGGGATTCGTACAAGACACATATAAAAGCACTCTCTTATTGAGTCAGTCACTTGTTAGCACTCTCTTGTTAATTCAACCCTTTTAGCCTCTATCTCGGGCTTCGTACGAAACAAATAAAAAGTACCTTCTTGTTGGGTCAATAGCCTCCTCTTAGGCTTTGTATAGAGAAATCCCTGGTTGAGTCAATCAACCTTTTAGCATCAATTTGTGCCTTGCTCACAGCATACAAACATCAACAACTCCTCTTTAGAGATGACAAATTCTCTCTCAGTCAAGCCTTTTAGCTTCACATCTTGGGCTTTGAACAAGATACAAGTCACCCTTTAGCTTCATGTCTTGGGCTTTGAACAAGACACCAAAACAACCTTTTTCCTCCCATAGAATAGGAGGAACTACGATCGCTTTGATTTCCCTGTTTCGTTAAAAGGGAATACGTAGGCATAAGATTGAAAAATCTTAGCGAGCACATTAATCAAAAACCCAAAATCCAGTATATCCATCAAATCAACCCAAAAGCGTCAAATCTAAACACATTATCAAAAGCCTCACAAATAGTCCGAACACTGTGTTCTCAACAAAATAATCCAAGAGAGACCCACAATCTTAATAGCATCTGTAAACCAATAGTCACCTGTTTAAACTCGGTATGCAAGCAGGGTTAATTGGAGACATTTATTTCCCTTCCTTAATCAGCTTCAATAGGATAAAAAATGAATCGAACTGTAGTACCCTAAAGCGATAGTGCTTCGCAGCCACGCAAAAACTCGCACTACAGAGAAATGGCGACTCCACTGGGGACGTCGAGATCTGGTTCTCTCCTATCTCTTAGATAGAAAACCCTGAGTTCACAAAATATCACAGAAATAGCGACTCTGCTGGGGAGCCATTGTCTGTATAGGATCATAAGACTAGAGGTCTAGGATGATTAAGACAAATATATATATTGCTTTTCCTAATTGTTATCTGTGTTTATTTTTCTGCTAATGGAAATGTGTGTGATGCCGTATGTGGAAAGATTGAGTATACACCTAAGATAGGTGATGGCAATACGGGTAATCTTACTGGGAGTGAATTCCAGCTAAGAGTCCCCGGTTGACCATCAAACTCAGTGGAGACTCCCTTTGCAGATACATTGCCTATACGACTTCGGTTGTTGAAAGTAGTGTGGTCGACTGGGTTATCTGAGAAGCTGAGGTTTTTAGTAGACTGCAACCATTTTGTAGTGCGGAAGCTATCGGAAATAGTTGTCACGCGATACTACCCTCATTTGAGATCACTCTAGGATACATCAACTTGCTGGCAATCCGCTTGTAGTTGTTATCCCAAGAGGGATCAATGATTTTGAGGACAGGTACAAAAAATCACCAGTATAAACCTTTTTGGGGGGGGGGGGGGGGGGGTAGAGCTTTGACTTCATGACACCGACCCTTTGACCCCATGTTTTTTATATGTTTTTTTGTGCTGCATTCATACATTCATTTAAAAAACATTAAAAACAAAAAAAAAAATCTTCTCTTCTAGTCTCTCTTTTTCAATTTAAACTAAGACAATGATTGCAAATGTCAGATAAAGAGATTGCATTATGGATTTCGGTAGAAGAAAGACTCACAAGTATACCTTCAAGGTTCCAAAGTTAGAGGATTTAAGAGGTTTGGCGAGGATGATCACCAACCTTGAGGCTTTCAGAGCTAAGTATGGGGGACTGCTGTCCCTGTTAAAGTTCCATGTAATTGAGGGAATCCTGTCCACACTAATTCAGTTCTACGATCCGGTCTATCACCGTTTCACATTCCCGGATTATCAACTAGCACCAACACTAGAGGAGTATTCTCACCTGACTGATCTGCATATGACTGATCAAGCACCTTTTTCTGGACTGGAAGAAATTCCAAAAGATCAAACCATTGCAAGAGCAATTTATTTGGACGAGTCAGAAGTCAGGACTCACATGACCACTAAGGGTGGAATCCAAGGTTTGGCAGCCCAGTTCTTGATAAAAAAAGCCCTGTACTTTGCTAGTATAGGGAACGTGGCCGCTTTCGAGAGCATCTTTGTTTTGCTCACCTACGGGTTATTTTTGTTTCCCAACATCGATAACTTCGTAGATATCAATGCCATTAAGATATTCCTGATTAGAAATCCCATACTGACCTTACTCGCAGATGCGTATCATTCGGTACACTTAAGGAATTTATACAGCGGAGGAATGATCATGTGATGTGTACCCCTGCTTTACAAATGGTTCATTTCCCATTTGCCCAAATCTGCTGCAATTTGGGATCAAAAGAATACTTTACGTTGGTCGCAGAGAATCATGTCTCTTACCAACTCTGACATTGATTGGTATAATCGAATCTATGATGGGATCAGAATCATTAACCGTTGTGGAAATTTCCCAAATGTACCCCTTATAGGAACTAAGGGAGGAATCAACTATCATCCAGTTTTGGTTCGTCGTCAATTTGGATACCCAATGAGGCATGTCCCGCGGAATGCTCATCTGGAAGGTCTTTTCTTCAAGGAAGGAGAAAATGACAGGGCACTAAAGACAGAAATAGTGCATGCTTGGAAACACGTTCATAGGAAAGGAAGAGAGTCTCTAGGAAAACCAAACTGTGTCTCGGTGGAGCCTTATCTCCACTGGGTACAAACTAGAGCTCTCAAGCTGAGGATGCCTTACCCTCGTCAGGAAGTTCTTCCGTTAAGGAACCATGTCCTTTATTTATGTCTGACACTGAAAAACTTCAAGTTACTCTCAACAAAGTTCAGCAGGAGAGGAGGTCTTGGAGGAACAAGTACCGTATTCTCAACGTGGAGTGTAAGAAAATATAGCAGCTTTTGAAAGATAAGGATGCTCTGATTGAGATTTTAGAGCACCATGCTGTAGAAAATCAGGATGACAAAAGAAATTTGCTCGCTCCTTTCACTTGGCAAAGGAATGACAACACGACAACGGCTGAAGAGCCCCGGTCAAAGAAAAGGAAAGCACCAGAACCAGCACCTGAGCTCTCCTCAGAGAGGACTCAGGATCCATTAGTTTAGATTTCCTTTTACATCACTTTGTAATCTACTGTATTTCCATTTCTGCAATCTTTCAAATTCAATAAAACGGGGTTTCCCCACTGTATGATATTTGCAATCCAAATTGTCGAAGTTTCTTTTGACTAAAATTATTAATTAATATAATTATTGCATGTCATTCATCATTCTCACATAACACATTCTTCTTCCCTACGAATCTCACGTTTGCGTCTCGATTCTAGAGTCAAACTGTCTCATTCGTACAATACTCGGGCCAATCGACAAAAGAAAATGGATGATCTCGAGGAAGAGAACAGAGTGTTTAGGGAAGAGATCGACACTCTGAAAGAAGATCTGAGAAGGCTTCATAGTGACATGCAAGCTCTAGTAGAAGCTCATATGCAACAACAACGGACTGTGATCTCAGAGACCACATCAACGCCCATACTGGAGAAGTCTAATCCTAGGTACAAAATGCCAAAAGATCGTCCCTGGGGCATGCCACTCAACTATATCCCGGAAGGATATATCCCGCCGATCATGGAAGATCTGGAAAAAGCAGCAGGAACCGTTGGGCCTGAAGGTTACAAACTTCGGGAAAGCGAAGATGCTAGGGGAATGACAACAACTCCTGAAGGTTACAAACTTTGGGAGGCACCAAGAGTCTCTACCATGATGACTATACCACCACCCGTGGTACACACTGTCCCGGAAGGACAAATTCCACTAATACTGTCTGGTGGAAACGAAAGTATGTTCAACAGAATGAATGAGTTCCAGGAATAGTTCCTGGAAGTGCAGAAAGAACTGCAAGCCATTCGCGGTCAGGACCTATTTGGAAAAGACGCCGCAGACCTCTGCTTGGTCCCCGATGTGAAAGATCCGCACAAGTTCCAAGTGCTCGATTTTGAAAAATACAAGGGTAACTCTTGCCCTCAAAGTCATTTAGTGATGTACGCTCGGCAAATGCCAGCTCAGACAAAGAACCAGGAGCTACTGATTCACTACTTTCAGGATAGTTTAACCGGTGACGCACTCAAATGGTACATGGGTTTAAACCGCACTAAGATCGCTACTTTCAGAGATCTTGGTGCTGCCTTCGTTCAGCAGTATAAGTATAACCTGGACATGGCACCCGACAGAGATCAACTCAGATTGATGTCACAAAAGGACAAGGAAACCTTTAAGGAGTACACTTAGAGATGGCGTGAAATTGCCGCCCAAATTTGTCCACCTCTTGAGGAAAAAGAGATGACAAAGATCTTCTTGAAAACCTTGAGCTCGTTTTATTACGACCGAATGGTCACCAGTGCGCCTAGTGACTTCACCGAGATGGTGGGCATGGGAGTTCGTCTTGAGGAAGCTATCCGAGAAGGACGTTTAGTTAAAGACGCTGGATCATCAAGTAGTACAAAACGAT
This sequence comes from Lathyrus tuberosus, assembly GCA_022829125.1. Lineage (NCBI taxonomy): Eukaryota > Viridiplantae > Streptophyta > Magnoliopsida > Fabales > Fabaceae > Lathyrus > Lathyrus tuberosus. The sequence goes on along the minus strand of JALAZF010000195.1, from coordinate 10,049,764 downwards.
ACGGTAGTGCTCTTCCTAAGAAAAAAGATCAGGATGTTGGGAATATCTCTCTCAGAAAGCAAAGGCGACGTCACCAACTAGTAGCAGTTGTAACTCCTACTATTAACCCTGCGCCTATTCCTACGTATCAACCTCAGGTTGCGCAGAGCCAACCTAATCAATAACAATATCAGCAAAGGACACAACAACCTCTTCAGCAGGCTCGTCCTCAGTACAACAACAACAACCGTACAACGCGACCACCAGGGTTCGACCCTATACCGATGTTGTACGCAGAACTGTTTCCATTCTTACTGATCAAGGGGCACGTCCAAACTAATTCTCCTCTTACAGTACCAGAAAATCCGCCTTTTTGGTTCAAGGCAGATCAGACTTGTCCTTACAATCAAGGAGGACTAGGACATAACATAGAAAACTGTCTCAGTTTAAAATCAGACGTATAAAAACTTATTAGGAACGGGGTCTTATCTTTCAAAGATACGAGTTCGAATGTTCTCACGAACCCGTTGCCTTAACACGAGAAAGCTGCAGTCAATTTGATAGAAGGAGAGTCTAACGACAGCTATCAAATTCATGATGTACTCTTATTACGGACCAATCTGGTCAAGATGCATCGCAGACATAGCAGGTATGGCCATATACCACCTCACAATTATCATCAGTGTGATATATGCTCTAAAAACAATCAAGGATGTTATGTGGTGCAATCAGCTCTACAGGAACAATTGGATCTCGGATGGATCCAAGAACACCGAATTCGTGGGGTCAACATGACTTATACGAATTCCAACATCATTCAGAGCCACGACATCCGTGCGATGAATGTCAACCTGGTGGCAATGCACTCAAGGCAAAGCCAGTATCATAATCTGCCACGGCACGATTACAATTACTGTCTGATTTGCTCGGTAAACAATCAGGGATGCTCTTTTGTACAAGAGGCCCTCCAGCGTCAGATGGATCTTGGGTGGATCCAGGACTACCATGATAAAAATCTTTATCAGATCAACATGTTTAGATCTTTGATATTCGGTTGATGAATACCAGCTTGGTAGAATTACACGCTAAGCAAGTCCAGCTCGGTTTTCTGACTTCGCATAATTATCAGAACTGTAAAGGATGTCATGAGAGTGACCAGGGATGTGCTCTTGTTCAAAGAACTTTACAACACTTGTTAAACCACTGGTGGCTTCCGATCTATATAGATGAAGACACGCAACAAGTTAGTATGATTAACGGGAACCCTACTAGTCATCAGAGTCAGGATGTTCGATCAGCAAAACCAATCTAGTGAGGTTAAACTGCATTCAAAGCGGACGTGGCCGGGTGCCACCACATAATTATGAACGCTGTAGAGTTTGCTCGGAAGATAACCAAGGGTGTTACCTCGTGCGAGCAACCCTCCAAGGTCAGTTGAACCGCAAAGAGATTCAACCATATTCAGTTTCAGGGTCCATTGACTGGATGCCAGACTACTTCGCTGATCAAATCAAGGATGTTGTTGTAATCTCTGATCGCGAAGGGACCAAAGATGTGTGTGCCATCATCCCTTTACTTGACGAATCAAAGGTTCTTAACCAGGAACTAATTAAAGTTACTTACGACAGTCAGGAAAATCAGAAGGCTCCTGTAGTTATCTATCTACCGGGACCATTACCGTATGAAACAGCTAAGGCGATCCCTTACAAATATGGTTCAACAATAATTGAGAATGGAAAGGAAGTTCCATTACCCTCCGTCGTGAATATTGCAGACATCAGTCGAGTAACGCGGAGCGGTCGAATCTTCAACCGAGGAGTTGGAGAACCTAACAAAGAAAAGGAATTTCAGACAGAAATTCCCAATCCACCAGTCGGTCAATCCAATGATCCCGACCTTTCAAAAAACAATCATGAGATGCTGAAGCTCATCCAGAGGAGTGAATACAATATTGTTGATCAGCTGTTACAAACTCCTTCAAAGATCTCTATGCTATCACTTTTACTCAGTTCCGAAGCTCACAGGAAGGCTCTACAAAAAGTCTTAGAGCAAGCCTTTGTGGAACAGGATGTGTCAATACGACAGTTCAATAGTATCATCTCTAACATCACTTCCTGCAACAATTTAGGGTTCAGTGATGAGGATTTTCCAGAGGAGGGCAAAAGTCACAACATGGCTCTCAATATTACAATCAACTGCCAAGACGATGCTTTAGCCAGCGTACTGGTAGACACCAGATCGGCCATCAACGTTATGCCGAAGTCCACTCTAACGCGACTATCATTCAAAGGATCCCCGATGAGGGGCAGTGAGGTCATCGTCAAAGCCTTTGACGGATCTCGGAAAGCGGTTATCGGCGAAGTCGACCTTCCCATAACTATCGGTCCTCACACTTTCCTTATCACTTTCCAGGTCATGGATGTCGGGGCAGCATACATTTGTTTATTAGGAAGACCTTAGATACACCAGGCTGGGGTAGTCACTTCGACCCTACACCAGAAACTGAAGTTCGTCAAGAAAGATCAACTCGTCACGGTCTGTGGAGAACAAGCCTTGATCGTGAGTAACCTGTCATTATCTACTTGCATAGAACCCGAGGAAGTTGTTGGGACTCAGTTCCAAGCACTGTCAGTGAGCAATAAGAATCAATCAGAGAAAGGAACCTCTATTTCCTCATACAGAGATGCTCTCGAAGTGATCAAAAGTAACAACGCAAAAGGGTGGGGACATCTTGTTATTCCTACTGATAACAAAACAAAGAAGGGTCTTGGTTTTTCCTCAACCTGTACCCAGACTGCTACTAATAGTGGAAGTCTTCATCCCATTCAGGATTTCTTCCATAGTGCAGGTTACCTTCACCCAGTGCCTCAGGAAGTGCACACCATCAACAATGGAGATTCCTCTGACACAGAGGAGGAATGAAATTTCTATCTTAACGAGGATGGTTAAATGTCTCAGGAAGAGGTGCCTACGCCATTTTGCTATCCCGCACAGAGTCCGAGATTTATACCCAGGTCAGATGTCAGAACGATATACGGAGATTGTGATCCGGAAGGATGTCGTGCTCCACCAAACTCATTAGAGGAAGACACTCTGATGAAAGACAACTTTGACCACGACTATTATGCCCCGATGGATGGCCTGCCTATCTGGCAGCCGTATCCAGGAGACTTAAGGCAAGAAAATCAGCCGAACAATGAAAATCAGCTGAGCATCATTGAACAGAATACCTGCGTCCCCACCATGGCATGGGATCATTACTTAGGGCATTCAGAAAATATCCAGCATGACGATGAATTTTCAAAACTTGCAGGACTAGAATTCATCAACTACGTTTTTCCCGAGGTCAACGTCATTGAAAGAGATGACTCCTCCAGTTCCACCGAAGTGTGGGACACCTTAGGACAACCAAGTGGAAAATACGACTATATGGTCAAGTACACTGCTCCTGAAAGCTCTCGTATCAGGTTCGAAGACATCCAACAAACTGGACGGGGAGATTTACCTGAGAGCACAAATATTATGCAAGATGCAACAGAAGAGTTCGTCTACGACAACTCTGCCTGGGAAACAGATTCCAATGATCCTGCTCCACCAGAAATCAGCGTTATTTCTGAAGACAAATCAAGGAAGGTACCAGACTTTGTGATTCATCGAGGAGTTTGCCACCAATGGGTTGTTGTCGATGTTCTGAAGATTGTTCATCATTCAAAGTAATTGTCATTTTTAACCTTTCACCCTGCCCAGGTGAAACGGATATTTGACAGGGCTCGCTTTCTGTAAATGTCCCTCTTCGCTTTGCCCAAAGCGACAGAGTTTTGTTTTATAGGGCTGTAGTTTCAAGAATCGACTTGTTCATAAATAAAATAATGTCGTTCTCTAATTTCCGCATTTATTGCTGTTTTCTCTTTTCGCTTTTTCAGAAAATGGTAATCCTAAAAAACAACTCAATAATAAAAACAAGCAGTTATCAGAAAAACACTGCACACACTCTTGCATTCTCTCTATCTCTTCTAAAAACAATCATCACGTCATGCAGATTGTTTGTTTTAAACCCCGTTGAAACATAAGATCCTATGCCTTCTCCCAACTTTGAGTTCCCGGTATTTGGGGCTGAAGAAGAAGTTGACGACGAAATTCCAGAGGAGATCACCCAATTACTCAGACAAGAGGAAAGGTCCATTGAACCTCACAAAGAGCCGTTGGAAACCGTCAACTTGGGCTCAGAGGAAGAAAGAAAAGAAATAAGGATTGGGGCACTGCTCAGTCCAACTGCCAAAGAGAGTTTGACAAAGCTTCACAAAGAATTTCCCGATGTATTCGCTTGGACCTATCAGGATATGCCAGGGTTGGATACCAGCATCGTGGAACATCATCTACCATTAAGGTCAGAATTTCTGCTAGTAAAACAGAGGTTGAGACGAACTCATCCGGATATGGCCATCAAAATCAAAGAGGAGGCACATAAACAGATTGACGCGGGTTTCCTCGCCACATCAGAATATTCTCAATAGTTAGCCAACATCGTACTCGTTCCAAAAAAGGACAGAAAGGTCAGAATGTGTGTGGATTACAGAGATCTAAACAAGGCTAGTCCAAAGGATGACTTTCCTTTACCACACATTGACATGCTGGTAGACAGTACAACAAAGTTCAAAGTTTTCTCCTTCATGGATGGATTCTCGGGCTATAATCAAATCAAAATGGTGCCGAAAGACATGGAGAAAACTTTGTTCATTACCCCATGGGGTACCTTTTGCTACAAGGTCATGCCGTTCGGTTTAAAGAACGTCGGGGCAACCTATCAAAGGGCCATGACTACTCTTTTTCATGACATGATACACAAAGAAATCGAGGTATATGTCAATGATATGATTGCAAAATCTAAAACAGAAGAGGGGCATGTGACCCACCTGTCAAAGCTATTCGAGCGGTTAAGAAAGTACAAACTCCGCTTGAATTCCAGCAAGTGCACCTTCGGTGTCCGTTCAGGGAAACTTTTAGGGTTCATCGTCGCCCAGAAAGGAATTGAGGTTGATCCTGACAAGGTCAAGGCCATTCAAGAAATTCCTTCTCCGAAAGCTGAAAAACAAGTAAGAGGATACCTGGGATGTTTGAAATACATTTCCAGATTTATATTCCTCATGACCGCGACATGCGCGCCGATTTTCAAATTACTTAAGAAGAACCAGGATTGTGTTTGGGTAGAAGATTGCCAAACCGCCTTCGACAGTATTAAGGAATACCTGTTGAACCCACCGATTCTATCACCTCCAGTGGAAGGAAGACCACTGATCATCTACTTAACAGTCTTGGAAGACTCTATGGGTTGTGTACTTAGCCAACAAGATGAAACCAAAAGGAAAGAGTCTGCCATCTACTATCTGAGCAAGAAATTTACCGACTGCGGGACTCGGTACACTATGCTTGAGAAAACTTGTTGTGCTTTGGCTTGGGCAGTCAAACGTCTTCGCCAGTACATGATTCGTCACACTACTTGGTTAATCTCCGAAATGGATCCAATCAAGTATGTCTTTGAAAAGCCTGCTCTCACGGGAAGGATTGCCCGTTGGCAGATGTTGTTATCAAAATACGACATAGAGTACCACGCTCAGAAAGCCGTTAAAGGAAGTATTTTAGCCGATCATTTGGATCATCAACCAATTGACGATCAGGAATCAGTCGGGTTTGACTTCCCAGACGAAGATGCCATGTACTTAAAAATGAAAGATTGCGATGAACCGTTGTTTGCCTTGAAATTCAGCAAACAACCTCTGGTCTTCTAATTTACGGAATTAGTTTACTAACAGGACCGACCACACATATCCTAGGACACAGTGCGTTAAAAATGCAGACAATTTGAGTAAAACTCTAACATTTTCATCATTGTTTTATTATTGTTCTCACAGTTGGTAATTTTCGACTAATTAAAGTAAATAGAACTTGGAATTGGTAAATGACTGGTGAAATGAAAGTAACGTGACAAGAATAAAATTTGCAGAATCTTAAAGGGTATTGTAAACAAAGTTAAATTTCATAAAGAATTGCAAGTAATAAACTGGTGTTTTTCTCAAACGTACATTTTTTCCATAATGACTCGTTTCTCTCACACGGTTACTTTGAGTAATTTGAAATAACTTGTACAATTTTGAAATGCACACCCGTTTTTCCTACTAGGACTACCTATTTATATACAAATAAAATAACTGTCGATAACAGTCATTTCCCCTAAATGTGACAAATGGCGTTTTGCATGCTTCCTTGCCTCTGATATGCTCCACGCGTCTGCTCTTTTAAACTGCATCTCCCTCTCAATTTTGAATTTCAAATTATCTGTCGAGATAGTCTTCCAAGCCAATCTGTCGAAAATGAACTTCTTTATTACTTAGAAAAATTCAAACAACTTGTTCTTGTTTCCACATCATCTTCAACTGACTTTTCAGTTTAGCACCAAATCCTGAGTCGAAATATTTCGACCAGCTCCCACTATTCTTGTTTTCTGATCAATCCATTGTGCGTCGAAAATAGCAGTCTACAAATTGCCCCCCAATAAATGCGTTTTCGATTGACAAGGAGAAAAGCATTTTTTGTCGATATAATTCGACGCCTTCATTAATTCGTCAAATTGACTGTTCATGTGATTGGACACCTATGACGTTAGGATCATCATTACTCTTTTCTGAAACGTCTCTTCAGCCCACGTTCTAACCATTTTCATCATCACTACTCTAATCCCTAGTAGTTCGTGGGTGACAAACTCAACTGCCACCGTTTCAATCCATCCACTCACAACTGCCACGTGCCCCATGATCTCTTCTTTTAATGAAAAGATTTCTTAATCTCAACCGCTTCAGTCACCTCTCCTTATCATCTATAAATAAGTCAAAAACTCTTCTTTCCACTTTTTTACACTTCTTCTTCTTCTTCTTGAGTAAAAACCTTTCCATATTTCTTCTTCTTCACCGATTTTCTCTGCAACTTCTCTCTTCAATCATGGCGTCTTCCACAGCTCCAACAACTTCCAACAAAGCTCCAAAAAACTCTAAAGATTTATCACTTGTCCACAAAATCCTTGGCCAAAAGGTGGTGGGAAACCAAGAATATCTGCCTGAACCTCCTAATCAAGAAGAAAAAAGGCGCATTTTTCAATCCTAGGTACTTATCCCTGTTCTAATTTCTGGTAAATCATATGCAATGCTAGGGCCTTTGCCTGATTTAAAATTAGATCCAATGAAGGTAAAAGAATTTTTTCCCGCTTATAAACCCATAGCTAATGGGGTTAAACCTAGAACTGATAAAGAAAAGGCCATAGACGAGAAAACAACTGTTGATGGCCAAGGCTCACCCTTTGAAGAACCCATAAGTTTAGAATATATGAACCATGCCATAATTTTTAGATCTTATCCCTTGTCGAAAGACCCCTCTGATTATTTAGCTTGGCTGGCGAAGATTGAAAAAGTTAAGGCTGACTTTTGGAAAGACATAGGTATTTTCGACTTGATTCAACTGTCGAAAGTATGACCAGGTTACTGCCCAAATATGCTCTTGTCTTCCCTCTACTTCTAGGATAGTACTTATAACAACTTCCATCTTCCTTGTGGGATGGTTACCCCTACCCTATTCGACGTAGCTGCCATCACTGGCCTTAGCCCGTTAGGAGTATACTATGACCCCAACATTTTATCTGATGATTCTATAGGATTTGACACAAACAAGGCCACCTTCATAGCTTACATTGCTAATTATCATGATGAAGAGACTAAAGAAGTCTCTGATCAGGAACATGTAGCTTTCCTGGCCCTCTGGCTGTCGAGATGTGTCTTTTGCTTCAGGTCACTCCAAGTAGCCAAACGTTATATTACTATGGCAAATCAGCTTCATGCTGGGCGTCGATTATGCCTGAGTGAAATGATTTTAGCAAACCTTTACGAATCCCTGGGCGAAGGTGTTACTTTCCTCAAGACCATCAAGAATAAAGGCAACCTTCTTTTGTCAGGACCGTTTTGGCTTCTGCAATTATGGCTTAATGCCACTTTTGAAACCTCTCTCCCTATCAAAAATCCTGTGAATGAAGATGCCTTGAGGGACAGGAGGGTCGAAGGGACTAGGTTGGTGCAACTGACACTCACTGACGAAGGACTGAGTCTCCAACAAGCTTTTACTAGTTACATCATGATGTTCTCCAAACGTTACAACTTTACCCCCAGTATGGCCCCTTTCGCCAACAGGGTGATTGAACCAAAATGGTTCACTAGAAAACTACCTGTGGAGTCGAAAACTGAAGAAGATGATTTCCTCAATGTCTGGGAATCCTTCCTGACACCTAGACTTCTAGCTTCCAGAATTAGCCCTGGAAAGTCAAAGATCTCTTTGGTTGCTTACCAACCCAACTTTGTCTCTCGACAGTTTGGGTTAATTCAAATACAACCTAAACCCCTCTTTTCCAGAAAAGGTTCTCTCATTCACTACAACATGCTCCACAACGAAGATAAGTGTTCAGAATTATTGGAGAAGTATTCTAACCTGGTCGAGATTCAACCATTGGTCTTTTGACCGTCCTTCCTTTGTACTCAGGAATTCGATGAATGGTGGAAAGATTACTATACCACCCAGTTTTTTGACGTGCCTTCCTTCAACATCCGCCTAACTAAAGCTTTTACACTCGTGCAGGACAAGACCAAGAAAGGTATTTCGAGACACGTCAAGGAAATCCAAGCATTCCAGAAATACTTTGAAACTGCTTACAGGCCCAATGAACTTAGTCAAACCATAAGCGAAGCAGCAGTTACTTTGAAACAAAAATTTATGAGAAAACTGAATGATTTTAAACTACCTCCATACGTTCGACCAGATCAACGTTATGAGTTGGCTTTCAATCTTCATCCACCAAAGTTTCCCCCTTTACCTTCAGCTGAATTTGGTGTGGCTTTTAGCCCTCCGTTTCCAGATTAGTTCACTTGCGGGGATTCGATGAAAATTCTTCGCCAAAATTATCAAAAACGCGCTCAGCGAGTGGTTCCGACTAAGTACACCTTGGACAATTTCAAAGGTCACCTTCATATTGGCATAGAAAACGTTCGCGTGGAAACTCCAATACTTGAAGGTGTGGAATGGGGAGACCTTCGACATCCTTTACTTATTATTCAAGCATATTTATTCAACTTTATCTCTAATTTCTTCCTTTTTCCCTTAGCTTTGAAAATAACTGCCAAGAAACCAGCTGCTGAAGGTTCGACTGCAGGAGTTGAGGAAGGCCCTCAAAACACAACTAAAAAAATCCCCGGAGAGAGTATAAACTCTATTTCTCATTTCTCCAATATTATTATTATTTTGCTTTAAAGGCTAATTAAACTTTGTTGCCATTTTCAGGGAAGCCGAAAACCTCCTCTGACGCCGTAGAAAAGGAAAGAGCAAGAAACTGAAACTCCTGCTGTTGAATCTGGTGACGAGTCTCCCGACCAAGTACAACCTTCTAAGAAAAAGAAAAAGGTATCAAAACCTCCCCCACAAAAGTCCTCCACCGTCAGAACACTGGAGAAAACTCCCCCAACAAGTACAATTGTGCAAGTTCTACCCATTCCTGAAGAGAGTGAAAATTCCAGCTTTAAAACTGTTATCCCCCAAGTACATTCTGATATTCGACAGCTAAACTTTTTCCTTATGGTCATACTTATTTGTCTTAACTTGATTTATCTTTTCAGGTCCAAGTTGATACCCATGGACACCCTCTTGTACAAGTACTTCCAAAGACCAGCAGTGATCCCGCCTATAAACCTACCAGTCCTTCAAAGCAGTCTCCAAAAGGTTCGACAAAGGAATCTGCGACAAAGGTCAATCAACCAGTTGCTACTCTCCAACAACAACATCCTGCTCAAGACAAGATAGGAGAAGAAACCAGCCCTAAGAACGACATCTTAGTCGAAACTGGTGGGGAAACTGAAATGGCCAATGAAACCTTGATCAGAGAAGACCATCCTGATGATAATTCACCCATTCATTCGAAGCAGGATAATGACGATAAGGATGAAGAGCCTGGATCTGATGTCAAAAAAGAAGAAGAAATTGAAGATGATAGAGAACCCACACCAGGAATTGCTGCTGACGAGGAAAAAAACGTGACACGCAGAACTCCCTTAAACGTGCTAAGACTGGTTCCTTCGCAAATGCTTGCATATTCTTACAGTGAACACAAATCCCTGATCTGTTGTTATTGTTTCTGGGATCCCAAACCTATAAATGATATGTTTTTGGATAAATTCAATTACTGCTTCTTGATCCACATTCACCAAAGGTATGGCTTCGATCTACATTGTAAAATAATCGACCCCAACCAAAATATATCTCTGGCTTTTTGAAAAGGCCGGTCTAATTTCAATTAAGTCCAAAGCCCAACCTCTAAATGGCCAAGGCTTTATTATATAATCTAATTCGCTTGCAGGAACATGTGGTATCCCTGCGTGTACCTGACATTCTTGGAAACCTTTGGAAAATTCGACGCAATCTTTTAATATGGTTGGCCAATATACTCCTTGTCGGAATAATAACCATTTCATCTTATGTCCAGCTTGATGTGCACCACATAACCCGCTGTGTACATTCGACAAAGCTATGTATGCCTCAGATTCGCCTAAACACTTCAGCAATATCTCCTCTGGAGTTTTCTTGAATAATTCGTTTCCAAAAAGCACATAACTTAAAGCTCAATACTTGACTTTTCATTCAACTGGTCTATTTGGGTTTTGTAAGTATTCCCTGATAGGTTTCCTCCAATCTTCAACCCTTGAATCATCCATGTTAAAAATTTCAAAGTTTTCTTCGTCAGCGTATCCTAGCTTTATTATCTCCAGATCTGATGGGGACAACCTAGTTGACACGACTCTTCCCCTTACTTCGATGGCTTTCTGCAATTTCTCTTTGGACACTTTGTATCCGAAGGCTATTTGTGCCAAATCATTTGCCTCCTGGTTTTCTATTCGAGGAATATGTCGAACTGTAACCATATCGAACTTCTTCAATAGTCGATTAGCTACTACGAAGTACATGATCAAATTTTCTTTGACACACTTGTACTCCTTGGTTATTTGCTTTACTACTAACTCAGAGTCTCCCATTATTTCGACTCTAGTTGCCCCCAATTCCAATAAAATTTCAAGTCCTGCTATTAAAGCTTCGTATTCGGCTTCGTTATTTGAACACAGTCCTTAGACTTTATACTTGAATTTTGTTGGAATTCTTTTAGGAGAAATAATCAAAGCTCCTATACCAGTTCCATTCTTATGACTAAAACCATCGAAATATAACTTCCATGGCTCTATTTCGACATAGTCCACAGACTCTTCGTTTATGGCATGATCGACTATAAAATCAACCACCACTTGTCCTTTGACAGCTTTTAATGGTAAACATGTCAAGGAATATTCAGTTAATGCTAAAGCCCATTTTCCAATTCGACTATGCAAAATTGGTTTAGATAACATATGTTTTATTACGTCGAAATGAAACATCAACTGGTTTTATATAGTGCTTTAACTTCATACATGAAAAGTATACACATAAACACAACTTTTTGATCACACTATATCTAGTTTCTGCATCATTTAAGACTCTACTGAGGTAATAAATGGCTCTTTCGATACCATTTTCATCCTCTTGGGCTAACATACTCCCTATTGTCTTATCTGACGCGGCTATGTACAGCCTCATACTTCTACTTCTACAAGGTGACATCAAAATAGGGGGATGCGTCAAGTACTCCTTGATTTTGTCGAAGGAATCTTGTTGCTCTTGCCCCCATGCAAAGTTTTCCTTTTTTAGTCGAAGTAGAGGAGAGAAGGCTTGCATCTTCCCACTAAGGTTAGAGATGAACCTTCTGAGAAAATTAATCTTCCCAAGTAAAGACTGCAATTCCTTCTTTGTTGATGGCGCTTTCGCCTCCATTATTGCTTTGGGCTTGATTTGGTTTATTTCGATCCCCTTCTTATGGACCACAAAGCCTAGGAACTCTCCCGCCTGCACACCAAACGCACATTTGAGAGGATTCATTTTTAGACCATACTTCCTCATCCTTTCAAAGGACTGTTGAAGGTGGTCAACGTGACTTTCACCTGAAACAGACTTAATAACAATGTCATCAATATAAATCTGCATAAAAGTCTCAATGAAATCGTGAAAAATCGAATTTGTTGCTCGCTGATAAGTTGCTCCAGCATTTTTCAAGCCAAAAGGCATCACCACCCATTCGTAGGTGCCTAAGGCTCCAGGGCATCGAAACGCTATTTTTGGAACATCTTCCTTAGCAATAAAAATTTGGTTATAGCCAGAGTACCCATCAAGCATACTGAGGTACTCATGGCCTACGGCAGAATCGACAAGAATTTCCGCCACTGGGATAGGATATTCATCCTTTGGGGTAGCTGAATTCAAGTCTCGAAAATCAATGCATACCCTTAACTTGCCATTTTTATTTATTACTGTAACTATGTTAGCAATCCATTCGACATACCTGGTCGTACGGATGAATTTACATTTGAGAAGCCTTTCGACTTCCTCTTTGATCTTCGACATGATCTCTAGGGCAAAACGCCTTGGGGTTTGCTTCACGGGCTTCCTCCCAGGCATTATGGGCAGTTGCAATTTGACCAAACTCCTGTCTAGGCCAGGCATTTCGTCATAGTCCCACGTAAAACAATCTCTAAACTCTTTCAGTAGCTGGACTATTTTGACTTTGAGCTGGGGATCAACTTTTTCACTTATGTAGGTTGGCCTTTTTTTTCCCCTACTCCCAAGTCGATTTCTTCAAGTGGATCCTGCGCCACCATCTTCATATCTGTTGACAATGGATCCTTCTCGAAGCCCAAAGGCTCATCCGTAAATGGCATCAAGCCTTTGATTCTGCCATTCGTTTAATTCTCCATCGAGTGGACTTTCATCAAAATCCTTGTGAGGACATTGTTGGTCTTCTTCGACCTGATTGGCTTCGACAGCCATGTACTTCACTTCGGCCTCTAGAGCCGCTTTGAGTTTGTTCTCGACTATATAAACTGCGATCTTTTCGAGTGCTAGTGACTCACTCATTGTCACTGAACTCGCTACCCCAGCCAGTTGGCTGTATGTGTGCAGTTCTGAAGATGTAATTCGCCTCACTAACCACCTCCCTATCCCATTGGAAGCCATGTGTGGGATGGAGGTATAACGAACAGAAAGCATTATCAGTTGCCGTCAGGTCGAATGTGGCTGGACTGCAAGGAGCAATGTGGGCCAAGTTTCTGTCGAAACTTCGGCGATCAACGTGGTTTACATCAGCTAGAAAATAGCTCTGATCAGCCTCTATGTTCTTCACTATTCCATCAGCGCGCCAGATTATTATCCTCTGATGTATTGACGAAGGAACGACACCTATGCCGTGTATCCATTCTCTCCCCAGAAGGAGATTGTAATTTGCCTTTGAAGGTATCACCATAAACATCGTCGGCCTAGTAATTGTTCCGACTGTCAAATCTACCTGTATTACACCCATTGTTGTCCCTACTTTTCCTTCATAGTTCGACAAAACCATGTTATGGGGCTTAGTGTCTGAATCGTCTTTGCCAATCTTTTTCAGCATGTAGTGCGACATCAAATTTACTGCCGCTCCTCCATCGACTAGGATTTTGTTTACTCCCACATTTCCCACCTTTCCTTTTATGAATAGAGGTTTAAGGTGACTTCACATGGAGTCGTCTGGCCTTTCAAAAAACGCATTTTGCTCCTCAAGGCATCTGGTATTCATTATATAGTAGCACACTGGTCTGAGCCTTGTGGTTTCACTTTCCATGACTTCCTCTTCCTCTTCGACCCCCATCACCTGATCGTACTCCCTAGGGAGCACTGAGACTACGTTGCACATAACATCGAAGGACGCCTCTGATTCTGATTTGAAGTCATCAGTCATTTTGTCATCTCTGTTTATATCTTCTTTCGATGACACTTGTTCAGGAACACTGCGTTGTTCATTGTCTATGGACTCCTCTCTCTGACTTACAGTTTGGATGTTGCTGCTAGTTTCTGCCTTGCTTTTTTCTGCAGCCTCTCTCTCCGCCTTCTTTCGCCTCTGAAACCTCCTCCATTGAGATTTCGACATTGGGTTCTTACCCTTATAATTCTCTGAAGGGTAAGGCATTCTCCTGGGCTTCTCACTTTCTTTCTTTCCTGTCAACGAGGAGCCCCTTTGCACCTCAAAGTTCTTCCATTTCTTCTGGCCCTGAGCCTGGCGAATTGGTTGAACCCACTTATCATCTGGGACTTTGTTTGCGGGTTTGAAGGTGTTTAGATACCTTCCTCCCAGCCTTTGCTTATTTTGATCTTCCCTCCTAGGGTCGAATCTCTCCTTTCTTGAAGATGGTACTTCCCCCCAATTTCCTCTCCTTTTAGCCCTCTCGATTTCTTCCAAGTTTTCTGCTACCTTTTTGTCAAAGACAGCGCTGCAGCGAAGGCATAACATCACCTCAGATATTTTCTTCTGGCATCTTTGAATAAACTCTACCAAATTCTCTTCTTCTTTTGGGTATGCCACCTTCTGGTACTCTTCTCGTCAACGCTCCTCGTCGATTTGCACTGAGACTTTCTGGGACACTTCCATCATGTTCACATTGGCGGTTGGCTCAGTCGCAATGCTCAATTTGTTCATTCTCTGGCTGAGGCCTTCGTCAACCTCATGTTTCTTCTTAGCTAGGTCGAAATCTTCCTGATCACCTTTTGTGTGAATCTTCAAAGGCAAGCCTTTGACATCATGTTGGCAGCAAAACTCAACCACCTTCTCCTTATCTGTCGAAGAATCCCTACAGCAACTGGTTTGCAGGAACCTTCAGTAGTCCCTCTGTTGGTTTGGGTGAAGCCATCAGCAGCTTCATCTTTGACTTTGTCAAAAACTTCAGCAACTTTCGTATTAAGGTTGTTGAGGCCCTCAGTGGCCTTGTTATTAATGTCACTGAAGCCTTCAGTAGCTTCACTGTTAATGCAGTTTTCTATAAGTCCTTCATCAAGGTGTTCAGTAACCTTGATCATCACAGACTGGTTAATGAAGTCATTGGAGACCTCTTCGACATCACTTTCATCAGTGGGGATCTCAGTGATCTCCACCATATTTACATTGTTGTCGAAACCTTCAGTGGCCTCGATCATCTCAAAGCTGTAGTCGAAACCTTCTCCAGCCTCCACCATGTTCACTATGAATGGTTCAACATGATGGGCTTATGCCACCTGCATTAGATTAGAATCAATTTTCATCTGCGACTTTGATTTGTCGCCGAATTTGAGTCTTCCATCGCGAATTGCATTGTGCACCAAATCCCTGAAAAGGAAACATTGAGACGTTTTATGACCCAAGAAATTATGGTACTTACAAAAACCTCTTTTCTTTTGTTGTTCTAGAGTAGGCACTTTAGTTCCAGGTGGCACTATCAGTTGGCCATCCTTAAATAATAAATAGAATATTCCGTCACACTTGGTAACGTCGAACGTATAAGTCCTTTTGGGGAACTTATCATTCTTTTCAGACTCGACTGGGTCCTTCGCGTTTGACAGAGCCAAAACTTTACAAGCATATGGCGGACCCTGTTTCAGTTGTGCCAAATCAATTTCCTACTCGTCGAAATTTGGTGATTCATTTTCGTCATCATCTTGACACACTCTGACATAAGCCACTCTCTCTTTTTTATTCTTACTGGCTCTAGCTTTTTCATCCTTTAGTCTTTCGACATGTCTAACTCTATCAGCCAATTAGGCCATGTCTCTCAAATATTGTGTGTCTAATTTCTTTCTGATCGAATTATCAAGGCCACCTGCGGCCATTTCGACCAACTCATGTTCAGGCCCTTATGTGAAACATCTTGCCTTAAGCAACCTAAACCTATTCAAGTAATCATCAATTGGCTCAGAGAATTTTCTCTTGATGCTAGCCAATTCCTTCAAACTTATCTTTGTTTGTCCCATATAAAACTGTTCATGGAACAATCTTTCCAACTAGGTCCATGTATGGACCGAACCTTCAGGCAAAGATGTAAACCAAGTAAAATCATTTTTCGTCAGAGAACTCAGAAAATATTTTATCTTCAAGTTCTCATTGTGCGCTATTTCGCATGCTTCGATCAAGTAAAGGGCCACATGTTCGACTGTCGATTCACTCGTGTCTCCTGAAAACTTAGTGAACTTGGGGACTTTCCATCTCGGGGGTAAATCTTGCTGCAATATATATTCAGATAATGGTGATGTGTAACTAGGCCTTTGTAGTCCTATATTTACCCCATTTCGAACCATTATTCTTTCGACCATGGCTGCTAAATTGTTTTCTACTGGCATGTTATTACAACGTATTCGTTGCACAACATCATCAGCATTTTGATCCCTATGTACTAACACCCTCACAGGTTCTTGCTGAATAGGAATTTCGACCCGGGGTGATTCGACCACTACTTCTTGGTCTCTAGGGTTCACTTGAGGAGTATTTATTTGTCTTTGGTTTATAGTACGTTTCTCTTCGACGACTATCTTTGGGTTCTGGACTACCTGCTCTCTTTGAATGGGTTGGGGAACACCAAAAAAATCGGCAATACGCGCCATTTGCGCTGCCAATTATTGGTTCGTTTGAGTGGTATTTTGAATCAATGGGTTAAATACACCCCCATTTGTTGAGTCAACATCTGAACCATATCATGGTTACTCTCATCTATTTGTTGCCTAATCACTTGCGCAGAATTGTTAATGATACTTGGCATATAGGTTTGATATCTTGTTGCCAAAGGCTGACTCATTCTCCCTATATGGTTTGCGCCAGATCCTGATCCTTGCAAAGGCGAAGTCACATTAATCATGGGCTCTGTATATGTTGGTGGCGCATTATGTAAACTTGCCATCACCGTAGTTGGCATTCCATATGGTTGATCTCGGTTTAATGGAGGCATCGTAAAACCAGACACAAAAGGCATGTACGTGCTTCCTGGAGGAGGGGGTGTCATTTGTTGCATTTGAGACCCCATAGTAGAAAAACTTGGCGCATTTCGGGGAATCGAATGCGCAGGTGTCGAACCCGCTGTTGATTGCATAGCCTCTGATACTGATATTGAGGCCGTATTGCCCCCAGTCGAAGGATTAGGGGGTGGTACTTCATTGTTCGTAGGATTCTGGTTGTTAGGCGGATTTGGATTCGCCATTTTACGTACTCGTCTCCTTCTGGGTCTTTCTTCGTTATTTTCGGCAATCTTACCGCTCCTAAATTTCATAAAACAAAACGAAGACGACTACAAAGGAAAAGAAAATTTAAAATAAAGGTTTAAAAATTGCCAAAACGCACAAGGTCCCACTGGGCGTGCCAATTTGTTCTCCTTGAAATTCAGCAAACAACCTCTGGTCTTCTAATTTATGGAATTAGTTTACTAACAGAACCGACCACACAATCCTAGGACACAGTGCGTTAAAAATGCTGACAATTTGAGTAAAACTCTAACCTTTTCATCATTGTTTTATTATTGTTCTCACAGTTGGTAATTTTTGACTAATTAAAGTAAATAGAACTTGGAATTGGTAAATGACTGGTGAAATGAAAGTAACGTGACAAGAATAAAATTTGCAGAATCTTAAAGGGTATTGTAAACAAACTTAAATTTCATAAAGAATTGCAAGTAATAAACTGGTGTTTTTCTCAAACGTACATTTTTTCCATAATGACTAGTTTCTCTCACTCAGTTACTTTGAGTAATTTGAAATAACTTGTACAATTTTGAAATGCACACCCATTTTTACTACTAGGACTACCTATTTATATACAAATAAAATAACTGTCGATAACAGTCATTTCCCCTAAATGTGACAAATGGCGTCTTGCATGCTTCCTTGCCTTTGATATGCTCCACGCGTCTGCTCTTTTAAACTGCATCTCCCTCTCAATTTTGAATTTCAAATTATCTGTCGAGATAGTCCTCCAAGCCAATCTGTCGAAAATGAACTTCTTTATTACTTAGAAAAATTCAAACAACTTGTTCTTTTTTCCACACCATCTTCGACTGACTTTTCAGTTTAGCACCAAATCCTGAGTCGAAATATTTCGACCAGCTCCCACTATTCTTGTTTTCTGATCAATCCATTGTGCGTCAAAAATAGCAGTCTACAACCGCTACCCAGTGAAGGGCCAGAACCAGGTTCCCAATGGGTATTAATCTTTGACGGAGCTGTCAATCATTATGGAAACGGAATTATGGCAATCATCATAACCCCTCAGGGTACCCACATTCCTTTCACCTCCAGACTTACATTCAAGTGTACAAACAACGAGGCCAAATACGAAGCTTGTATCATGGGTCTCGAGGAAGCGATCGACTTAAGGATCAAAAACTTGGATGTATATGGCGACTCAGCCCTGGTTATCAATCAGATTAAAGGAGATTGGAACACATACCAATCAAGACTGATTCCTTACAAAGATTATGCAAGAAGGTTGTTACCCTTCTTCAACAGAATAGAGTTTCATCACATCCCTCGTGATGAGAATCACATGGCTGATGCACTAGCCACTCTCTCTTCCATGATTAGTGTAGGTCAATGGAATGACCTACCTAAGATTGACATAATGCGCCTTGAACGACCCGCTTACATCTTCGCGATTGAAGCAGTCATAGACAATAAACCTTGGTATCACGATATCAAATGCTTCCTTCAGAAACAAGAGTACCCACCTAGGGCACTAAGGAAGGACAGAAAGACCCTCAGAAGGTTGGCTGGCAGCTTCTTCCTAAGCAGTGACACACTCTATAAGAGAAACTTTGACATGGTCTTGCTTCGATGCGTAGACAGACCAGAAGCAAACAGACCGATAAAAGAAATTCACGAAGGATCCTTTGGCACTCATGCCAATGGACACACAATGGCGAGAAAAATTTTGAGAGCAGGGTACTATTGGTTGACAATGGAATCCAACTACTACAAGTACATGAGGAAGTGTCACAAGTGTCAGATATACTCCGACAAAATCCATGTACCGCCTACACATCTCAAAGTTCTTTCTTCCCCATGGCCTTTTTCCATATGGGGAATCGACATAATCGGCATGATTAAACCTAAAGCTTTGAACGGACATCGGTTCATCCTGGTAGCCATTGACTACTTCACCAAGTGGGTCAAAGCAACGTCATACGCTAATGTAACCCGACAAGTGGTGGTCCACTTTATCAAAAACAATCTCATATGCCGTTATGGTGTGCCGAGCCAGATCATTACGGATAATGGATCTAATTTGAACAATAAGATGATGAAGAAGTTGTGCGTTGAGTTTAAGCTCGAACACCATAACTCATCTCCCTACTGACCCAAGATGAACGGAGCAGTAGAAGCAGCTAACAAGAACATCAAGAGGATTGTTCAGAAGATGGTCGTAACTTACAAAGACTGGCACCAGATGCTACCCTTTGCTCTTCACGGTTATCGTACATCTGTCCGCACTTCAACAGGGGCAACCCCTTTCTCTCTGGTATATAGCATGGAGACAATACTCCCCATAGAAGTAGAGATCCCATCGATCCGGGTATTAATGGAAACAAAGCTAACAGAAGCTGAATGGTGTCAAAGTCGACACAACAAACTAAATCTGATAGAAGAAAAGCGAATCACGGCTCTATGCCACTGTTAGTTGTATCAACAAAAAATGAAGAAGGCGTTCGACAAAAAGGTTCAACCTCGCGTCTTCAGGATAGGAGACCTTGTGCTCAAAAAGATACAATCATTTCTCACTGATACTCGGGGCAAATGGACTCCGAATTATGACGGACCCTATATGGTCCAGAAAGCTTTCTCAGGCGGCGCCTTGAGACTTGCAACCATGGATGGAGAGGAATTTGCCTACCCCACGAATGTTGATGTAGTCAAGAAATACTTCGCCTAAAAAAAACATCTCGGTGGATTGAAAACCCGAAAGGGTGGTCCAGGCAAAAATTAGAGACATAATCAAAAATCATCCCGGTGGATTGGAAATCTCAAAGTACAATCTAGGCAAAAGTTAGGGATAATCGCAAGTAACTACGTCTGATCAGTTCAACTCCTCAGCAGTCATGGGATTCATCAGAAAACTCCAGTCAAGATCATATTCGACGGAAGCTCAGGATGTCCAGAATTCAAAGTTGGTAGAAGGATAACAGTCGTTATGTTTAATGTAGCCCTTTTCCCTTAAATTACCATTTTCTAAACTTTGTAAATACTCTATGGAATCACGCGTTTGTCTGATCTCCATCCTATCAATAAAATTTTAGCCCTTGTGCTTTTGTTTGCAATTCCTATTTGTTTTAGCTTTACAGAACAAAGTTTTAACATGATTAACGATTCTTGGAACGAAAGAAAAATGAATTTAATTGTTAAAATTTTTCTGCTTTAAAATAAAGATGGCAATTTCTTTTGACTGTTGGACATCGAAAGAACATCGATCGCTACTCCAGAAGTAATCGAGCTCCAAAGTGCAGAATCAAAGTACTCCTTCTAAACCAGTACACCTGAATGAAGGATCAATTGTGTCAGAGACCATATTTTATCTGACACCCCCCGGCAGAGTTCTTACCTCCTAAGCCCGACCAACGGTTGTTCCCTGCAGGGACTATCTCTCCTAAGCAAGGCAGAATTGCTATCGTGAACCAGTGATACTTTTCATCTCCCGTTGTGGCCGAGTATCCAGTCGTGTTCATCTATTAGTTTGTATGTCGCTTCAGTTTTGTCAGCATAAACATACATACATCATGCATTATTGATTTACATTCATATTCATATTGCATCACTATCACTCTAGTCGGTCTTATCCCCTAGTGATAGAAGTCCTCTTAATCGAGTTGTCAGTTCTTTCCTCTTCAGGAAATGTTGCGTCTGAACCATCTCTCTCCTCCAGTTTATTTCTGGATTAGAGTTGGTCCACAACCACTTTGATAACTTGAACCTCTGAAAGACCAGAGAAACTTTCGACAAATGTCACTCTTCGCCATTGAAGATGATATTTACGCTTTCCCGGATGAAGGAAAATCCCCAAAGAAAGCCTCTTAATCAGAGATTCGGCAATACAGCAGTTGTTTTTTGAAAAATCCGCTGACGAAAAGGTCATCAGCACCTCAAAATTGGATCACATCATATGTCATTTCTCCGAGAAGATTCCCGAGAAAAGTATGATGTAAGACCCCAATCAGAAACAGACTCTCAAGAGACTCGTTTTCCCCAGTAAAGTCAACAAATGGCATCTCCAACAGAGAAGTTTGTGCACCTCTACAACTCAGACGAATGGGTTCCCCAGCAAGTCTGACATCAAAACTTTTTCCATCAAATGGCATCTCCCCAGGAAAATTCGGCGAGAAGTTTGAGGAAAATCGCTACACATAGTGTCCCTTGTCAAAAAGTTTATTGACAAAAGAAACTGAGACCAGTTCCTTGGTAGGAAACCAGGATCGAGGGAAAGTTTACATCAGAAACTGAGACCAGTTCCTTGGTAAGAAACCAGGATCGATGGGAAGTTTATATCATAAACTGAGACCAGTTCCTTGGTAAGAAACAAGGATCGAGGGGAAGTTTACATCAGAAACTAAGACCATTTCCTTGGTAAGAAACCAGGATCGAGGGGAAGTTTACATCAGAAACTAAGACCAACATCTTGGTAAGAAACCAGGATCGAGGGGAAGTTTACCTTTTCTAAGCATCATTGCTTAGCAAAAGAAGATGGGCTGGTAAACTGCCATTCATAACCACCATCAAAATTTTGGGTATTCCGATATTTAATCCTCTTGCACCCTGAATGCCCGAATACCTTCGCCATTCACACCTTCAGGTCCAAGAAGATTAAATAGGGTCATCTGTCATACCCCAAATTTTGACCACTAAGATTTTCCATCATTGTGCAAATCATTATCACAATATGGATAAACCATTATGCCTCATCAGTCTCCCCAAAGATGGGTGAGCATTCACTACAAACAATAATTAGGGTTTCAAGCCCTCTCTGAGCTTTAGACAAAGGATCAATCAAGGAATGACATGATCTTCAACTTGTCTAACCTCTCAAACATCCACAAAGGATCATAGGACTCCCACATCAAGGGATTAAGCACAAGGATGCTCCCCTCTAGGTGGATCAAGCCTCGAGATCGACAGTGTCACCAAATTAGGGTTTTCGCCGACCAGGGCCTCCAAATGGAAATTTTCCTCTAGGAATGAGCCAATGCTTCAAAACACAACTTGAATTGCTCCATGGGACATCATGGACCCAGTCATTAAGTCAATTTAGCCTCAGGGGATGCATTCATAAAAAATCAGGAATTAGGGTTTCTTGACCTAATTCACCCCTAAGTTGACTTTTGGGACAAATCATGAGCCAAGGCCTCAATACATGATTTGAGGGTCTCCAACACACTACATTGATCCATTTGCAACAATGGATTGATCCAGGAAGCTTGATTCACAAGTTTCAATTTCATCTGAACCACAGTTAGGGTTTTTGAAGAAAAAGTCAACTGTACCTTTGACTTTTGACCAGGACATGCTCCCAAACCCTGGGACATGATTCAATACACCCTATAACACCTATGAAATCAATCCATCAATTTTGATTTAGGTCAATGACTTGATTTCATAGAGGATCGCACAGTTTGGAGTTCATCTGATAAAAAGTCAACTGTACCCAAAAGTCAAAGTTTGACTTTTTGATTTTTTGGTCAATTATGGTTCACTAACCCTAAAATGATGTTAATGTGTGATTTGAATCAACATTCATCAAGAAAAACCAAAGAAAGTGTGATAACTTGTAAAAGGGGTAACCATAAAAACTTAGAATTTTTCTAAGTTATGAAATAAAGTGGCTAGGGTACCAACTTCCAAGGATCATAACTTGAGATCCAGGAAACCATTTGGGCTGATCCAAAGATGGATTTGTAGCTCTCATGGCATACTTTAAAAATGTCAACTACACCTCATTCCAATTCCTCATGGATTTCAAGTTATGGAATGGCCAAAATCACAAAAAGTGAAAATGTCACTTTTTTCCAACACTTAGTGAAATTTTCACTAAGTCAGAATCTTCCTTCACTTTTTTCCAAATGTAGGGGCATTTTTCACTTGGATCAAAAAAGTATCAAAATAAACTATGATCACACATATGTTGTATCATATGAGAGCTTTCCAAAATGGCCAAGAACCCCATGAAAATCCACTTGAGGCATGAGATATGACCATGCCAACATGCCTTGCTGCAAACTGTCAAGGCAAGGTAGATTTGTACATTTTGCTCGATTTGAGTAATTTGTGCAAATGATAAACATGTCTATCCATCTGAACACCTCAGTGAGGGACAAAGGAGGGACAAACACTGATCCCAAGCCTCCCAAGTCCTTGGAAATAAAAATAGCATGTCAATCCTAGAAATCCCTAAAGAGGGGACAAAACTCCAATTTTGTTTTGGAGCATTCAATGGATGCACCAAGGTGGCATGGACTGAGCCATTTCCAACTGAATTCAGTCAAGACATATCCAAGAGCAAGGGAACCAGCAGCCGGTGCCCTAACCTCTAGTCAATGGCTAGAGGAGACTTGGATTCCCATTGATCGACATTGGCCAAACCTCTGCAGCAGTTGCCATTCACTATTGCTTGCAAAACAAACTTGCTCTACTATAAATAGAGCTCATTTGTGATCAGTTTGAGTACACCAAAGCCATCAAACAGATGCTTTTCTCAAAATTACCTTCTCACTTCCAAATTTTCCTTCCAAAGCAAGTCACTATCGGGTTTTAAGTTTGAGAGCAATTCCAACCAAACCAATCACACACACACCTCATAAACATCATATAGAAGTGATCCAAACACTTAAACAACATCTGGAACACTGATTTCTCAGAATCTCTAGCCAACTGCTCAAGGTTTTAACCAAGTTGCAGTTGGGATACCATCTTCAGTTCAAGCTTGTTTCAAACCATTCCAAGCATTCAGGCACATCACTTGGCACATAGGGAAGCTATCCACATCATTGGAACCTAGCTGTAACACCTCTAACACAAAACACGATCACCAGCTGCAAGAGGTAAGCATGAGCTCTTCTAACTCTATGATCCAGACATTTTTTGCTGCACAATAATTTGGCCATACGTTCATAATCATGCATAGAGTGTTTTCCCTCAATCAATTGCTTTGTTTTAATCGTGTATGAAATTTCTGAGCCTTCATGCAAGTTTTAGGGTTCTTGAGGTTTCTCTTTGATTTCTTATTCCATGCTTAAAATAAATGAAATTAAAGACCATATACATGATCGTGAGGTGAAAACGAGTAGATTGATATGTGGATTGTGTGATTTCATCAAGTATTCAGTGAGATTGATGAGAAAACGCAAATCTGGGCAAAACAGAGCACGCGGGCAAGGCCAAGGTGTTCTTGGCGCCCTTTTTCAAATATTTGAATATTTGAATATTTGTGATTTTATTTAATTGATTCAAAAATTAATTTCTCTCTGAGTTTTAATGATTTTGAGTTGATTCTTTTTTTAATAATTCACAAAAATGTTAAAATATTTTATTTTATCAAAAAATCCCAAAAATATTATTTATTTCATATATTTGATATTTTTGCAAAGAATTAATGTTTTATTTGTTTTTAACATTTGAAATATTTTTTCTCCCTTGATTTTCCAAACTTAATTGATTTCCAAACATTTTGTGGATATAAACATGATTTTTTGAAACATTAATCTAAGATCACAATTTGTTTTCACATATGTTTAACAATTTTGATCATTTTAATTGAATTTTTATTCAATTAAAATATATTTTGAAAACAAATTAGGGTTTTGATCAATTTAACCCTCATCAAACTTTTTCAAACACTTGGGCCTCTAATAGAGTGTAAGACCCAACCCTTATTGTACAAAAACCTTTTTGGGCCTCAATGCATTGTATAAGTCCCACAGTATTTTCTAAAACTGCGGCGCGATCGTCGTTTTCAAAACATTTCATCTGGGTCTACCCTGTGTTGTAAGTCCCATTTTTCTTTTCAAAAATAATCTTTGGGCCTCTAATAAAGTGTAAGTCCCATCCCTTTTTGTACATAAACCATTATGGGCCTCAGATATTGTATAAGTCCCGACACAATAAAAATCTCGGCGCGATCGCCATTTTCAAACAAATAACCATGGGCCTCTCCCTGAGTTGTAAGCCCCATTACTGGTACAAAAACACTTGGGCCTCTAATAGAGTGTAAGACCCAATCCCCTTTTAACCAAAGCCTGTTTGGGCCTCACATATGGTATAAGTCCCTCTGTACAGTTTCCAAAACAGCGGTGCGATCATCGTTAAAAACTGGGCCTCTCCTTGAGCTTTAAGCCCCGAAAACCTTTTCAAAGCACTTTCTCCTTTGATTTTGAATATAATATTGTTATCAAAGCTTTCTTTGTTGAACAACTAACCAAACAACATGGAAGCTCTACAACCGAGTAAGTGTTTACCTGCTTTCTTTATCCGCTTTCACATATATAACTGTATTGTGGGGCTGCTCACTGTAAGTCTCCTTTCACAAACTTTTACATACTAGTCAAATATCCACTGTGTAATACTAGTATAGTTATTTTAGAGTTTTCCCCGGCAACTACGTCTAGAACTAGGTAAAGCCTTGTGTGTCACTCTTAAATACAAACAAAACTAGATCCCCCGTAGGATTCCAGATACAGTCTTCCCTTCTCTTGGGGTTAAATAATATGGAACAAAGAGAAAGGCAACATTCTCGGTGAACCCTTTCTCAGACTGTCACTTTTAGATATCGTCAAAGAGACTCTACTCCCCAAAGTTGATCTATTCTCCATGAATAGCATCTCTTGAGTTTCTTCCAAATTCAAGAACTTTCCTGGCTTGATATATTCTCTGTGAATAGCATGTCTTGAACTTTTCTGGGTTTGGGGACCCACGGGCTTCCTAAAAGTATCCCCTCCTCCTCTTCGGCGTTGTACAAGGACCCTTCGGCTTCTTAGAAGTTCTCATGCCTTCTCTTGGGCTTAATACAAGGACCCTGGCGACCTCTTAAAGGTATAAGACAGAACTTAGTTATCCTTTGCTAGAGCAGTCTTTCCAGTGTCAAACCTCTGGCCACTTTAGGATTGATACCCATCCCTTAACACTCGTGCCTCCTTTGGGCATAGTACAAAAGATAAAAATCTTCAACACCCGTAGACTTGGATAGTCTAAGACCCTTGAGTCTCAAAGACATTCTCAAGATCCCATCAAACATAGGAAGAAACCCGGTCTCTCTCATGAGAGTTCCCCACACTTAGACCTGCTTCAGGATTTCAATTATCCCCGGCAGTGAGTTAGCCTCCTCTTAGGCTTTGTATAATGATCCTTCCTCAGCGAAGTACTACGCCAAAAGTAGGAATAGACAACGCCAAAATGACAACGCTTTTATAAAAAAGCGCTGCTAAAAAGAATAAAAAAATTTCGCTTAAAAAAAGCGCAGTAAAAGATAGGCTTTAGAAAGCGCTTTTCAAAAGCGCTGTAAAAGAATGTAAAAGAGTGCCACTTTAGACAGCGCTTTCCAAAAAGCGCTGCTATAGGTATCCCTTTAGAGAGCGCTTTTGAAAAGCGCTGCTATAGGGATCACCTTAGACAGCGCTTTTAGAAAGCGCTCTAATAGGGCTCAATTTCTTTTCACTTTAGAAAGCGCTTTCTAATGAAAAGCGCCCTCTAAAGTCATTTACTAATTAAAATATAAAACCATTCTAAGTGGCAAACTGGGGGGTCGAACCCACGCCCTTTAGGTAGGGAAATTAATATTAAATTATATTAACATATCAAATTATATTTAATATATTTAAATTATATATTTTAACTTATTTAAATTATATTTAATGTATATAAATTATATTAATATATAATTTAAAATATATTAATTTAAAATATACTTTAAATTATATTAATATATCAAATTATATTTAATATATTTAAATTATATTTTAAATTATTTTAAATTATATTTAAAATTATTCAAATAAAATATTTAAATATATATGTTTTAAATACAAACATTTTAACTTATTTAAATTATTTTAAATACATATAAATTATATTAATATATAATTTAAAATATACTTTAAATTATATTAATATATCAAATTATATTTAATATATTTAAAGTATATTAAATTATATTTTAATTTATTTTAAATTATATTTAAAATTATTCAAATAATATATTTAAATATATATGTTTTAAATACAAACGTTTTAACTTATTGAAATTATATTTAATATATATAAATTATATTAATATATAATTTAAAATATACTTTAAATTATATTAATATATCAAATTATATTTAATATATTTAATATATAATTTAAAATGTACTTTAAATTATATTAATATATCAAACTATATTTAATATATTTAAATTATATTAAATTATTTTAACTTATTTAATATATATTTAATATATTTAAACTATATTTAATATATTTAATATATTTTAACATATTTTAATATATTTAACATATTTTAATATATTTAATATATTTTAACATATTTAATATATTTTATATATTTTAATATATTTTAACATATTTAATATATTTTATATATTTAATATATTTTACATATTTAATATATTTAATATATTTTAACATATTTTAATATATTTAATATATTTAATATATTTTAACTTATTTTAACTTATTTAAACTATATTTAATATATTTAATATATTTAATATATTTAAATTATATTAAATTACATTAAAATATATTTAATATTAAATTATTTTAAATACAAACATTTTAACTTATTTAATATATATATATATATATATATATATATATATATATATATATATATATATATATATATATATATATAGTGAGAATAAACAATGGATGAGGGCGTAGTACCGCTGGTCAAGGAGGTTTGTGTATGTGTTTGCCATGCTTTGAGTCTGGGGTTCGAATCCCCCTCGCCCCAGACTCATTTTTAGATTTTTTGACATTTTCAGGTAAAATTGCTTCTAAAAATAGCCATTAGAAAGCGCTTTTGAAAAGCGCTGTAAAAGCCTGCCACGTTAGACCACCTTAGAAAGCGCTTTCCAAAAAGCGCTGCTATAGGTGTCACTTTAGAGAGCGCTTCTTAAAAGCGCTCTTTAAATGCCACCTTAGAAAGCGCTTTTAGAAAGCGCTCTTATAGGCCTCTAATTATTTTCACTTTAGAAAACGCTTTCTTAGGAAAAGCGCCCTCTAAAGTCCTTTACTAATTAAAATATAAAACAATTCTAAACATTTTCAGAGACACTTTTATTCATTTTCTCTCTCGACCGTTTCTCTAAACCCTCGCCGTCGTTCTTGCCATTGCCATTGCCATTGCCGTTCGTGAAAACGTTGTTGTTCTTATTCTCTTATCGTTCTGAAAACGAAAACGTTGTTGTTCTTATTCATTTCTCAAATCGTTCTGAAAACGAAAACGAATAAGGTACTCTTTTATTATTCACTTCTCTTTTATTATTCATTTCTCTTTTATTATTCATTTCTCTTTTACTATTCATTTCTCTGAAAACGAAAACGAAAAAGTTTTCACGATGAGGATAAAAGCTTCCTCTTTTATTGTTGCAGAATCTTTTTTCTTTTATTTTTCATGTATATTTTTACGAAAAGCATTCATGATATTTTTCATGTATATTTTTCATGTATATTTTTTCTAGTTTTGTTGAAGGTATTTTCATAAGGAAGCTAATATTAAAGTATCTTCACAACTATTATTATTGAAATTGTGAAGGTTATTTCATGACTATTAAATATTTTCTACTGTATATTTGGCAAAGTTGATTAGTATAAACAACCTAAAATATCCTTTTTTTTCCAAGTTCATTTCTTTTATTTTCTAGAACTTGTGACTTTTTGTTATAAGTTTATTGTCTACTATATACTTATGTAGGTGTTTACCTCTAATTGTTGCTTGTTTGTGATTACATGTTGCCACTTATCAAGTTATGACTCATAATTGGTCAATTAATGATATTTCATTTTATGATACGTGTATAGGGGTTACTTGTGTTCAAAGTGTGAAAGTCGGATCGTTTCCCTACAGGTATAACTTTTTTTCTTTTTGTTTTTGTTTAGTTTAATTAGTATAACTATGGATAGGAAATGGATGTCTTCAAGTCGATTGTCGAAAGAGTACGACAATGGGGTATTGGAATTCGTTAAGTTTGTTGTTGCGCATGCCAAAAACCCCAGTCGAATGATATGTCCTTGCTTGGGTTGCTGTTTTGGGAGTCGGGTTGACGCGGTTCAGTTGGCATCGCATTTATTGAGGAGTGGAATTGATAGAAGTTATACATGTTGGAATTTGCATGGTGAGAAAATTAACGGGAATGTTGAATCGGGGGATAATACGACCTACGCTTCATACGACAATGGCACAGATACATACGATTCTGATCGAGTCGAAGAGATTGCAGAAGCACTTGAAGAAGATCTTAAGGATTGTCCCAAAATGTTTGAGAGGTTGGTAAGCGATGCAGAGAAACCGTTGTATAATGGTTGCACCAAATTTACAAGATTGTCTGCGGTATTAAAGTTGTACAACTTAAAGGCGGGCAATGGATGGTCGGATAAAAGTTTCACAGAATTATTGGCCCTTATGAAAGATATGCTTCCAGAGGATAATGTTCTTCCCAATCGAACATATGAGGCCAAAAAGATGTTGTGCTCTATTGGCATGAGCTATGATAAGATATATGCCTGTCCAAACGATTGCGTATTGTTTCGAAATGAGTATGCATCGCTAAATGAGTGTCCTAAATGTGGTGTCTCTCGATATAAGAAAAAGTTGTCTCCAGCAAAAGTCTTATGGTATTTTCCTATAATTTCGAGATTTAGACGCATGTTTCGTAGTGAGACCGATTCAAGACACTTGACTTGGCATGCAGATGAAAGAATTATTGATGGAAAGTTTCGACATCCGGCAGATTCACCACAGTGGATGAAAATTGATGATGATTATCCTGAATTTGGAAAAGAAGCAAGAAACCTTCGCTTGGCATTATCTACTGATAGAATGAACCCACACAGTATTCAAAGTATCTCACATAACACTTGGCCTGTGATCATAATGATTTATAACCTACCTCCATGGCTATGTATGAAGCGTAAGTACATGATGTTATCTATGTTAATTTCTGGGCCTAGACAACCAGGGAATGACATAGACGTATACTTGGCACCCTTAATCGAAGATTTAAAATTTTTGTGGGAGAACGGTGTGGAGGTTTATGATGGGTATAGGAAAGAAAGTTTCAACTTGAGGGCGATGTTGTTTGGCACAATTAATGATTTTCCAGCATACGGAAATCTATCAGGGTACAGCATAAAAGGTCAATGTGCGTGTCCTATTTGTGAAGATAAAACAGATTGGACGCGATTGGAGTTTGGTCAGAAGAATGTCTTTCTCGGTCATCGTAGATTCTTAAATTCTAATCATCACTATCGTGGGTGGAGAAAAGCATTCAATGGAGAGCCAGCACATGGTAGAGCTCCAACTATATTGACAGGTGATCAAATTTTTGAAAAGGTGAAAGATGTGACAACTCAGTTTGGAAACCCTTTTGCACATACACTTGTCAAGAGTGGGTGGAAGAAGAGGTCAATTTTTTTTGAACTGCCATATTGGAAGTCGTTGTATATAAGACATTTTCTCGATGTTATGCATATTGAA
This sequence comes from Lathyrus tuberosus, assembly GCA_022829125.1. Lineage (NCBI taxonomy): Eukaryota > Viridiplantae > Streptophyta > Magnoliopsida > Fabales > Fabaceae > Lathyrus > Lathyrus tuberosus. The sequence continues at coordinate 10,019,070 of JALAZF010000195.1, read as the reverse complement.
AAAAATGTATTTGACAGTGTTATTGGTACGTTACTCAATATACCAGGAAAGTCTAAGGATGGCCTTAAAGTAAGAAAGGACTTGGTACATATGGGGATAAGAACTGAATTAGGACCCTTGAAGAAAGGAAAACGAACATATCTACCACCTGCTGCCTATACTCTATCTAGAAAGGAGAAAAAAGTATTGTGTAAGTTTCTAAGTGAAGTTAAAGTTCCAGAAGGATACTATTCAGATATTAGAAGACTTGTGTCTATGAAAGACCTCAAGTTAAAGAGTTTAAAGACGCATGACTGCCATGTTATAATGGAACATTTTCTACCAATAGGTATACGTTCTATTCTGCCAGAAAAAGTAAGAAGCGCAATAACTAAATTGTGTTTTTTTTTAAGTCAATTTGCAGTAAGGTGATCGATCCTGCGATCTTACCAACATTGCAAAAAGAACTAGTTATTACTTTGTGTGATCTTGAAATGTATTTTCCTCCCTCGTTTTTTGACATAATGGTTCATCTAGTTGTTCATCTAGTGAAAGAGACACAATTGTGTGGACCGGCTTATATGAGATGGATGTACCCTGCTGAACGTTATATGAAAATATTAAAAGGGTATGTGAAAAACCGAAGTCGACCAGAGGGTTGTATTGCCGAACGATACATTGTTGAAGAAGCGGTTGAGTTTTGTACTGAATATCTGTCCAATGTACAATCAATTGGACTCCCCAAATCTCATATTGTCGAAAAAAAAGAAGGAAAAATGTTAATTGGAAATGAAGTTGTGACAATATCAAGGGTGGAACGGGATCAAGTGCATTTGTATGTTCTGTACAATGAGAATGAGGTTGAGCCATATGTTGAAATGCACAAGGATGTTCTCCGAGGTTCAAATCCGAATAGAAATGAGAATTGGATAGTACGAGAGCACAATCGAAGTTTCATACCTTGGTTTAAGGATCATATTTATGCAAAGTATTATTCAGACCGCGATTCAATAACAGAAAGGTTGAGATGTTTAGCATATGGTCCAAGTATGGTCGTGTTTTCTTATAGCCCATACGCAATTAATGGATACACATTTTATACCAAAGAACAAGATGATAAAAGTACTATGCAAAATAGTGGTGTCACCTTGGTAGCTGAAGCAATGCACATTTCAAGTGTGAAAGACTTAAACCCCAAATTTGCAAATCTGTCATATTTTGGGGTTATCGAGCGCATTTGGGTGTTTGATTATGAGAACTTTCAGATTCCTATATTTCGTTGCAAGTGGGTTGAAAATAATAATGGCGTAAGAATGGATAAGTCAGGATTCTTGCAAGTGGATCTTAATAGGGTGGGGTACAAAGATGAGCCTTTTATTCTAGCCTCTCAAGCTAAACAAGTGTTCTATGTCACTGATCCAACAAGTACAAAATGGTCTATAGTGCTTTTATCTAACAAAGTAATTGATGAAAACGTTGGAGATCAAGGTGATATTGATGTTGATATTGAATCATTTACTAGAAATGATCAAGATGAAAATATTATAGCGAATGAATCATATACTAGAAATGATCATAATGAGGGTATTTGGATCAATCCAACCGTCCGTGTTGTTAAGAGACGGGTAGAACATACTCCAAACAAGAAAAGAAAGAGACGTTAGTGAAAAAGGTACTAGTTGTAAAATTATAGCTTATATCATTCAATATAACTTATATCATTCAATATAGCTTATGTCATTTAATTTCTGTTTTTTTCTTTCTTACAGGTCAAGTGTCTAGTAACCAGGAAGATACGCACGAGTAGCACGGGCTAGAGCAACCAATATTACATGGGTCAAAGTGGAGGTATATTAATTTTCACAATATTGCTTATTAGTGATGCTACTTGATAACACAAGACATCTATATATTATTTCTTAACTAATGCGTATTTTGTTTTGTTATGTAGTATTTCGATGATATGGCGTGTCCTTATTACACGAGGAATTGTGCGAATTTTTTATTGCAAGAAGAATTCTTTCTTGAATTAATGTATAGTTTTGTGAATGTAAATTCTAGTTTATTGAAATGTAAATTCTATGCAGGTTTGAAACCATACAATAGAATTTGTGTGAATTCTGCATGTAAATTCTAGTTTATTGAAATGTACAAATTCTAGTTTATTGAATTCTGCATTAAGTGTAAATTCTAGTTTTGAAATAGAATTTGTTGATAAATTTATTGAAATGTGAATTATACAGGTTTATGGAAATGTAAATTATACAGGTTTCTGCATAAAAAAAAATGGTTAAAATGGGATTTTAAAAAAAAATCTTCAAAATTATACGTAGACCAAAGACAGCGCTTTTGAGAAAAAACCGCTGTCTAAGGTTAAACATTAGACAGCGCTTTAAAAAGCGTTGTCTTAAGTCCACCTTTAGAGAGCGCTTTTAAGGAAAAAACGCTCTCTAAAGGTATAAAAAAAATCATTATACGTATACATTAGACAGCGCTTTAAAAAGCGCTGTCTAAAAGCACCTTTAGAGAGCGCTTTTGAAGGAAAAAACGCTTTCTAAAGTTAAAAAAAAAAAATATTAAATTTTTAACTTATACTTTATACAGCGCTTTTAAAAGCGCTGTCAAAAGGCCCATTTTAGAGAGCGCTTTTTCATAAATAAAAAAGCGCTGGCTTAGACGGCGCTTTTAAGCGCTGTCATAGGCCAAAAAAAGCGCCCTCTTTTCCCTTGTTTGGCGTAAAGACTCTCCCCAGCGGAGTTAACCTTTTCAGACTCTCTTGTTGAGTCAATCTCCTTTTAGCCTCATTCTCAGGATTCGTACGAGATACTAAAACACTCTCTTGTTGAGTATAAAAGACTCTCTTGTTGAGTCACTTCCCTTTTAGCCTCTATCTCAGGCTTCGTACGAGATACTAAATCACTCTCTTGTTGAGTATAAAAGACTCTCTTGTTGAGTCACTTCCTTTTAGCCTCTATCTCGGGCTTCGTACGAGATACTAAATGTCGCTCCCAGGATTTTCATCCAGGTACAAACGTGAGAGTGGCGCGGAAAAACAAAGTCGCCAGCCGTGTAAATTTATCCCAAGAGAGGGAAAGGGAACACCGCATAAACCTGAGGAAGAGGGAAAGGAATGGTCATCGCAACCATAGCCTGGGTTCGGGAGTCGGTTACGCGAGGGGAAGGTGCTAGCACCCCACGCGTCCATCGTACTCGATGGGATCCACGCTTGTTGTCTATTCTAAGGGTGAGTTATCCTATCATCTATGGTTGTTCTAAGACGGGAGAAGGGGAAGACAAAGACAGACTCGGTAGGACGTCGACGTCCTAGGCCTACGTACCCCCTTTGTGCAATGGGGAATTCAGAGTCAACGTAGTTTGGACCAAGTTCTTTTTGTGTTTTTTATGAGCGACGTTAAGTTCGCGTCCGGCAGTTAGGGTCGATGCCTGTTTGCGACTCAGACGGAAAGTAACGTGCCCTTTTTAAAAGTAGCCTTTAGTTTGACAATCCCGAAGGACAAAAAAGGTTTGAAGTTTGTTTGTATTTTTTAGGACAGAAGTGACTTAAGTTAGTTTATAACTCGCATTGCACCAAAGTCTAGGGCACAGAGGCGAATACTTAACGCATCGTCCCAAGACAGGACGCTCGCTAAGCACTCTAGAAAGATGAGAGGAAGCCCCTCATTTCTCATTCCCCACGCTTAAGTCTCGTGCGCAATACACTTTATTCTTATTAAGTATTTTTGAGACGTTTGAGATGAGAAAAGAGAAGACACAAAGGAAACTCTAAAGGGGAACTAAGAGTCCTAATGTTATCATGCACGGGTGACCTACGGTTAGTGAGGTTTGACGACAACCTAAGCCTAAAGGGAGGAAAAATATGAGAGAAGGAAAGAGTAAGGGTGAATATGGATGATTATCCACACCCTTAAAGATCCTACCTCAGCCCTTGCATAAGAGGTTAGCACAAAACAGACACAAGTAATATTAAGGCAAATGATAACCAAACAATGGCATATAATAGTGATTAAATGACCTACAATAATCCAAACATGAATTAGGAAGTCAAAGACACACCCCCAAAGCAATGGCACTAGTGCCTCCTCAAACAAATAATCAGACATGGTCAAAATGAGCATACAAGAAAGCCTCAAACAAGGAGCAATCACATAATTAGGGAAACAACTTCTAAAATTGCCAAATTAAATATCAACATAGCTCAAACAGATACAAACAACATATTAAAAACTCCTGCAAAAATTCAAGATATTAGTCACTCAAACAATTATGCAAAGTTCAGATGAGAAATGTGGTTCAATGTGCCAAAAAGGAAGATTAAAATGCAATATGAAATAGTTTTAAAAATGATAGAAAAATATTTTAATGCATCTCAGAATGTTATCTAACAAATGCAAAAAGAATGGATTGAAAATGTTTTATGGATGCAGAGAAATGAAATAAACTATTTTAAGTATGCATGATATGAGTAATTAAAAAAAAAAAACAAATATTTAACTTAGATGATAAAAAATAAAATAAAAATAAAATAAATAAAAAAATTGGAAAATTTTATAAAATGATAAATATGATGCATGGATTTTATTAGAATTTTTTAATGCAAAAACTATTTTTAAAAAATAAAAATGAAAGTGCAATAATTAAATAAAAAGAAAATAGAAAGAAAATGCAAAGGGGGGTGCGTTAAGAAATTTAACATGTTGAGAATGAACCTGGGCTGAAGGGTGGGGGTGCGAATAACAAGGCCCAACCACTAAATCCATCAGAAAAAATAAAAATGAAAAAAAGGGTCCACGTGTGGACGTTAGTCAACCAGTTGACTGCGTACCTGCCCATGGATTGATCCTGCGCTTACCAATCAGTCAACCAAAGCAATTATTATGCAAGATGGACGTTCAAGACCACGAAGCATACCATAAGCTCATGCACACACGCACACCAAAATAGTCAGCATACAATACTCGCCCCATGTGCCAGGCACGTGATTATTTTAATTCGTTGGCGTGTTTGTGGCCACATGATTCATCTAATGCACATGGTTAGGTCAACAAAATACAAAGTAAACGAAATGAAAGAACATGGTTGGACGTACACAATAACAATGGTGGGGTAATAACCACACAATCATCAGAATAAAAATTCAAAAATAAAAAACGTGGCACAATCTGGGCCGTATGATGAAACGAACCAAGGGCCAGGATTGCGTCTTCTTCGTTGAGACCCCTCCATCGCCGGACCACCACACCAGTCGCCGGAGCCCTAGCTCCGGCCACCGTCCACGGCCACCTGCAACCTAAAATAACCCAGAAAATGCAAAGGCCTATACCATTTTGTCCAGAATTTCATGAGGGTCACGAATATGTCATCCAAAATCACAAACCATTAGCACACGATAAAAAACGAAGAGAAAAAGGTTAGGGTTCCAAACTTTAAACACATGCTACAACCAATCCACACGTCCAAATTCAAAAGTAAACACATCAGAATAACCAGTGGACATCACACATCAGTATACACATTTAAAAACTGAGTTTTGGGATCGTGAAAATCATCACTAACCTGAGATGGTGCAACCCTTTATCCTTGCTTTCAGCTTCCAAAGATGGGCGATTTGTACTCTAGGGATCCCAAGGATGAATGTTGTGAAAGAATTTTGAGAAAACTCCTTGTGGATTGAGAGATTCAATGAATTCAAGAATTAGGGTTGAAACTTTTTTTTCCTCCAAATATCACGTGTCTCCGACCTAACCAGTGCATGAATGAGTTTAAATACATTAGGGTTTTTTACTGATAATGATTTGGGCCTTGGTAATTCCTTGTTTTTGTGAGTTTTGGGAAATTTTGGAAAATTACATAATGTTAAGTACACCCTCTTCCATGCATGGATATTCAAACATTTCATGATGGATCACTTAACTTCTAATTGCTAATTACACCCACATTGAAATTGGGCCTTGAAACATTTTGATTCATGAGTTTTCAATGACTTGGCAATTTTGAATAATGGAGAATAAATGATAAATACACCATGGATTCACTTGATTTAAAGGCCTAAAATGATACTTGAGGAGTGTCCTTTGATGTTAGCATGTGACATGAAGCAATGGAATTAATTATAGGTCACTATGCCAAAGTTTGTGAAAATGGAATCATGAGAAACCCTAAAAACCACTTTGTCTTCTTTTGATCATAAGTTGAGTTTCACAAATCATATGGAGACCCACTAGTACTTGTTGGAAAGAGGAGAAAAATATCTTCAACTTTAATGTTGGAGAAAAATTCATTTGAAGCTTCTTTGATGATGAAAAGTCAAGTTGAATGCAGTGCAGGAACTTGCCCAAAAAGGAAACTTTCAAATTATAGGTCATTTCCATATTTAGTAACTTTTGCACCAACTCCTGATTCTTGATAAATGGCATGAAACTTGACTCTTGATGACCATATGAGGATGTGAGAACTTGAAAACCTTGGAGAGAACCTCAAAATTCCACATTTGACTTCTCCTCTCACTGTTGACTTTTACCCAATTCACCTGATTTGCAATCCATTGGCCAATTAAATCTCTCATGAACCAAACTGATGGACAACCTCCCATCCCTAGATACTTAGGGACCCAAGGAATACTATAGAATCAAGTCTTGCCCAAAAAATCAGAAATAAACTGACTTTATAGCAAACCCTAGTTTTGGTACCCTCAGTCTAGGAGGAAACAACACAGTCTCCAAATCCAAATTCCTATGAATATGATGCGTATCCTCTCCAACAAAGATAAGATATGCCATTTGGTGATGATAGAAACCCAAGGAGCTTCCCATTGGAGCAATAAACCCAAGAATCTCAAAACCCTAATCTCTGCACTGGTTAGGAGAAAGTGATCCACTTGAACTCTCTTGCTTGACCCTTTGAAGAACATCTTCTCCTCTTGAACATGCCTCAAGCACCTTGACCCCATGCTAAGAACCAATGATATGCACACATGATAATGCAAAAATGAAATGAAACATAAGCCAGTTAGTAAAAGTAAGGAGGGCAAATTTTGGGGTGCTACACTAAATCACTCTCTTGTTGAGTATAAAAGACTCTCTTGTTGAGTCACTTCCTTTTAGCCTCTATCTCGGGCTTCGTACGAGATACTAAATCACTCTCTTATTGAGTATAAAAGACTCTCTTATTGAGTCACTTCCTTTTAGCCTCTATCTCGGGCTTCGTACGAGATACTAAATCACTATCTTGTTGAGTATAAAAGACTCTCTTGTTGAGTCACTTCCTTTTAGCCTCTATCCCGGGCTTCGTACGAGATACTAAATCACTCTCTTATTGAGTATAAAAGACTCTCTTGTTGAGTCACTTCCTTTTAGCCTCTATCCCGGGCTTCGTACGAGATACTAAATCACTCTCTTATTGAGTATTAAAGACTCTCTAGTTGGGTTAAACCTTTTTAGCCTCCGTCTTAGGCTTCGTATAAGACAGATAAAAACACTCTCTTGTTGATTATAAAAGACTCTCTTGTTGAGTCAATCTCCTTTTAGCTTCCGTCTTGGGCTTTGTACAAGACACACATAAAAACACTCTCTTGTTTAGTCAGTCACTTGTTAGCACTCTCTTGTTGAGTCAACCCTTTTAGCCTCTATCTCGAGCTTCGTAAGAGACAAATAAAATGCACCCTCTTGTTGGGTCAATAGCCTCCTCTTAGGATTTGTATAGAGAATCCCCGGTTGAGTCAATCAACCTTTTAGCATCAATCTGTGCCTTGCTCACAGCATACAAACATCAACAACTCCTCTTTATAGACGACAAATTCTCTCTCAGTCGAGCCTTTTAGCTTCACATCTTGGGCTCTAAAAAAGATACAAATCACCATTTAGCTTCATGTCTTGGGCTTTGAACAAGACACAAAAACAACCTTTTTCCTCCCATAGAATAGGAGGAACTACGATCGCTCTGATTTCCCTGTTTCGTTAAAAGGGAATACGTAGGCATAAGATTGAAAAATCTTAGTGAGCACACTAATCAAAAACCCAAAATCCACTATATCCATCAAATCAACCCAAAAGCTTCAAATCTAAACACATTATCAAAAGCCTCACAAATAGTCCGAACAATGTGTTCTCAACAAAATAATCTAAGAGAGACCCACAATCTTAATAGTATATGTAAACCAACAATCACCTGTTTAAACTCGGTATGCAAGCAGGGTTAATTGGAGACATCTATTTCCCTTCCTTAATCAGCTTCAATAGGATAAAAAATGAATTGAACTGTAGTACCCCAAAGCGATAGTGCTTCGCAAACACGCAAAAACTCGCACTACAGGCACATGACTTATCACACGACTTATGCAACATGGCATGCATACAACGACAACATACAACGACAAAAAAATGCATATGACTAATAATAAGCCAATACATCACACCACAATTATCCAACATGCAGTATATACCAGCCAAAACATACAACAATTGCAATCCACAGCTACAACGCGCATTCACACAACCAAATTCACCATTTCAATGTGCAACACATTACAACATGCACGAAAACCCAATTAACGCATCAAATAGTTGGAATTCTGGTATTGAAATTAATTTTAACAAAAAGTATATGAAACCAGCTTTCCAACGATTCGAACAGAGACTAAAACAGATATACGAATTAAAAATTATGAATTTTTAAAGTTTAAGAAAATTATGTCCGTACAGCAGCAAAACAACACTGTCATGCTCGCTCCGACTTCGCCTAGTGAACTATCATTCGCTAGGAGTTCGCCTAGCGAAGTCCCCAGCGAACAAACCCTTTCATACAAAAACCCGAGACTCACTTTTTTTCCTCCCCATTCGCTTCTCATTCGCCCAGCGAACTGGAGTTCGCCAGGAGTTCGCTCAGCGAACCTGGGGTGAACTTCCCCACCACTTATTCCAGAATTTCTCTTCTTTCCCTTCGCTCGCTTCCTCATTCGCTTAGCGAATCTGGGGCAAACATTCGCCCAATGAACTTTCATTCGCACAGCGAATTACGCGATTCTACAATTCTGCAGTTGCGATTTCAGCACAAGCCAGCTCCAACCTTTCTCCGATTCTACCCACCAACAGCCCCAAAAATACACATACAATCACAGGTTGTCATATAAACAAATAGGAATACATAAACCACAATTCAACCGGTCAATTTATGCCTTTTTCCTCTTATCGAAACCTCCGACATGCAAAACCCCAATCCCCAAATCAACGCAAACAACACATAGGGATGATCCTAAAGGTTTATCAACCCTCATACAAATATTATGCAACCATCCTTACCTTAGAGTTCTTGACAAAAACCTCGGCCTTAATAATGGTTTTTCTCTTGCCTTTTGCCCTAGCTCTCCTCTTTCTTTTTTCCTCCAAAAACACGTACTGAATGATTTTCTCCTCTAATCCCCTTTTCTATTTTCTAATATTATTTTTAATTTTATAATATTATTTTTATTATTATCTCAATATTATTATTATTATTATTATTATTTTACTAATTAAATAATAATAACAATATTTCTTAATAATTCACATTAATAATATTAATCAAATATTCGTAATATTAATTAATTAATTAATTATTAACCATATCACTCCTCTCTACACAATTGGCCACACACCCCCAATACCTTAATCTCTACAATTCTAAGGTCACTACCCCATACTAAGGGCAACCCAAACACGACCAAAACACACATAATCACACACATATACCAAACATCATATAATTCTGACTACGAAAAATAATAAAATAAATCGGGGTGTTACAACTCTCCCCCACTCAGAATATTTTCGTCCTCGAAAATTTACCTCATACGAACAACTCCGGATACAATTCTCGCATCCTACTCTCTAACTCCCAAGTCATATTTCCACCAGCAGTGCCTCTCGACACTACCTTCACAAGGGTGATCTCTTTACCCCTCAATTACTTTACCTCACAGTTTTCAATCCATATCGGTAAGGCCTCAACCGTAAGGTGATCCCTTACTTCCACATTATCCATCGGGATTCCATGTGATGGATCCAGAACATACTTCCGAAGTTGTGACACATGGAACACATCATGCAAATTCGACAAATTGGGTGGCAATGCCACTCTGTAGGCAACAGGCCCAACCCTTGCAGAAATCTGTTATGGACCAGTAAACTGAGGAGTAAGCTTCTTCAACTTCAACGTACGTCCAACACCGGTCACCGGAGTGACTTTCAAAAACACATGGTCTCCTTCTTGAAACTCAAGATCTTTCCTCCTCTTATCATGGTAGCTCTTCTGCCTACTCTGCGAAGCTTTCATATTTTCCCGAATCAGCTTCACGGTTTCAATAGTCTGCTGAACAATCTCAGGTCCAAGTACTACACTCTCTCCAGATTCATGCCAACACAAAGGCGTCTGACACCTCCGACCATAAAAAGCTTCAAAAGATGCCATTCCAATACTGGAATGATAACTATTATTATAAGTGAACTCAATCAACGGCAAATGGATATCCCAAGCACCCCCTGCTCAAGAACACAAGCCCTCAACAAATCCTCCAAAGATTGTATAGTCCTCTTCCTCTGCCCATCCGTCTGCGGGTGACAAGCTGAGCTCAATCTCAGTTTTGATCCCAAAGCTTCTTGAAAACTATCCCAAAATCTGGAAGTGAACCTTGGATTTCTATCCGACACAATACTCAACAGAACTCCATGCAACTTCACAATCACCTGAATATAAATCTCTGCCAGCCTCTGCAAAGGAAAACTAATATTGATCGGAATGAAATGTGCCGATTTTGTCAGTCTATCCACGACTACCCAAATGGAATCATGTCCTCTCGGCGTATTAGGAAACCCAGTCATAAAATCCATAGAAATGTTGTCCCGCTTCCACTCTGGAATATCTAACTGTTGCATCAAACCAGCAGGTTTCTGATGTTCCACCTTCGACTTCTGACAAGTCAAACAAGCATACACAAACTTAACCACATCACGTTTCAATCCAGGCCACCAAAATATTTTCTTTAAGTCTTGATACATCTTCGTAGCTCCTGGATGGATACTCAAACTACTCCTATGACTTTCTTCTAGAATCATTCTTTTCAACTCAGAATCATTAGGAATACAAATCCTATCACGGAACCTCAACACACCTTGTTCATCCACTTTGAATTCGTTACTTTATGTCTACTCATTTCTAATCATCAAATCCACCAGTTTCACATCCAACTTCTGGCCTTCTCTGATACTATTAAGAAATTCATTGTTGATCTTGAACATACCTAACATTACACTATGCGGTGTCTGTTTGCAAACTAAACTCATATCTCTGAACTGCTCAATCAATTCCAACTCTTTAATCATCATAGCCGACATAGGCAAAGACTTTCGACTCAGAGCATCAGCCATGACATTCGCTTTACCGGGATGATAGTTCAACCCAAAATCATAATCCTTTAAGAATTCTATCCACCTTCTTTGTCTCATATTCAACTCCTTCTGATCAAACAGACACTTTAGGCTCTTATGATCACTATACACTTCAAATCTGGAACCATAAAGATAGTGCCTCCAAATCTTCAATACGAATACCACTGCAGCCAATTCCAAATCATGAGTTGGATAATTCCTCTCATGGATCCTTAACTATCGTGAAGCATAAGCCACAACCTTACCATCCTACATTAACAAACCTCCTAAACCCATCAACGAAGCGTCGCAATACACCACAAACGGTTCATCTAGTTTGGGTAGAATTAAAACTGGAGCTGTAGTCAATCTCTTCTTCAGCTCAACGAAACTCTTCTCACAGTGAACATCCCACACAAACTCTGAACTTTTGCAAGTCAACTGAGTCAGCGGAAGTGCCAACTTCGAAAATCCTTCAACAAACCTACGGTAATAACCAGCCAATACCATCACCAGAAATAACATGACCAAGAAAACTTACCTCTCTCAACCAGAATTCGTACTTAGACAACTTAGCATAGAGATTCCTTTCTTTTAACACTTGCAGCACGATCTGCAAATGCTCAGCATTATCCTCTTCTGACTTAGAGTAGATTAGAATGTCGTCAATAAACACAACCACAAATTGGTCCAAGTAAGCTTGAAAAATTTGATTCATATACTCTATGAATACACCAGGTGCATTAGTAACTCCGAACGGCATCACCACATACTCATAATGTCCATATCGGGTTCTGAAGGCCGTCTTCTGAATGTCTTCATCCTTCACTCGTATCTGATGATAACTTGACCTCAAGTCAATCTTGCTAAACACATGGGCACCCACTAACTGATCCATCAAGTCATCTATTCTTGGAAGTGGATACTTGTTCTTAATCTTTACTTTGTTCAGCTGTCTGTAATCGATACATAACCTCATACTGCCATCCTTTTTCTTCACCAACAACACTGGAGCTCCCCAAGGCGATACACTTGGTCTCACGATTTTCTTTTCTAACAACTCTTCCAGTTGCTTCTTCAGCTCTGTTAATTATGATGCTGACATCCTGTATGGTGCCATAGAAATAGGTCTGGTACCAGGGGCAAGATCATTAGTAAATTCCACTTCACTCTCTGGCGGTACATCAACAATATCATCCGGAAACACTTCTGGAAATTCACGCACTACTTGCAATTCATTAATCATCGAATCACTCTCCACCGACAAGGATGCAAACAACGCAAGCACTTGAGCTTCTTCCTCTAAGAACTTTCTCAACTCTCTAGCAGATAGAAAACCATCTTCTCCCTCTTCCTCAAGAGCAAGAAATCACACCGACTTGTTAAAACAGTTAATATGAACATGATTGAACTCCAACCAGTTCATACCCAATATCACATCAAGATTTCCCAACGGCAAGCAAATAAGATCCACACCAAAGTCCTTATTAAAGATTGATAGTGGATAATTCAAACAAACTAGGGAAGTGGTCACCGATCCCTTTGCAGGAGTTTCGACAACCATCTCTCCCTTCATAGGAGAAACAACAAGACCTATCATTCTCACACAATCAACAGCAATAAAAGAATGGGTAGCACCCGCATTAATAATAGCAATCAAAGGCGTATTATTAATGTAACATGTACCTCTGATCAGTCTGTCATCACTGGAAGTCTGAGTACCTGTCAAAGCGAACACCTTTCCTCCAGTCGAAGCTTGCTTTGGTTTCTGGAAACGAGCACTAATATGGCCCTGTTCTCCATAGTTGTAACAAGTCACCACATTAACTTTGCAGTCAACAATCAAATGTCCTGCCTGCCCGCACTTGAAGCATTTCTTAACATCACTCGTGCACTCACTGACACGATGACGTAGCTCACCACACCTGTAACACTTAAGAGGAGCAGGGGCACCTCCCCCACTCGGCTTCTTGCCATCAGCGTATATCAGTTTACCTTTCTCAGCTGGAGCTGCATAAGGCTTCCCACGGTTCTTCGGTTGTTTTCCCCTCTTCTCGGATAGTCCTTTATAGTGAGCCGATCGAGCCTTACTATCTTCTTCAAAGATCCTACATCAATCCACCAAATCTGGAAACCTTCTGATTCGCTGATAACCAATCGCCTGTTTGATCTCAGACCTCAATCCATTCTCAAACTTAACACACATTGAGAACTTAGCAGTTGTCGCACTGTAGTAAGGGTAAACCTTAGCCAGATCTGAGAAATTGGCAGCATATTCCATAACCGTCATGTTACACTGCTTCAGTTCCAAAAACTCAATCTCTTTCTTTCCTCGAACATCTTTAGGGAAATATTTCCTCAAGAACTCCCTACTGAACATAGCCTAAGTGATTACCTCTCCTGTTGCTCCCAACAGTTGACGAGTGCTAACCCACCAATCATCAGCCTCCTCCGCCAGTATGTGAGTACCTAACCGCACCTTCTGTGCTTCAGAACATTCCATAACTCGGAAGATTCTCTCGATCTCCTTGAGCCAAGCCTGCGCTCTATCCGGATCATATCTTCCCTTAAAGGTAGGCGGTCTATTCTTCCAAAACTCGTCATTCTTACTAGCATGAGGCGGGTTCTGTACCGCCTGAGCAACAACATGCAAAGCAGCAGCAATAGCAGCATCGTTCCTTCCAGCCATTCTAAATCTGTTACACACCAATAACATAACACAATGGTTAAGGAAACGACATCGACAGTAATCAATTGTCACACGAAAATGACTCGACAACTTGGCCCAACAGACCAACCAGACTCTGATACCACTATGTAACACCCTAAACCCCCGCGATAATTAATGATAAAATGTCAGAGTAAAATAAAACATACAACGTCTAGGATGCTACTTTTCAACATTCACCTGCTCATGGATACGACATGTAACACATAAATATCATCAATAAAACCATACTTAATTGATCTTCTCATATAGCAGTGGAAATTCAACTAAAACATAACATGTTTAATGCCATCATCAATTAAATAAAAGCCACAAATAACAATGAAATAAATAATAGTAAGCGTTCCAAAACCCCAGTGTTACACATCAGAGCAGACGCCGACTCAACGAAATAAAATAGAAGATTTCATCTTCACTAACTTCGACTCCGCACTAATCTTGATTATCTGCACGTTACCCACGTAGAGGTAACATTCAAATAGAAGGGGTGAGATTCTCAAATCAACAGAAGAAATGCATAATATAAATATAAAAGCATTTAATCAATTACACCATTCACCCTATCATTACTACATCAACAAAATCACACTTTTCCACATAAGCAGATAATCATACAATTCTCAAATACAACACGACATAATGCAATGCAATGAGACTCACAACTCGACTCAATGCATGTGGTACCAATTCGATCCCTTCTTCATGATCATAATTCCCATAAGAATTTCTATATAAGTCGCTCACACCCCACATGGTCACACGACATCCGTGACCGCTCACACCCCACCTGGGCACACGATCACCTCAATAACAACATGATTATATTTTAAAGAATTCGGATAAGACGCTCACACCCCACATGGGCACACGACTTATCACACAACTTATGCAACATGACATGCATACAATGACAACAAAATGCATATGACTAACAATAAGCCAATACATCACACCACAATTATCCAACATATAACATATACCTTCCAAAACATACAACAATCTCAATCCACAACTACAACACGCATTCACACAACCGAATTCACCATTTCAACGTGCAACGCATAACAACATGCACGAAAACCCAATTAACGCGTCAAATAGTTGGAATTCTAGTATTGAAATTAATTTTAACAAAAATTATGTGAAAACAGCTTTCCAAAGATTCGAACGGCGACTAAAACGGACTTACGGATTAAAAGTTATGAATTTTTAAAGTTTAAGAAAATTATGTCCGTACAACAGCAAAACAACACTGTCATGCTCCCTGCGAGTTCGCCTAGCGAACTATCATTCGCTAGTAGTTCGCCTAGCGAAGTCCCCAGCGAACAAACCCTCCCATACAAAAACCCGAGACTCACTTTTTCTCCTCCCCATTCGCTTCTCATTCGCCCAACGAACTGGAGTTCGCCAGGAGTTTGCTCAGCGAACCTGGGGCGAACTTCCCCACCACTTATTCCAGAATTTAACTTCTTTCCCTTCGCTCGTGCCTCGCTCGCTTAGCGAATATGGGGCGAACATTCACCCAACAAACTTTCATTCGCACATAGAATTGCGCGATTCTGCAATTCTGCAGTTGCGATTTAAGTACAAGCCAACCCCAACCTTTCTCCAATTCTACCCACCAACAGCCCCGAAAATACACATACAATCACAGGTTGTCGTATAAACAAATAGGAATACATAAACCACAATTCAACCGGTCAATTTATGCATTTTTCCACTTATCGAAACCTCTGACACGCAAAACCCCAATCCCCAAATCAACGCAAACAACATATAGGGATGATCCTAAAGGTTTATCTACCCTCATACAAATATTATGCAACCCTTAGAGATTAGAGAACCCCATCCTTACCTTAGAGTTCTTGACAAAAACCTCGGCCTCAACAATGGCTTTTCTCTTCCCTTTTGCCCTAGCTCTCCTCTTTCTCTTTTCCTCCAAAAACACGTACTGAATGATTTTCTCCTCTAATCCCCTTTTCTATTTTCTAATATTCTTTTTAATTTTATAATAGTATTATTATTATTATCTCAATATTATTATTATTGTTATCTCAATATTATTATTATTATTATTATACTAATTAAATAATAATAACAATATTTCTTAATAATTCACATTAATAATATTAATCAAATATTCCTAATATTAATTAATTAAATACTAACCACACCACTCCTCTCTGCACATTTGGTCACACACCCCCAACACCTTAATCTCTACAATTCTAAGGTCACTACCCCATACTAAGGGCAACCCAAACACGACCAAAACATGCATAATCACACACATATACCAAACATCATATAATTCTGACTACGAAAAATAATAAAATAAATCGGGGTGTTACAACTCTCCCCCACTCAAAATATTTTCGTCCTTGAAAATTTACCTCATACGAACAACTCCGGATACAATTCTCGCATCCTACTCTCTAACTCCCAAGTCATATTTCCACCAGCAGTGCCTCTCGACACTACCTTCACAAGGGTGATCTCTTTACCCCTCAATTACTTTACCTCACAGTTTTCAATCCATATCGGTAAGGCCTCAACCGTAAGATGATCCCTTACTTCCACATTATCCATCGGGATTCCATGTGATGGATCCAGAACATACTTCCGAAGTTGTGACACATGGAACACATCATGCAAATTCGACAAATTGGGTGGCAATGCCACTCTGTAGGCAACAGGCCCAACCCTTGCAGAAATCTGTTATGGACCAGTAAACCGAGGAGTAAGCTTCCTCAACTTCAACGTACGTCCAACACCGGTCACCGGAGTGACTTTCAAAAACACATGGTCTCCTTCTTGAAACTCAAGATCTTTCCTCCTCTTATCATGGTAGCTCTTCTGCCTACTCTGCGAAGCTTTCATATTTTCCCGAATCAGCTTCACGGTTTCAATAGTCTGCTGAACAATCTCAGGTCCAAGTACTACACTCTCTCCAGATTCATGCCAACACAAAGGCGTCTAACACCTCCGACCATACAAAGCTTCAAAAGATGCCATTCCAATACTGGAATGATAACTATTATTATAAGTGAACTCAATCAACGGCAAATGGATATCCCAAGCACCCCCTGCTCAAGAACACAAGCCCTCAACAAATCCTCCAAAGATTGTATAGTCCTCTTCCTCTGCCCATCCATCTGCGGGTGACAAGCTGAGCTCAATCTCAGTTTTGATCCCAAAGCTTCTTGAAAACTATCCCAAAATCTAGAAGTGAACCTTGGGATTCTATCTGACACAATACTCAACAGAACTCCATGCAACTTCACAATCACCTGAATATAAATCTCTGCCAGCCTCTGCAAAGGAAAACTAATATTGATCGGAATGAAATGTGCCGATTTTGTCAGTCTATCCACGACTACCCAAATGGAATCATGTCCTCTCGGCGTATTAGGAAACCCAGTCATAAAATCCATAGAAATGTTGTCCCGCTTCCACTCTGGAATATCTAACTGTTGCATCAAACCAGCAGGTTTCTGATGTTCCACCTTCGACTTCTGACAAGTCAAACAAGCATACACAAACTTAGCCACATCACGTTTCAATCCAGGCCACCAAAATATTTTCTTTAAGTCTTGATACATCTTCGTAGCTCCTGGATGGATACTCAAACTACTCCTATGACTTTCTTCTAGAATCATTCTTTTCAACTCAGAATCATTAGGAATACAAATCCTATCACGGAACCTCAACACACCTTGTTCATCCACTTTGAATTCGTTACTTTATGTCTACTCATTTCTAATCATCAAATCCACCAGTTTCACATCCAACTTCTGGCCTTCTCTGATACTATTAAGAAATTCATTGTTGATCTTGAACATACCCAACATTACACTATGCGGTGTCTGTTTGCAAACTAAACTCATATCTCTGAACTGCTCAATCAATTCCAACTCTTTAATCATCATAGCCGACATAGGCAAAGACTTTCGACTCAGAGCATCAGCCATGACATTCGCTTTACCGGGATGATAGTTCAACCCAAAATCATAATCCTTTAAGAATTCTATCCACCTTCTTTGTCTCATATTCAACTCCTTCTGATCAAATAGACACTTTAGGCTCTTATGATCACTATACACTTCAAATCTGGAACCATAAAGATAGTGCCTCCAAATCTTCAATACGAATACCACTGCAGCCAATTCCAAATCATGAGTTGGATAATTCCTCTCATGGATCCTTAACTATTGTGAAGCATAAGCCACAACCTTACCATCCTACATTAACAAACCTCCTAAACCCATCAACGAAGCGTCGCAATACACCACAAACGGTTCATCTAGTTTGGGTAGAATTAAAACTGGAGCTGTAGTCAATCTCTTCTTCAGCTCAACAAAACTCTTCTCACAGTGAACATCCCACACAAACTCTTAACTTTTGCAAGTCAACTGAGTCAGCGGAAGTACCAACTTCGAAAATCCTTCAACAAACCTACGGTAATAACCAGCCAATACCATCACCTGAAATAACATGACCAAGAAAACTTACCTCTCTCAACCAGAATTCGTACTTAGACAACTTAGCATAGAGATTCCTTTCTTTTAACACTTGCAGCACGATCCGCAAATGCTCAGCATTATCCTCTTCTGACTTAGAGTAGATTAGAATGTCATCAATAAACACAACCACAAATTGGTCCAAGTAAGCTTGAAAAATTTGATTCATATACTCTATGAATACACCAGGTGCATTAGTAACTCCGAACGGCATCACCACATACTCATAATGTCCATATCGGGTTCTGAAGGCCGTCTTCTGAATGTCTTCATCCTTCACTCGTATCTGATGATAACTTGACCTCAAGTCAATCTTGCTAAACACATGGGCACCCACTAACTGATCCATCAAGTCATCTATTCTTGGAAGTGGATACTTGTTCTTAATCTTTACTTTGTTCAGCTGTCTGTAATCGATACATAACC